>JARDYJ010000003.1:125152532-126352532 GCA_029215755.1 Spea hammondii
ACAAGGATTGCTTATTAGGAGATATGTCCGTGATAGCCCGAGAGAGTCTTTACTGGGCCAATGTAGAAAATTAAAAAGAATGACAAACTTTAGAGACCTCAGAGTTTTTCCATCTGAAAAAAGACCACTTTTTTTGTTTATATTTTTGAAAGTTCCAAATCTTTTTGATTAGTACAGTTCTTCAAAAATTAAATTCTAGATGTACTTTTTAAGAATAAAGCAGCAATCAAAAATGTTATAATCTCATCGACGACTTCAAAATGTTTATATGAAATAGTAACCTCAGTGTTGAATGAAAATATGTATCTTATTTTATTAACTCATACAGGAATTAAATTATAGCCCCTTTCATATTGAAAAGCCGTGAAGAAATGTATCCATTTTCTGGCTCAATATATTTTCTTGGGTAAAGGTATAATAATAATCTTGTATTGACTAGTTGTAACCGGGTTCGAAATAATTTCAAAATGCAACCGCTGGCCACAAGGAGCATTTCTCTATATTTTTCATTAAGATTTTCAAATATTATATTTTCTACTTATAA
Organism: Spea hammondii; assembly: GCA_029215755.1. Lineage (NCBI taxonomy): Eukaryota > Metazoa > Chordata > Amphibia > Anura > Pelobatidae > Spea > Spea hammondii. The sequence goes on from JARDYJ010000003.1 coordinate 125,153,077, forward strand.
TAAAAAGTAACCCGAGTGTGATTTTTTTTCACTTTAGTGATCCAATTACTCTGGATGAAAATTACAATAACAGATTTATTCATAGGAACTAATCATAACAAGAATGTGCATAGGGACAGAGTGTAGGATGCATGCTATCCAGTATTCAGGCCCCGCTGTGCTTCAAATACTCGAGAATAGGCAGCAATTTTAGTTTCATAGCTAAAATAATGAGAAAATATGATATTATGACTTGGGTGCCAATCTAAACCTGATGCCATGGGCCGGGTATACATGGAGCCTTGAAGACATTTCTGAAATAGTGTTTGTGTGGGAATACTCTCTGAAAGTTACACTGGCAATGTCTGACAATAAATACTCAAATTCTAAATTATTACTTTTTTTAGAGGAAAAAAAACTTAAGACAAACTTTGTACTGTTCGCTTCTCCTCTCCCAAATAACTCTTTGTTACGGTATGTACAGATACAAATAAGTAATATTAACTCCCTCTGCTTGGACTCTACATGATGACCCCTCCTCCCTCAGTATTAAGTTATTTCTCTTCTTAAATTCTTAAGTTGCTGATTGTTGTTGATTGGATCATGGAGCATTTGTAAAGATGGAAGAGAAAAACAGAGAAAAACCCAGGACAAGAAATGCTGGTTATGTCAGCATCCTCTGTTGGGTTACAGACATATGTGAAAGCCACTGTAAAAATATTAAGGGGATTATTGTTAAAAAAAGCAATTTTGGTGGAATGTTATCACCATAACCAACATGACTGTGGAGTTTTAGTACGGCCACTTTAGAAATCCTGCTTTTTAATAAATAGATAACCTTATAATAGGTTTACCATCATAGTACTGAAGAGTCAGTACTTCTATAACTATAAATAAGAGTGTACCATTGTCTTGAGTAGACTGTGAATAGCGCTGAGTGAAAACATTTGCTTTCATAAAATAAAAAAAATGGTTAGTCACGTGTCATGCAGTTTATATCATGTGCCATGACATTTATGTCACATGGCATGGCCTTTAAATTGCGACATATGCATTGTTTCAGAAAGTAAATATAGTTGCTGTATGTGACGAGACAATAGGAGGGGGCAGAATTGTGAGGTCTCTTTAAGAACCTTCAACCCAAGGCACAACACTCAGAGAAATGGGCAATGCACAAATCATTTCCAACATACTGCACATTCAATAACAGGGGCTACATGAAAATCCATAAAGTAAAACATAGATCCAATCAGGGTGTAAGTGCTGTCTAAATCTCTGTTGCTGTAGACCCTCTAGTGGTTAAATGGGGAACTTCAGTTAAAACACAGAAAATCAATAATGTAAAAAAATCTTTATATTACAGCAGTCTAGAGGGCCACACTTGTCATCCCTACTTTCTCATTATAGATGAATATAATATAACTTTGGGATTTTCCTATCGTACAAAAGAGCAGTGAATCAGCAAAGTCCTCAATTGGCTGTTCAATGCCAGTTGGTACTTATCATACCAATCCTTATTAAGCTCCGACATAAATTTAAACATAATAATTTGTGGAACCAATCAGCTGTAAAGAACTACATGGGAATTGGCTAAGTAAACCATGAATTTATAGCAAGTAATCAACTTTTTTTTAAGCTTTGAAAATATTTGCCAATGTTGACAATTTAGTGGATTTTTTACGAGCAGCAAAAATCTAATATTTGGCTATTTTACACATCTCTTTTTTTAAGAGGGCACAGCTTCAGTAAGTTTTCATCCGATGGATACACGGTGTTGACTTGAAAATTCTTAAGAACACAAAAGATCTAGATTAAGTCTGGCTGGCAAGACACGGTGGTTACTTAACAAAAATATGGGGGAAACCCATGCAAGAAGGCTTAGATGTGATACCTCAAGGGTATAACCTTAGAAATATGTGCTTGTATGGGCACTGGACACGGACAGATTGTACACAGCAGAAGAGTGATAAATCATTGTGAGTTAACCATGAATAACAGCGTCAACCTTTAATCATTCACCTCAACTACAACAGGAACGTGTTTTTGAATGTTAGTCCGCAAAAATATAGTCTTTGAAGGAGAAAGCCTAAAATTATTTTCTGGTTTACAATATAAGTTAGGAATGTAGTTTGAAAGCAGGTGTTTTTAAGTGGCTATTCATCGGGCACATCTGGGCAGAGGGAGTTAGGGCGTATTACACAACAGCGGCACATATATTGTCTAAAGGCAGGACAGGTACTAGGAAAGGTGAGCTAAAGGAAAATGGGAGGAATGGCTTAAAAGCGTAAGTTCCTAGGCGTCCTTAACAAAGTTGGTCTTTAGGGATTTTTTGAAGGACCGAAGGTAAGGAGAAGATGGATAGTCCAAGGTAGGGCATTTCAGAGGATAGGGGCGGCCTTTGAGAAATCAGAGGACACACAGAGATCGCTGGATGAGTGGAGAGACCGGTTAGGAGTGTATTTAGAAATGAGTGAGGAGATGTAAGTAGGGGAAGTAATATGAAGAGCTGTGAAAGTAAGTGTCAGGATTTTGAAATGAATCCTGAAGCGAAGAGACTGTTAGCAAAGTGATGGAAGATAAGTCTGGCAGCAGCATTCATGGTCAATTGTAGAGGGATGAGAGGGGTGTGAGGGAGACCAGCTAAGATCTATAATAGGTGGGAGATAATGAGGGCGTGAACAAGAGCCTTAGTGACATCTTGTGTTAGGAAGGGATGAATGTGGGCAATGTTTTTAAGATGGAGACAGCTGATTTTTGAGACAGATTGGATGTGGAGGGGGGTGAATGAGAGATCGGAGACAAGGCAGTTACATGATCTATAAAGGATAGAGAGATCAGGAGAGGATAGGTAGATCTGGGTGACATTGGCATACAGGTGGTTTTGAAAGCCAAAGGTTGAGATGAGTTTGCCAAGTGAGGTAGTGTAAAGTGAGAACAGAAAGGGGTCCTAGAACTGAGCCTTGGGGTACCCCAACTGAGAGAGGAAGGGGACGTGTTCCTGGAGTGGGAGAAGCTGAAGATACGATGAGAAAGGGGGATGTTAACCAGGAGAGAGCAGTGTCGCAGAAGCCAAGAATGTGAAGAGTTTGAAGGAGAAGAGGGTGGTCCACAGCATCAAAAGCAGCAGAAAGGTCCAGTAGGATTATCATAGAATAGTGCCCCTTTGATTTAACCCTTAGAGAGGAGAAATGCAAATCCACTCTATTGACTTTACTATAAATCCAAATTAGAACCACCATAATGCGCCACTTGATTTGATTAAATAAATGAGCACATATTGTATATTATGTGACCTATGGGGAGCATTAGAGTTCCTACAGAGTAATTTTAACATCACCCCAACCAACTGCTCTGTACCGGAGCATGTTTCCCTCGCCATCAATAATACAGGCGGTAGTAACCACAGCTCCAAACAATTGGGTTTTCTTTTTCAACATTAATATTTTAAACAAATCTGTAACAAATTTTAAGTAGCTAACTAAAGTAATAAAGTCAAGCAATTTGCCGATCAATGCCGAGGGTGAGTTGGCCTCTCTGATCGCTAACCGAAAACATGCCACTGGCTGCAGTTTCACATAGATAAAAATGTATATTCCTTTAACCCTTTGGGTTATCAGAAGGGTCAACCCAAAGGGTTTGACTTGGGACGTATAACATTTTTGATTTCTATTGGCATTCGCTTTTTATAAACCATGTCGCCTCGAAGTATTTCTTGGCAGGCACGTTAGACCTGGCAATTGTAGAGGACCTGTTGTTGCCAGAAGTAAAAGAAAAAAAAAAAAAAAAGATGAAACTGAAGAAAAAACAACAACCCCCGCCCCCCCAAAAAAAATCTCTGTTCTGTTGCTGCTATGGCACCTTACAAAACTTGGATCTGGGGTAGTAGAAGGAGGATTAAGAAAAGAAAAAAAAAGGGAAAAAAAGAAATCTTAAATCTGTTCCACTCTCTACTGTAAATTACATCCCCTGCTTTTTTAATTTCCTTTCTCAGTACAATGTTATTCATTTACTTCCAAAGTAAATACAAGACTAGGAGACTGAACAACTTGGGAGAACAAAATGTCCTCTTTTCTCAGTCTTCACCTGTCAAGGCCCTGATTAAACACATATATCCTGATGGCAAACCCAAAAAAATTGCAGTGGCCTTCGCCATGTGTCGAGGAAACCATGGCAAAGGTCCGTATCGATAGCTAAAGCAGGAGACCGAAAACTACTTTCACAGTTTTATTTTATTAAGGGTTCCGACAGTTGTAAAATGGAATGTGGTTATGATAAGCATGTTATAAAGTATCCATTCTGTATTAAGTGTTTAGAAGTTTTTGATACTGTTCGGCAGGCCACCATATGCAAAGGTTAACAGCACAGAGGATTCAGAGGTCCCTCCTTTAGATGTCTTCTTCTTACTGAAAATGTATGTAGCTACTAATCTTCTTCTATGATTCTCAAAAAGGTTCCTTAAACTTCTATAGACTCGGCCTTTCCTGGGACAAACATGGCGATCTTTACGCCAAGCAATGTTCACAATAAACCTTTTTTTTGTAAAATGTAATAAAATATTCTCATTATACAGGTCATACGTGCCAAGTCGCTGATTTGATGGCGTCAGGGATGCCTCATGTTGAATTACACAAAAATCTTACTTTCTCTCTTTTTATCTATATATTCCATTCTATCTCTCTGCTGCTCCAAGGATCGTGTCCAGCTTTAGGGCCGACATAAACATTTCTGTTGACTTACAGCAGAAAGCAGATTCAACCGCAACTTCCAACCCTTTCGCTTTCATGGGAAAGGCACACAAACATTGTCCATAAAGCCCATTTCATCCGCGGCTAACACCTAGAAACATCTGCGGACCACGTTCTTCCCAGCTATTTGACTTCATGTCCTGCCAGCATAAATAGACATCAGAATTACCCATCGGCATGGTACAGGTATAACGAAACAGAGGGGCCACTAAGAACGTATCTTGCCTATTCGGTACGTGTGATTGTTTATTGTTTCCTAGATCTATGACATTAAATAAAATATTTGAACTCTATCTGAGTCATTTTATGGTAATGCATGTTGGCCAATATTTGATAGCAATGTTGGTATTTCTTCAGCAAATAAATTCATAATTTTAACTGAACATGGTAGGCAGATAGTGATAGATAGATAGATAGATAAAATAGACGTATAGGAGACTCCATCAGAAACAAAAGAAAATGACATGGATTATGTACACACCCTGGGTGAACTTCCAAAAGTAACCATAAAACTTGCCGTCATGCGGATAACTTTTATATAATGCAGCGTAAAGATCTCCTCCGTTAAGTGTTAAAACAGATGCCCTCTTGGTGGTAGTTTTTTTAAGGAGCGTAGTGAGTCAGCTGAGGGCAGCAAATCCCCCTTGTTATTTAAAATTTTCATAAGCACGGCTGAAGCCAGGAAAAGAACCGTGGCTAATTCTTACTGCACCTCCTCGGTTCTGAAAGAGACTTTTACCCATTTGAAATAGATGCGGTTTTTCATCAGTCATTGGGAGTAATACGTTTTGAAGGCCGTGCTGACATCAAAGAATGTGTGTTTTTTCCCCCCATTGTGCGCGTTTCTTGTTTTAAAAGGTCCTACCGGCATAACGCGGGAGACGTGCTTTTGTAACGGGAGCATCCTCGTCTCACAACAACACTATTCTCCGGGGTGTCAATATGCAACCGCTAAATACATACTTATAAAATGCCATGTTTTATTAGATGTATATTACTTGGATACCGACTCGACTTGCTCGTAGGATGGACCTTTTGACCTCAGCTTTGTCATATCCAACTTTCGGCGCTGAAGCGTACGTTACAATGTGCTTTACGGTTCCTCCAAAGGCTTTACGGAGCTGACCAGTGAGTTATTATGCGCAAGTTCTCATGTTCTTGGCTGTCCTCGGCATTAGCACAAATTGCTTTTACAGGACCTGGGATTTCCTTAGCAAAAGTATAACAACATGATATTAATATACGGAATTAGTTTATCTGAATCCAGTCTTCAAAATATTTAGAAATTATGAAACCGGAGCCAAGATTGGATTCCCTGCGACTCCAAGCAATTTCCCTCGACAACAGAAACAGACGAATCCTATATCTTAAAATTGTAATCTTCAGAGGCGTCTTGGTTTTTATGGCATTGTGATATTATAACTACATTGTTCTATTTGTTCTTTTCACTGTCGAATGTATGTTTTTTAACACGTGCTTATGGCACAAAAGTTGACTCACTAAACATTGTGCATTCACTCAATAGGATATGAAAATCATATGTTTTTAACATAATCTAATGGCATTAATTCGAGTAAAACTTTGGATATTTAGTATTCATTAAAAAACAAAAATACAGATGAGCCAGTGTGCCATGACACCCTTTATACATGACCCTTCTTAGATCGCTATTAGTGTAAAAATGACATATGCCAAGAAATCCTGCTCCCTGAAACAATAAGGTGTTCATTTATGATGGCTGACATGATAGACATGTCGTGATGTAGATCCCAACCAAGACTGTTCATGCTCTGTACCAAGTGTACATGCTACATACTTACAAACACAGATATAAAGCACGCCACATACTTACAAACACAGATATAAAACATGCTACATACAGACATATATCAAAAACAATGAACAGTCAATGATTCTCTTAATGTTGAGTCTATCCTACTATGGCCCCAGCCAGTCATCCTGGCTGAGATACAGAAAGAATGAGTGGATAACGTAAATAGTAAGTCGTAAGACACTAATTGTCCCCCTTCTACCAAAGAAGATACAAAAGCCTTCTAATTTGATGAGAATGATATTAGCATACCGTTGGATGTTGGGGAGGTGCAAGCCGACCACAACTTCATCGTGGACATGTGGGCAGCCAAATACGTTGCCAAACTTGAGGTCAAATATCCATCAAAGTTTGGTAAGTGTTACTACGTTTGCTAAGTTCCAAGTGCCAAAAACACAGGTGGCCCCACCAACCGCGCCGAGATATTATACACCAACCGGTCTTAAAAGAAGACAAGTCCTTCAAACATTTATACTTCATGTTGACTTTTTTTGTAGCACATGGAAGAAATGTGTCAATAAATAGGACTATTAGCCCCAAAGGTACGTAAATTCTATTACAGGCTCACTAGTAGTAACTGGTGGTTCATAAGAATCTGCAAATGGGTTACAATAAAACATGGTATGCCATAAAAATAGATTTGAAGTATTTACCTAAAGAGGGTACAGACGGGAATTTGCTGTCAATAGCGTGTGCCAAAACAATTCTATCACAGAAATGTACATTAGCAATTGGAAAAGTTCAGTAGAAAGTAATAGTCTTGGAAAAATAACTTCTAAGATGTTTTCAATTTGCCATTGGCAATTTATATTAAGAGCGTGATATTATAGCCCTATAATTTCCTGGTATTGGGTCTTATATGCGTGAAGGTCCCTTGGAGACAAAAAAAAAATATTGAAAAAAGTATAGTCTTTCTTTGTAACACTCTTTTGTAGATGCTTCCCTAGCGTGGTGAATAAACTAGTCTTTCAGCGTATCGGCATTATACAGGATAATTATTTATTGTATAATTTGGTGGTGAATAAACTAGTCTTTCAGCGTATCGGCGTTATACGGGATCACTGTTTTTGTATCATTCTGTCTGATTATTGTGTATTTTATCTTTTTACGGTTCTTGAGGGTGCAAACATGGCCACGGTTTTCGGATATCTCGGCTTGAGCACAGGTGTCTCGTTTTAAACATTCATTAATTGACTTGTTTTGTTAGAATTGTTGGTTCCCATTGACAGCATGGCCATCGCTAGTGGCTGGACTAAGAAAGCTGAAGCCCCAAGTGAAGACTACAAAAGCGCTGTTTATGGCTAAAGATTTTACGGAGTGTGACTAAATCCTTGCTACCTTCCCTGAGAACCTAGAGGCAGCACAAGGTAAATACATCATTGGTGGCCAGATTTGCTACCTACCTGGAAGAGTGCTTGACACCTATGAATATATTCATGATCTGGGCCAGGGTTTGAAGGCATCATACAGGTTCTCCTGTGTAGTGAAGTCCTGTCCTGAAGAAGGAAGGGCAGAAGACTCAGGACAAGACCATTCCTTAATGGCCCCAAAGGCTAAACAAGACCTCCCAACATTTCAAATTGCCAATAAGGGGGGCTGCAGCCATAAGAATAATTATTTTATTTTCATGACAATGTATAGCGCCAATTTCTGCTGTTTCTATAGGACTTTTAGGTCTGTAGAACACTGTGATTTATTCACGCCAAGCAAACTTTCCGAGCTTCTAATAAAAAGAAAAAAGGTATAGAGGAATATGGAGCCCAGAGAAGTAACCCTCCCCCTCCCCCAAAGAAAGACACACAAATACCATGGGTAAAATATTCATTATTGTGTTGAATCCATATGATCATAAAAAATAAATATAGATCCCCTTCAGAATATTTGTTCTCGCGTAGTTTATTATGAAGCAGAGGTGCAGAGCTGTTACGTAGATGATGCCAGCTACGGGAGGAGAATAATACGGGTGTGAAACAAGAATTTTAAAATGAGTCCAAATTTAAGTAAAAAGGGTTATTCATGATCATTTCTAATGCTTTTGATTGGCAGCTTGAAGCTGCCATCTTCTTAAAAGATGCTGAATAAATAAATGAAATTATAGCATGTCAAGTTAATATTACTTGGGGTTTTTTTTGCAGCTGGACATTTCTGGAATATTTCTTGCCTGGAGCAATAACTTTTTTTTTTTTACGAGGATGTTTGAAATGTATTAGAGGAAAAACTAACATACATTAAATTCCAACACTTTTTGTGTATTCTTTCGAAACTCATTGTGCCAACATCTTGGTAAACACAACATTGGAAAGGTATCCATTTTCATGCAGTTTTAACAGTATGTTTATTTCTATTAACCTAAAACCAATTTTTAATGTGTTCCTGATTCGTTGTCATTGTCTCTGCTGACAGCTAGAAAAATCCTGCAGTAGAGAAGGGCCATGCAGTCGACTTTGTTGTAAAAGGGTGGGCTTCAGGTTCACGGATTTATCTGATACAAGGCTTATTTTTCTGTGTTTTAAATAACAGTTTATATCTCAGGCAATAAATAGTAAATTGGGATGGGGGTTTAACATTTGAGGATGACCACATCAGCCATTTTTGTTCCAAGACACGCATACATTTCATATAATGCTGTCTAAATCTAGGGCTGTCCTAGTTCTAGAGGTAAATGGGATGCAAGGATAAGCCTAGGGTTACACACTCTAACACCACACACTGACACACACTTTTACTTTACTTCCATACATTAACACACATTCACTCTACCACCATAGACTAATTCACACATGTGCTCTTACCTAGTGTTGTGTCTTCAAAACAGCTAACACACACACACAGTGCAAGTGTGCTACTACCACTTACATCATGCACTAACACTCGCTCTCTAAAACCCTACATGAACACCCACACTCACTCTAAGAACATGTGCTAACACACACTAACACCATACACTAACACACACTCTAAAAACTATATGTTCACACACTCGCTCTAGCACTATACCCTTACACACACACTACTATACTCAAACACAGTAGACTAATAGACAGGGGTTACATCATATATACAGTATATATATATATATATATATATATATATATATATATATGTAAGAATATTGAGTAATTGAAGTCAGAATTTAATCCATTCTGAGATTGTCTTTCAATCAATTTCAGAAATTGATTCGCACTGTAATTAGTCCAGTTAGCCCCTTGTAATTTTCTAATTATAGCTTCAATCCTTGTGAATTTTAAACTTCAGGGTCATTGTTGTGAAATAGTCTTACATGTCGAGCAATCGGTATATCTGGTTTATTAGTTACAGAGTTCACATGTTCCACAATTCTCATGCGTAGGGGTTTTGTAGCTAAGTTTGAGCAATTGATGAAAGTTTTAGTTGGATATTCAATATTTGTAATATGACTTGTAAAATAAAATGATGGTTGCCAATGTTTACATACAGTACAGCTCTTGGTAGGAGATGGTACCCAAGTAGTTTCAATTTGTGGCGTAAGGTGTGAATGAACATGCTTATCATATTTTTTTTGCCCTTCTTTGGGTAATTTGGGGACTTATTTGGTAATACTCTCTGGAATGATGTGTCCTAGTGTTTGTTGAAGATTTGTCTGACCGTAGGCCATGCCTTGTTACATGTGTCTATAAAGCAGACGTTATTATCTTGTTTGGATGTCTCAGATTTAGGTAATAAGTCAGTTCTTTCTGTTGATAGAGTCTTTTGGTAGGGATGTTTTAGCCACCGATAAGGATCCCCCTTATCCCTGAGATACTGTCGAAGAGTCACGTAAGATGACGTTAGGTGACCCCACTGATCATAGGATCTTCCCGAGTGACCCATGATCCCCAAGGCAAGCTAAAGCGGGGCTGTGGGGTAGCTACCCAGATCAATGACTGGAAATGACGACTGTTTTGTGAATGCTGGGACTGTTTGTATTCATATTTGGCTGGGCATTAAACCGTCGCCTTTACTCAACATGTTGACACTGTATATGTCAAGGATGAACAAATATTGAAATCATTAAAGAACGGAAACACATGAATATTCTTACTGTCCTACAAGATGAAGCAAATCCAAATTATTCCCATTAATTCACTCTTACTCGTGGCACAAGGTTCGCAACGGATAAGGTGTTAAGGGATCGGTGTCATAGAAATATTCTACAAAAAAACGTGAATTTTTATAGAAACGGGTTCCTGTTATAATTTATGCCTTTTGTTATAGAGTCTGATTCACAAGATTGGGGATCATCCCAGAGGAATCATTTGTTACAATATTTTCAATATGTGAGGGAAATACGGAAAATAAATCCTTGAACACAAAAGGCGAACATGTGTTTCAATAATTTATCATTTGATACCGTAAGGAAGGTTAAATGCATCTGCCGGCTGTACGGAGCGGCTAACAGATGAGATTACTAAATGGGGATTCTTTTTCATGGGCCGTAGCATCACCTTAATGCACGTGGATCCTGCCAATACACCAAATTATTGCAATGCTTACTGAGCAAAGCTCTACGTTTCTTCTAGCTCTGGAACGTATCGATGGGTTAGGTTTATTCACTAAACTGTACTTTTACAGGTGATCTGAAACTAAATGAAACATGTCGGTGCGCTAGGATGTGCTGTATAAAATGTGTGTGGCAAATAGTGGCAAAACTAGCATACCTATAGCAGAAGCATAAAGTGCTATTTGTCTCATTTATTTTGTCAGAATAATGGCAGGTACATAAAGAACAGTGGTATTTGTGAAACACTTCAATAGCAATTAGATTTAAAAAAAAAATGTTTTCAAATTCTCGTTCATTTTTTTAACAGTTTCAGGTCCGGCGGACTAGCTACTCGTTAAATACAGCAGGCAACCTTAGGCTTCGTCTGGAGAAACAAAGTTATATTTACAATGGCCTTCAAGGAAGCAGCCTGTATTATAGAAAATGCAGGCTGTTTTCTCCAGACAACCAACACTGTCTGCTTGGAGCTAGCGAGCAGAGTCTCTATTCCTGCAGTGAGTGAACACTGATGGAGGAATACCTTAACTAAATGCACTCTGGTTACATATTTATTCACTTGCCATTATCTGTTCCATAAGCCAGTTCTCTCTGTCTCTTGAGAGCGATTTGAGTCAGTTTCCTGACCCGGCTTGCCTTCTGACCACATCTGTTATCAGCCTGGCCTTGAAATTCACTGTTTTATGTATTTTGGACGTTCCCTTGGTGGGGTGAACTTGGTGTAGACACTGTTGATGCCCCAGCATTGTGTCGGTCATTCCTCCTCCAGCTTACCTACCTTTGTTCACAGGGCCGGACTGGGACTGAAAAGCAGCCCTGGAAAAATTTGGAGACCAGCCCCATATAGTTTATCTCACGGTGAAGCTCTTCTACCCACACGCACCCCTTATACATACCCGCGTCACACTATTCGCCATTCTTTTTATCTCATTATTTGTCACTCTGCATCCAGAAATGCCTTATACCCCTATATGCCACTCTGGCATATAGGGGGTTAAAAGGCATATCATGGGACAGAGTGGCATATAGGGGGGTATAAGGCATTTCAGGAGGCAGAGTGGAATAAAGGGGGTTAAAAGGCATATCATGGGCACTCTGCCTCCAGAAAAGCCTTATACCCCCCTATATGCCACTCTGCCTCCCTGATATGCCTCAACCCTCCTATATGCCACTCTGTCCCATGATATGCCTTCTAACCCCCTATATGCCACTCTGCCATATAGGAGGTTAAAAGGCATATCATGGGACATTTTTGTTTACTTTATATGGCAAGCCGATCCAGCTTGCCATATTAAATAAAAAATAATATATGCCACTCTGTCCCATGATATGCCTTCTAACCCCCTATATGCCACTCTGCCATATAGGGGGTTAAAAGGCATATCATGGGACAGAGTGGCATATAGGGGGTATAAGGCATTTCTGGAGGCAGAGTGGCATGAAGGGGGTTAAAAGGCATATCATGGGGCACTCTGCCTCCAGAAAAGCCTTATGTCCCCTATATGCCACTCTGCCTCCCCGATATGCTTTATACCCTCCTATATGCTCCTCTGCCCCATGATATACCTTTTAACCCCCTTTATGCCACTCTGCATCCAGAAATGCCTTATACCCCTATATGCCACTCTGGCATATAGGGGGTTAAAAGGGATATCATGGGACAGAGTGGCATATAGGGGGGTATAAGGCATTTCTGGAGGCAGAGGAGCATATAGGGGGACACACTTACATACACACACATGCCGATTTTTTTTGTTTTTAACAAATACAAAAAACATTATACAGTACAAAAAATACATTATTTTACTCACCTTCTACTTCTCTTGACTTCCTGGTAGCTGCACACTGTTCTCCTCTATGCTGACAGGATGCCACTGACCTGACATCCGGTGCTGCAGCAGTCTGAGTGCGAGGGGGCGGAGCTTCCACCTCACGCTGCTCCCATCACTATGCAGCCATCAGACTGCTGGGAATGTAATCTAAACGGCCGGTGCGTGCTGATGCCGCCGGCCGGAGCTACTTTAACACTTTTTTTTTATTTATATGGTAAGCTGGATCGGCTTGCCATATAAAGTAAAAAAAAAGTATTGAAGCAGAGGCGGCCGGCGGCATCAGCACGCACCGGCCGTTCAGATTACATTCCCAGCAATCTGATGGCCGCATAGTGATGGGAGCAGAGTGAGGGGTGAAAGGTCAGTGCGAGGGGGCGGAGCTTTCACCCCTCACACTGCTCCCATCACTAGACGGCCATCGCACACGGCTGCTGGGTGCTGATGCCGGCCGGCCGCGTCAGCACCCTGCGGCCGCTTTGATTAGATTTCGGGCAGCCTGGGGGGCAATTGCCCCCCTGCCCAGCCCGCCCCTGGCACCGAGGGAGGCGTTTAATGCCATTTGCAGCCGCTCAGCGGCTGTCTTCATGGTTAGTCTGCCGGCCGCCCAGCCCACGGACCTTCCGGCCCACCGGGAAATTTCCCGGTATCCCGGTGGGCCAGTCCGGCCCTGTTTGTTCACCACTGACTGCCATGAAAACAAATCCGAGCTCCTACTTGCAGAGTATCTCTTTTCCTGTAGCCGCAGGTCCCTGGCTGGGGGATCAGACACGGTAACTCTGATCCTTGTCTTTCCTAACACGCAAAGGTCCATGCAGCTTCCAATCTTACAAACTGCAACATGTGACTACAAAAAGAGCTTCTTCTCGGCTGATCTTGTCATGTGTGATGGCGCCATTACTCATGCCCATCAAACCCTTAAAATATTATTACTGTTATTATTAGTCAGAAAATACATATTATTTTTATACATGGGTGGTAAAAGAGAGGTTGCTTGCACAGCATGCGAGTGCCGCAGCGGTAAGTTGCGGGTCCATGCGTGGGGCCCCAGGTGCAGTTGTGACCCCTGCAGCCATGGCTGTTATGTCACTAAGGCCCACATTATTAACATTAGTCGGCCTCAGCGCTGCTCGACCGGTCTCCCGATTGACCACTCCGGCCCTGGTTTTATCTAATTTGGTTACAATAAACTTGCTTTATCTGCAGACCCGGAGGCCACCATTGTTGTCAGTCATGTCATAGTTTGAGTGACTTTCTCTGCTTAATCACCACACTGAACTGATTCTTTATGGCAATGCTGATAATCTTTGTTCCTTCTTATTCAGCATGAGCTCTATATCGTCCTTTTATTGTTATAGAACTACAGAAACGTAATGTTGAAAATGATTTGTGATTAAGCTACCAGACTAAACTCCAAATAGTGATCGTAAAATCTAAACTATAATGACTGAATGACACATTTTTACATTTTACATTCAAGACCATAACAAAGCCCAGAATTTACATGTGAGAGAGGAAAAAGATACATTATATATGCAGTGAAAATGTAACCCTTTTGATGGTAACAAATCAAAAGATGGTAGCTAAATTATATGCCCCCAAATTAGGCGTTGCATAGATTTATTTACTACCACATAAAAAAGCAAATCCACAGTGATGGCTTCTTATCCAAACATTTTCACTTTCAAAAATCCAAAATGGGAGCTAAAAAAAACCATAACAAACAATATAATAACACCAGCATCCGTGAATATTCATTAATCACCACTCACAAATCTAATAATATTTGGGCACATGCCACTGGGGAAAGAACACATATAATACTTAGTAGTTCCCAGGATGCATCCCGAAGAAGTGCTACTGTTTTACACCTCAATATTTGACACATAAATGCAATTATGCCATTTATCAACAACATAAAACATCAGAAAAGAGTACTTGCACTCTTGACTGTACCCCATTGGCTATAATGAGCTTCTGCTGTGGCAAAAAACTTGCCAATAAAGTCAAACAGAAGCTTTAATTTGATTAGACAAGATTTAGATGTGGAATCAATACACGCATGTGATATGATTATGAGATAAAATGGCTAAATGTGCATTTGAGCAGAATTATTATTATTATTTTTTTTTTTTGAGGGACTGCTTGGGTTAGGATGAATTGATTGTATAAAGGGTCATGCATGAAAGTCTGTGGCTTGGAGTTGTTAAAGTTATGGAAGGGCAATATTTTTTGGCCAATACACTCTTATTATTTCAGATAGGCACATAGGTAAGGATACAAGGTATGACACTTTTTAATTTATGACACACTGTTACATGTGTTGCCTGCTACAGAGTGTTAGATTGGATTTCCATCATTCAGGAACTTCCCCGACCCTAAAGTAACAAATTCAACTGGCAAAATATAATTACGGACATATATAAAAAAGCCTAAAGCTGGCCAAAAGGCCTTCATCCCTTTGGTATTTCCATTATTTTACAAATTGCTGAGCCTCAGGCACTCTGCAGCCAAATAGGTTAATTATATCATGGTCAACCGCTATAACTCAGAGAAGATTATTTGAAGGTGGTAATTGATAATGAGAAAAATGAGGCCACAAAGATAACAATCAAATCACCTTGGTGATTACTTCCATTTGGATCGTCAATATGTCTTGAATCAGTGGCCCAGAATGGCTTATGTTAGGAACAAAAATAACAATTACTTTTTCTTTTATTTTAAAAATATGAAATGGGAACCACATGTGAAGATTTATTCATTGCGCTTCGGGCAAAAGGTTCTTTAATAAGTGAGAACACGGAGATGCTCGCTATGCAGTAAAGAAACAAAGAGGACTTTGTGATTTTATTCAAAAATAAATCTTTACTGACAAGGCAGCTTCTAGTATTATTTCAGACAATCGAAGGGCCGCTTAGAAATAGTAGCTGCTTTAAAGAAAATATACCATGCCTTCTCCTTTTTTCTTTCTTCTGCCTCCAGCTTATTCTATATAATTTTAATGCTTATTATTATACCACTTTTCTGAGTCATTATCTATGTCAAAAATCTCAAAGAAAGCTTCAATGAATGAAGTCAATTTTATATTGTTACAGGTTTTTTTTTCCACCTATAAAATGTGGAAAATTATTATTATTATTGTTCTTCAGCCTGGGCTTGTTACAGGTTCATGCTGTGAGCTGTAAAAGAAAAAAGAATCACCTTTAGGGAATGGTCAGTTCATTTTTTTTTACATGAATTTTTTTTATCCCAACCAAAGGATCGCCTTTTAATTGTAACACTGCAATAACCTCCTAACGTTGGCTTTACATGTGCTATCAAGACTCATGCACATACCTCTTCCACCTGATTGGGTCTATATGTATCTATATATTAGACATATGTGCAAATGGGCCAAAAATGTTTCAAAGAAATTTTTGAAACTTTCACTCACTCTCTCATTCTCCTTCACCCTCTCTCTCACAAACTCTAAATGTATCCCTACCTTCTGTGCCGACCACTTCTGCATCTTCTTGTTCTTCATCTTCTCTCTTCTCCTTTTTGTCTTTCGTCTTCTCTCCTTTATCTTTTAAATTCTCTCTTCTATCTTCCTCCACATCTCCGCAGCCGTAAGATGGTTACGCAAAAATGGTGGCGCTTCCGTTGACATCCTCTCCCCAGATCCTTCATTTTGCCCTAAGGTGACCTTCCACCAAACTCTGCACGCTTTCGCTGACATCCTCTCCCCTGATTGACGTCCTGTTTTATTTTGCGCTGATGTGAAGTTTTATTTAGTGTAAGGCAGAGAAATATGTATACTCTGTGCACTGTGTTTTCCTAATGGAAAGAGGGAAATTTCTATAATTATGTGTTAAAAAAAATATGCATCCAAATAATATTAATATTATAATACAATAATAACACGCATCTAATAAAATTATGAAAAAACATAAAATTAAAGGGTGCAATAAGCTTACTCTATTAAAGATTTTGGATGCATAAACTTTTGAATTTAAAGAATCTGCAATGGCAATATTTATTTTTGAGGCATCAGGGCCTTCTTCCCTGATGAGAGGAGGGGGGCTGCTTACTGATCCCAGACGGGCAGAAAGTCCTTACGTTGACTTGCGTGTAAATATATACAGGGAATGTGAAAACACAGAAGTATTGCATTTCCCACCCAGTATTGAATACAGATTTTGCTTCGTATTCCCACTCTCTTCAGTAAAATTAACTTCCTTCCCTGCATAATGTTACCAAGCTTTAGACGTTTCAGTAGCATCGTATATGAATTCATGTAATAACCGTCGAACTCGTGGTCTGCTCGGTGAGGATGAAAGTATTATTAGTTGTCATTCTCTATAAATCTCATCCAAGGATAATAATAAAAAAAATATATAAAAGTGCATTTAAATAAATAAAGGTTATTTTATATGGTTTATCCTTTATAGCAAAAGGGAGGAAAATCCAGGAGTATTTCTCAAATTCTTGTGAAGGCTTTACTGTAAATACACATAAAGTTAAGTACATTCACAAAGTAGAACAAGTGAATACCCTGTAGAAGGTATAAAATATGTTAGAATTGTTAAAGGACGCTTCAGCCACCACTTGCAATTTAATGCGTATGATAGCTGCATGGTCCCTTTAAATTTCCATGGTGTCCCTGTTGCAAATGCATTGGAGCGACAATCAATTAATAATGAAACCAGATTTTTTTTTGATTTTTTTATTCAGAACTGCACCTATACCTTCAGAAGACACGACACCTTGGATGTTCAATCCCGATATATATTTTATGATATTAAAGAATAAAGATTGACATTGCTGATCAGAGGGTTTTTAGCTCCTTTTCAATATTTAAATAAATAAAAAAAAACAAAACGCAAAGTAATTCAAAACCTTGTTTTGTTGAAGTTGTATAACTGATCTGGAAACCTGCGTTCTCTACAAGTCTCGACGGACTTCCAGCGAGGACTAAGCAGGACATCTGTTTAATTTCATTGTAATTACATGAGTTATATAGTTACAGACACGTTCCTTCCCAAACAGATTCCCCCGTATCAATAGCTCCTCTGAGCCCCAGCCAAACCGCAGCAGGCAAATAATTAATATTGTTAATGTTAAGATATGATAAGTTTTGTGGTTAAGTGTGTGGTTGACTTGGTAGTTAACCTCCGCGCTGCTAATTTAGCACCAACATTAAAATGATTTATTGAACCGAGAATCGCATCCATAAACAAAGATAATATGATGCAACTGCTGAAAACAGTCCGAAATAGATAAATCTTGTTTTGCCAATTGGTGTATGAAAAAAATAGCCTCAAGCTTGTGCAGAACTGTATTAGTGTAAGTTTTCCATTCAGATATACTAACAACAAAATTGTAAATTGAATGAAAATTGAATCCATTGTAAAATGTACTACATATACTATATATAGTATTAAAGCATATCCTATATACCGGTATATACCAAAATGCAACTTCAACTGAACCTCAAACAAAAATAGCAAAAAAAAAGGGTTAAAAGTGAATTAAGAGAGTATAGTTACTCATATTACAACCCTGCCAATAAAGAAAAAAAAATAACATGGGAAAGGTAGATTTAACCCCTTAAATAAGGGCATACATGAGACGAGAGCACGAAAAAGGAGCCTTATGTATGTTTCATTGGTCCAAGTCTCTCTGATAAATATGTCCCCTCTATACAGCTCTTTTTAATGGTTTCCTAATGAAAGGTGTGTTTTAAATTGTTATTATTATTTTTTTTTCCCCATACTTTTGCATGTATGTTTCATATTATGTGTACCAATAATGGGTAATGCATTGCTTCATTGGGTATTGGCCACGGGTCATGAAGACTTGTGTTGTTCTCTATTTGGGCACCATAAGCTTTCTCATTGTACTTAGGAAAATGAATTAAAATAATTAATATATTTTTAAGAACCGTTCGGGGATCCATTTTCTACAGTCTAATGCGGCGACGAGTTGCCATGGCTACAAAGTGGAATTTTGCACCATCAAAGAATGTAGATGTTAAGGAAACCAACCTAAGGACTTTTGCTTCTGAGAAGGTGTATCGCAGAGTATTTTCTGCAGTGAAGTTCCGCAGTACCCTCTAATGGCTTGTAATCGTAATGTGATATTGGAGGAAAGGTTCTCTAGACTGACTGCAGGGAATTATGCCTCTAATTAAAGTGGCTGCAATCTGGGCCTTTGTGTGGTCAAGCTGATAAAACGATGTTTTATGTACAAAATGTTGGACACAGAACCACTTCTCTAGTAAATGTGAGAGATTCTCTGTACAACAGGGTGTGTGGTCTCCTTTGTTTTTTATACATACAAAGTAGGTTGATGATGATGAATATATGTCCTCAGACAATGTGTATGAATAAATGTATTTATGTTGTGCTAAGGGTAGACGGAGCAGTAGTGCAACCTATGGTTTCCTCAACCAAATAGAACCCCCAGGTGACAAAAACCCTTATTACCCCAGGACACACACACATGATGTCTTTATTTATGACTAGCCCCACCCCGATGTGTGGCCCTTTTCGGTTCCCACCTATAAGGAGCAGGAAAGTTCCGAGGAGCCAGCCTTGGGAAGTTCCTACATATGACTATAATATTTTTTTGTGACTTTATGTAATGGTTCCGCCATAACCTGAGGGCATATTGTATTTGTATTGTCACAAGATAAAGAAAGTCCCATGCACTAAACAAAGGAGACACTCAGCTTTTGTAGAGAAAATTAAATGTTTCCATGTATTGTCTAAGCCAAGACAATTGTGATGGTTCCAGAACCATGAAGCACATTCCAGGGCTCACAAACGACATTTCGCATTGAAGAAAAGACATTGCGTGGGCAAATTTCTGACGCAATTTAGAAACACGCCAGGAAGTCATACTAACGTCTGCAACAAGTGGATAAAAACGGAGTCATTTCCAAACGTTACTTGTCTTGGAATGGTTCGCAGACATATGGGCAACCGTTGTAAGCATCCAAGAGCTCATAGTGAGAACAATCACTTACAGGACCCCAAAGTTCAGTAGAATTTCCAGCTAGCCAAGAAACATCCAGTCCTGGACTTCACAGACAGCTTCTGAGTGCCAAAGGATGCTCGTCCGACATCTGGGTTTTTTTTTTTCCCCTTTGGAAAATTAGAAAAAAACATCCTGTTGCACTACTAAAAAAAAATAAATCTAAATGCACCGGAGGAAATCTGATTCCTGGCTAGGTGGATGATACTCAGAAGATCAGCAAACCAATATTACACAAAAGTATGTATCTCGGGCATATTTTAGAAGACGGAGCACAGATCAAGCCAAAACAATTGCTTTTGTCCAGAGCTAGAACCACTGTGAAGAAATTCTATAACTATAATTTTAAACATTTGTTCTGTCGGACAATATAAGTCATAGGTAAGGGTGTTTCTGTTATATTACAGATCTTCTGATGGGGCTGAATGATAAAATAATATTTTTTAATCTTAACCTTTAATTTTAACCTTGACAGACAGCTGATGTACAATCTGCCGGGGGATATGAAACAATTTTATGAAACTAATCAGATTTTACCATTTTTACTCGCTGTAAAAGCCTTGGATATTACTGGATCTCAGGCCGTGTCTTGTGTTAACCTCCACCACTTCTTCCTTACGGTTGTTCTACTTATCTACCATCTAGATATTTTCCCCTCTTTGACATTTTTCCTCCATACTACGCATGTTAAGATCTTTTAGGAATTTACTAGTATTCTTTATCCTTAATTATGTTTCAAAAGTATTTTTTTTTCCCCATTAATTAAATGCTATTGAATATATTTACCATGTCGTTTATTTTACATTCCTTTGTCTTAATTCTTTCCCCCTCTTGCTTCCTACAGCCATAACCCCGCCACCCCACAATCTTTTCTTATTCATCTCTCTTTTTCCCCTCATGTAGCTTTGCTGAAACACCCCAAGCCCTTTGCAGACCACCATCTGCAGCCAAGCACAAAGTCATTTGAAAAGGCTGTAAATTAGTCAAAAATAACTGATTTTGCTCAAAGGGTCCGTTTAATGTCCCTAACAGCCTCCTCAAAGAAGAAGGCATATTAAAGTACATTAGAAGTACTTAATATACATTTTTTTATTTAAAAAAAAGGAATAAAATAACTTATTTTAAGGAGAAGCTGCAGCTCCTCCTCCTCTGTGGTACGACAATTCTTGCTACTGATTGGTTGCTTGAAGTAGCCTAGCAGTGGCGGTATAGTATTCCTACTGAAATCAACTGGATGCATGGGGGTCTCGTTAGACCCACCCCTGAGGATCGCTGAGCCGTCACTTGGACTGTATGGAGGCAAAAAAAACACGTGTTTGGTTGAACAAATCTGCTGGGAGGTGGGGAAAGGAGCAAATGCTTATGGGGGGGGGTTTGCAGAACCCCTCCATGCGTTTGCAAGGGGGGGTACTACTTAAATGTAAAGGGACCTCTCAGCTATCATATGCATTAAATTGCATATGATGATTGCTGTGACCCTTTAATAATGTGTTAATTGGTGAGACTTTATTGTCAACTAAATATATATGAATCCTTTGCAAAATGTATTCAATCCTCGACAATTATACGAGACATTCTATATTGATGAGGGTCCAGGAAATTCTTATTGTGCTGTTTGTATAACTGGGATTTCCTCCCCTTAAGGTCATTTCAGGAGAAATATTATAAAAGGCTGAAGCATAAATCCCATTTGATTCAGTCATCCTTGAATATTTATCTCCAAAGGAACAGCTTTGAAAGGTATTATTTTACATGGTTGCAGTGTTTATGAAAATAGTATAAGGTACAATGATTTTTTTTTATTACTTAAAATATAGCCGGAGCATTAAGGGGATAATATTTAACCCATTTGTAAACTAAGAAAAAAAAACAAAAAACCATACAAATCCAGTTAAAATATAATAGCTGTTAGGTGTTCGCTGTTAGGATGCTCGGCTGATAGAAACATTGAATTTTGAGGCAGATAAGACCCATTTGGCCCATCAATTCTGCCCATCAATAGCCAGTTTTAGACAAATTACATTCCATGTGCGTAGAATGTTCTTTTTCAACAGGCATGAACATGAGAAATGTAATGAAACCATACACGTCTTATGAGTCCTTGTGTGCCGTTCATTAAACGGTTATGACCGGTAAAATTAAGATTGTTAATTCAATATAGTGCCGTCGAGTAAAATGCAGATCTCCATTCTAAATCATATTGGGATGAAACTTTAGAACCCTCAGAAAAAAGTGTTTCCCAATTCTGCGGTGTGGAAACAGAAGTTTTTGTGTGAATTCTGGATGGAGAACGGCCTATAATTACTGAAAGAAAAAGATAAACTCTGGAAAATCAATTGGCTTTCATTTTGGAAGCTACGGTGTTGTAATTGGAATCAAAATAATGAGCCGAGGATAGGATACGAGGTCCAAGGATTTGCAGAATATCCCATGACAAGAGGGGGGGGGGAAGAGGTTTTGTGATACAATGCCGTCCTGATGGAGCAACTTTGACAGGCGTATCTGTGCAGACGATTTAAAACGGAGTTGAATGTTGGGTAGACGCAACCGCAGTAATTATGACGGCGATTTTGCAAGCGATCAATCCATTGGCACATCAAAAACATGAACAGCATCGGTCCCGTGAAGGAAAGTTGGATACCATGAAAGTATTAAATAATGTCTGTTTCCCAGTTTATAATTTAATTTCAAGGTAGTCTCTTTTCTGTCATCTCTTAGGCCGGCTGATATATATATATGTATATATCGAGCTGTAAAGGAATTGATATCACTTTTACCAGAAAAATATTAAAAAATATTAATTTTGCCATTTGAAAGAAAATTTCAAGTTTGCAAAAGTCCATTTTAAAAAACATGAGAGTAAAGTAAAGCACAACTGAGATTTCAAAATGGGGAGACTTCATTTAGAAAGAATATTTAATCGGTAGACTTCCGTAAGGCTAATTTTGACAGGGTATCTCCGACCATGAAGAATATCATAAGGCTTTGAAGAGACCTGTCTGGGGTGGAATATATATATATATATATCGGTATAGAGTAAAATATTTTTAAATACTTTATGACATCTTTATGCTACCAGGATGGGATGGGGGATCATTGCCATCCAGTGTAGGCAGTTGGTCTGTTCTTCCGTTGGGAATGTTGCCCCAACTGGGGTTTCTTGACATAGAGGGCCAGGGTATAATGTCACACGAGCTCAACTTTAGCGAATGTTGTAAGGATTCTCCGGGGAGGTTGGATACCATGATGTGTGCCAATGGAGGCGCAGAACAGCTCTCTTATAAAAGATTACAATGAAGAAAGATCCATTGTAAGGTCATTCTAAAGATGATCTGCCTCTGGGCAAATGTGAGTGAGATAACGCAAAAACAATTATTCTTAGGAACGTAATAAGGAACCTCAGTTGACTGGCCACTAAATTCCAGACATCTACAGATGCATCTTGGTTCCTGCATGAGTTACTGTTGAATTTGGGTGAAAATGTGTGGTTTCCCTAATCACTTTTCAACCATCGTCTGTACTTCCTGTTGAGTGGAGATTCAATTCTTAGCGAACATAAAAACAAATTACCAAAACAAGGTAGACGGCAAGTGAAATGGGGGGGGGGAGGGGTGTAACCATTCAGTATATACCAACAAAAAGAAGAAAATATGTATAGCAAAAAAAAACCAATTTCTCTCTTGAATCATTTATCAACTTATGGCCGTCATGAGCTGCTGCAAGTGATCGTAGCGCACCGTGTATTATATTGAAATTGAGAAGGATGTTTTGATACATAAAATTATCATCAGTGAATTCATGTTAATTCACCTGGTGCTCATTCATACTTTTTCTTTGGCTTATATAACTATCATGGCTTAATACCATTAAGCAATTTCCACTCTTGTTATTGGATTCAGATGCTTTGACGCAGTATTTGTACAACAGATGGGATCACGAAACACTAGCGAGGGGTGATGACAGGGAGAGAAGGTGTTATGGGTTCTCGGAGGGAGCCGTGAAACTGGGATCCAAACTGAATCTGTTATTTTTGGACCTCGTCATACGGAGCCAAACTAGAAATTTGGTCTTGAAGTCTGTAAAATGAGTCAAAGCTATCTCCCGGTTAAAGAATAGCTTAACAGGTATATTGATTTTATAAGAGACAGTGAAACAAATTACTTATAGTGTAGTCCAAAAAAAAATCTGTTTTTATTACATTTCTAGTATTAGAACTCTCCCCTGCTTAGTATTCTACCACTTATTTGTATACCAATAACATATACGGGATCTCTCACCTTGAAACCCCAGAAGTCAAAGCTTCATGGGTAGAACAAGCCGGCACAGACCTCTTCCCAAAATTCCCTTTTGCCATTGTGGCCTGCTTTGGCTACCAGAATGTGCCATAGTAAAAAATCCCACTGGAAGCCAACTCATCGTGCTTATTAGTGAAACTTTTTTTGAGCCAAACTGTCCCACCGGCAAAAATTGGTACCTCAAGGTACGTCTTACTTTTATCAGACAGACTAAATGATGAAGAGCTTTTTAGATACCATAAAGAAAAAAAAGTAAGCATTTTCCTAAAAAAACTCCATTTTTTTTCTTTTCAACTGCAATATGTTGAGCAAGATTAAAGGCGGTTTATAAACTGGCACAAGTAGAATAAAGCGACAGGGTCTGCCCTTTAATATTTCTTTAGCAATACCTCTACTTACAACTAAGTCCTGTGTAATAGAAGCCAAGACTGTTCTCTGTGTAATAAAACCGGACACTAATTCTGACATAATGTTTGGTCATCCTTGGTTTCGGTCTAACTACAATATAAAAAGTGTCTCGATCCTCTGGTACGTGACGGTGAGACAGAACATTTTTAAATCAATCCAGCTGGTGGAGTCCCAAGAGGTTAATAAACGTCTTGTAATAGCCACAAGTATATCCATCTGGCCCAAATACACATTCAGGTTTTTTATTCTTGAAACATCAAGTGGAATTTAGCTTTAATCATTTTATAACCATGAAGAAAGAGTTTAGGTAATGGTTGAAATGGACACAAACTCTATAGTTTCTCTACACAAATAATATATGGTGTACTAACACTAATTTCTAAATATAATACAATAAAATATTAGCAGAACCCACCTTGTTTAACCTGCAAGTGTGCCTTTCTACTAAGAGGTTGAAATAATAGTTCACTTATCACAAACTGTTCAGTTCAATCCATTCCTGAGCCTCAGTTTTTACTTTAATATTCAATTAGCTTTCTGTTGAACCCGTGTTTTTTTCCAACCGGTTCATCGTTTCTTGGGACTATTTTTTCTTTCCTGTATTTATTGATGCCAAATATTTACGTGAACATAAAACCCATGCGGACACGGAAGTGGGTGGAGTCATGACAGAAGTGGGCAGGGAGTAGGTGTGACCAAGCACCATTCCCCACCCAGAGATTATAGACATAAACCCTGATGAAGCACTGTTTCACCCAAAGACTCCAGGTGAGACCCAATAAGACCCCATGGATATCTACCCTGCTAGCCATGGTAATTTAATGACGACTTATTTTAGGACTATACATTATGCCGTCATCCACTGTTTATACATCATGTGTGTTTCTTCCCGTTCTTTCTGGTTCCCCAGTTTTAAGATTTCCATTTGGTGAGTTAATCCTTTTTTTTTTTAACATCAATTCCAATGAATTGATGGAGTGATAGACAAAGAAAGACATCATAAAATAAAGTTTTTGCCCTCTACTGCAATAAAAAGAAAATATATATATATATATATATTGTGTATATTGTGTGTTTATCTACAATTAGAGTTTGTGTATCCCAATTATATATATATATATATATATATATATATATATATATAAAATAGTCAGTCTGCCTAGTCCCCCAATTATTTATTACAACCCCGTCAAAAGATGCCTTTTTTATCATAATATTACATCACTACAACATAATTTGGTTTTAAATCTGGTTATCACTGTAGTGTTAAAGAAGATAACCCTAAATCTTTCCTTTTTAAGGTTCCTCAAAAACCTAGAACCGCCACTGTTCCTAATATTATACTTTGTTGTTTGTGAAATGTGGTAAAAATTGGAAACCTTTTAAATACATGTGTTGATCACACATAAGATGAAAGTTTTATGTCTACTTCTATTTGAGGAAAGCAAAACCTAATGGTCTACAATCATAATATTAGACTTGGGCACCGGGCCAACTCTTCGCTTTGGTCTTCGTGGGGGAAAAAAACGTCACATTCCACGAATATTCGCCCGTTCAGGTGAATATTCGTGTACACTCTTCATGTTCGTTTCTTTTTCTTCGTTTTTTGCAGTTTTTTTTCTCAAAGGGGTTATTACGGGGTTAACGCAGTAACGGTACGCAGCTGCTTTGGTGCCAGGATTTTAAAGGTCCATACGAGCAACTCTATTGGTCACCGGCAGGGTTGGTCTCCCCGCTCCAGGAGTTAAAGGTCCATACGAGCGTCCAATAGAGTCGCTCATACAGACCTTTAACTCCTGACGGCGAAAATCCGCCTGGGGGGGTTCCAGGAGTTAAAGGTCTGTTTGGTTGATGTCAGAGGCGACTAATAGAGTTGCTCGCATTGGACCTTTAACTCCTTGCACGATCCTACGGATTCCCGCTCCCATTGACCCCTGTTAACCCCTGTGAACTTTATTTTATGATGTCTTTCTTTGCCTATCACTCAATCACTTCATTGGAATTGATGTTAAAAAAAAAAAAAGGATTAACTCACCAAATGAAAGACTGGGGAACCAGAAAGAACAGGAAGAAACACACATGATGTATAAACAGTGGATGACGGCATAATGTATAGTCCTAAAATAAGTCATCATTAAGTTGCCATGGCTAGCAGGGTAGATATCCATGGGGTCTTATTGGGTCTCACCTGAAGTCTTTGGGTGAAACGGTGCTTCTTCGGGGTTTATGTCTACAATCTCTGTAGACAAGGTAGGCTAGAGGGGGAAAGGACCAGGGAGACGAGTTTAACAAAGACGAAGATTCTTTGCGTTGTACGTCTCCGTCTTCGTTTAGTTCGGTATTCGGGCTGAACAACGAAAACGCACCCTTCGGGATCATTTTTATGTTCGCCCGAATATGATTGTGTCTAGATAATATTGATGCAAACATTTAAATGGACAGTTTATAAAGAAGAATGAATATTAAAATACTCTGTGAGTAATCCTAACCCTCACTGAGTTCTTTAATACGCATTCTTCAAAAATGGAAAAATATATATTTTTTAAAAACACCAGGTAGAAACTTTAGCCCTGCAACTGCAGATGCCCTTCTCCTTTGTGGTCTCACATTTAATGTCAAGCAGCCAATTAGCTGCAGGAAAGTGTTCCAATGAAATCATTGGCTTTCCGCACGTGCGCACAGACGTCCGAACAGACCACTGCCCGTGGTGGGGCGTAAAAGGGGCACCGCGTAAATTTAAAGGGACCGAACACCTATAACCCCTTGAAGGTCATATGATGGCTGGAGTGTCCCTTTAAGTCACAGAGGTGCAAGTACAATGCACTGCTCACTCCTCTGGAACATGAAGAGTTAAACATCAATAGGCATTGTGTATTACTCGGTATCAGTATTTTGTGTGCTTGTCCATTGTCAGTTGTGACAGTTTGAGCGGCGAAACATGTGAGAGAGGTCAATTCTACCTCCAGAAGAATCAAAGAACCCTACAATGATGAATCATAGTTCAGCAGAATGTAGCATCCCGGCAGCATGTACGGGCATCCCAGATGGAAATATTAGATATGTTCCCCCCGAGGACATTCTCCTTTTTTTTTTTCTTTCTATTGAAACACGACTCAAACAAAACCCTTTCTTCTGCTGCCAAAGTTCCAAGAGCCCTTACTACTGACTATTCCAACATTAGGTACATTTAATTCTTTCATGTCAGATTTATGGTGTATTGTTAACCCATGCAGCACTCTTTAAATTATAAATGGGATTCCAGACAGAAGGCATTTAAACCTGGAAGGGTGTCTTTACTTTATCTATATGTAGGTTATATCACTTGTGTTGGTAACATGTAGCTGAGCTACACATTGTCAGCCGCGGGAGGCAACACGCCAGTGTCTGTGGCCAGGCTTGTGGAAGTCCATGTTGGCCGTGTGTCCATCAGAAGGCGTTTTGTTTCCTACCCATGATCATCAGGTCAATGCTCTGGCTGGTAGCCGAAAGGCAGATGTCCCAAGGAACTCCATTGAGTGACCCCCAACATTTGGACGTGCTAGATGCATGGCTTGAGGTAGTCCTCACTGTGCGTTGATGGTTGGAGCTGCGTCGCAAATGAGGCTTGAAAGGTTCTGTTCCAGATTGCAATCCCTAACATGCTCGATAAATACATTTTAGCGGATTTGTCATTTTATTGTTTCCTCTGAACGTTTCATCACATAACAACACAAGAAAACTTTCAGTAAGCCCTTTTCAGTCTCTGTGATACACATATTAGGTTTTATGTGAAGGCATTCTGTTCGTAAATAATAGTTAATACCTAACGATGTGCTGTGCATTTTAAGAGAAAGAAGTTGCGCATTAGTGTATTTGGCAAACAAGTGTAACAAAAGCCATGAAGCATATGGTAGGATAATAGAGACAAAACAAGTTAAAGTCTAGCCGACTGAAAAAAAACACACTCACCACCATATGCATGACAAGCGATTGTAACCGTCTTCAGACATTACCTAAAAAGCAGCCGTTATGACTGTTGATGTAGTAATTAGTCTCTTTGTCTTCCACGTTTGGGGACCGGGAATAAAGTGTTAGAACAAGACATTTGGAGTAACACTTAGAATGGGGTTACATGAGAATGGTAATTATAGATAAGATTGTTTCCAATGATGTGTAAGATAGCATTGGGAGTAAATAAGGAAACAGATCGGACACAACGCAAATGCGACATATGAAGATTTGGGAGCCAAGGAATGGGAAAAGTCTTGCACCTCAACGTAGATGTGTCGAAGCCTATCGGAAGTACTGCGCTCCCAGCGCCATGTCTCACACCATCCACCATGGCCACAGGTAAAATATATAACACATTCTGCAAGAACCCAATCAGAGGCAAATTATTGAGGTATACCAGAAACTACCCCATATGGTGTGATACCCTAGGTCAGGGGTGTCCAAGTTTTTTCTGCAGTGGGCCACTTCATTAGAATTGTATACGTGCGAGGGCCGCACTCATTTTTCACTGAGAGAAAATATGGCCTTTAATAAAATATGCAGATTAAAATAAAGTAAATGACACAAAACCTTTACTTTTCCTCTCACTGATTTCTGGGATTTCTGGGCCTACAAATTCAGGATTCTGGATAAGTAAAAATAAAATAGTTCTATTTATTTAAGGGGTGCACTAAAATGAAAATTCTGGACCAAAACCGAATTCAAGAATTCAGGGTTCACTTAGCCGAAACTGAAAATGACCCCCCACATACTTTTAATAAAAGTAAGTTGAACACCAAAATTGTACAAAAAAATTATATATTATGATTGTTAACAGCAATCTCAGGCATACCCAGATTCCAGCATGTACTGGTTGGCTGGGCATTGTATTTTTTGTCCAATTTTAGTGTGTAACCACACTTTTATTAAAAGTAACACACCACAATTGGACAAAAAAAATCAACAATATGACTTGGCATGATAGGAGTGTGATTTCTAACAGCAAACACACTCTTTTTATCCCCAGGCAACTAGTAAATGCTGGAACCTAGGCATGATGGGACTGTGATTGCTGTTAGCAGATTGCTGTTAGCTCTTAGCAATCACACTCCTATCATCCCAAGTCAGCCAGTACATGCTGGTACAGGGTGGCTGTAAGTGCAGACCCCATACTGCTGGCAGCATCAATACACAAAGGGGCAACTACCCAGGTTTCAGCATGCAATGGCTGACTTGGCATGATAGGAGTGTGATTGCTAACAGCAAACACACTCTTTGTATACCCAGGTAACCAGTGAATGCTGGAACCTAGGCATGATGGGACTGTGATTGCTGTTAGCTGTTAGCAATCACACTCCTATCATCCCAAGTCAGCCAATACATGCTGGTACAGGGTGGCTGTAAGTGCAGACCCCATACTGCTGGCAGCATCAATACACAAGAGGGGCAGCTAGCCAGGTTTCAGCATGTACTGGCTGACTTGGCATGATAGGAGTGTGATTGCTAACAGCAATCACAGTCCCATCATGCCTAGGTTCCAGCACTTACACATCCATGCTATCACACACACACAAATTCATTCATTCACAGAATCATTCCCTCAATCAGACATACTCATTCACACAACCTCCCCCACCCCCTTACCTGCTCTACAGCTCTCGATGCCGCTCACAGACTTCAGCAGGGGGCGCGGCCTCCCTCGTTCTCCCCACAGAGGAGGCAGGACTGGAGCAGAGAATAGACCCTCCCACAAGTAAGTGGCAGGGCTCTTGTGATCCTGGCTGCACCTCGAGGTTCGGCCCGCGGGCCGCATTTGGTGATCATCAGTTCCACCCACCTCTTACTCAACCATACCTTTGATTGCCATCCCTTGCTTCAAGTCACATATACAGTATATATCCATCTCTTTCATCCACCGTAGATAAGAAACATTGATATAGCCGTATTAGCCCAAGAGAAAATTGAGTCTTTGGTTAAAGTTGATGCCTTTTATTGGGCCAACATAGAAAAAGATGTAAAAGTTATATATTCTTTTGGGATCTCATAGGTCCCTGGTAGACTCAGTTAATTCCTGAGATAAACAGTCATAGAGGTATATTATAATACTGCACAATTCTTCAAGGAGGCATAAGGTGCACCTTTGTCGTTTCTATGTCAATATCGTCAGGTCTTTTAAATTTTGGAAAATACAACACATAACGGGCTGTGTCTCCTAAAGCTGATCAACTTCTATAGAAACAAGTATGACCAGCACAAAAAATATACAAAAATAGAAGAGCGCACAACCTAAAAAAGCATAAAAATTCAGATTCCTGGGTTACTGCTAGAATAATAATTGTAGAAAAACAGCAAACATTCAGTACATGCCCAGGGAATACCATTCAAAAAACACTTGAGGCATAAATATAGGGGATTCCGTCACACTATATGGACATAACCAATAAGCACACTATTTGTCTATATTAAATACTCCAGAATTCCTTGCAAGATAATCTCCATCGTTCACTCCATTCCGTCACTAATAGCAATAATCTTATTCCTAGTTATTGTAGTACATTTATTATTTTTTGTCCCATTCTCATTTGCAATGCAACACAGCGCCAAAGCTATAATTAATACGCAGAATTATACAAGGCAGGTTTTTTGTTGTTTTTTTTACTAGTTTTTAGTATTTCAGTATAATTATTACAAAGCAGCAGATTATGTTTCAGGAAAATGTACAGCTGAATGCCTGTATTTCCCATTTGTTCTTTATTTCAGGTCATCTGTCAAAAACAGATAAAAAACAATGATGAATTAAACCTGGTTTATTTCATATGTTCTTTAGCTTATTACCCATAAGAATGTTAGTTCTAATTTTTTTTTTTTTTTTTTAACAGAAACAATATGTTTAATGTTTAACCTAGGAAGCTGAACAACCTTCTTCCTTCCTGAAGTGTTAATAGTTCACTAGCTTAATATTATTATTTTTCAATTTAATGTTGGCTCCTAAAAATATATATATGAACAATGTAGACTTCAGCTAGATAATCACAGTCTGCATATTCCAGACTAAACTATTTAAGCTCTTTTTTTTCCCTCCCCGTTTTTTTTTTTTTGTGATGCAGAAATACATAATGAAATAATTCACTTTTGAGATCACAAAAGTAAAAGTATCCATTTGCAGAGTCTGTCGGGAAGGATTTTTTTTTTTGTAAGTAATGTGTAAACAGTGTAAAAAGCTCCTATCGATTTACACGACGGTTAGACTTATTGATTTAGGAAGTAGGCTACTGGAGTCCACATGAACCTACCACCCACCTTGCTCTTCGAACCAACTATAAATTCTATGATGTGGTGTTTTATTGGCCCAAATGTGTTTAATTTTACCCCAAAGTCTGGTTTTAAGTAGTAAAAGAGAAAGAAAAAAAAAACGCATGTTATGAAACGGTTGCGCATGGTGATCTCGGAACTGTGTGCCTTGGCAGGGAAAACATGGATAATACAATATTATACAAAAACAATACGTGGAACTATCTGACAAAACTCTACGTCTCTGTACCTCATACAAACCAAATGTTTTTGGGATTAGGCCGCTCGGATTTTTCTATTTAGAACTCATTTTAATGGAATCCCTAAAGAAATATAATAACTTAATGGTAGGGGCTTTCTTTTCCGTAATGTTCCAGATTTCTGCACTGTACATAATCAGCTAGTTTTTTTGTTTTGTTTTTTTTGTTTTTTTTTTAAGCTGCGCCTGGTGTGTTTAAGTAATGCTATTGATTATTTTTTTACCCTCAATAAATTTGTTAATCTCACAATTCTAAGAATGTTCGTTAGAGGAAATTGCTACATTTAATTGAAGACTCCCCTCCCTGATGAGGCGCCCTACAAATATATATATATATTTTTTTTATTTTTTTATTTTTTTTTACATAGCATTTTGTAAGTTATTAAATTATTATTTTGTCAACTAGTGGGGATCTGGTTTTCATTATTTTTTGATGAATTATTTTATTATTTAGTTATATAGTATAATAATTTGCTTAGGATATTAATAAACTGAATGTACAATAGAGAAGGAGAGAGTTGACATGGATTGTGTATTTTGGCAGCGGAGTCCAGTCTCATAGTTAGAGTAATTTTTCCTATCTCCTTCTTTTTAAACATACTGCCAAAATACTACAAAAAATAAAATGGCTGGGTATAGGCGAGATCCATCCATCAGTGTCCTTAAGGGTGCCATATGGTGGGGTGGTAGTAAATTCATTTGGGGGTACCGTCAGATTCACAGCCAAACCACAGTGTCACGTTCCCGTAGTGTTATATTTGTGATCTTTACCTGCCAGGTGAAAGGTCCCTTATTACAAATTCAATACACATGGGGAAAAAAAGGAAAAGCTCAATAGGTCGACATAAATAACGATTTTGAACTATAAAATTTGGATACAACTTGGACACCTTCTGGATTATCTAACATCCATTAACCAGAGCAGTAATTTCCCTAAAAAGCGTAAGAGACCCTCCTATTTGACTACATACAGTACATTGAGCTATAGAGCTTTAATATACTGCACTAAGAGTTCCTTTCTTCTGTTGTTGTTTTTTCTATGTGTTTTACATATTACCTGATTAACCTGAAGATAATTTACATGAGAAGTATTGTTTACCTTTTTCCTATCTAGATGTGCACTAACAAACGTGGCACACACAGTGCATGTTCTTTTGAATACGTGAAATGGGCAATGCTGAACTAGCTTTGCTGAAACAGAAATTCTTTGGAGAATGAAAATTCTGTTCAAGTTAAGGCAAAATGAATGAATGAATGAATGAATGATCAGGGAGGGGACGTCACCGGAAGCTCCATCAATTTGGCAGAAGTTCCTGCTGACGAAGGAAGAAGATTAAAGATACAAGAGAATGAAAAAGAGAAGGGAGAAGATAAAATATACCGTATTTGCTCGAAAAAGGCCCCTCGTCTTATAATCGGGGTTGTCTTATAATCAGACCTCAAATAGGTCTGACTATGAGACTAAGATCCAGATCCCTCGCAGCGCTGCAGGGGACCTGGATCCTCCTGTCTTATTTCCCCCCTCCCCAATTTACCGGTTCCCTGGTGTGTTGCCGGGGCAGCGTGTAGACGTGTTTTTATGGAAAACAAGGACATTTCTATCTGTGTGACATAATTGCAAAAGGGTTTTCAAATGATCAATCAGAAGATACAATGGTCATTTACAACATTAGCCCCGTCTGAGCTGGATTTCTGATTTAATGGGGAAAAAAACCTGCTTTTCTTTCAACACAAGGAAATTTTTAACTGACCCCAAACATTTGAATGGTACTAAATATATATATAGAAATGTTACGATTAGAGCCTTATGTATCAAATGTTACTTATGTCACCTAATAACGCGCAGCGAAGTTTATTATACTCGTGTTAGTATTACTGGGGTTGTTTTATTGTCACACGGGGGCCGCTTCTGCACCAATTTACACAAGTAAGATACAGTAAAACACGTTAAAATCATAGAGATGAAAGTCACACAGGAAAAGGTCTGTTTTCTCTCGCAGCAATTAGTTTTCTATACAGTAATAGACTCTAGCCAAGCCCAATAGGTTTATCCTGATTGCCACCAATTATTCTTCCAAAGAGGCAAATAACAACATTAAAAATATGTTTTCAATAGGATAACGATATAGAACAGTTCTTATTATTGCTCACAATCATTCTATCCCTTAATTCATTTTTCATTTATTTTATTCATTTATCTGAAGGTTTAATCGCAATAAAACACAAAAAATACTTTTTAGTTAATGTGGCAATAACCTATCAGTGACTGCTTCTATGTCACATGATAATTAAGTAGAAAAAAAATAATTATAAGCCAATATGTTAATAGATTAATTGACTGCAAGTAGGACTACTAATAAACGGTCTCCTGAGCAGCCTATAAAACATTTATAAAACACTTTTATAATACAGGAATACAGCAGAACTGCACACCATATGAGTAATTTAAATATATATTTTTTTTAAGTATCAGTCATATTGTTATTAGTAAATTGGTGAAGAACAACCCCAATGTAGATCAATATTTCACACAAAAAATATTTCATAAAAAAATTAGGAAAAACATTTAGTAATCTATTCATTATGATCTCTCAATTTTTAACAAAGTTGCATTAATTCAAATAGTTCAGTGAATCAAGAATCATTAATTAAATCAAGTGTTATTCATTAATATGTTTTAAAAAAAATAATAAAGAAAATTAAATAAAATCAAGGGATTCATTTCTAATAAATTCATTGATAAAATTGATGTTGAGTATATAAAGCCTCCTGCTTGAATCCGTCCGATAGTGACCAGTGCTCTATGCCAGTCTGTCTGCTGTGTGCAAAAATCTTCAATATGCCTCAAGAGTTAAATGCAATGAAAAGATCTCACCAGTTCAGGTGTATATCATTCTGAGATGGCCCGTGTCAGTTTGTCATTGAATTATTATACAAAGTATAGGGAAGTATTTCCGGCAGGATTCCCCACTACCGGCGGTCCACAAGTGTTTCATTGTAGTGACTTAGTTGAAAAACAATGAAGGCTACCACTATACGCACCATGTAGTCCTTCCTCGGCTACTTTGTAAGAACTGGAAACGGGATTTATATACCCCGTTAATGTAGGGGAGACTATGTTTACTCCTTAAGTCCAAGCAAAGTCCATAAAGACATGGTTGGATGAGTTTGGGGTGGAAAAACTTGACCCGCCCCACAGAGCCCTGACCTCAACCCCATCAAACACCTTTGGGATGAAATAGAACGGATAGAGCGAGCCGGGCAACTCGTCCAACATCAGTGCCTCACCTCACAAACGCTCTACTGGATGAATGGGCAAAAATTCCCCATAGAAACTCCCCAAAATCTTGTGGAAATCCTTCCCAGAAGAGCGGAAGCCGTTATAGCTGCAAAGCGGGACCAACTACATATTAATGTCTATGTATTCAAAATGTGATGTCATCAAAGTCCCTGTTGGTGTAATGGTCAGGTGTCCCAATACTTTTCTCCATATAGCGGGCGTGTGCTCTGGAAGAAGTGAGTGGGATTCCAATCTATTTTAAAACTTTTTTATAATAACTTTTGTTAAACATATTACACTATATATTTGTTTTTGTATTTACTTTACATGTTAAATGATTTGGAAATCGATCCCATGAAGACCATTCAGGATAAAGTATTAAGTATACATATGTGTGTTATTCATCACGCGTGGTACTTTTGTGTGCTTACATGCACTTCAGATTTGGACACAGAGTACCTTCCTGATTCTTGTTTTTTTTTTTTTTGTAATGATAGGTTATTCATACGCATAATTCTGTGTTGTTTTTATGTAATTAAACCATCAGAAGAAAGAATACAATTTTCGATACTATAGGGTGCAATTAATGTTTTGTCTAAAGGGGACAACAGATTTACGTTGGGCAGTGCACATAAGGAATTGTCTAGTGATGTCACATACATTGAACATCTTTTTTGAAAAAAATGTATTATATAAATTAGGTTGGAAAAATTATCATATTGATAAATAAAATACTAATTTGACTCAAGGAGTCGTTCTAAAGTCAGAAAGGAACATTTTGTAAACCTATTTCCTAAAATTGCAGTATGATGTAGAGCTTCTCTAATCTGTGGCACATAGCAGTCCCACAATATCTATTTATATGTATGTTTAAATTCCCTCATCATGTAAACCTCTGCCACTTCTGCTGGGGGGCTGTTCCACTTATGAACGACCCTATTTAGTAAAGTAAAAGCATTAGATACTATACTTCCAGTAAGATATTTTATAGGCAAAAGTCTGAGGAACCCTGATGTAAAAGAAGAACCGGGATCCTTTGATCTTTATGGCCGTGTGTCTTTATCCGTGACGTCACTGGCTATGTAACTATGTAACATGTGGCAAAAGCATAGTAGCAAGGTAAGCGTCATTGGGTATCACTCAAACACGCACCGCAGGTTCACACGCTTAGATATGTGTGTGCTTTATCTTTACTGGACAATCTATCGGCTTCTTCGCTATCCCTTTTTAAAGACGAGCTTCCCTTAATGGAACTTGAGGACATTTGATGTCCCAATAAAACGTTCTGTTGGCTTCCAATAAAGATGATGCACCGAGGTGCTGTAAAATCTACAAGTCAAGTAAAAGCAGCTGTTTGAACAATTTCCCAGTTTCTCGTATGACTCATAACCTCTTTACATGGTGAGGAAATTCCCTGAAAGCTTTTTGGCAGGCTCTAGAATTCTGCCCAGTAGCTAAGAAACACATCCACTTCCAGCCTAGGAAACGGGAGGGTTACAGACACCAAATGTTACATTTGAGGTCACTTGTGAGTATTTTAATTAAGTCTAAATAATTTGGGAGGTGTTTGCAGGTTATTAAAGAAAGTTCACGCGTAGTTTGTGTTTTAGTTGGGGTAATGGAATAATTCCGTCTGGGTTGTGTAGGTCGAATGCATCCAGCTTGGTGGTGGTCTTCTCTTAGTACTTCACTTGGTGTCTTCCCAGTTACCAATTACCTTTGTCAATTACCATCTTTCCTTTAGTGTGGTTTAAAAGTAACCATGTTGTATGGGCTGGGTACTTTTAATTACATCTGGTGTACTTTTTTTGCAATGGTTTGAATTCTCTACTGTTGAATGAGTACATTTTGATGTTGGCCATAGTCAAAGAAGGCAACATAGACCTCACAGACCTAATTAAAAGCAGAGGGAGAATGAAAACACATTGCTTGCTAATAACCCCCTGCACAGGGGTATAATGAACAAAATGAAACAAAAGGTACACTTCTTTACTTCTCATCCTATGTTTGTTCTTGGTAGAAGATCACTTATGGAGACACCTAACTTCTGTCTGTTCTACCAGCTAACCTTCCTGATAACTGGCACAACCGGACAGCAATATCTTCGTTCTTACCAAATGCAAGAAAATACCCAACATCTGTGCACAAGAACGTCAGTAGGATTCTGGAGCCAGCTAATTGGAGTTATTTTTAACAACTGTCAACAGATATACACTACTTTTCAAAAGTTTGGGGTGTAGGGACTTGGTTGGGTGCTGTAAGGCAGGAGGTGTAGACACCCAAAAGCAGGCAGACACCCAAAGCTGCAGGGTGCAGCCTGTTTTGTAACTGTCCCTCTAAGCGCCGCATGTGCGGTAATCGAGGACGCGGACCACCGCCAAAGAGAACAGGTGTGGAGGAAGCAGTATGGGGTAGGTGGTGGGGCCTAGAGGCCTTACATGGGGTCCTTGTTTTTTAATGATTTTTAATGGAGCATCTTCATAGGCGTACATAGGCCCTTTATCACTCCCATCACTCCTTTATCATTCCCATCACTCCT
Source organism: Spea hammondii (assembly GCA_029215755.1). Taxonomy (NCBI): domain Eukaryota; kingdom Metazoa; phylum Chordata; class Amphibia; order Anura; family Pelobatidae; genus Spea; species Spea hammondii. The sequence goes on from JARDYJ010000003.1 coordinate 125,191,035, forward strand.
GTGTTCCAACGACACGTTGTGATCGCTGATCCAAGTTTAGGTTTAAAAGACTGTTTGATCGTTAGAAAACCATTTTGCAGTAAGGTTACAGCTAGAAAATATATCTTAACAAAAAAACAGCTCAGTGACCCCAAACTTTTGAATGGCAGTGTATCTTTTATCCCGTTACTGAATCCCCCTTCCATTTTGGAACTTCTGTATCCTGTTCTCATGCATGCGCGTATCATGCTCTATGTATATATTTCCCATGGTGTTTCAGCTTCATTTTCTTAACCATTTCTGAAGAAGGGACCGCGGTGTCGTGAAAACTTCCATTTACTTTTCCATTAATGCTATGATCTTTATACTTTGACTCTTGTGACACTTGTAATTCTTTGGGTATAATGTTAGCTTTGTGTGCGTCACGGGCAGGCATTTACCTTTTTCATATTAATTAATAAGTCAGAACAAGCACCGCCTCCAAACTGAAGCCATTGTTTAGGAATAGAACATACTAATGTTTTTTATCTTTTCATTTAAAAAGTAATAGATAAATAGCTGTGTGTGTTGGCACACGTGACTGTTGGGCAACCACTTCCCACACCATTCTTTACCCATAAGCAGGATTCCTGATACCCATAACCCCGCCTGTTTTTGTCCTGGCTCCACCTACTGCCATCACTGCCCATATATGGAAAAAGGAGAGGAAGACCTCCAAACAAGAATATCTGGATTTCCCACGTGTAGCTAAAGAATGGCAACGATTTTTGCACACGCTAAGTGAGCTTTACCGCATTAAACAAATAAATTATTAATTACATTTTTATTGTAAATTTATAATTAAATTATACAAATATATTCATTGCCTTTTTTATCACCCTGTTAAATAAACATTCATTTTAGTTCAATAAAACGTATTCCTCTTGTGCGTACGATCCGTCACACCGTGTTCTGCCATGAAAGCTGTTACAAATAAAAGAGATGCCATTACGATAAGCCAAAGGCAACACAAACGTCTCCTTTCAGATACTTTGTTTTTTGTACATGCGCAACCATACTTTAACTAACAGTATTCAGACGGATTTATTGTACATTACATCTTACATTTCTGTAAATCAGAAGGAGGATACTAAGGAAATCCCTACTGCCAAAAAAATATTCTTGTTTTATGATTATATTTTGAAGTAACAATTGAAGAAAGTGCAATTTAGTAATATCCATAATTCATGAATGGATTTTTTTATATATATATATATATATTTTTTTTTACTATATTTATCCACTCGATTAAATTTCATGTTTCATTGCGAATTATAAGAAAACGCATTTGCACAATTTATGAACTTGTTGTGGGGCAGCCAACATAGTTTCAGAATATGAAGTTTGTGATTAATGCAGTAATATATATTTATTAGAAATATATTTCATGTTAAATCCATGGAAATTGTTAAATGTGCCTTGAACAACATATATATATATTAAAAAATTATACAGTGTCTGAGATTTACTCTGAGAATATTTCATTTATCTGTAATAAAAACGTCATCCACACTATAAATACTGTATATATACAGTATATATATATATATATATATATATATATACTCACACACAGTACATAAGTGACATTCTTTTTGTCCTTGTGCATTGGGTTGCCCTGAATGATTATGAATTTCCAAATATTCTTGTCTGGAGGTCTCCTCTCTATCTCCATATATGGCTAGTGATGGGCGGAGGAATATCCAAAGTGGGTGGAGCTATCTGCAGAATCATGGATACTGGCTAATGGGTAAAGAATAGAAAAACTGGGCAGAAACGTCACTCTCCACCACCAAAGATCACCCCAGGGGTCTGATAGTCCTCTGCAATACCCAAAGATTGGAAGAATTCACAGGTAGGGAAATCTTTTAGGAAAGGGGCAGATTCTCGGGGTCACACAGTCTAAACGATATTTCTTCCTCCTGTACACCGACTGGATAGAAGACTCTCAGTTGGTGCTCTTGCTTCTAATATGATATACCTGCTTGAATGCAGGTGACTGTTGAATATATCGTTACAGCTCAAGATTTCCATGAGGGCCAGGATTAGAGCCAGGGACTAAGGAAAGTACGCCGAGATTGGACAGGCTGGACAGGGCGAATGGTTCTTAACTGCCGTCACTTTCTATGTAATTAGGAAACAGGACTTCATTAGCTTCGCCATAAAGCGTCAGCTCAGTGTGGTGACTGAGCCGGGAAAGTCACTCAAAATATCACATGACTGACAACAATGGCCGCCGCCAGGTCTGCAGATAAAGGGGCTTTATTGGGGCAAAATGAGAGAAAAGCAGGCAATCTTCTCTGCTGCACAGCTTTACCGCGCGTGTAACGCTGTATTAAATGCTTAATATATACGCTTATATGCTGTGCTGGGAACCCCAACAGGTGATGTCACCAGTGACATCACAGGGGTTCCCCGGTGCTGATAGAGATCCCTGGGTCCTAAAAGACCCCAAAGTGAATCTCTGTACATTGGGAAGGAAATAAAGAACATTTTAAAGGAAATTAAAGTCAATTTTTTTTTTACGAAAAATCTAAACTAAATATACCTTATTATTATTAATAAAAATTAATAATATACCACCATATATAGCCCTATAAGAATTTTTAACACCTATTAAACCCGTCTACGCACTCTCCAGTTACATAAAATAAATAAATATAGTAAGAAAGTCTACTTTGAAGGGGAAAAATTTGAATTAGGGGGCAGCTAAACTAACTTGGGGGGGAAAGTGCCGAAAATAAGTGTTCTAAATAGTTTTCTGCAGTCACTTATTTTCTGGGCAAGGAAGGAAAAACATGCAATGTGCGAAGAACACCAACTAAAATGCATATGATGGGGCACTCCTCTCTGACAGCCGGGGAAGGTCTGCGCGATAGACGCTGACAACCCCCGCTGCTAACCGCACCTCCTCCCGGCTGCAGCCGAAGTTGTCTGCGCGAATCGCATAGATGTCTATCCGCTGCCCCGGCTGCACACCGGGGACTTAGAAGCACCGGTAAGTTTGGGGGGGGGAGACAGGAGGATCCAGGTCCCCAGCAGCGCTTGTCTTATAATCGAGCAAATACTTACTATTGAGCCGTTCTTCTAACCGCGTTAAAACACAGATTCGTAACGATTTCAACTGAAAACGATTTATTATATAATAAAGAACTCGGAATAACAACATTTCCGGCGGGGCGTCCGGTCTTCGTATTATGCGCCGTCGGGCTCGCTGTCGCAGCTCCCATCTGCTCCGTGTTATGGGCCGTCGGGCTTGCTGTCGGCGGCTCCTGTGTTCTCCGTTGCGCGTTTCTTATTATATATAACGAAGAGGACAGCAAAACAGCAGCAGAACAGTCCGAAGCAAGCGATCATCGGTGCCACAACAGTAATGCCCCACGCAGCGGGGGCCGCGGGGGTCGCTCCGGGTTCGGGGGCCGCTGTTTTCTCCTGGGTCACGTCGCCGTCTCCTTTACCCCGTGTAGCCGGGAGCGGAGCAGCTAATAGTTCGCACATCAGCAGGAATGAGAGGAAAATCACAGGCAACATGTTTCTTCTCCAGTGAAGGCCAACAAGTGAATGTCTGAGCCTACGCTCTGTGCTCTCTCCCAGCTGTGCCTTTATTGCATCACTGGGCTGTGATGTCACTCGCTGTGCTGTTGAGTTTAAGTACACGGAGTTTTATATCGGCTTCTCTGTGTTACGTTGTAATCGTTTGTATTTTCACCCTCTGGTTTCTGTTGGATGTTTATTGAGAATGACCGTACCTGGAAACTGTCATTTATAGTTTTATAGTTATTTGTATGGCAAATAGTGTGACGCGGGTATGTATAAGGGGTGCGTGGGTATAAGAGCTCGAGCGCGAGATAAACTATATAGGGCTGCTCTCCAAATGTTTCCAGGGTTACTTTTCAGTCCCAGTCCGGCCCTGTAGGAAACTAGTAACCGTTCACATTCATTTTGACCAACTTAGACATTATTTGGGATTTAAAGGAACAGTATTTTAAATTATTATTAATAAAATATTTAAGTATCCTGTCCTTTCCTTTTCTCTGTGACACACTGCCCCTAAGCATCATCATGCAGATACAACTTGCAATTTAATATACGGACATACACTAAACTCCCTGTGTATCTGCACCAGGACTGAGATTTTAGCACGCCTTGGGGAACATAGGGCATAAGGGAGCTCCAATCTTACACCAGTTAAAGATTTGGCCACTGGGTAGGTGTAAAAGATGATGAGATGTCCTGCTTATACCCGAGAACACCTCTCATTTATATTATGTTTATATATTTGTTGCCAACTTTATTAGGGTGAGAAGCGCAGACGGTATTTTGTTTTTTGTATACCCGAGAACACTCCAGGATTTGCCCAGAGACTCCAAGTGAAGCTCTGCTTCTCGGGGTCGCTGGGTCATTAAGGGGAAATTCTGGGTCGCATATATTTATAAATATCGGAAGCAGGGGCTAATATTTATATATATATTGGCAGCAGGGGCTAATATTTATAAATATATCAGCAGCAAGGGCTAATATTAATATATATTGGCTGCAGGGGCTATTATCTATAAATATTGGCTGCAGGGGCTAATATTTATATATATTGGCAGGAGGGGCTATTATCAATAAATATTGGCTGCAGTTGCTAATATTTATATATAATGGCTGCAGGGTCTAATATTTATATATATCCACAGCAGGGGCTAATAGTAATAGATATCGGCAGCAGGGTCTAATATTAAAGAATGAGTTCAGTTCAGCAGTTATTTTGAAATCATATTTCAATCACGGTCTTTACGTCAAAGAGATAAGTACATATTATGTAGTTAAAAATGCACGTTTAACGCATATATATATATATCTATATATTTATATAGTGTATATGCACCGCTTTATATTTTGGCCCCCCTACTTTGGTCCCTGGCCCCCCATGTGCCCCCCCTAAATATGAAAGCTGAAGACACCACTGCCGACCGGCACTCCCGGCAGCCAGCTGTCGGCAGCTCTTATTTTCAATAGACCTTTATTTCTATATTTATGGATGTCGCTCATCTGTAGCATAGAAGAAAATTTAAGCAAGATTGCAAAAATTTGAATTTTTTTCTATTTTAGTATAAGTTTTTGTTTTATCTGTTATCGCTAATTTTTTATGTATTTCTATGATTTTAAGAGAAGGATCTACATCTTCTATATGCCACTGTGCCCCATGATATGCCTTTTGACCCCCTATATGCCACTCTGCCTCCAGATATGCCTTATACCCCTATATGCCACTCTGGCATTTAGGGGGTTAAAAGGCGTATTATGGGGCAGAGTGGCATATAAGGAGGTATAAGGCATTTCTGGAGGCAGAGTGGCATTTAGAGGGCTAAAATGCATATGATGGGGCACTCCTCTCTGACAACCGGGGAAGGTCTGCGCGATAGACGCTGACAACCCCCGCTGCTAACCGCACCTCCTCCCGGCTGCAGCGGAAGTTGTCTGCGCGAATCGCATAGATGTCTACCCGCTGCCCCGGCTGCACACCGGGGACTCAGAAGCACCGGTAAGTTTGGGGGGGGGAGACAGGAGGATCCAGGTCCCCAGCAGCGCTTGTCTTATAATCGAGCAAATACTTGCTATTGAGCCGTTCTTCTAACCGTGTTGCCTCTCATTTTATTAAAATATGAACAAAGCATTAAAACAAAGATTCGTAACGATTTCAACTGAAAACGATTTATTATATATTAAAGAACTCAGAATAACAACATTTCTGGCGGCGCGTCCGGTCTTCGTATTATGGGCCGTCGGGCTCGCTGTCGGCAGCTCCCATCTTCTCTGTATTATTGGCCGTCGGGCTTGCTGTCGGCGGCTCCTGTGTTCTCCGTTGCTCTCTCCCAGCTGTGCCTTTATTGCATCACTGGGCTGTGATGTCACTCGCTGTGCTGTTGAGTTTAAGTACACGGAGTTTTATATCGGCTTCTCTGTGTTACGTTGTACCTCTCATTTTATTAAAATATGAACAAAGCATTAAAACAAAGATTCGTAACGATTTCAACTGAAAACGATTTATTATATATTAAAGAACTCAGAATAACAACATTTCTGGCGGCGCGTCCGGTCTTCGTATTATGGGCCGTCGGGCTCGCTGTCGGCAGCTCCCATCTTCTCTGTATTATTGGCCGTCGGGCTTGCTGTCGGCGGCTCCTGTGTTCTCCGTTGCGCGTTTCTTATTATATATAACGAAGAGGACAGCGAAACAGCAGCAGAACAGTCCGAAGCAAGCGATCATCGGTGCCACTACAGTAATGCCCCACGCAGCGGGGGCCGCGGGGGTCGCTCCGGGTTCGGAAGCCGCTGTGTTCTCCCGGGTCACCTCGCGGTCTCCTTTACCCCGTGTAGCCGGGAGCGGAGCAGCGAATAGTTCGCACATCAGCAGGAATGAGAGGAAAATCACAGGCAACATGTTTCTTCTCCAGTGAAGGCCAACAAGTGAATGTCTGAGCCTACGCTCTGTGCTCTCTCCCAGCTGTGCCTTTATTGCATCACTGGGCTATGATGTCACTCGCTGTGCTGTTACTGCGGGAAGGCTCGCTGCTGAGTTTAAGTACACGGAGTTTGTTATATCGGCTTCTGTGTGTTACGGTGTAATCGTTTGTATTTTCACCCTTTGGTTTCTGGTTGGCCACATAAAGGGGCAGAACGTGATGCGACATCATGCTGCTGCCCATATATCGTGGTTGAGGTCTGCCGATTGCAGATGGACATGGAAGAGAGTATGGGGCTCCTGGCCCCCCGACACCCCCAAGCAACCGCCTTGATCCAAATTATCTTCCGTCATGCTCTGTGAGGATAACAATTCTGTGGCTTGACAGAAAATCGGACTTTCCCCTGTTAACAATCGTTTATCTGGTAACATTAGACATCGCTAATTCCTAGATATTTTCCAGGGTAAAAGATTCCTTTTAATCTTTTGCTCTGATTCCAATTTAATGTGCATTCCGCAATCCCTCGAGATAAAAAGCACTTACTTTATATTACGGGATTTATCTGTGCATTTCAAAACATCTCTGTAAAAGAGTGCTTTGGAACCTATAATCAAGTACAAGGCAAAAGGCTACCTATTCCCAAGCCAGGCCTGGACTGGCGGTCTGCCACACTGGGCAAATACCCGGCGGGCCGCTGCCCGACGGCACCACGCTCTCACCCCATGTGCCGTTCCGGCACGCAGCCAGTGACTGAAGATGTATGACGGGAGCATTAAAGTGTAGCGTTTGGCCACCTATTTCCCGCCACCAAACGCGCTTACATCATCAGGCAGCCGCTGGCCTTAAAGTGCCAGGACCACCATGTCTTCGCCACTCCGGCCTTGTTCCCAGCCTGTACCCAAGAAGTGTAACAATAAGTGTTGCTGACATTTTTCGGGGGTAGAAAAATCTCTATTGAAATAAATAAATACATAAATAATTATATTAAAAAAGAATCTAATAGATTTGCTAAATGTCATTGTATTTTTCTGTTTTCTCCATTTTCTTAAGTTAAACTTGAGGTGATATTGCCGTTTTGGTGAATAACTGCAAAACGCGTTGACGGCTCCATGTACCTGTTTTGAGTTGAATTTGCCTGCGTCTCAGAAGCGTAAATGTAATTTATAATTCCGCGTCATTCTATTATAGAGAAAATGAACACAAGGTGCAAGCGCGATAAGATTTTGAATCTTTGTGGTAAATAACAGAATGCTTGTTTTTTAACCATGGGTTGGGGGTTATAGATCTCGTTTGATCAGTGTATGGAAATAAACCAAGCTTATTTGTTTGAAAAAGATTTTGATAGCAAATAAGAATAATTGTTTGCCCAGTCCTCATCTAAAATATCAAGTTTTACTAACGGTGGAAAACTTTGATTATTTAAAAAAGACTTTACATATATAACGGAAACAATTTGCATAATGGGGGCTATAAGTAGGAGAGCCTGTCTGTGGTGTGCCACAAGGCATGGCCAACGTGGACCCCGGGCTTGACTTGCCGAGCTCAACGATCTTGCCATGTAAAGAAAGTATGGATCCACAGAAGGGCCAAGATACTGGATAGGATAAGGGGTTCTAGGCGCCAGAGACTCTTCTTCCCTTGAACTTTACTCTTGTTCCATTAACACTCCTTGAGCAGCCAACCACCGATATCATTGTGGGGTTTCCATCTGTTTTTGCACCTCTTTACGTGAAAAACTCAACAGTACCCAGGAAAAGAAAAAAAACAACACCAAAACCTACCCATACCTGCCAACAGTCCCGAATTTCCTGGGACCGCCCCCTTTTAGGTATGCTACTGTAAACGGCTAAATGCAATATATAATAATAATAATATCATAATATTAATATGGAGCAAAAACTAGAACTGCTTAATAAAAAAAAAGAAAACCACAAAACCGATTTTTAATCTGATACTACTAATACCAAAAGGTCAGAGGTCGCCGTTAATAAACTTTTTTTTCCTCTTCCTCCTTCTACTCTATACTTTTTTTTATACTTCTATCTATTCGACCCTAGCGGGGGCCTATAAGAACCCTTTTGCCGATATTTACGGCCTTTTAGTACGATTCTGCTCTGCGTTTATAGTTTGCGAAGCCATTTAAAACGCTCCTGCATTTCACCTTAAATCCTTTAACTCGAATTGCTTTAGCAAAAAGTCTCTGGAAACAAATTAATATAAAATAGTTTCTTTTGTTCATATTTCATTGCAGAAAACAGTAAAAAAAATAAAAAAAAAATAATAAAAGGAATTGGAGTGTTGGCATACGGTAACGTTTTTGCTATATTAGACCGTTCAGTAGTAATAAGACAGGCATATTAAACACCTTGGACTACATCTATTAACGGATCACATTACTACCTTGTAACAGCAGATAATTATAGTATTATTCCCCGAGCATGAGCCAAAGAAGCCCTGTGATAAAATCCTAGCACATTTAACGTGTTTCCTGAAAATTCTTTCTGTGTGGAAAAACCAGCATTTTGTGTGTGTCCAGACATTTTAGTGTTTTTTTTTTTTTTTCCCCTTACTATTTTAGAGCACGTAATTTCTTTGGTTTTAAAAAGCTTTAACTGCAGCCGCTTTATTAATTAAGTAAGCAGGGATTCCAGAATTAAATACCATTCAAATGGGCAACGTAGGCTTTTCGACCTAACATGTCACGGTGTGAAAGAGTCATGAAAATATTATGTTAACTGGGTTAAATGGGTGCTAGCCGTACGTTGAGAGGGGTCTGGCCCCCCATAGGCAGATCCAGACCTAGACAGCCCTAACTGAGCAACTAGTAGGAAGTTGTCAGGGCCAAAACGCCGTTTCCCTGCCCAGAGAAAAAAGAAACGGGCCTGGAGACTCAAGGAAGAAGGGCTTCACCTGGAGACTCCAGGTAGCACCTAGAGAGTTCCCAGGTATTGAGATAACAGAATGATCACAAAGTCCCAACATTTCAGGTATATAAATCAGGACAGCACTAGAAGTGGTTGAGGTTGGTGCCAGAAGTGTTCCTCTTACAGGAAGAGCCATCGTTCAGCGCTCATCTTCAGAGTGATACAAGGTGGCCATGTGGGAGCTTTAAAACGGGTACTGTTGATATGTTGAGATATGTAATCATGTAGATCATGAGGGTAATAAAGATGGTTGTCTCCATGATGTACACATAAGGTGGGTTTCTAATACATATATATGTTATTGGGTCTCTTAGTCTATAGTATACCTCCAACAGACCCAATTTGCTACTCTGTTCCACTGTCCAGCTGAGGTCTACCTCTGTCCCACCAAGCTGTACCTCTGTCCCACCAAGCTCTACCTCTGTCCCACCAAGCTCTACCTCTGTCCCACCAAGCTCTACCTCTGTCCCACCAAGGTCTACCTCTGTCCCATCAAGCTCGGCAGGACAGCGTGATTCGGGACCACAATCCCACATTCCAGGTTTTATTCTCTAGTGTCTGCGACTCTGGTGATACAGAGGAAAGTAGATTGATTACCTTTAGCCTATCTTTACCACAGCGCAAAGGGGACAGTTGCCCAGGGCCCAAGCATGCACAGCTAACAAAAGCGGAGAACCTCAGGCTTCTGTCCCTGGCCTGCTGCTATTTAATGCCCTTATTAATTATCTTGTAGTAGGAACTTTGTGTTTGCAGATAACATTTAGTTCAGTCTGTATTACCTTACCTAGTTTTATGTAATTTTCCTGCAAGGGGAATTTAGTCAAATTGGGGACAGTGCAGATCAGATTTAATGTTGACAAATGCAATGTTATGCATTTTGGGGAAAAACATAAATGTGCAAATTATACCTATAACCAGGAAATTATTAAACGTAAAGGATTCGGGAATAATTGTTGACAATAAATGTAACGAAAGTGTTTAATGTCAGTCAGCTGCTGCAATGGCCTGTAAGATACTGTCATGTTTAAAAAGGGGGATTGGCAGGAAGGAAATATAATTTGGGGACATGCTCCGGGAACAAGGCTGCCTGTGATATGGGACAGCTCCTTTGATTTAGGGACTGTCCCAGGCAATATGGGACACGTGATAACAATAGTTTCAATAGAGGATGATTACTGGAAGATCATGATCACTTCTAGGACATATTACACCTGTTGCTGATCGGCACAGTAAAGTGCTGCCCCCTGCAGGATGTAGGATGTAGACTCACAGAAGGCTTTATATTTGCTGTTCTGCCAGGGAAATGAGCGTGTGTCCTAGAAAAATGGCCAATGAGGTCATCATCCAAAATTAGATGTTTTGAGACTTTACTTTACTGAAAGGGTAGTAGATAAGCGAAACAGCCTTCCTCCAGAAGAGATAGGGATTAATATAGTGAGAGAATTTAAACATTTCAACACTGTCAAGGACTGTATGAGGTTTCAGGTTCTTACAGCAGAAAAAAAGGCAGACTAGATGGGCCAAATTTTCCTTATCTGCCCTCACATTCTATGTCGAAGGAACTTATTTTTTTAAATATAAAATGTTAAAGCCCCTAGCCCCCCCAGCCAAAATTCACTAAAATGACCCCAAAATCCATCAAGTTAAAAAGCTCCAAATTTTGATGAAGAAATAAAAGACTAGGTTGTGCTTTTTTTCTCTTTATTTATTGTTTCTTCAAAGGAGATGCTTGTCTGCTTGACCAAAATATAGTGGATCGGGAAAATTTCCAAACACAATCAAAGACACAACTCTGATTAAATCTAAGCCGTACAAGAGCCAGCTATTAACTCATATCAGCATGCCTCAAGGTTACTAAAATCCTTTAATCATTGTCTAAAGAGACTGATTATTAGGGAGTAGAATAGTTTGGCAGCCTTATCACAGTGCAGCGATCGCTACGTTGATTTGCAACAATTCCAGATGACGGATAATTCCCATCGCTTCTCACAGAATCCCGCTGAGTATAGCTCTCCATTCCAATTTGTGTGGGGTTTTTTTAGGTAGAGAAGGATCATGTTAAAGATGTTAAAATGAACTGTAGGTTTGCTCCTGAGTTTCCTTCAATCACCCAGGGTCTCGGAGTGGACAGGCAGATTCTCAGGGTGATGTTTTTAAGAAAGGTGCTGTTGTTGATGATGAATATGTGTGGGTAAGGTGTCAAACCCTCTAGGAGGAGACACCGTGGACCCAGTCTACTTGTCTTCCTCTTAGGCAGTGGCTGGCCATCTGGTACATTGGGCAAATGCCATTGGCTCCCCATACTGCCTCAATCTGGCCACATAGTACGCAAGCTTAAAAACATAGCATGCGACAGCTCATATCCAGCCATTGGCCACACTTACGTCATCAGTGCAGACCAGACATCTTGGTTCCCCTTTTAAGGAAGGAAACCTTCTACCAGTCCACAAACCCCAACCAAAAAGCAGAGTCCCCAGGAACCTGGCCCTACTCTGGCATTTAGAGAGTGTGAAAATCAGCACGTTTCTGTAAATTATTAAAGTATGAAATTAAATCAATTTCAATCAAAAGGTGCAAAATTAATTAACATGGACAAACAAAATCAGGGCAGAAAGGAAAGTTAAAAAAAAAGGTTGTTTTAGGCCCTAGCCCTTAGCTGGTGTAAAAAGTAATCCCCAAGCTCCAAACCAAAAGGCCAGGGTTCCTGTGCTTACAGACAGCGCATGCATGTAACGAAATGATGTACTGTTTAAAAGCATGGATCTAACTCCTTCATATTCTACACCTCAGGGCAACTTGGCCTGGGGAGACAATGGTCTTCCTGCTCCAGGAGTAAATGGTCCGTACGAGCGACTCTATTGGTCACCGGCAGGGGCCTCCTCTGGCATCAACCAATGAAGGGCAGCTGCAACACCTGTCTGCAGAGCAGTTTTATACCGGGATGGTGAATATGAGATAATCTCTGAGGATTCCAGGAACCCGGCTCCCCGCTGCTGGGACACTTGTATAAGATGAATGCGCGGGTCACCTGTCCATGCTGCCTGTTCGCAGTCTTTCTCATACACAGTCTATAAGCGCAGTCTAATGTGAGACAGAGCGCTAGGCAGCAGTTTAATATCTTTCTGGCCTGTCAGGAACCGCTTTCTCTTTGGGGTCCATTTTTCTGTTCCCTCCTTTCGCTGGAAAAACGACCCCTTCCTGTCATTGGTGGATCCAGTCACATGTCCAGCCGCAAAGGGGGTACTAGGGGGAAATTAATTTACGGAGTGCTGCAGTGTTGAGGTGGTTGCCAAAGCAACCGGCAGCTACTTATTATAATCAGTGAGCCGCCGTTCCATTTAAAACAGCAAAGGGCATTCTTTACAGTAAAGACTCTGAATGCTTATAAAAAGGGACACTCGAACCATCATGTACAATTTAATGCTTATGGCTGCTACGTGTCCCCATTAAATTATTGATTTATTCAGCCCTGTAAATTCATAGAGATATTCAGCAGAATCTCTCCGCTCATGAATTTGCCTTATTCCCCGTACCCAGCATCTGCTTACATACCCCCTGCTTACCATTGCTCATGCGCGCTATCCTCACTGCCAGCCAGCTCCAGAATGGGCTCAAACAAGTCCCCAGAGGGTCTAACGAGACCCCCACATGCATGTACATGCTCCATAGGCCCTAAAAGTGCCACAAAACTAAACCTCCTGAAGGAAGCCCTTTTCCATAAATTGTTAAAGAAGCCAAACTACGGTTCCTTAACATGTGTTCTTCATTGACGGAACTACATGGGACAATAAAATGTCCCTTTAACAACAAACTATATTCTCTTTTTGGCACGCTTTAATCTCTGGTTTCCATGGCAAAATTATCTTGTTTTTGTATTGCTTTCTTGTGGATCTATGCAGTCTGCTCATCAGGAGACCAATGATGTCTTTGAATACACGCATGGTCCGTATTGGCGCACCGGTATGTTTTTTGACCACCGTATTTTGTTGCTTCATATTTACCCCAAATATCGAGGCTCTATCTGCTCTGTTTCTTAAAACCCGTAGCCAAATAAAGCCAAGCACCTCAGAAGCTCGACGATATCCTCCGGGTCTCACATAAAAAGGATTACGCACCATATTGTCTTTAAAGTTCTACGCTCTGTCAGGAACACTATGATCACAATGAAAGCAAATGAACTACACATGTTTTCAAAAGACAAAAAACCATTCAGTTAGATCCCAAATGGCACTTACCTGTGACATCTGGCTGGCAAGAACGCTGATATATGAACTGAATACATGACAAACATAGTCTCCGTTCCCTGTTACAATTCGTAAACGCGATCATTGAACATGAATGATCTGAAGAGGATGTTTTTGCATCTCCGTCGGGAATATTAACACAATAGCAATTTAAATGCTTTAGAAACATTGTTACGAGCTGCAAATGTAAAAATGATCTCACAATCCTACAGGACAAGTCTGTTTTATCGGATTAAGGAGAACCTTTGACTTTAACTTGAAAGAACAGCTTCGACCGACTTGAAATATGTTTTGGAGACAGTAAGTGATCACGAGCCTGGTCTCCAGAATTGAACGTGCTTGTGTACCTCATGAAATAAATTGCCGTTTTTTTCCCATAACAAACAAAACATTCGATATAAAACGAACAATGAAAAAAAAATATGAAAAAAAACAAAATAATATCAAATGACAACCAATCAGAAAAGCCAACAAACAAAGTTCTCTGATATTCATTAATAGGACTGTCAGGGATTTAGACTTCAAGAACGGAATTGTCACTTAAAACAGTGAAAGGGTTTCTTTACAGTAAGAGCAATAAAGCTGTGGAATTCTCTATCCATAGACGTTGTGCTATCTGGGTGACTTGTCATAATTGATGGAACCATGACTTCTGCTCTATACCAGAATCCTGGAGGAGAATGTCCAGTGATCAGTTTGTGACCTAAAGGTCCAGCGCAGTTGGGTTTTGCCGCAGGACAACGATCCGAAGCACAGAAGCAGGTCCACCTTGGAATGGTTCAAAATAAATAAAGTCAAGGCTTTGGAGTGACCTCATCAGTAGTAGAGGCATTATTAAACACTCATCCACAGACACCAGACGAGCCAGAAGGCTTGTTTTTCCGTCAGAAATCTCATGGTGCTGCCACAACCACAAGGGATTCTGGGTAGGCACATGCAAATAAGGTCAACAATAATCACCTTTTGCCTCTATATCCACTTTATACATGGATCCCTTGAAAGTAATTGCCCGCTGTACAGGACAGCCTTTAGACAAAACTCGAGAGGAGGTGCAATAGCCAGATCACCGCTCATGGACAGCCGTTTCATCCTTAAAGGGACTCGTCAGCATGAGGTTGCTTTTCTTCCAGCAAATTTTCCTGAGGATGTGTCCATGTACATGGGTGGGGTCTTTGATCAACTGGGTGAAGCCAAGTGGCCTCATGGCTGCGTCAAGGACTATGACATTGGGATCCAAGCTGTTGTCCATCTGTGTGTTGAAATGCCCAGCGATGATGTTCTCGCTGTTATTGGTGGTCAGCTGGGCCCCAAGGTCTTGGATGTCAGTCAGGAAGAACTTGAATGGCCCTGGCAGGCGGTATATTGTGGTTATGGGTACGTTGTTGCTACCATTTGATGCATGCCTGATGGTGATGTGTTCAAAGGACTGGAGAGGGATGTTGTTGATGGTGTTGATTATGGTGCATGGTCTGTCGTCTCCAATGACCCATGCCACTCCCCCTCCAATAACCGCGTTCCCATTGTTTTGTTTCGTGTGGAACTTATATCCGTCTGGAACCATCTGGTAAAGGGATGCTTGGTTGTGTGTGACGAGCTGAGTATCCATGATGCCCATCACTATTATAATTTGCAGCTGGTGGTAAGGCCACTGTTTTTGACGGAAGTCTGCTTTGAAAGTTTCCATGCCTGTGTGAGGTGTGTTTGGTTTAGTTGTCCCATTCAATGTTATATCTAGGAGATTCTCTGTTGTAAAAAGTTAGCTCTGGCATTGCATGGCACTATTTTGGTAGGACATTCAGATGTATTTAATTTAATTCTGCGGGTATCTTCCTTTTGCCTCTTCTCTGGGAAATAGAATTGGCAGTGGGTGAGGTATCCGTGCTGGGAGAAGACGAGGCTTCTTAACCTTTTCCCCTTCCCAGCAGTGGGTTTTCAAAAGATCCCAAGAGATTTGAGAATGGCTACCTGTGAATCTGTAGTAGATGTTTGGGCGCCATAAAGTTGTAGTCAATACAAGAGTTGTTTTGTGTATACAGGGCATCCGGAAATCCGTCCTGCCTGTAGATAAGAGGCAGAATTTCATTCAGAGGAACTGATTAGGGAAATATTAGGGAAATTAAGCCTGAGACATATTAAGTTTCAAGTTTTCACGATACCTTGTTTCGTGGCCTTTTTAGCAGCAACCTGCAGTGAGAGAGAGAAGCGGAGAATTCTTTTTTTTTTTTTTGGTGTTTCCTTTCATGTTCCAGGTGGCCTGATATGTGAAAAAACACAAAATCTGTGTTCTCATTAGATTTGTGGTTGCAGATTTGTGGTTGCAGCATTTTTGGTTCACCTGTGCAAATTTCTCATCTTGAAATCACTTTAAGAACTCAAATACTCCGATTTTAGGGTTACCCGTGAACATACAATACAAACTGACCACGCATACGTGTATTATGTACTTGGAGGACATGTTAGATTACTTTTTTTGTGTGTTTTCTTTCTTGTTCCAGGTGGGGGCCAGGGAACAGGATCCATCCTCAAATATATCTGGAAGCCCCTATTCTTTGTTTTGAGATTTGTGGTTGAGGTGGATGACCTAGAAAGGTAAGTGGGGTGTCTTTGAAATCTCCCAAGGGTGTCCTTTAAAACAGTAGTTTGTGGGGGCTTATTGTAATGTTTAGGGGTAATCACCTCCCCTTAACCATGAAAATGGTCTTGAAACCAATGACTTGGGGACATTGTGTGGCCCCATGACTAATGTAACACATGAGGTATTGTGTTATTTAGAACCCTGGAGATTCATATGTAATATACTTTTTCATTTGCTCAGCTAATATTAGAGAAATAGGTAATCATACGTAATTTTCCGATGCTGTATTTATCGTGTAATAAAAACCAAAACCAAAAAAAAGTTTGTTGCACAATAAAACAAATATTTTAACAAACATTTTAACTTCTGGTTATTTTATTGCCCCTTCTTCTGAGCTTTCAGGAAACACTTATTTTGACACTTCATATCAGTTTTACCATGGAATTTAGCTTCCTACCTTAGCTTTTTACCTTAAACAAAAAAAAAATTTCAGTTTATGATTACGAAAATATACTTAAATCTACACATATCTACTAAAAATATACTTGGGATGATTTTTTTTTTCCTTGTCCCACGATGCAAAACTCAAGTCAGCTGACAATGCAAAACGTACCTTCTGCTGGGAAAAAATCGTGATTAAACTAAAAAAGGTTAAAAATGTCAGCCTCCCCGGAGGGGAAAACTTTAAATCCCCTGCCCACTGATTATTATTGGGTTTATATAGCGCTGTACAATGGTATTAGTGAGTACCCAGCAAAGGCATGTTTTTAAGAGTAAGAATTTTGATCATCCAAGGAACCCATTATCCAAAGTTTTATGAAATAAAAAAAAGAAAACGCTCCAAAGTAAGGATTACTGCTGATCTACAGAAGTAGGTGGCAGGGCAAAGGTCCTTAAAGGAATAAACCAGATAGCAAACCAAGTAAGAATAATGGTTGTCAGAAAATCTGCATTAAAAAAAGTAAAGGTTTTATTTTGACATGTCGATTTGGATTACATTTGTAACCGGGGGCTTGGGAAACAATATCCGTGGATTGCAAATCAGAAGACATTAAAATTCACAGTTCACTTGTATGTTTATTGAACATCGATAATCCGCAGGCAATGTGTAGGGCGGAGATTAAAGAGCCATCCAATAACATATGTTAATTCGGTAAAATAAATCACTGCCAGGTAAAAGACAAAAATGTACAGCCAGTGACTGAGTACTTGATTCACTTCTGACAAAAGCGACACAGCCATAACAGACAGCTTTTCACATCGTCGTATTTATGCCGACACGCTGGGGAAAAAAAATGGGAATGTGTATCGCAAAATCAAAAATATACACCCGCCGTTTTATTATTTCCCCTTACCGAGAACGCCTCGAAACCTAGTGTGATCTACACGATGTAAGACGACAAAACAATCGGCCATTGGTTAAAATGTATTGTCAGGTGACAAAAAGCGAACAATCCCTTAAGGGCAGATTTGCAGACAGATGGGCATTCAAGCTCTGCATAGTATTATTGTTTAGAGCGCAGCTTGCATGGGAGTCGTGGCTGACGGGACGGGCGCTAATATTTGGACTCGTAGCGTTCTTTCTCCAGCACGAGTTCCGCAAACCTCTGCTGCAGCTCTCGCTCTCTTTCTTCTTGCCGCTGGACGTCTTCTTTCAGAGACTGCGATAACAGAGCACAGGAGAGAAATGTTAGATATCCTCCGTTGCTACTAGAGGCGGATCCGCTAAACGGAGTTTGCATTTCAACCGTCAACAGCCTCAATTTGAAATACCGGCGAGAGCCTCCTGCAGGAACGCTCATTTCGGGAGATTTTTTTCTCTATTTTAGGTTTAACCGTTTGCTCTGCAAGCTCAGCAGTATAACAAAGTCATCTCTTTCACACACATTAAACTGTAGGCCTGCAGGTTTTTATAAAAAGAAACCAAAAACCAACATTCTTGTAATAGTGATGAAACAAGGTACCGTGATATTTGTAATCTGATTGGGTCCCCTATCAGCCAATCAGAAGTTACCTCTATCCGCCTGGGAATGGCCACATCTTCATGATTCTTAAGTTCCTCGAAGGTCCGTAGCTCCAGGTTGGCTTGTTCGTACTGATCCCAGATTTCATTCAGCTGCTTGATTAATCCCATCGCTCGCGACTGGTAACCGCCAAGCAAGATCTTCATTTTCTTCTCCATTTTCGCGGCCCTCTTGGCTTCGGCTGTCATATGACCTCTGTTTATCTGCAGGCCAAAAACATTGTGCGGAAACGATCTTTACAAAACACTTTTTTTGCCTATATAGAGCATAAAAAAAATGGTTAATGTTTACCGCCTCATGCCACTTGCGCAGCAGATTCGGAGAGCGTTTTGACGAGGCAACGTCCCATCAATAAAAGTGAGAAAAGCAGTCAAATTAAATAAAGAGGCAAAATGTGATTAAATCCTTAACAGTGACTTATGTACGTAAATATATATTTTTCCAATCCTTTATTGAGCCATTGACGCATTTAGACCGGCAAACGGCTATAAAGCAAGTCAATCGTCGAAGATTAAAAGAGCATTCTATCGAAGAACCATTGCGGATACTAGGCCATCTTTTTGGTATCCAGAACTACATTTCTGAAGCTTTTTCTGGAAAATTCTGGATGGAGACAATGTTTCCGAGGTTCCAAATCTAGTTCCAAATCAGCTGCATCATACAACTCATGCCTGGGACCTACACTCTCCTTTCCTCTGCCGATGCTGAAATCTCCTTTCCTTGTGTCTTTATAGAGACCTCTTGGTGAATAGACCACCAGAGAGCTGCATATACTGACCTTGTATGTATTTGTACAATGTGATCAGATCCCCCCTTAGATGTCTCTTCAGTTTTTCTAGTCTTTCTCCATAACTAAAATTCTCCATTCCTTTACCTTTGTAGCCCACCTGTCCAGTAACTCAGGAGCGTGCGCAGACATGACGCACCTCCGCCGTGTAGCAGCCGACAAGCCGCGTGACGGCCACGCACCACCATAACGCATCACGGGAGACTTTACTCTAACAAAGTTATGGACGGCGATGTTACGAACCGTAAGGTCTCCTCCAACAAACGCTTTTCGGCTTGCAGTAAGCATTAAGTTCACAGCAATCAGGTTAAACTACACCTTAAATGAATTTGAACATCTCGATGAGGACGGTGCGAGAATAATCCCCGACCGATAAGAACCCCCTTCTTGTTTCGGCATGATTTCCATGGACGCTGAACAGAGTTCTCCTTTGTACGACCGAAGCCACTCCTTGGTCACAAAATCATAATTCTCCCGTTTTATTAGCAACTAGAAATGTTGCTGCCAAAGAATTTAATCACGCGAGTAGAGAAATGAGTTCCAGATGCCTCGATAGATCGGTAAATAGCGTGGTTGGCATACCCATCACGACAGAGCTGGCTGCAGCTGCTGGATTCCAGGGTCTCGAAATCCAAAAAAACAGGAGACTGATGTTGCAAATGGATAAATAATTATGACAGGACTGTTTGGGTAAAAAAACAAAACCAAAAGGAACCCACAGAACTGGAAACGTTCACCTTCTCTATTTGATTGGAACACAGAACGATACCCAAAAGGAAAAATATTTACCAGATCAGAGGAGTCCCCGGCATGCGGAGGTATATACAAGGGGGTCCGACTCCAAAGCCCCCCACACACCATTCATTGCTGCAGATGTTACCAATGAGTTGGGATGGGATCAGGAATGTATTCAGCCCACGTAGCATGGCCAACCTTTCCACCACCATCAGTGATTACATTTAAGGAAGTTTAGATATACATCTAAATGTTGCATTTTATTGTTTCGTCACAGATTGGGACCTGGCATTAGAATTATTATGGAATTTTTTTTACATTTATTTTTAGAGACCGCTACTAGAATTTGTCTCTTTTTTTTTTGCCGAATTTGCAATAACGCCAACTTGATTACAACTAAGCAGTAACAAGAGGAAACGTTATTTCTTTTGGTGGTGGACGTCACATTCTATGGCCATTAACCCTCAAAGAGAACGTCCTTTAATTGAGTATCTCCTGCATGGCTATTACCGTCACTTAACGCCTGCAAATCCCAGGTTGCCGAGTCCTCTATCGTTGGAATTTTTCTCGCCGGACCCGGGCTACTTTTAAATAGAATGAATGCAGTAACGATGCATTACGGTCCCTTTAAATCTCACCCAGGCTTTCCTGGTGAAGCCGGGATGTTTGAGTTAAAAAAGACATCTAAAGCGCCCAGTTACTCTCTACAAACTAAAGAATTCGGCAAAACGTCTTTTTTTAACGACAAGATCATTTCTTATGTCCTTCTGCTTAAACTTGGGGCAGATAGAATTTTTTTTTTCTTTTCTGACACTTGCGATGAAGTAGAAAGCAACTTCTGGTAGGTCGTGATGGGTTTGCGGGCATCTAGATACAGCGGTGGTTGTTTGCCAGCTCCGAATCCCCTGGTTGCCAAATAATCACCGTTGATGCCAGCCTTTTCGATGCTCTGGGCTTACAGAGAAATCCAGCCCTCTGGTGGTCGGCCAATATAACTCCCGGCTGGAAGCACGCAGTACGGGGAATCGCTGATTAACGGCGGAGATGCCGGCTCAAAAATAACCGACGACAAACAAAAGGAAACCGGTTCTGCCAACTAATGGACACGTGATCTGGGTGAAGCGGCTTAAAGAGACATGGATTGTTAAACGGGGCGTATGTGTAAAAGGGTATTCTAATATAAAGGGTAGTCTGGTTGCTATGGTGATAAGACCACTTCTCAAACTTTTTATACACGGCCCCAAAATAACTCCAAATCTACTCAACCGATAATGCAGTTTCCTTAATACAAAGAAGTGATAGTAGGTTCAAGGACAGATGAACATGGGTTTTATATTTTGTCTCTGATCAGCTAAGAAGTTGTTTTATTCAAATTTCTACTTCTAGCTTTATAATTTTTAGATTTTCTTTTCTTTACTTTCTGGTGTAAAATGGAGAGAGATCCCCTTGAGAATCTGTTGCGTATCTTGTGGGTGCCAGCGTAAATATTAATATATATCTTTTTTTTCCATTTACATTATGGTCAGTAAATACAAGCAGAGAACGCTAAAACGTGATATTATATTCACACCTAAACACCAGCTTCTGCTGGAGCGATGAGATGTGGGAGAGCAGAAATAGTGAAATTTTGGTATATTCTTTGTACAGCAGGGTTTAGGTGATGGCCTCTTGATATAACCACTGCGACATTAGGAAGAACACAAATGCCACCTGCTGGTAAAATGGCCAATTTTTGATTTAAAAGAAAAATTATATTCCAAAAACTGTCAATATGTGCTGGTCTAATGAGAGGAAAGCAGCAAGCAGACCAAGTTCATACAAATGCCCCCAGTGCAGATAGTGGTCGGGGGCACAGGTAGCTCATTATAGCTGCACAGGGCTTTGTGTTCTGCCAGGATCTGACGAGACATTCTAAAACGCCATATTCTTTTCATGGAGTACATGCTTGTGTCTATTGGGTCAAACCCTGCCAGCAAGAAGGGCCATGCTGAGCCCACGCACACATTACACATACGTTACGCAGGGTATGCTCAGCCCTTCTTGCAGGTGGAGCTCAGAGGTTGTCCCTTCTTAATGCATAGTGACGTCTACAATCATTTAAAAAATGTAATATTTCTTTTTTTGTAATTACATAGCAAAAAAAAGCTGCGGCAAAGTCCAGCCGGAAATAGTAATATACTGTTATCACAACACACAAGATTATCTAAGGACATGAAATACAATACATTGGGGCATTTTTTTTCGTCTTTTGTTAAACGTGAAAGAGGTCATCGTAAAAGTCCAGTGTCAGCAAGAACATGCAACTGGTTGCCAAGGTGATTGCACTACCAGGGACTGGAACATTTCTTTATGAATAACCACAAGATACTTTAAATAGCCGAACAGAAGGGAAGAAATGGCGTAGCAAGTGCTATGCACTCCTACATATTGGGTTTTTCTGGTTACACAGTCTATATTAAACTGGCATTAGTGCGGAGGTCCTCGGTGGCACGCAGCCGCTATCAGTCATTAGCCGCAGTATATGCAGAACATGCTGAGCTCAGGGAATCGGCGAGGAATCTGTACAGCTGGTTTAAAGCTTCTGAGAATGTGTTATCGCTTCTGTATAGCCTCTGGTCAATAAAACAGTGTTATGATACTTTCAGAGGCCCTATATAGTCACAATGACCCACATAAGAGGCCAATACCTGAAAGGTCACTTCTCCAGATGTGCAATAATCGGGTGAATTTAAAGCGTTAGGCACCATATACCCTAGTGTGATTATCAGCTGACTTATAGGTACATTAAATCGTTTAAAGGGACTATCTAATCTCTCTGACACCCCTAGTATAGCAGAAATAAAGCACTTGACACATAAATTGCAGCCATGCTTTAAAAGCCTTCTTCCTCCATGATCTGGCATTTCTTGACACTGATTGGCTGCTTGCAAAATAAATAATGATCAGGAAGTGATTACTTCTATATAAAATTGGTTAAGTATTGGATGTGGTTTTGGATGACCTACCTCTAGCCTCTTCTCAAGGGATTCAATCCGGTCCTTCTTACTGGCCAAGTTGGCGCGGGTGTAACGTCCCTGGCCGGGGAGGTATAAGACCTGACTGTAACACTCCTCCCACACCTGGTTATAGGAATCGAGAGAGAGGTCACCATGCCCCATGCCTTGCTTCACAACCTCCATCTCCTGCTGAAGGAGGTCCTCTGCCTGTAATATAGAGACAGACACCACAAATGTTATTGAACACGTACATAACGAACGGAACACATTGCCGAAGAAGCAGCTTCAAATTCCGTGGCAACGTAAGAATAAAGCTTCAGAACACACACTGCGTATTTTACGGGACGTGACATGTATATGTGAATAACTAAGCAGCGCTGACCCCGGGTAAATAATACGTTTAAATTCCTTCTTACGTACTGAGAAACCCAAAGACATGACGGAGATCGTTCACCTACCACGCTGCATTGTATAGAACTGTATGCATGCCCTTATATTACAAAACTAAACTACTGAAGACTTTCCTCTTTGATTAGAGCGAAGCTTATTGCAAAGGCAAATAAAAACTCAACCACTTCCCCTGTTGATTTCGGTAACAATTACAAATAAAGTTTTGTACACTATACAATGGGACATCAAGAGGTCAGTTACCCAAAATCTTTAAAACGTATTTAAGGGTTTTTGGTTTTTTTCCCCCCGCTACTGTAATAAAAAAGAATTCCGAAGACAGTTATGGTTGTTGACATACTCACATATTTCAGCTCTTCTTCTGAAATCTTTAGATATGGATTTTGGTCCAAAAATGCTACGTGTTCTGCGTTGGTGCCTCCAGGGCCTTTTCCTTTCTTTGCTGCAGCAATGTCCCCATATGGATAGTGGAGACCGTCGTAATGAAGCATTGTGATCATCTCCTTTTTAATCAGCTCCTCGCTTTTCTGCAGGTCGCTGAGCGGAGTCTCGACATTGGCAGGCCTCAGAATAGTTTCGTTTACCTAAAAAAAAAAAAAAAGAAAAAAAAAAAAAAGATCAGAGGTTAGTGAAGTCATAATATAAAAAACAAGAAAACAGCTGACCACAGCATGTGCTTTTATACATGTTTTCCACTTCCCGGTGTATTCGTTTCTACGTGAATGTTATCTGGTACTTAAAAATAAAAAAAAATTAAAAAGAGAAAAACAGAAAATTACTTCAGAGGGTCTTGGCAAGCCCTTCTGCACCGACTTGTGTCTCTGCTTCAGCTCCTTGGCCCTTTGTGCATCCCTCAATGCCTATAGGGAGGAAAAAAAAAAATATCAGTCATAATGCCATAAATGTTTGCCCTAACAGATCTGATGTTCTGGGGAAGTTTTTTTGCAAGCCTGCACTGCATCGTTGAGTGCGGAACGGTCCGCTTTCCAGCGTGCTGAAGAACAAAGAGAGACATTAAGCAGTAGCACCGCTTTGATGCATCAATCAGAAGCCTACAGGTAATTCTAGAGGGCAATGCGGCTGTTGACAGAGCCTAGTGTTACTGTGAATATTCTTGGGAGTTCCCCCCCCCCCAGGAAGAATGTACATTTAAATAGATCTGAAAAATACTAAACAGTAGAACACAATTAGACAGTCAAATCATTCAACCTGCTTGCGCGCTTCCACATCTGCCGCATCTTCGATGTAGGATTCCTCTTGGTCGCGCTCCTCGAGTTCTTGCTCCGCATTTTCAGGCAAGACTATCTCAAAGTCATTTTTGGGGTCTGGAAGGGACATTAATCCAAGGCGCAGTTGTTCACGAGACTCCCTTTCCTGTGTGCGAAATACAGATTATCAAATTAACGCGCCAGAAGAGGATACGAAGCCAGCATTCCAGAAGAACACTTCCGAACGCTGAAATAAGCCAGCCTTTAAAAGCCAACCCAAACCAAGCAAGAACCCCATCATTATGAAACATCATACCATAACGATGGGGTTCTCATAGTATAAAGTAACATTCAGATGTACTTATTCTATTCCAGTTCTTTCTCAAAATCATTGGACATAGCAGGCATCTGAAAGAAATGGATACTTTCATCCATCATGAAATGGATAAAAGTAAAGACTTGACATCAGCGAGAGTTAACATGATAAAGGCTTGTCATTAAGCATTAGTCATTTCCGATACTCATCCCTGTAATGAGTTCTAAAACCCAAACCACAGAATGCTGAGCAGCAGTGAACCAATTACAGATTACATGGGACTTTTAGAAATGGTTGTCTACTTCTAAGAGCACGAAGAACACTAACAAGTACTTAAGCGGGCAGAAAAACAGATGCGACATTCAAAACGTTTTTTACACAAACGTCGGCTTCTTACCAACTGTTTGACGTAAGATGGGTCATTGTAGTCAACAGAGCCATCTTCAGGGTTAATGTTCAGTTTGTCCCTCAACGGAGTTCTCCCTGGGGTGGCTCCTATAACTGGCTTAGGTGTCATGGCGCCACGAGGGGTCAAACCATCTGAACTCTGGGATGGAGTTCTACAGCAAGAAAAAAATAAAAGCATGGTTAGTAAAGGTAATAAAGTTTAGCGTTTAAGCTATAAAGCACTCACAAATGAGCTACATTTTATTTAAACGTTAACAGTTTACGCCAAAATGACCTGAAACAGAGCATCCACAGTAGTAATCATCTGCTAAATAGCCACTCTTACCTGAAAGGTGTGGAAATTACTGTGTTTGGGGTCTGAACGAGCTGTCTCTGTGGGGTCACTCCGGAGAAATCACTCTCATGTAGAGGGGTATTTAGCCCACCCTTTAACGGTGTGTCCACATTTGTAAGTGCCATCAAATTCTGTGCTTCCTGTGACAAATACAACCAAATTGTAAACTTGCCAATGTCTAACCATTACATTTTAAACTAACCAAAAAGTTTGACTAGGCGCTTTCATACGGCACCCAAAGAAACCACCCATTACCTGTAAGATACGGTCTTGCGCGGCTGGTGTTTTAGGGGTCCTTAAGGCAACGCTGCTGTTGGCAACAGTGTATTCAGACAGCAGCGTACTGGAAGCAGAGTTGGTGATCCCAGACTCCTCGGCTGTCTGCCGGGCAACTTCACTGGCTTGGCCGATCTTAACAACTTCTTCAAGTTCTGCATCCGATATCTAAAGGGGACAAGTGTGGCACTAAATGTCAGACCAAAGATAAGAAATAATATGCGGCATCACTCAAGCAGCAATATATATTCTGGCTCCTTTCAAGAACAAAAACGGACATACCTTCACACCCAAACCAATCAAAAAATAAAGTACTTAAGTAGCGAGCCTACAGACCAAATCAAGGTACAGCTATGGGCTTCAATGACGTCCAAAGCCTTCACATAAAGGGCAGCTCATTAAAGGGCACTTCCAGCACTGATGTATAAAGACCTCTGTGACTTATGTGTACAGCAATACATATTATATGTACATGTTTTGGGTGTGGGTTGGGGGCGCTGATACACATTCCAATTTAACACCACAGACACACGGTGACCGTTACTTTTCAAAAACATGACGACCTTCAACCAAATACCTCGTAATTAAATTATGCTTCGATATATCGATATCTCCTAAGACACATTTTCTTCTAGCTAATACCTGAGGCGAAGGGAGGACCAACTTGCTTCTCTTTTTAGTTAGTTCTGACGCTCCACCGGTTGTCTGAAGAATTGCCGACGGCAGATCAGACTCCTTTTTTCTTTTAATATTCTGCTTGTCTTTCTTTCGTTCTTTTGCTTCTTTCTCACTGTTAATGCAAGAAAATACATATATTTTCTTAGGGATATTTAAAGCCATGGAATGTCTCCAACAGGATAATGAATTGATTTGACTATGAAGGCTATGAAGTGAAGCACGTGAAAGCTTGCATCGGATTGGTTTTAATAGAGAGCAATGAAAATATTTCCACGGCTCTGTCCTTTAAAGTAAGAGTGCAAGCAAATTTTCCGCTAACACCCTGACAGGAAAAATAAATTGAGTTTCATTCTAACGTATAACCCCGGAAAAAGTTGTGTGTTCCTTGGATTAGTGAAGAAGCCGCATGATGTCCACAAAGTCTGTTAGAAAGACAGGTTTATTTGTCTTTACAGCTTTAAAGTCATCCTCCCACCGAGGAACGTTCATGTATCTTCCCAGGGGCTGCATGCTGGGAACACAAGCGCTTCTTATAGAAACACCGTGCAGGAAGAATGAAAGGGACAATTTTACTTGTAACCAATTAAAAGACATATGTATAAATCTATGGAAGGAGAATGCAAACATTAATACAGCATTAGATATACCGTATTTGCTCGATTATAAGACGACACCTACCAGCGCTAATTAAAAATGTAATAATTGTGGGCTCAAGCTTTACCCACTCCCTGGATGATTAGGGTATAATACATATATTAGGATTTTTTTTTATTTTTTTTTTTTAAAACATTTTTGGTAAAGCAAAGGTAGCCAATGTAAGACTGCATGAAAATTCCACATGAGAAAGAAAAGCAAACATTGTTAAAGACGCGCTAGTTTCACAGCACATCCACCATATGCATTTATCATAAGTCTGCATATCCCATTGTACAGCAATGGGGGGCCTGCTGCTACCATATAATGTGTGGTATAAGCAACAGCTCAAGTCACCTACCTGTGCCCAGAGTACAGATTATGTTCTTCGAGTATGTTTATTTAACCTGCTGTGTAGTGACATTTCCACTAAACAAAGTAAGGTATTCCATATAACCAATAGTTACTCACGATCTTAATTCCCCATCCAAGTCCTGCTGGCGAAGTTTTCTGAAGTCTGCATTTAAGGCGTCATAGTTTTCCTCGGACGTGTCATAAAATCCTGGGGCTGGCTTCTTTTCGAAGGGAATTTCGGCATTGTAGTCTACTCCACGCTTCTTTTTCCTTTTCTTTTGTATCTCGATTCCTGCGGCTCTGAGCTCCCTCCTCTTCTGAAGAGCAGCAAGTCGCCTGTTTAGTGAAAGTTGTGAAGAAAACATGATGGCAGATTCCTTAAATAACCTTTAACAAATCCTAAATGCTATGTATGACCTGTATAACAGTTGTAAAAGGATGTAGGATGGGCTACAAGCAGACAGGACTTAATGAATAGCAACACAGGTTTCCATGAGCAGGGATTAGATGTCCTCTAATAAATAGCCAAGTGCACAAACTTTAGTTCTACACTAAATATATAAATATGAGATTTATTTTTTTTTATTTATTTATTTTTTTTACACAAAACACCCTAAAACCGTCGGTCTTCAGCCATGCCAGCACTTCTATATATAAGGTAAATAAAGCAATGGTGACCTGGTTTACCTACGGTGCCTCCGTTGTTCAAACATACCTCGCTTCTTCCAACTGCTTTTCTCTGGCCTTCCTCTTGGCCTTCTTTCCTTGAGTATTAGCAAGACGGGCTCTGGCTTCGGAGAGCATCTCGAGCTCATCTGGAAATTAAACCGTATACCTCTTACCACATACACAATTTAGGAAAAGCTTGGAGAGGGAGAGAGGGAGAGAGAGGGAGGGAGAGAGGGAGAGAGAGAGGGAGAGAGAGACAGAGAGAGAGAGACAGAGAGAGAGAGACAGAGAGAGAGAGACAGAGAGACAGAGAGAGAGAGACAGAGAGAGAGAGACAGACAGAGAGAGAGAGAGACAGACAGAGAGAGAGAGAGACAGACAGAGACAGAGACAGACAGAGAGACAGAGACAGACAGAGAGACAGAGACAGACAGAGAGAGAGAGAGAGAGACAGAGAGAGACAGAGAGAGACAGAGACAGACAGACAGACAGAGACAGACAGACAGAGACAGAGAGCGCGAGAGTGTGCAAGCATCCAGGAGTCCTTTGGTATAAATAATCCTTTTAGTGGCCCTTTGCGTTAGTAACTTGCAGAAAGATACAGGAAGACTTTCAAGCGGAGATGTAACTCGCCATTCTTCACTATACATTAGGACGGTCCAATCTCAGAGAGCCTCTAATGCAAGAATTTGTGCACCCCGGGTATTGATCTT
Organism: Spea hammondii; assembly: GCA_029215755.1. Taxonomy (NCBI): domain Eukaryota; kingdom Metazoa; phylum Chordata; class Amphibia; order Anura; family Pelobatidae; genus Spea; species Spea hammondii. The sequence continues at coordinate 125,219,787 of JARDYJ010000003.1, forward strand.
AACACTGATATTAAATTGTTTGACCGATCAAGGTACCTTCATCCATGTCAACAGGATCAGGTCGGGCAGGTTTGGTTTCTGGATTCGGGTCAATTTCCCCAGGTTTCAGTTTCCTTGGATCATCTGCCGCTTCCTCTTCATTATCTCGCTGCGCAGCTTTATCTCTTAAAGAAGAAAGAACACACAGTCGGCTTTACACCTATAACAGATATCGTCTCAGGCTGTAAGGGAAGGGATTCTTTCGGTATAAAGTTTCTGGGTCCAGAGGGGGTAAAAAAACCAAAGAAACTTTAAACCATAAAATACTTGCGGACTAAATCATGGCTGTCCACGCCATACATACTATTGTGATGAAGAAAGTACGTACAATAGATACTCGTAATGTTCCAGGCACTGGGCAGCTGTTCTGCCTATAATAGGGGCTATTGTTCTCCATTGAGTTGGCATCAGTTTGGCCAAGTGCAGTAATTTTTCCTCTTCTTCACGTGACCATTCCGTCTTCTTGATGCTTGGGTCCAACCATTCATACCTATCGGATAAATTGCACAGTTGCAGTTAGCGTACAATAAGAAGTAGGGTTAATAACCCTTAACGGAGTGCATTGTTTGTGGTGACAAATCACTAAGTGGCAATCTATTGCCAGCCGCGTACGTACCATCGTGCTTTGCACTGCTTGGCAGATTTTCTGTGTAGAAGGGAAGCAATACGAGACCACTGGTTTTTGCCATATTTCATAACAGCCGCTTTGAGAATTTCATCCTTGAGAGAGAGAGAGAAAAAATGAAAACATGTAATGAGCGTCGTTAACCATTTCTTTGCATCACTTCTTTCCTAATCCAGTTCAGACCTCTGGCTTGAGAAGACTAGATGGCCGTGTGTGTGTGTGTCTATATATATCTATCATTACATGTATTTATATAGCACCAGCCGATTCCGTAGCGCTGGTACAATCAGTGGAATAGTTTTAAATCACACACAGGAACCAACTGGCACAAAAGAAGAAGAGGGCCCTGTTCTTGTGAGCTTACAATCTAGTCATATATAGTGTATATACTGAAGAATATCTGATGCATGCTATCCTCAGCACCATGCAAGCTGGCACCGAGACAAACACTTTAGAGCAGGGGTTCTCAAACTGCAGCCCTCCAGCTGCTGCAGGACTACATCTCCCATAATGCTCCTTCAGCTAAGGGGCCGGCTGAGGAGTATGGGAGATGTAGTCCTGCAGCAGCTGGAGGGCCGCAGTTTGAGAACCCCTGCTTTAGAGGCTCTAGACGAGGGCATTTCTATTACTTAGCGGGAGAGACAGGTAATGAACTATTTGTTGCTAAAAAAAACAGCTCCTATAACCCTTAGCCAGCTCTTCCCCAGCAACAGAAGATCATGTAACAAGCTACGTCAAGGAGAACCTTGGGCACGATGTAAGTTAAAAACGAACGACGATCTCTGGGAGTTTAAAGCGATGTCTGGTAATTTTGTGCTTAATATATGCTTGATTGCTAGCCTGGACTTTCACACAGAGGTTACTTCACTTATAGCTCTTGATACATTTTAAGCACAAGCTAAGCTGTTTATTTCCGCATTGACGATGTATCTTATCGTCACGCTGCAGTTCCATCATCAGATCAAAGCGTTTCATCTACAGATTTTAACATGACACGCCACTGAATCAATATTATTTATAACTGCCCTGCGTCAACGGGTTCACACCACAGGGAGCCACAAGGCCAGCATGGGAAGGGGATAATCTCACCTCCTGATGGTTGGCCTTGTCTCGCAAGCACTACTACGATGTACTTACTTGCTACAGGTGAGTTGCAACTCTCACTGTTCCCAGCCAGCACAGCTAAGAAAATGCACCATAATGCACATCCTGTGACCTTCTCATCCAACCAGAGCCCATGCATCATTTACTTGCTGCCATCACCTCTGGTGCTTTGGTTGCTACACTGACTGGGGGTGATGAGAGTTGCAGCCTAACCTCTACTACAAGGCCCCAGCCTGAACATAGTGTATTACCTGTAGCTACCAGAGGGCATGAGTTCTCCTGATACTGCCCAGCAGCAGGTATCTGAACCCTGGGGGGGGGTCAGCCCTGCGCCCCGAAACCCCATTCAGTGCCCTCAAAGGCGCCCCCTCACCTCTGTGTTCCTCCACACCCCTCCTTTTATCATTATCCGCGGCATGTTGGCGGTGTCGTTGGCTCGCTGGCCGGCTGCTCTGACGGTAAAAATTTAATATCGCCGCCGAAGCGGGAGGCAGGGTAACACGGGTCGTGCGCTACTAGAAACACGCCGTAAAGCGAACCGAATGTTGTGCTTGCCACGCGCAAAGCACGTCGGGACCGAGACTTGTGGCAGCAAGTGAGACGAGTGAGAGACATGGTGCGGCGGGAGCGGCAGAGCGCCATCTGCTGGCAGGAGGACCGCGGCACAGCAGCGCAAAGCGAGAGCCGCAGGGATGCTGGAGGCTCCCAGACACAGTCCGCGCTGCTTTATTTAACCCCTTCAGGCCCGGCGGGCTTATTACCCAGGGAGATTTTTTTTTTGTCATTTTAACAGTGTTTGTTAAACCATGATGTTATTTTTTTATGAACCCGCACAAATTATAAATCATGTTGTTCTGGAGACGTAGAGCCTTTTAAAATCATTGAAATTCATAAAACATTATAATTATAAAACTATACTAAAATAGAAAAAAAATCCAAATTTTTCAATCTTGGTATACTATACATGCTGCAGCTGAGCAATTTATGTTCAGCGACAGCTCGTGATTACAGTCATACCCCACGTACGTGTTTTCATGTTCCAGAGGGTGACATCCCTGCTTTACATTTTACATATTACATATTTTTTATATTATTGGCGTAATTTTGCAAAATATTAGGGGGGGCATTCTTTAGAAAAAAAAAATACTTGGTGACATCCCCGGGCCCCATATCAATTTTATTCATATTTATTCATATATTTTTTTCCCCTTAACTTTTCAAAAAAAATGTTTTGGATGGAGAGGAACTGTTTTTCTCCGTCTCCTCCTCCTGATCTGGCTGTGCTGATCACACTGTGACCACCACACAGGGCTCCATAGCGCTTGAATGACAGTCAGGGCCGCCACCCTGTCCTTATAAACCGCTATATCCTGTATATTCCTCATATTATACACTCTCCGGCCGTATAACTAACCCTGTCCTTATGACCCGTTATATCCCTGTATATTCCACATATTACATATTATATACTCTCCGACCGTATAACTAATCCCGTCCTTATAACCCGTTATATCCTGTATATTCCTCATACTATATATTATATACTCTCCCCCCGTATAACTAATCCCGTCCTTATAACCCGTTATATCCTGTATATTCCTCATATTATATATTATATACCCTCCGACCGTATAACTAATCCCGTCCTTATAACCTGTTATATCCTGTATATTCCTCATATTATATACTCTCCGGCCGTATAACTAACCCTGTCCTTATAACCCGTTATATCCTGTATATTCCTCATATTATATATTATATACTCTCCGCCCGTATAACTAATCCCGTCCTTATAACCCGTTATATATCCATGTATAGTCCTCATATTATATATTATATACTCTCCATCCTGTATTACTAATCCCGTCCTTATAACCCGTTATATCCTGTATATTCCTCATATTATATATTATATACTCTCTGGCCTGTACAACTAATCCCGTCCTTATAACCCGTTATATACTGTATATTCCACATTTTATAAAGTACAAGGTATATCTCAACAATATTTTTTAACATCAAAATACAGACTTGAGAATTAAATTAGATTACAGAAAACATCGCAGTAATTGAGCAAAAATATTAAATGAGAGATTTATCCTTATCTTTTTCATTTTGACTTTACTTGTGACATATATTGACTGCATATTGATTCCGTCTGAACTTTCGTGACCTTCACTGGTTAACAGATAAATCATAGCCTTATGGCTTAGTCTCTGATGCATGTAATTCCATAAAGAAACACTGGGTGGCACTATAAACCACTGGGTATTGTGACATTATGCTCCTCACTTTTACTAACCGGTCTGATTTTTTGAATTAATTTAATTATTATAACATGTTCTGTATGCTTATGGCGGGTCAAATGTGACAAAGCCCTGCAGTGTATAGAGCAAAACAAGCAAACGAGGAAGCCCATGTAACCAGAAAGCTTCCTAACGTGCTAAGCCAACGGTCAACGCAAGGTGTGGTTCTGTTGCGTCAAAGAAAACTATAGAGGTATAGGATTGTGCATTGTTACCCATGGAAAGAAAATGTGCAAATTTGGTAAAAGATGATACCTCTATTGGCGAACTGAGTTGCGTTAGACTGCTTTGGTCTCTTCTTTATCATATGCTTGAAGAAGAGATCTGAGTAGTCATGAAGCTTGCAGTCTAATGCTATTCAGCAAGCCAATAAAGCAAGGGTGTCTTAAGTTATTCATGCAGCGGGCCGCTTCTTCAGAAATGTATGTGTGTGGTGTGGGCCGCATCATAATGATCAGATCGCCCCTGTTGGTCAAGAGTGATCTAATCACCACCAGCCCACTCCAGGCTGGCAATTAAAAAACTACTTCAGACTGAAAGCAAATGATCTGGAAGCAGCTTTGCTGCTGAATACACAGCGCCATGCATTGTGGTTTGGGCCACACAAGCTTGTGGGTTCTGAAGACACAAACATTAACCCCTGAAAGGGTTACCTCTGCACGGCCGTCCTCAGGAAGCCTTTGCGCTGAGGAGCGCCCTCTACGTGTTAACACAGGACGTATATAACACAGGACGTATATAACACAGGATGTATGTAACACAGGACGTATATAACACAGGACGTATGTAACACAGGACGTATGTAACACAGGACGTATATAACACAGGACGTATATAACACAGGACGTATATAACACAGGACGTATATAACACAGGACGTATATCACACAGGACGTATATAACACAGGACGTATATGACACAGGACGTATATGACACAGGACGTATATGACACAGGACGTATATGACACAGGACGTATATAACACAGGACGTATATAACACAGGACGTATATAACACAGGACGTATATAACAGGACGTATATCACACAGGACGTATATGACACAGGACGTATATGACACAGGACGTATATGACACAGGACGTATATGACACAGGACGTATATAACACAGGACGTATATCACACAGGACGTATATAACACAGGACGTATATAACACAGGACGTATATCACACAGGACGTATATAACACAGGACGTATATAACACAGGATGTATATCACACAGGATGTATGTAACACAGGACGTATATAACACAGGACGTACATCACACAGGACGTATATAATGTATATATGCAAAGGTGGGATCCTATCACGCTTGATCACTGAGCTCTTCAGAACGACCCATTCTTTTCACAAATGTTTGTAAATGCAGAGCACATGACTAGGTGCGTGAATTCATACACCTGTGACAACGGGTCCGATAACAGTGGACGTTCATTTAAGCCCCTATTAGATTGGAAGCTCTCAAGAACAGGGCCCTCTTCTGTGCCAGTTTATCTTAACGTGTGTTAGCGTTACTGCCAATTTAAATATTATTGTTCATTTTCATTCTCCCCTATTGTAACAGCACTATGGAATTTGTATAGAAAGTGTAACGCGATACATGCTTTTTAATGAGAGACATATATTTCTGACTTCTGCTGATTTTGCTGAATTCACGGACATCCATAGAAATCTGCACCAATTGATCTCCTGAGGAAGCCCAAAGGGCGAAACGCGTAGAAGAAAGATTCAATTGGACTTCATTTTAACTAAATGTCTGCATATGCACTTTGTGCATGAAAAATTGTGAGTGCATTACCATTGGTATATACTCTTTCACCTAAGATACTGCACTATTTTAGTTTGTTTTTTTAGATTGACCTAGAAAGAATATTAAAGTTTTTTACAGTCCTCATTGATGGGTTGGATTTGCCTCTTTCACTTGTGAGTGCAACATATCACTTAATAATTAGCATTTGGACATACCATCTACACTATATTGTTTTTTTGTTTTTTTGTTTTTTTGTTTTTTTCCCCTATATATGCACCTGCGCCCCATACATTTCTGGTTTTCTTGTATTTTACACTTTGAGGAAGAGTGTCGTTTGGGCAGCTGCGGTCCATACTAGGGAAGTATTTTCACATTTGTTTATTATTTATCACAATTCACCTAAGTAGCACGTATTTTTTGGATTTCTTTTCGTTGTTATATGCTTTTTAATGATACAGCCTTCTCATTTTGACAGAATGGAGTCGTTTTTTAAATGAGAATTACAGAAACTTTAATCGCGTTCCACAAAGCGTAGTAAGATAGATATTTGGTAAATATCCCTGAAAATTGTTGACGATGCTTTTGAAAGCTATAGCTAGGGGGTCTTAAGACTTAAGACAGCACTGGATGGCCGCAGGGGATCATATCAAACAGATCTTATTCCTTTTATTGACGAGAGTAACTTGTTAAAAATAAAAAAGTCCATATTCTGTTTCTTTTAAAGATAATCTCTGCATGCTGCTGAATCTCGATTTAAACTTGACACATTTAAAGAAATTCCTTTTTTATATAAAGTACATTGTATATATTTACGGACAAATGTGATAATTTGTAGCTGGACAATAAATAGAATGCTTATTTTAAACATGATTTTCTTATTTTTATTTTCTTATTTTTCTATTACTATCTGGCTCGAGAAGGATTTTTTTTTTTTTTTTTTGGGGGGGGGGGGGTATAGCAGATCCATAAATCTATAGATCAATATTCTCAACCTAAATCGCATTTTCTTATATTCCAGTTGACCAAACATTGACCATGTCTGACAACCCGTTATGTTCCCGGACTAGTTAAACCAAAATAAATCAATTATTTGAAATCTTCAGAGAAATATATTGATTGTGTTCCAATTACATACGACAAGTGAAGGCTAGAAACCCTTTGATTATGGAAGCAGTCCACAATGCTTCTTGACAGGTAGAGCTCTTTTATTCACCCAAGGCCATACCATTATGCCTTGGACCTAAGCAAGTTTTTTTTTTTTTTTTTTTAATCCATGTTACATACCACAATTTAATGCCAATTATCGAATGAAAGAGGGGGGAAAATGCTTTATTTTGAATTTCAATAAGACTTTTTTTGAATGTATTTGCAATACAAAGAGAATTAAAGAAAGACGTTTTACAAAGAGGCTATTACTGAACTTACCAATCAAGACACATCACCATATGGAGAGGTTTTGTGTAAATTGTAGGTTTTTGGTAGACTGGTAGAAGTGGCGCAATCTGAGACCGACCGCAGGTATAGTGGACCCAGATTCCAAGGAGGCTCTCTTTGCCAAACCACTGACACCAACACAGGTAGTTAACAACAGAAGTGAGAAGTGTCTGACCTCACAAACGCTCTACTGGATGAATGGGCAAAAAATCCCACAGAAACTCCCCCAAATCCTGTCTAAAGCCTTCCCAGAAGAGTGGAAGCTGTTATAGTTGCTAAGGAGGACCAACTTTATATGAATGTCTATGTATTGAGAATGTGATGTCATCAAAGTCCCTGTTGGTGTAATGGTCAGGTGTCCCAATACTTTTGTCCATATAGTGTATGAAGGTAGATTAATTTTTTCCCAGATTAGGACAGTTCAGATAAGGGATAGTCACGCCTGGTGGGGGGCTGGAAAACTCCTGTGGCTGGTGTCTGACCTCTCCTGTAGTCCCACATCTGCATTTGATGAATAGGCCATGATAGTTTGCATTGATTTTTATCTGTGAAAGAACTATCCATTTTTGTTCATTTTGACCTCTGTCACCCAATATGCCATATTTAAAAGTAGAGCATTACGACGTAGCAAACAGACCTTCAAATGTTTGTGAAATACATCATCAGATACACCTTAAAGACAGACAACCATTTTTTTATTATTAATATCAAATTAAGAGGAAGTTTATTGGGACAAAATGAGATAAAACCAGGTTTTCACAATGTCAACCTACGTTAGTGTATACAGCACTGGGGGTTATATTACTGTATACAGTGCTGGGTGTTATATTACTGTATACAGCGCTGGGGGTTATATTACTGTATACAGCACTGGGGGTTATATTACTGTATACAGCGCTGGGTGTTATATTACTGTATACAGCGCTGGGGGTTATTACTGTATACAGCTTGGGGTTATATTACTGTCTACAGTGCTGGGGGTTATATTACTGTATACAGCACTGGGCGGGTTATTACTGTATACAGTGCTGGGGTTATTACCATATACAACACTGTGTCACCGTGTAAAAACACACAGAAAATGCCTTAATATGAAAATCTCAGGTGTAAGTTTACAATTGTCTATATAAACTCTCTCATTCACACACACACACAGTTACACAGTTACACACAGTTACATATACGGACACTCAAATATACATGTACACACTCACATATACACGCTTACACTCACTCATACAAACTCACTCTATGCCTCACACACCTACATTTGGGATCCCAGCTTACTGACCTTTGAAAACTCACAAAAGTATTGAACACCGAAAAATAACTTTTTGGAAAACAAGTTTATTTCCTTTTGAAAGCTTAGCCGTTTCTTCTTCCTCCTGATAATCCCTTTCGATCTCGAGAGAATGTTGGATCCGGGCGCCCGTATGGATTAAAGAGCGTTTCATAACGTTGTCCTTTTGATGTTGGTAACAACATCAGGTTCGCGGTTTGCGAAATCCAGATTGATTTTTATCACACAGGAGTCCATTAGTCCTTCTCGCTTCAGCGCATTTCAGAATTTGAGAAGTTCACCACAGTAGGCCTGCAGATATTTTCCTTTTCAGGATTCTATGACTTTCCAAACATAACCCACGAGCAAGGAGTTTTAATTTGAAAAGTGTGGAATTTATTGCCCATAAATTCATACCCACATCAACGAGGTATCATTAACAATTAATTTACCTAGGCCGTTGGGAATATCATTTGTAGTTTTTGAAGGCTCTACGGGCTCTTCCTAAGACTCAAAGTCTTGTCCAGGTCCAGGTATAGATCTACTTGCTTCATTTGACGAGAGATACCAGCTGCATCTCACTGAAAAGCTCCATAAAGACGTACGCTGGGTTACATTGACCATTCCCTACACTCACTAACCCCAAATGTTTATGGCAATAGAACCTCTAAAGAACCTCATAATGTTTTGTGGACCACACTCTGATGTAGACAACAAGTGGCGATTAATAATGATTATTGCACACGGGCTACTTGGCATTGACCTGACTGCCCACCGGGTTCGGGACTTCTGCTCTTCACCATTAACTTCCAACATGAGACCTCAGGACCCACCAACAGATCCTCCCAAAGTGGAAAAGGCTGAGAAATCGGTCTTCTTTATACAAAGAAAGACTGAAGACCTGTGCTGAGTATTCTGTAGCGTGAGGAGTGGTGTTCCTCTGAAAATTTTCCCCTTAAATCAGGAGATATATATATATATATTTATTTTTTTTACAAATCACCTTTGGTACAGCACCTCTTACACCTGGGTGCTTCGTTCACGTCGGACCTGTTACAAAAATGAATAACACACAAAAAATTAGATAGAAGAAAAAATAGCAGCGGTAATTATTCAAATCAGGAAATCGCATGGGGTAGTTGGTGTCATCACCTGGTAGTGACGGCAGAACATTACTTTTTTTAAGATGGTTCTGCTGCTTTCCACAAGTATATATATATATATACAGTATATTCAGTATATTCAGTATATATGTATGCGCACACACACACACACACAGTGGAGGAAAAGCATTAAACTGGAATAGCGCTACTGGCATAAAAGAAACGAGATTACGTGTAGTAAATGTCAGAAGCTTTGACGTTCACAGCTATTGTTGGCTATCAAACACAGTGTGTTTTATCTGGTTTGGAGTTTATCCATAACCCTTCTCCGAGGAGCCAATCTCTGAGGAGGCACTTTGGCTCGATGACTCCCATCCGCCCTACCGTGAAAATACAGACTTGGCTTTGCATCATATGTGGTCAAACAAATTAGAATTGGCTATAGGTGGGCTACGGAGCGGGAGAGACCTCATTCGTTTCTCTCTAGATAACGTTTGGCAAGATAACGTTCTAGATAACGTTCCACTTCATTGAATCCATTTTCGTAACGGTTTAATCAATTGTAGCAGAAAGTAAAATAAATGAGAGCATTTTGTTGGATCTTGGGCGAAGAATATTTAATCATTCTGCTTAGTAAATTAATAAAACCGCTTGTCTTTCTTTTTCTTTCTTATGGCTGCAACCCCATCCTACGAGCCAAATGATGCTGGGGTGTAATATTTTTTATAATTGCTTTACTGAAGGGCAATATACATGGTAAACATGGTAAAGACGGGGCAGCGGAAAATATAATTCAGTCACAAAGACACAAAGGGATGTTGTGATTAGACATTCTAGAATGAAGGAATTTCAACGCAATGAGGTTCCAGACGGACACAAACCGAGAAGAAAGAATCCCAGACTAGGTCCACCATATGTATCGGTTTTCAGATGATAGGTTCCTGATTCTGAATAGGTACGTTCTGGATTTTAATGTATCTAAAATGTTCTTTTCTGTATCCAAGTGGATAGAGGGACTCATTAGAATCCTCTCAATACGTTTGGCACTCTTCCCTGCCCCCCCAGCTCCCTGGTTTGAAGGAGATACTTTTGGTCTTCAGCTCACAGCCTGCATTCACAGGATACTCTAATCCACAGTCCGTGTGATTCAAGGCAAACGCAGATATATCTGTATTCTGTATTCTCGACTCGCATCAGAACGCGTTCTGAGCTCTGATAATGCAGCCCAACGTTCCAAATGGCAAAGACACCGTTGGATTGAGGGTATGGTCTGAGTTGTGTTTTATGTGGTTCTACATATGTTATCGTGGCTTTTAGGGCTGTAGAACCCTGTGTTACCCTCGTACCCAGCAAACATTCTGACCTCCTAGAAAAGAGGGACCTCGGTTGCAGTCATTGACTTCACTTTATATCATGGAGGCACAACCCGCGTGAGCTTCTGGTTAAAAAAATAGCTCGGATGTCCCTGTATAAAGCATTCTTTTAAAGAGCATCTCATTCATTGAACTATCCATTTTGCAGGGCCATCTTAGACCTTCTTGCAGATGGCCTGGAATTATGGACCTGGAACCCTCCTGCCCCTCCGCTATAATAAGCAAAGCCCAGCGATGGGATTGTGATTACCCGAGGCATTCCACCCATATCCAAATCCAATCCTTTTTCCGCACACACATGGTGTGGTTTAATGATTATCTTATAAATCACATATTGAGTTTTTATGTAGCAAGGTGCGGACTCTTTAATTTATTCAACATATTTAATATACATATATATAGATATACATCAAATGTGAAAAGTTTACTCAATTTTCCAGTTACTAAAGTCAGGTTTTATGTTTTTCTTGTAGAACTTCTCCTTAAACATGTTGCTAGTGTTACATGTATAGGATGTGACCTAAAGAAAATGTACCTTTGTGAATATTTTAATAGATCTCTTTTATTGAGACATAAGGCTAATCCCAGTATACAGACGGGGATGGGAACAGATCAATATAAGGTGAATCATGAGTCGGTGAAGCGTTTTGTCCTGTGTAATGGGTGGAAAGTGGACAAGGCAGCACTTAATGAGATGGAAAAAGTAGGAAAGGTAGCCATGGGTTACCACATCCTTAACCCAAGTCTCAGGAAATTCTCTAGAACAGGGGTGTCCAAGTTTTTTCTGCAGTGGGCCACTTCATCAGAATTGTATACGTGCGCGGGCCGCACTCATTTTTCACTGTGACAAAAAATATGGCCTTTAATAAAATATGCAGATTAAAATAAAGTAAAATGACACAAAACCTTTACTCTTCCTCTCACTGATTTCTGGGCCTTGAAAGTTTTGCGACTACAAATTCAGGATTCCCTAGATTTATTCTAGGGATGAACTAAAATGAAAATTCTGGACCAAAACATTCAGGGTTCACTTAGCCAAAACCGAAAATGACCCCCACCTTTAAAAATAATAATAAAAACTCACATGTTTAATAAAAGTAGGTAACACACAATTGGACAAAATTAGCAATATGACTTGGCATGATAGGAGTGTGATTGCTAACAGCAATCACACTCCTATCATACCCAGGCAACCAGTAAATGCTGGTACCTAGGCATGATGGGACTGTGCTCGCTGTGATTGCTGTTAGCAATCACACTCCTATCATGTCAAGTCAGCCAGTACATGCTGGTACAGGGTGGCTGTAAGTGATGTGCAGACCCCATACTGCTGGCAGCATCAATACACAAGGGGGGCAGCTAGCCAGGTTTCAGCATGTACTGGCTGACTTGGCATGATAGGAGTGTGATTTCTAACAGCAATCACAGTCCCATCATGCCTAGGTTCCAGCACTTACACATCCATCCACTAAATGCTGGAACCTAGGCATTATGGGACTGTGATTGCTGTTAGCAATCACACTCCTATCATGCCAAGTCAGCCAGTGCATGCTGGTACAGGGTGGCTGTAAGTGCAGACCCCATACTGCCGGCAGCATCACTACACAAGGGGGGCAGCTGGCCAGGTTTCAGCATGTACTGGCTGACTTGGCATGATAGGAGTGTGATTGCTAACAGCAATCACAGTCCCATCATGCCTAGGTTCCAGCACTTACACATCCATGCTATCACACACACACACACACACACACACACGGCCGCATGTTGGACGCCCCTGCTCTAGAATATTCTGTTTAATCATTTAAAGCAACTTTAAAACCGTAAGCAAACATATCCAACCCATCTACACCGATACCTCCCAACAGCCCTTATTTTTGTCACTTGTTTTGGCACTTGGGAGCGTGCGCTGGTTGGGAAGACCCTCCAATCCCTTCTGACCGGTCAATGGAGGAGAAAGCTCAAATATGGTCAGTGCTAACGCTCTACTGAATGGGCAAAAATCCCCACAGAAACTCCCCAAATCTTGCGGAAAACCTTCCCAGAAGAGTGGAAGCCGTTATAGCTGCAAAGATATTAATGTCTGTGTATTTAGAATGTGATGTCAACGAAGTCCCTGTTGATGTAATGGACAGGTGTCCCAATACTTTTGTCCATATTGTGTATTTTCCTTGACCATGTTACAGAAATGTTAGAACCAGAAGGGGGTAGGGGCTTACATGGAAGGTAAGGTTTTACTTTAGATAAGAGGAACAGCCTCCCATCAGAAGTTGTAGAAGCTAATACAGTGCGGGAATATAAACATAAATCAGAAGTATGGTGCTGCTCTCTGCAAATGAAAATATTTATTGTAAAAACATCAAAACCCCATTACGGTAGCCGTGTTTTGCCGGGCCAGCGATACAACAAGGCATCGCTCTGACATTCTCTCACCTCCTCTTCACCATTCATTGCCTTCAACATAAGTCAATGCAATCTAAATGCAAGTGAAATGAATATTTTATTATCCTGGATTTATTTACAAGTAAATAAATGTTAAATAAGTTATTGCTACTCCTAATGTGTGCAATTATTTTTGTGCTGTTCTAAATAATAGCAGTAATCAGTGTTATTTATTTATTCATATAACGCCATCATATTCCACGGCGCTGCACAATGGGTAATGACATCACTTTATTCAAAACAATTTCCTTCTTTTCCAAGGTTGTCATCTATATAACATTTCCTGTTTTTCCAAGATGTCACCCCTATGCAGACAACGTTATATGACCGTTAGATGCCCAACACCTGAAGGTGCCAGGGACCCCTCGTTATCCCCCCAGAATGTCCCAGTTTCCCATCATCTGTCCTATCATCATGCCATCCATTCCTATCAGTTTTCTCCCCAACCATGTTCAATAGTCCCTTTTTTCTTCAACCCATTAATCCTTCAAAGCTTTAATTCTGAATTGCATTGTTCCAGAATGGTCAACAGCAAGAAACAGCACCCATATTCTATGTACGTTGCTCTTTCCCTCTTGATTGTATACCCTCTTGATTCCGGACCGCTCGTAATGGTCAAAAGGATCATTAAAGTCCTTCTAAGATAATGAAGCCAAATGCTCTGCATCCTTATCATTAAATGTAATATACAGTGAGTGGGATGGGTATCTTCTTCTATTTCAAGAACCCTTAGTAAAAACTGAAGTGTTGATAATCTTATATTATTTAGCTTATTATAGCTTTCATTATATAGATATTAGCTTATAGAAGAAGTGGTTTATGGAATTCTTATCTTAAAGTAAAAACATTATTATTATTATTATCTATAGGTACATTGTCTCCTTTCATAAAGAAGGATCAAAGTAAAAATGATAATAATAATTCCTTAGATACAAACAATATGTAGGTATGAATGGAACATATTGATGAGGTCTTCTGTGTCCTAAGCCACCTTCTTAGCATTACCTCAGTTGTCCTTGTCATGGTAACGTAATGTTCTATGTACCCTAGTCTTGAATGTTGTTTTTTTCGTTTGTATTGCATTTTTTGTACAATTGAAAAGGACAAAGGAATGTGTATTATAGAGACGGGGATGTGTCAGAATGTTCCGGTCCTGAGAATTCCAGCATCTCAGCGTCTCTCTTGGATCCTGAATGCCCTCTTCAGGGCCAGGGCCATTGGCTACGTAATATCAAGAAACTGGACCATTGTAAATTGAATTTTACTACATAACAAAAAAATATACGTATTAGTAGGATTCTAAAGCAATCTCCTGCTTGGGAAAGAAAATAAAAATTGCGTGAAGGTTGGACTAATCAACTGACTCCATCTTTCTTAACTCTCTTGATGACACACACCCAAATTGGCTCCTAGGCAGCACAAAATAACACTCAAAAGAATAACATTTCTGAATGTAACTGTTGATAAGCCAAAATTCTACGATTCAATCAAATAAAAAAAGGGTGTCCATCAGGCCCGGGGCACAATCCCAAAATGTTGTCGATGTATCGCCACCAATGATGAGCCATCACAAAAAGCGGGTGAGAATAGATCCACTGATCTTCAAAGATCAGCAAATACAAATTGGCATATAAAGAGGCCACACTAGAGCCACATTGTAACCCATGGCCATCCCACAGATCCATAAATAAAACTTGTCTGCAAGCATAAAATTACTATTTTTCAAAACCAAACATTAGGGAATTTAAACATGCATGGGAAAGCCATATGGCTACTGAATCTATGACGAGACCAACGACTGATTAAGGTCTGAGTCTTTATAATAGGAAAAACGCAGAGACTATGTGGGCCTTATCTGCCAACAAATGTGTTTCTGTCATTGGCAGATATGGGGCAATTGTGTTAGTGTGTGTGTCTGGGTATGTTAGTGTATGTGGGGGTATTTTAGTTGTGAACATGTGTCTTCTGGTACGTTAGTGTGTGCATCTAGGTTTTTTAGTGAAAGTGTGTGTTTGTCTGGGTATGTTAGTGTGTGATCATGTCTCTTTGGATATGTTAGCGTGTGTGACTAGGTATGTTAGTGTGTGAACGTGTGTCTTTTGGGTATGATAGTATGTATGTCTTGGTATTTTAGCACGTGAAAATGTGTCTTCGGATATGTTAGCGTCTGGGTATTTTAGCTAAAGTGTGTGTGTCTCTAGATATGTTAGTGTGTTAACATGTGTATTTGGGTATGTTAGTGTGTGCCTGTGTATGTTATTTCATGAACATGTGTCTTTGGGTATTTTAGTGTGTTTGAGGTTATTTGAGTGTCTTTTATTAGAACATGTCTTTGTTCGGGTATGTTAGCATGTGTATGCTTGTGTGTGTTAGTATGTGTGTGTGTGTCTGAGTAGGTTAGTGTGTGAAAATGTGTTTTTGGATATGTTAGTGTGTGTGTTAGTCTCGATGTCTGGGTATGTGTTAGTGTTGAATATATAGTTGTGTTGGTGTGTGAGTGTCTGGGTGTGTAGGTAAGGCTGAGTCTGTGTGCATGTGTGTTAGCGTGCATGTCTGGTTGTGTGTGTTAGTGCAAGTGTCCGTATATGTGTGTGACTGGGAGTGTGTTAGTGTGAGTGCACCTTCAGTGGTCAGGCTCTAGACCTGCCCCTTGTTTCTGTGTTTATATATAATATATATATAAAATATATCCCCACCTTTCCAAAACAAGGCTTCCTGGGTTACTGATAGATGTGTTGGCTGGTAACAGGCATTGTCATCAGCACCAAATGTTCTCCAATTACCAGATCATGAATGGAAACAGATAATCTAAAGAAGAGGACTCTGAAGTTCCCATTTCTATGTTGGCCCAATAAAAGGCTCTGTTGATACAATTACTGAATCGCTACAATAGATCTTTGTGATGGACTATTAGGGTTGTTATTTGAAGAGCCTCGGGGTCAGCTCATTTCACAGCTGTTAAATTACAGAGCAAAGGTAGCAGTTACATGCAATTCACTAACATGTGCCACCATGATGTCCGCGAGGACTCTATACAAAGCCGTCATCATAAAAGAGCACTTTATTTCCCTTCATCTGACATTCCCAGATAACGCATTTATTTAAGTGCAGGTAGGGTCAGGTCTGCAATATTGTGACACTTAAGGGGGACGTCCCACCAAATGTTCCATTCCTATCAGATTATCAGATTAAAAATATGTTTTCAAAAATATGTGCTGTTTCCTTTAAGAAGAAGAAACAGTTCTATTTTTTTCACAATTTAATGGTTTCAGACAGCCGCATATCAGCCATTTGTATTTAGTTCTCGCTCTGTTATCTGACCCCCAATCTACTAACCCCCCCCCCCCGACTCCTTATCATACTGCCTGTGGGAAATAATAGAATGACTTATTTATCATACCATAAAGCATAAAGGACGGATCCTTTCATGTGTGGCTGTATGTCCCAGTGAATTAAATATTAAAGTGGTATTGTACATATATAAAGAGAGTTACACGTAAATTAGTTACATATAATCACTTTCAGAAACTTACATTTAGTGTTACATTTAGTGTAATTGAAAACATCTCAGAATGCATTGACTCACACTAACACCAAGTTTTTTTAGTTTTTTTTCAGATTTTTCTAAAATGGAGAGATCTATAGGTGAATTTTTGATGGTTTGGACATCTTTAGATGAAGTGCAGGAGAACTGGGACTATTTAAAGGAAAGGGAAAAAAAAGGAAACCACTGTGGTCTCCGCAGACATAGGAAATATACTGAAGGAGAAGAAGCGAGCTTTTAGGAGCCATAAACAGACTCCAAATGAGGAAGATGGGAGTGAATAGGCAAAAAAACAAACTCATGTTGGAAAAATACCCCATTCTAAAACACCCCCATTCGCAGTAAAAACAATGCAATGGGCAGGGCCGGCCCGACAATGGAGCCGAGTTGTCAGTACCCTCTCGACGCCCCTCTCTCTCTCCTCTGCGAGCCCTCTACCTCGGTCTCGGTGCCGGCTTGTAATGCTGAGCGCCGGAAGATGACGTCATTTCCGGCGCTCAGCATTACAAGCCGAGACCGAGCGGGGAGACTCACCGCAGGACTGCTGAAAGGTAAGTACGGGGGGGGGAGGGTAGATAATGGGGGGGTGGCATTTTAAACTTCGCCCCAGGCAGCATTTTGTCTTGGGCCGGCCCTAGCAATGGGCTTATTACCATTACATTTAGCTCCGGCCGCTTTGCCTTCTAAAAAGTGGGAAACCAGGCAATTTCTCTCCACACCAATTAATTCATTTCTCTAATTAACGTGATTCAAACAATGAACAGATTTCTTTACTAAGTCATTTGTATTATACTGAAAATTACACTGACTTGGCGTCCACGGTCGTATTATAAACAGACCCGCGATCAGGCATGTTTTATCGTTTTAACGTTCCAATTCGCAGCAGACAAAATAAGTCAGAATGAATCATTTTGGACAGCCAGTTGGAAACCGTTGCACTGGCGCTGGCGGGATGTTTGTCTCCATCCAAATAATGAGCATGTCTGCGGAATATGTTCCTTGTCCTTGTTAGCTTTTGATATAACTTATTGATTATTTATTGCAAGTGGCACCCTTTGCGTTTCCAGAGGTAGTGGCGCCTGGGAGGGGAAGAGGAGGAGCAGGCGAAAGAATGTGTGTGTGTTAGTGTATATTGTTAGAGTGAGTGGGTGTTAGAGTGAGTGTGCATGTTAGTATGGATGCATATTAGTTACAGGGGTACCAGAAGAAATCGCGCACCCAGGAGCCACTAACCCTAGGTCCGCCCTTGCTCTCATAAGGTGTGCTTCTGGTGAGGACCATAAGGTGAGGAGATGGGTGGAACATGAGTGGAGCAATGAGCAGGACAATGGGATGGACATCGGGCAGGATGGACATGGGGCTGACTTTTGGGACAGGCATGGAGGCTTGTACTGGGCCCCAAGATTTCTGATGGTGGCCCTGGTACCACATACTGTATAACATACAATGGTAGGTGCTGAAAGAGTTTACCATAGTCAATGACATTATAAAAATCCCCTCCAATTTATTGTATTAATACCTCCCTTAAAAATGACATCATTGATACTTTGTCTTATCATTGATATTTGTCTTATTACAAAAACAGATCTCAATAGATAAAAGGTCTCGCTGATTCCTCACCTCTAACCATACCCCTATAACAAAAGTGGCCCTCTTAGGCCCTTTAAATTGTTTGTTAGGATGCGTTATTTCCCCTACTGCCACCGTGTGTGAGAAGAAAAGAGCCTCCAGCAGGTACCCCCTCTGTAATCAGGACCCCAAACCTATTTTTATGAATTATTTAGATATTTTTTCTTTGACAATTTAACGGGACGATTGTGAATTGAATACCAAGGTCTGCCACTCAACCCTTTAGTGGATTTTTAGTGAATATCCTACAATAGAGATGAAAAGGCCCTTCTCCTCATTAGTCTCATTACCATTGTGTATATCCCCATGTTAATTGGCTTGAATTGATTTTGAGCTGGCTCAGAGGGTCTTTAGCCTCCATGAGTTCAATTTCTAGCCATCTCCCTGTGCGTGGCCTTATGGAATGATGGCAAAAAGTCGACTGATTTCGCAAAAGAATCTGTACATTAAAAATAACATCTGCTTTGGACTATCCTCCTGTTGCGTTTAGCTTCTCCCTGTGTTTGTTCTAATATTGGCGTTTCTCATTTTAACCAAAAAAGGGTACGTTTCTGCCCAATAAAATACTGGAACTAAATAACAATATAATGCTAAGCATCTGAATCTCATGTTGTGTTCATACGATAGTCTAAACTTCCCCCATCCAAAATAAGTTGCGTAGTTTCAATGTTATTGGCTTTTGTATTAATATTGGAAAACAAATCTTTTCTGAAAGGTACGGGGACAGACGGGATGGTACACAAGGGGAATAAACATAAATCCTAACAGGAGTGCTAATTAAGGCTGTGTGAGGTCACATCTAAAATGTAATATTTTCTGGGTTGTGCTGACCAAAAGAATTACATTATATAATTATATAATAATATAAATCTATAAGTTATAAATTATAAAACTAAATAAATATAAATCCATAAATTATAATATAAGTATATAGATTCTTAAACTATGTATGCCTTTCCTGAAAGCAGGCAGTTATTTTGAATTCCCTTTAGATTTTTTTTTTTTTGAAAATGAGGTTTAAGTACAGAGATGCGCCTCATTTCCTGTATCTGTTTGGCGATGATGTCATGGTGCATATCAGCCATCCAGCTGATACAGGGCACCGAATAAGCACAGATTAAGGATTTCGGTTGGAAACTGTAGAGGGGTCAGGCCTAGGGCAACCCCCAAAGGTAGATTCATCACCATATCTGGGAACTTTCCAGGTTTTACCTGGAGACTCTGGGTGAAGCTCCACTTCTCAGGTTCTCCGGGACACTATGGGGGAACTCCGGATTGAGGGAGCGGAGTTGGGGCAGCCCCGCTCTCCTGCCACTTCCCGTCCAACAGCGACGTCAGAGGGACCAACGGCAAAGTCAGAGGAACCGTCCTGCGACGGGACATCCTGCAAGCGGGGGGACTTTCTAGTCACCCTGAGAAAGCTGCTTGTAAGTTTTTCAAATTTTGAGGGGACATTGTAAAAAATTCTAACTTCTTAAAAACTAACCCATAAGTTATTTTGAAGTGTTCTGGAACTTTAAATTTTTTACACATTTTCTAGCCTTAGGAAATTTGGCTGCATTGTTTTAATAACGAAAACAGAACTCTGCTGCCCCTACTGGCAGGAAAGGGGTCTCACACTTATGTTATTATGTAAATATTATTTTATATACGATATAAGTGCGTAGTGTAAAATTAATGCACGTTTTTTTCTGAAATACACAATATTCATAGGGAAAATCGACTGATTCACAGCACTAAGCACAGCTAAATCCATTTATGAAAGCTGCCTATAGCGTGTGTTTCTTTGATTGTCCATTGGTGTAATTGTTTTGGAGATATTTAGATCTAAATGTACTATTTTACCCCATGGAAGGTCACGCATTAACGTACAGACAACAAAATTATACAAACACTTAAACAGAGATACATTGACTTATACGCATCCATACTATCACTGACGGCCTCTCATATATATATAATACAAACACATACAAATTGGGTTATTTTGCATCCTTTAGTTACAAAAATGTATCTTCTGCCAATAAAGTGGCCCCAACCCCTCTATACTGATACCTATTAGATAATTTCTCTCCAGGGGCGCTACTGTAGTGATGATTAGAGCTGAAATAGGATGAAATATTGAAAATCAATTCAGCGTTACCCCAATACATTAACCTTTTCCCTTTATTTCTGTGATGTCACTATTAACTGATGCAATGGGTGATTTCCAAAGTGCAGGCTAATAGCCCCAAAGCAAAATATTAGGTCATACCCCCAAACAGTCCCGAGCCCTTTGGTGTATTTATGTCGGGTTCTGCCCCAGTCCTGTCCCAAGGCAGCGCCCCATACCACCTACCACCCATTCTACTGAGAGCCAAGATATGACATCATATCCCAGCACTCTCTGTACAGGAAATGATGCGATGTCTGCATCTGCATATCCCTTTTGTGTAAATGGGGCAGTTGTGACGCTAGGGAGCCTAATTACCCAATAGGGCAACCCCCCCCCCCCAGTTTTCTGGCAGAGGGTGCGTATTATACCCAGGATTTTACAGGAAGCATTACGTTTTTTTTTTCTCGTTTACATCTAAATATTCTTTTAATGATTTTATACTATAGGGGCATCCCCTAAATATCCTTGCTCTGGGTCCCCAAAACTTATCTTGAATATGCACCTGGGGGAGGCAATCACTAAGGATGGGAGTTACTGTATTTTTTACGGTAGCCTTTAATAACAACACAAACTCCAGAGGCGTTAAAAAGTCTGCGCCTCTCTGTCCCCTATTTAAGAAATAAAAACTCTATTTAGGTAAATTTGATTTCAGTAAATATCTTATAGTTAAGGGTAACTCTGGAACTTTAATTAACCTTACACCGTTGCTGTCCTATTAATTTCTTGTTTGAGACGTGCGGTTATCTCATCAGCCCCTAAGGGCAAATTTAGTAAATATGATACTGAATGGTAACAGACGGCAAACTGTCCACACAACCTGAGATGGTGGTAGATCAGTGGAACAGCATCCTGGCAGAAGCGTTAGAGAATACACATATGGCTACCTTAGAGACCAAGGACTGATTAAGGTTTGAGTCTTTACATAAGGAAAGCAGGCAGACTAAATGGGCTGAATGCTTCTTATCTGTTATCACATTATATGTTTTCTATGCAGTCTATTATTATTCACTTTTATGGTATCATCTTTACCAAACTGGCTCTTTTTCTTCCCAACGCATGCACGGATCAATGCTATACCAGCTCCTAAGGCTTAATGCTCTGGATCACTTTTCTCCTTAGTTTAATATTCTCCCTGCAGCGGCTGAACAATCCCCTCCGCTTTGTATTATCTATCAGCCAGAAAACATTTTTCTTGGACTTGTCTATAAAATTACCCCCCTATCTCGTGGAATACCCCTCCTCCTCCTCGTCCTCCTCCTCGTCTCTCTCTCTCCGGGGTTTCGCTTTATATATAGAGTCTGAAGGACTTTCCAATCACCCTGCCTCGCTCTTCTCGTACATATACAGCATCCCCTCCTGCCCGACTGTTCTTTACGTTCATCTTCATACCCCTGATTACAACCAACAGAAAGGAAGAGAAAATATTGCCCTTTTTTTTTTTTTGTTGTTTTTTTGTTTTCCTTCGCATCTTCATGGCTTAAAAAAAAAAAAAAAATTTCATTTTTTGGATAATGGAACAGTATGTTTCCAAACTACATCCTCTTGTGGATTACGCTGCTGGGATATTTTTGCTGATAATAGGTGAGTAAATCTCTTTGTTACCTTTCTTTGGCTATTGTATTTAGTTGTTTCTGTTATGTACTGTCCTGTCTACCCATTGTACAGCGCTACGGAATATGATGGAGTTATATAAAACAATAAATAAATAATAATAATAAAATCTTTAAAAAAATCTGGATAATTCAATGTCCTGATATATTGTGTTCTATACTGTTTCTCGATCTATCTGCGTATCGTCCAGTTTTCCGCACACATATGATTTTATACTCAGGTTTCACAATAAAATGTAACAAAAGTAGGATGCACATTAATCGACTTTCATGTAGTTTGAGTTTTTCATGAACACTGCAAGTAAAATATTCTCTGATTTTAATACCTGTATAAAATAATAAATTCAGATATATACATGGACAGGGCTGGGAAGGGGGAACGGAGAGGCAATAGCCCACTGGGCTGATCAGATTGAAAGATATTTGGTGACCGTCTGAAGCTTTTTGGGTGTTTATCTGTAGTTCCACATACAGCCACCAGGGTGCCTAGAATAACAATATTTTAGGCAGCATTTACACCCTGACTGGATCCTTATCTTTTTTTTGAGATTTTGTTTGTTTGCTGGTTTGTTTGTTTCTTTTCTGATCAACAATAGCGATAACTTTAGCCAGTGGTCTATGACACCATTATAAAGTGGCTGAAAGTCCCTGATGCAACCAGCCATTGCTTTTGCCCCAGCTGTAAACATTTTTATAGGTACCCTAGTCTTAATATTTTATTTACTTTATTTTTCCATACTGTTGAATTATTGCAAAGCAAAATGATTTTTTTTTACTTTTGCTCATTAATAATACAGCGTATGTTGTCAAAAGCGATAAAACAGTGCATTCTCAACATCTTTTTCCGCAGAAGGACTCAAGAGATCAAACACAGTCCCATAAGTATTTATTTGATGGAAGATTATTTTTTTGTGTGTTCTTACAATGAATAACTTTACATTGCACAACTGGCCAATAATTTAACTATAATTGTGGCCCAGTGGTTAACCTCTTGTTTGTGTATGAATGAATGGATGGTGTATGTTGGTGTATGAATGGATGGAAAATGTGCTTCAGAAAATGGAGATCTGGACAACAAATTAACTTTTCTCCCTAAGTGACAGTTTGTAACTTTTCTTCTTGTCTCGAAACCTCCCAAGGTTGATGACAAGCATGAAATTCATGCTTGTACGTGACCAGGGATTGGCGAAGTGTCCGTACCAGGACACCAGTGTCCATGGCAAGATTTGTAAAGGTCCATAGAACATCATTAAATTGTCCACCCCAGACCCCAGTAAACGTCCACCATGAGCAATGTTGGTGCCAACCTCTGAACGTGACAACCCTACTTTCTCATGACAAGAAACATCATGACATACATAATGTAATTGGCCACAAAAACCTTGGGCCAAAATACAGGTTGTTTTGCGAAAGTGTCTGTGGAGTGGAAACACGACATGCCTCATAATTTTTAGACTATGCCCTACTCATTAGCTCTGTCTTGTCTGTCCTACGGTGGGTCCCCACTTAGGAGCATCTCGCATTTCAGTTCTCTAATTTGAGATGCTCACAAGCGGGGAAGGCACTGTAGGACAGGCAATAAAGCAGCTGTCTGTTTTTGGTGAGCATCTCATGTTCTTTTTGTATGGCATTTTACCCTTCAGGGATCTCTTGGGGTTTAGCCAAAGTGTAAAGGTGAGTCCAGACGTGGACCTCCTTCCTCTCCTGTACCCCACCAACGAGGCCAATGAAGGCTGAACGTCATGGGCGTAGGAACCCCTAAAAATCTGAGGGGGACAGCATTTTCCCCCATCAGATCCCCACTTTATCCCCATCTCTCACACTAGAAGTCACACTCCTATCATACCCAGGCAGCCAGTGCATGCTGGTACAGGGTGGTTGTAAATTATGTGCAGACCCCATATTGCTGGCAGCATCAATACACAAGGGAGGCAGCTAGCTAGGTTTCAGCCTGTACTGGCTGACTTGGCATGATAGGAGTGTGATTGCTAACAACAATCACAGTCCCATCATGCCTAGGTTCCAGCACTTACACATCCAACCAGTAAATGCTGGAACCTAGGCATGATGGGACTGTGATTGCTGTTAGCAATCACACTCCTATCATGCCAAGTCAGCCAGTACATGCTGGTACAGGGTGGCTGTAAGTGATGTGCAGACCCCATACTGTTGGCAGCATCAATACACAAGGGGGGCTGCTAGCTAGGTTTCAGCATGTACTGGCTGACTTGGCATGATAGGAGTGTGATTGCTAACAGCAATCATAGTCCCATCATGCCTAGGTTCCAGGACTTACACATCCATGCTATCACACACACACTCATTCATTCATATACTCATTCATTCACAGATGTATTCCCTCAATCACACATACACATTCAAACACCCTCCCCACCCCCTTACCTGCACTGCAGCTCCTCGATGCCGCTCACAGACTTCAGCAGGGGGCGCGGCCTCCCTCTGCGTTCTCTGGTACTGCACAGAGGAAGCAGGATATGACTCTGCTGGGTTCCACTTCCTCTGTGCAGTACAGAAGACCCTCCCACAGGTAAGTAGCAGGGCTCGAGGTGCGGACCGCGTAAGAGCTGTTGCCCTGGCTGCCGATCTTACGCGGGCCGCACCTCGAGGTCTCGCAGGCCGCATTTGCGGCGTTTCTATTGGGGGGGTTCCTACGGCCCTGGGGGGGATTTCTTCATTATCGGTCCCCCTCGCATGAGTTACTGGGGGGGATCTGTCCCCCCTGTCCCCCCCCGGTTCCTACGCCCATGCTGAACGTACGTCTGGGGTTGTTGGTTCCCTTGTGCAGAGTAAATTTGCTTCACGCTTTGGTTCTGGACTGCCCTTTTGGGTGGGATCAGACTGATATGTAGATGGAGATTTTTCTCCTGTAATGACACAAGAGAGCTAAATTTGAGATGCTCCCAAGCGGGGACACGCTGTAGGACATGCTATGGAGCGTCTGTCTGTTCTTGGTGAGTATCTCATCCTCTTTTTATATGGCGTGGTATCATTGGGCCACGACTGCCCTGGGAGAATTGAGGCAGGGCTGGACTGGCAATGGCGAGGCCGACCCGGCACTTGATGACATACACGTAAGTGTGGTCAACGTCTGGATATGCTCACCTAGTAAGGGCTGGAGAGGCAGGTCGGGTGAGTGTGTGGGGCTGTCGGCCAGTAGCCCACCTGGCATATGCCTATATTGAGGTGTTTTTATCTGAGAAACCAAGCAACGTCCTCTAAATGTTACTCTTGTAAAACCGTCCGTAAAAGGAGCCCGGTGGGACCCCGTTGACAATCAGAATGGAATGAGACAAATGTTTTTCCATCGGTTATGTATGGAAACTGCAAAAAAGCAATATGAAGCATTTTACGGTTTAATTAATTAGCGATAATTAGTGGTGTGAAGTTACGTTGCTCGTGTGTATCTTAGTAACAAAACTAATTAAAAACCAACATTAAAAGGCATTGTTTTACTGGAATTTCTTTTTCTTGTAAATAGACGGGTAGGGCGTTCAGGTGAAAGAAAAATGAATTCATGTAATTTGATGGTATGTACTAATTATTGTTGCTGTGATCCCCTTATGTAAAAGGACCAAGATCTAGAGACTTTTTTCTTATTGGATGTCAGTTTCACTTATTTTGTTTGTGTGACAACTAAAAATAGCAAAAAAAATAATTTCTGTGGTTTCTGACATTTGATATGAATGATAATATATAAAAATAGTCTATTTGACTGCCTACTGGCACCCCGATGCCCACGACCTGGTCTGTTCCTGCTGCGCTCCTTTTAAACCTTCTTCAGGGGTGAGCTAAAAAGGTGAAAAAATTGAGGGAAAAATGTCTGGGAATTTCCATGTTTTTGAAAGAAACAATTTTTCCCCATGTTTCAGAAATCCAGCGCAGACGGGGTTAATGCTGTAAATGACTATTGTAGCTGGAAACGGCAGATTTTTTACGGAATCTCTTCTTAGGCGTACAGAGGCCCTTTATCACTCCCATCACTCCTTCATCCCTCCCATCACTCCTGTATCCCTCCCATCACTCCTGTAACTAAAACATTCCAGGTAACCAAGTGACAGCTTTCTATGAGACAACAGATATTCCTTTAGCGATGTCCCAAATAATTGTGTACCAACAGGCATCATTATTGTTTAATCCAATTATATCAATTTATTAACTTTTCAGGATATCTTCCAAATTTTTAAATGGCCACAGAAGGACATTTTGGGAGTGAAGGAACAGGAGACTTTATAGAGGCTTTTTTGGTGGTTTTATGACCTTGATATACCTCAAAAAAGATTTTCCTTAAAAAGTTACCTGCCAAAGACATGGTAGATTTATACCTAAAATAGCTAATCTGTCAAACTTTGAGGATCATGGGAGTTGTAGTTCAATATACACCTCGAGAGCTGTACTTTAACCCTCATATATAGTATACATACATAGTTTATACTAATGTTCTTCGATGTGAATGTATACGATGAGTTGTATTAGTGTTAATCCTTCATTTTATTTTACAGCTATTTTGACTATAGGGGGCAATTTATTCGTATTGATCACCGCAGTGAAGTGTTCCTCTCACCTGAAGCCCCCCGACCTCCTGTCTATCAACTTGGCAGTGACGGACCTCGGCATGGCTATCAGCATGTACCCTCTGGCCATAGCTTCCGCCTGGAACCACGCGTGGCTGGGTGGAGATACGTCCTGCCTTTATTATGCCCTGATGGGCTTTCTCTTCGGAGTCTCCAGTATGATGACCCTGACGGCGATGGCTGTGATTCGGTACCTAGTGACCAGCTCGCCCATATGCAACCGTAAGTAAAGGCAACCAGGAGTCAAGCTTGGCATCACACCATGCGTTGGGGTTTCATAGCATTCAGACATGGGTCATTGGCTGTTTATAATAATAAATGGGAAGACACCCCCATTGTACAGCGCTACAGAATATGATGGCGCTACATAAAAGAATAAATAATAATAAGACACTGGGATTTCTGCCCAATGATGCAGACATACAGTCATACAGTCAAAAGTATATATATATATACTTTTATAAAAAAGGGCCATTCTGGCATAAAGTGCTGAATATGGTGCAGTCACCATAGCAACCACAGAACTGTACTGAACCTAAAGAGCATTCATTGAACGTTTATGTTTTCATTCACATCAGGCCGTATTTGCCACAAACAGGCACTGGAAAAGATTACTAATGACTTGTTAATATCGTACCAGCGCTAAATGCGTCCGTTATTATCATGCCCCGGAGGGGTTATTATTGTCATTCTTTGTAATTATGTCTGTTATATTTATACGTTCAAATTAACAGAGACCTTGCCGCCTCTAATCATCAGATTTCAACAAAATGGCTTAATTAGCGTAATAAAAAGAGAAACTGTCCCTCAGAGCTGATTGTAACAATGAATATAACACAGAAGATGTACTTAGCACCATGTATTTTAACACGGTTATAATAAACTGTTACGTGTGACCTTTCAGTGTCTTGTATGTGACACATGCTTTCGTTCAAAAGTTTGGGGCCACTCAGCTGGATTCATGGAAAACAAAGACATTTCTGGCTGTGACATCACAAAAAGGTTTTCTAACGACCAATCAGCCTTTTAAGCTTAAACTTGGATCAGCTAACACAATGTGCCATTGGAACACAGGAGTGATGGGAGTGATAAAGGAGTGATGGGAGTGATAAAGGGCCTCTGTACGACTAAGAAGAGATTCCATTAAAAATCAGCCGTTTCCAGCTACAATAGTCATTTACAACATTAACCCCATCTGCGTTGTATTTCTGAAACATTTCATGTCATTTTAATGAGGAAAATGTGTTTCTTTCAAAAACATGGACATTTCTAAGTGACCCCAAACTTTTGAACAGTCTTGTAAAGAAGAAGCCATATTAAAATAATGATCTTGAGTGTTGCTAAGCATTGTCTCCAGGGCAAAGTTTCCAAGCACATTTTGCATAATCACATCATAAATCACTATTGTAGGAGCTAAACCATGAATAAATGAATGAATGAATGAGACAACCCCTCAGCAATCTGAGATTGTATATCATTTGGCCTTCACCCTTAGAGTCGAAAGAGACATTACAAAATGATGTAGATTTGCTAATGATTTCATATTATATTTATAAGAACACATTTTTGACGTCATAATTATTTTCTATGTATTAGCTTTTAAAGGGGCGGCCATCTTTGCGGGGTGCTTATGTCCAGATAAATACAGACTTTGAATGGTTTCTATTTCTGATATCAAATAGATCAAACTCCCAAGTGTCTCATTTTCATAGGGCAGTCCCAAATTTACTGCACTCTCTCGCTGTCCTCTATTCTGCTTTTGTGGGCGGTGGGGATCATGGGATGGTTGGAGAGATCCTCTGATCTTCCTCGACCAACCCAGGGATCTGGAGAGATCCTCTGATCTCCACATGGCCACCTCGCAATGTTCTGCAGCTGACCAACGTAAGGTGGCGCTTTGGGTAAAATGGGCAGGTGGTCGCTCCACTTAACCACTTACCCTCCAGGGTCTGACCATGTCCTTCCTGCGTCTAGCCGCACATAATAATAATAATAATAATAATAAAAATAATATTTTATTATAAATATATATATATATATTATTTTACTCTAAATCTAAAATTAGAATTCTGCAAATATAATAAATTTTCTCTATTTTTTTACAGGTAACAGAATAAAAAAGAATGCAATGTATATTGTGATAACGTGTATATGGCTTTATTCCTTGCTGTGGGCAGTGTTACCCTTGCTTGGCTGGGGGCATTATGGTCCGGAACCGTTTGGCATTTCCTGCACAATCGCGTGGAATGAATTCCAGAACACTTCCAATGGATTTTCTTTCATTGTGTCCATGTTCGCCTTGTGTACTGTCACACCGGCCATAACCATCATCACATGCTATACCAAGATAGCGTGGAAACTCCATAAAGCTTATCAAGAAATAAAGAACTACGACAAAATCCCCAACGCTGCAAAATTAGAGAAAAAAATCACTCTGGTAAGATATTATTATTGTTTAATCAATTTATTAACTTTTCAGGATATCTTCCAAATTTTTAAATGGCCACAGAAGGACATTTTGGGAGTGAAGGAACAGGAGACTTTATAGAGGCTTTTTTGGTGGTTTCATGACCTTGATATACCTCAAAAAAGACTTTCCTTAAAAAGTTACCTACCAAAGACATGGTAGATTTATACCTAAAATATGCAAAATTGAGTAACCTATCAAAGAAGTGAGGAATTTGGTACTATTTACCAATTATTTGGTAATATTTACCAATTATACCTGGGAACTCTCTGGGTTTCACCCGAAGACCCAGGTAGAAGCGCTGCTTCTCCAGGTCTCTGGGTCGCCACCAGAAAACTCCAGCGAGAGCGGCGTTGTGACCCACCCCACTCACCAGCCATTTACACCCTAAATAGCTGTGTGTCCTGTGATGTCATCGGAAACGCCCTCTGACGTCAGGGGGAATTCCTGACGCATCCCGCAAGCAGGCATTCTGGCAGCCGCAGCCATAAAGTTCCCAGGTATGCGCCCAACATTTCAAATGGACCACTTATGAACCCAGAAGGTTAGGGAATGGTTAGATGAGGATGACTTGATGAAGGTTATGTGGAGTGAAGATCTCGCGTGAAGATCTCGGTGGAGTGTAGATCTCCCGTGAGGATCTCGGTGGAGTGGAGATCTCGGCTACCTGGCCAGGGTTTACTTGTACAAGGTTGGATTCTATAGAGGTAGTCAAGCCATAGTTTAAGATTCTTTTGGCGCTAGGGGTTGACAGCTGTCTATTGGGCGCCTCATCAGGTTTTTTGGGGGGTTTATGTTAAATTATGTTTGTATGACTTGTTAAGATTTAAGTGGCCTTTTGACAAGCAGATGGGACCGCACAATAAATCAGGCAGCAAAGGTCGGAGTAAGTGGGTTTCAATATTTTAAGAAATATACATTTTCTTTAAAAGTACAGACAGTCCAGCATCAGAGGAGTCCTTTCTAACGTATGTTTGTATGTGTGGAGTGAAATAGATACAGAACCCTGGGGCCACTGGCTACAAACCCCACACATGCAGATCGCGGCAAAGTCTACCGAGAACAATCAGGAAAACAATATTATGGCCAGATGCCCGAAGAAAGCACAAAAACCTGCCAATCCCAAGAATTGTCATATCATTTGCATATTTAAGTCAAGGTTGGCCTGGAAGGGATATGCTGCGTTGCGCTGAATTTTTAAAAGTGATAATGCTGGACGTGCGAGATAATTTTAAAACGTATAATCTAATGACTCTCTTTATCATATTCTCTTCCTCGTTGTTGCCCAGGGTCACCCCTTAAGGTTTTTTTTATATGTTTTTTTTATAGGTGCTATTACAATACATAATTCTAAGAACTCATGAATATTTATAATACATTTAGCTTTAAAGGCTTTCAAAATGGAATTTGTTTGCATTTTGCTCATAAAAAAAAAAAAAAAAAATAGGGTCCAAATCGCTTGTAAATATCTCATAGTTCCAATTATAATAAAAACGACCCTATATTTTTGTTGAATAAATCACGACACGGTGTAATTTGTCGTCTGTTGTAGATCTGAGGTTGTATTTACCTAATTTGTAGACCTGTTAAACCATAGAATTCAAAGAGGGGCTGAGATCTACCAGCTCATTATACCCCATCCCGATCTGCTGGTAAAGTCCCAGTGCAGGCAAAGTATGCGAAAAAGCGGTAACCCTCGCCCAGTTTCCCCGCGAATCCCGCCATAAACCCTATTTTCTTTTTATTTTAGATGGCAGTACTGGTGAGTTTCGGTTTTCTTTTCTCTTGGACACCCTACGCGGCGGTGAGCTTTTGGTCAATGTTCTACACCAGCGAGTACATCCCGCCAGTGGTGACTCTTCTGCCCTGTCTCTTCGCCAAGTCCTCCACCGCCTTCAATCCTATTATTTATTACATGTTCAGCAAGACATTCAGACAAAAAGTTAAGCAGCTGAAATGTTGCTGTGGTTGGAGGATCCATTTCATGCAACAAGAGAACTCGGCAGAGAATCCGGCGGTGTCGGTGATCTGGACGGGAAGAGACAACGTCCAGATGTCCTCTGTCTTAAAAATAAACACGGGAAATTCCGGCTCATTGGTGACGCAATAAAAATTTTAACGAGGTACTTCGACTGAAACATTTACGATACGACACCCTACAACAGGAACACTGAAAACTCAATAAGAAATCTTGTAATTAATGTGCATTTGTAATGTATTTTTAAAAATAAAACCATATGTATATGTGGCATTAGATAGAGACACAAGAATAAACAATTGTTTACACCAATGTTCTTGACTGGGAACTAAGGGGGACATAAAAACAATTGAAAAAAATTAAATTGTGGTCGATGAAACACGGTGGGAACATGTATTCTTTTTGACATTGATTGTGTGATCAGTGCTACGATGAGCAGTCACAGAAAGGTAAATAGATAACGCAATACGGGTTAACCCTATTTGCTATAATGTATAAGTGACTGCCGCATGTGAACGTTATCATTTATTTATTTTATTATTATTTTGGAGATTTTACATGGGGAAAGTTAACAAATATCGTTATTTTTATTAGTTTTCTTTTAATAAAAGTCTACTGTGAATTTTCTCATTTTTGGCATGAATACCACATTTTTATATTTGCCTTGATCAAATGTGATATAAAAGAATCTGCTTTTCTTTTGGGGGGGGTGGGGGGTGGCAGGAGAGTTGTGGTTTTTTAGGGCCAACACCGGCAGGTTTCTCCAGAAAGAAGGGCAGAGCTGACTGTATAATGTATAATTGAATAGGCGAGGAGGCTTTGAAGTACCCTCATTTAATTATACAGCTTCTGTCCATCTTCTGCCTTCTTCTCCATCTGAAGAAAAGACCTCTGAGATCCCAAAAGCTTTTGTTACTTGACATATTTTTCTATGCTGGCACAATTAAGGGAATCGGCTTCAACTAAAGACTCCAGCAGACACATACAAATCCTTAATTGCCCTCCTGATTTATAACCACTCTACCACAGGCTACCTGCGCTAAGTCCGCAAACATACTCCATCTCTTAAACTTAGTGGCCTTCATTTTCAAGATAGTCTTTTATGGGCTACTAGGATTTATGTATAAAAGGAAAATCGCAGGCCAAAGCTTAACAAGTTATAACTACGGAAACCAATGAAATATTCCCCTTTATTGGAACATTCTAATCAGAATAATCAGAACATTCTAACCAGCATAGAAGACCAGGGTGATGCGGGGGGTGTCTGCCTTTAGCTGGATCTGTTATTAAAAAAAGAAAGTAATCACCCTAGCGTCACTCATTAATAATCCCTTTGCGTAATATAGTAAAATTACTATAAAGTCTATAGTTCTGGTTTACCTTTACAATCAATTGTTAAAATATGGGATCGCATTATTTCTTCTCTGGAGAACACGCAGTCCCCGAGTATTAAAAACCGAGCTCCCGAAGAACATTTCGGTGAATGACATCAAAGCCAAGTGCCTAAGTGACATCGTACATTCTGTCATGTTAGACTTTGGTAGAAGGCCCATCCCTTATCCACCAGTTCCGTGTTGGCGTTTCTTGTAGCTTTCTGTTAACTCCCCTGCCTGAAGAACCAAATAATTACATTGAGTATTAGTGAACTTCGCTATCTTGCCACTATGTCTCATTAAAATATGGAAATTCAAGTTCTGGTTACTTAAGCCCCATGTCCAGCAGGGGCGTCCCCTTGAGCACCGGACCCAGGAGTTTGGATCTGTCGGTATACTGTGCATGCACGTTTGCTTTTAGTATACAAACTGGGATTAAGGCTTTCAAAAAGCCTTCCACAGAGGAAGCTCATTACACATTTCAACTCTGCCATTATTTCTCACATTTAGCAGGAAGAATCGAAAAGTAGTCCACTTTACACTTAATTTGCACAAAAACGGGACAAAATCAGAAATACAGACTATAGGCAAATTCACTTGATGATGATGATGACGTCAGATCTCCTTTTAACGAGCTTAACGGCAGCATACTTTTATAACGCTTTTGAAAGCCCTTAATAATGATGCTCACCGTCCAGCATGCATCTTTGTTGGCTACAAAAGAATTCAACAATGACCTTTCACAGAGAGCTGTTAAGTAGTTAAGGAATAATGGTATAAGAACTCCAGAAAAGAGCGTACTATTCAGTGGTAATCAGTACTAGTTCTTTTTCGCTAGTATGTTCTATTCATTTTTTTATTGCTATTTATGGAGTAGGTCGAACATTAAGTTACTTAGAAACAGCACACCATGAAAGGCAATCAACCTCTAAGCTCTGCAGGTAGCCATCAGACAGAATATTACCAATTATGGTACATTATATTACATCTTCCTAACTTCTTTTTTTATATTAAAGAGCAGCTGTCACATTTGAGATAAAATGTTGGAGTCTCGCACTAAAATAATCTATCATATGCTTCTATTTTTTATATTCAGTTATTCTGCCATATGAAAAGTTTTATTAAGTCGTTCTGTCTGTTTCTTTCAAATTCTAAATTTAAGTGGCTCTATGTAGAGGGTTTGCATAGAAACAGAATTTGATGGCCGACAAGATCCATTTGGAACATCCAGTCACCCGTTTTTTACTGACCTTAGTCATTGGTCTTGTCTCAGCTGTCATATGTCTATGCCATGCATATTTGAATTCCCTCACCATTAGTCTCTGCCACTTCTGTTGAGAGGCTGTTCCGCTTATCCACCACACTCCCATTCAGGTACAGTTGCCTTACATTACAGAATGTAATGTTCTGACAACCTTTAGGAGAAAATATCCTTAAAGAAGACAACACCGCACAAATAACCAGGATATAAAACTGTCCAATGACACCAAAAAGTGTAAGCTGCGAACAGAACCTATAATTCTCATAAAATCTGTAAAATAAAGGCCACAAAGTGCATCATAGACAGCAGCGGTGGCACTACCTGGTCTTCTGATGGACCAAAAGACCCGAGAGTTCTAAAAAGATGGTGGTCCTGCAACGATGCCTACTACGAAAACCTGCTTGGAAAAAAACTATTTTATAAAAAACACAAAATCAATTACTCAGAAATATTTTATTTTGAATGTAATACACAAATATACATAAATTATATTTTATTTCAACTGCCCAATCAAACATCTCAATGCGAAATTCTGAAACAAAAGGCCAATATGAAAGGCAGAAAGAACAGAAGTTACTTTGGTTTTCAGTGTCCTCTCGGAGAATAAAACACAAAGCAGGTATTAAAATAGGCCTCTGAAATACGGCCAATCATGTCATTCCGGGCAGTCACGTGACCCTCGCCTAATTTGACCTCACATTGACTGCTGTCGCTTGTCCAGACTTCTCTCGATGTCGTCGATCACTTGAACAGCAGCTTTTGGTATACGGGTTCCAGGTCCGAAGACGCTGGATACTCCAGCATCATACAAAAATTCATAGTCCTATGAAAAAACACAGAGCCTATTCATTAAAACACCGCATAATCCCCATCCTACTTGGATCTGATAGCCTGCCTAGCTCTATAGTATCCGGGTCTATATATTCTTGACTCAAGAGTCAGTACTGAGAATTACACGGCTCCACCAAGAGGAACATTATTTAGATTGAACACTAAGCAGACTCAGGAACTTGCCATCGTGGGTGGACTAGGACCCATGTCTCAGAAGTTGGTGGACGGTATCATAATCACAGTGATGTTATAAACCATGAAGGTCAACCACAGCGAGGCTTCTCCGACAAGAAGGGCTGAATATTCCCCTGTAGAACGTGAAGTCGTTCCATGAGGTTTCTCAAGGAATCCCACCAACTTACCACAGAACTGAACAGGGCCAGTTGGGCAGAAGAGGTAGAAGTCGGGCCAATCGAGGTTGGAGCTTCATAAAGAATAGTTCACCTGTTACTCAACAATTCTGCACAAAATAGCTCATCCGACTCATCCGAAACACACGAAGCGCTTAAATATTTATTTCTGTGACCTCTTACCTGTGGTGGGATGACGCCTCCACAAACAACAAGGATATCAGGACGTCCAAGTGCGCTCAGCTCTTTGATTAACTCGGGGACAAGAGTTTTGTGGCCAGCGGCTAAGGTGCTGACCCCCACGCAGTGCACATCGGCGTCTACCGCCTGCTGGGCAACTTCACGAGGTGTCTGGCAAAGGCAGAAAAAAAAAAAAAAAAAAAAAGTTTGATCCATGCAACAGTCTCTCGAAAGTCACCGAGTCATCGAAACATTGATCTATACATGTCAGGTGAAAACCAGTACAACAAATACTGGATATGTTCGCATCAGTACGTCAGACGTGTTAATGTCATTGTTAATGTTGTAGGGCTGAAACAACAAATCGATAAAATCGATAATAATCGATAACGGAAATCGTTGTCGACGATTTCCGTTATCGATTAATCGAGTGATCGATTCGTTGTTGGAGCACTCGGCTCCTTTTACTTACCTCCGCGAGCGTTCCCCGCTTCCGCTACACGCTCTGCACTCTCCGCCTTCTTTTAGTTGCGTGACGGATGTGACGCGTTCCGTTCTTCATGTTCCGTTCCGTTCTTCATGTCTGTGCGATTCGCTCTGTGCGAGTGGCTCTGTTCGCACAGAGCGATTCGCGGGGGTGGGGGTGGGGCAGGCCAGGGTAGGAGACTGAGTGCAGGGCAGAGTGGGGGTGGGGATGCAGGGCAGGAGACTGGGTGCAGGGCAGAGTGGGGGTGGGGGTGCAGGGCAGAGTGGGAGACTGGGTGCAGGGCAGAGTGGGGGTGGGGGTGCAGGGCAGAGTGGGGGTGTGGATGCAGGGCAGAGTGGGTGCAGGGTGTGAGTGTGGGGGAAGGGCAGAATGTGGGGGCAGGGCTGGGTGCAGGGAAGAGTTGGAGACTGGGTGCAGGGGCACAGTGCAAAGTGCTGGGTGCAAAGTGCCAGGGCTGGGTGCAAAGTGCTGGGTGCAAAGTCCCAGGGGTGGGGCAAAGTGCTGGGTGCAAAGTGCTGGGTGCAAAGTGCCAGGGCTGGGGCAAAGTTTCTTGAACAGTAATAGTCCACCTCTTTTCAGAATGTTTGGGGTTATTTTGTTTCATAAATATTGTGTTTAGGTTTTTGTACTTTGAAAATATTGTTTTTTATTACATCATAACAAAATAAGAATGTTAATGTAAATTTTAAGTTGTTTTTTTAACATCCAGTTCATTAAATTATTTTAAATAAACAAAAAATTTGCATATTGTTTTTTTTATCCGATTAATCGAAAAAATAATCGGCCAACTAATTGATTATTAAAATAATCGTTAGTTGCAGCCCTATAATGTTGTATATTGGCAATTTTTATTTCTTATTGTAAATGTTTAATTCTCTTTCCATCTATAGCATAGTCTTGCATATTATCTGGTTAACACATTTCCTTCTCAAAATGTCAGCCTGTATAATGTTTTTATGTTTCTATGTTTTTTTTTTTTTTTCTAAATTAGATGATATTGTTAGTTTATAAAGTTATATTAACTTTCAACACGGTGCGGTCTTTGAGAAGGAATTTCCAGAGCATTGAAAATTGGTTTTGTTCATCTATAATTGGTTGATATCCTTAATAAATAGTTAAAAAAAAAAAAGAATAAAAAATCTGTATCACAGTAAGACAAAATAATAATCACTTATGAGGTGAAACATAGATATAGATATATAGATATTAGAAATGGATGTTTTTTTTAATGAAATCTCTTCACAGGTGTTCAGAGGACCTTTATCACTCCCATCACTCCTTTATCACTCCCATCACTCCTGTGTTCCAATGGCCCTTTATCACCAAGCTGACAAAGGCATACAAATCCAGAGATCTGCTGGGTGGGCAGGAAGAACATGCGCACGCACTCCCAATCCTCTCGGCTACATCCCAACATGCTGGGTACGCCAGCGCAGGTATGCATCAGAGGCACGTTCAGCAAGACATGCAAGAGTCCAGCAATGGACCGCAACGCCCAATGTGATGACCACTGATGTCTGAGTATCATCATGGAGATAGAAGCACTTTTGCAAGCTATTGAAAAAAATGTAATTAGCCGTCTGAAAAGGAAAACAATAAAAAGGGTGACTCGGGTACATAGAGTTCAATTATTACTTGAAACTAACTCGACACGCTCTCAAAATCATTATATCTTCGATTCTATTGCAGCTTAAGTGGGGTTGGGGTGAAGTGGTTTAGTAGATGAAGCAGCACTTTACAGCGAGAAAGCATGACAGGTTGGATGTAGTGACATCATCAGACTCGCTAATACCATAGAAATCAGCGCAGCAAGCGGACATACGCAGAATAAAAAGTAACAATAACCGAACTGCACTTTCAAACCGATCTGTGAAAATGAACATGAAAGAAAAAAAAAAAAACGAAGGATCACAGTGACGAAGAAAAGGAACTTTATATACATATATATTCAATCGCTTTTTAATTATATTATTTATTTATGGTAGTTTGAATATATATAATATATATATATATATATATTCAATCGCTTTTTAATTATATTATTTATTTATGGTAGTTTTATATATATATATATATATATATATTCAATCGCTTTTTAATTATATTATTTATTTATGGTAGTTTTATATATATATATATATATATATATATTCAATCGCTTTTTAATTATATTATTTATTTATGGTAGTTTTATATATATATATATATATATTCAATCGCTTTTTAATTATATTATTTATTTATGGTAGTTTTATATATATATATATCCCAAGAGATTTAGAAAAGATTTCAATCAGATCTTTATAGTGAAAATTCTGCACGGCCTTCAAGAGCTATAGATAATGTCACAACACAAATGGGATTCCAAATATGACCTATCAATAATATACCTTACGATTGTGGAATTATAACTGGAATGGGGGGGGGGGATCACCTGGAATAGGGGTCCGATATCAACGTCGAAACCAAGATCTGCAAACCCCGTGGCGATAACTTTGGAACCTCTGTCGTGGCCGTCTTGTCCCATCTTTGCTACGAGCAGACGAGGTCTACGTCCTTCTCGCTCCATGAAAGACTGGACTCTAGAAAGAAATAAAAATGAGCAGAATAAAACAATACGGTAAATAATATCACAGACTGACGATCTGGAGCGTAGGTTGGTTACTGTAATGTAAATTACACATTTTTGTGTGAAATAAAACCTGGTCAAAATAGAATCCTTTTTTTTTTTTTTTTATTATTATTATTTTCTTCTTTTATATATTTTTTAAGTGAATACCAAAATTGACTTATTATGGAAAATCCACAAAACAATTTAAACAAATTGTTTCAAACCAGGGCTCAATTATTCAAACTCCGTAAAACGTTTGTGATCAGCGTGCGCCTAAACACAAGAAAGATAGAATAATAAGAATAAATTCTAGAATAAAAACAGCTTTTTCTATTTAGACAAACTGTCCTATTTTGCTTCTATTTTTTTTCTAATTTATTTTAATGTTTTTTTGTTTTTTTTTTGCTTAATTTTAGCTTCCATTTGTTTACCGATTTCCACGCACTTGATGCTTGTCATATTTTGTTATAATTCTCGTGATGTCGTAATCCATATAGAATATTTTTTTTTCCCCACCCCTTCCATTCTACAGAAGCGAATAGTCTTACCCACGGAGAATATGGAGATTTCACTTCAAAATCTAAAATGGATTTAGAAGAATGAGCGGCAAGAAAAGCTATTAGTCAGAGACGGCGGACGACGAAGGCGGCTCCATCAGAGACACTTGTCGGAGAATTAAACTGCTGGGACACATAAATCATGGCCAGAATTTCAAAAAAGGATAAGTCAAGAGCCCAGGGCTCACAATGCCTGAAAAAATACACTTATTTTGTACGTATTTTTCTCTAGTTTTTCTCTCTTAGCTCCCACAAAACAGTTTCATTATTCAGCATGACCATCGCAATTACATCACCAGTAATTTTTTATTAAATGTACTTTTGTGTATGATTTCACGCCTTAGTCTTACTTAATGTAACATTTGATTTTTTTTTTTTATTCAGGAAGATTACTGAAATCCTGTAAAATTGTTCAATGGTCTGCACTGATAGCCCAGAGCATTAAAGAGCTAAAGGTGCTCTCCTTGACTCTGCTCTCTCCTTCATCCACTCATTCACCAAATCCTGCCTCCTTCATCTCAAAAACATCCCCCAAATCCGCCCGTTCCTCTCACAAGAAACAAGTACTAATCCGCTCCCTTGTGATATCCCGCCTGGATTATTGCAACTCCCTACTAACCGGTCTCCACAACCTCTCCTCTTAACACTCTCAGCCAGCCTCCTGCCCTCTCTACAAATCATCCGGACCCCATCAACTCATCCCTATCCAAGCCGTCGTCTCCTACTGCTTCACCTCCCCCTCCACCACCAACTAGATTGTAAGCTCCCAAGAGCAGCGCCTGCTTCTCCTTTTGTACCCGTTTCTTCTTGTGTGTGA
Source organism: Spea hammondii (assembly GCA_029215755.1). Lineage (NCBI taxonomy): Eukaryota > Metazoa > Chordata > Amphibia > Anura > Pelobatidae > Spea > Spea hammondii. The sequence goes on from JARDYJ010000003.1 coordinate 125,259,701, forward strand.
CTTTAAATGATTCAGCTGATTGTAACAGCGCTACGGACTGTGCTGGCGCTATATAAATAAACGTAATGTTTTCTTATCGGTGCGTTATGATGTCAAACCATGCTGCACACATTATTGGGATACCTTTTATGGATACTCGGGGATGTCACCGTGCCCCTTGCAAAACATTAAATTATACATTCTACATGCTCTTACTCGGAGTTGCTTTAATGAATACGAATGTTATTAATTTTTTGCATATACACTACTGTTCAAGTTTGAGGTCACCTAGAAATTTCCATGTTTTTGAAAGAAAAGCAAATTGTGTCCATTAAAATAACATAAATTGGATCAGAAATCCAGCGCAGGCGGGGTTAATGTTGTAATTGACTATTGTAGCTGGAAACGGCTGAGTTTTAATGGAATCTCTTCATAAGCGTACAGAGGCCCTTTATCACTCCCATCACTCCTCTATCACTCCCATCACTCCTGTGTTCCAATGGCCATTTATCATTCCCATCACTCCTGTGTTCCAATGGCCCATTATCACTCCCATCACTCCTTTATCACTCCCATCGCTCCTGTGTTCCAATTGCCCTTTATCACTCCCATCACTCCTGTGTTCCAATGGCCCTTTATCACTCCCATCACTCCTGTGTTCCAATGGCCCTTTATCACTCCCATCGCTCCTGTGTTCCAGTGGAACGTTGTGTTCATTGATCCAAGTTTACGTTTAAAAGGATAACTGATGGTTAGAAAACCCTTTTGTAATTATGTTACAGCCAGAAATGTTCTTGTTTTCCATGAAAACTGCCGAGTGACCCCAAACTTTTAAATGGTTGTGTATCCTGACGTCGGCTCGACACGCGGTGGATTGATCAGTGTATAGCCAAAGAAAGGTGGCCTTGTTTCCAGAAACAACAACATAGACAGCGATTGGCAGGTACATGCGCACAGAACGGACGCTTACCTTTTCAGTGAAGAGGCGATCTCTTCGCTTTCCCCATATTCCTGGCGATAGGCTCCGCTCACCATCCGATCGCTGGCTTTGTGTTCGCCAAACACCTTCTTCATGGCATCGGTTATTTCTCCCACTGTACACCTGCGGCACACAAGAAGATGACCATGATCTCAATCACCTTATTATTATAAAACATAACAAAATCAATTTACCAGAACTAGCTACAGTGTGTGCTCCCCCCCCCCCCGCAAATCGGTATAAATCACGAAGATCCTGAGAGTAGGAAGTAAAGATGGCTGCTCCCACGGTACACACAAGGTAAGATTTTAGTACATTGCAAATAATATATATTGTTCATTATAATATTTAAACATTTCAAATTCAAGATTTGTGAAAGGAGATAGTTCAATGTAAGTCTTGATGTAAAAATGATTTAAAAAGCCCCCAGAAATAGCCTTCCCAGATCTCTCCTCGAGGACTCATTCATGTTCTTCATAGGAGAAGAACGTCCATAATAACGACAGAAATAAACTTATCTCATGGCGGGTAGCGGGCAGGAGCGCACTGATTAATCCCTTAGCTAATGAAGTCCCCAATTGATCAGTATGTCATTCGTTTAAAGTATTTTCAGAATTGTCAATGCGTGGAATGAAATCATTCTCAACATACAGATCGGAGGCCTTTTCTATCTCACGGTCTCGGTTGATTTTCTTGTTTGTCGCTAAGCTTTGGGAGGTAAAGGTTCTGCTCCAACTACACTGCTGAACTTTTTTTGGAAAATTCCTAACGCCGCTAAATGCCCGAGCGCCAGCAATATGGAAGCAGGTCAATTTTGGCCTCATTCATAATTTCGGGGGGGGGGGGGGGGACACTTTAAAGTCATTCAACGCCGAAGCTTAAAGAAATCCCTTCGCTGACCACCAACCAAAAAACTGATTAAATAATGTTTTTTTCCCCCTGTAAACTGCGTAGAATGTAAGGAAGCCTTTCCAAAGCATTAAAAAAACCCAAGCACGTGGGGCATTACTGTTGTGGGTGTTTTGGGCGGCGGTAACGATTGTATTCAGGATACTGTTCGCATAAAAAAAAAAAAAAAATGGTAAATGGCTGCATGACAAGTGGTAGGATGTCCTTTTGTGAAATAGCCTGATATTAGGCCTACAGTCCCTGCATCCGTGCCGGATTAAGACCCTATGGGGCCCTTAGGCCCCCCCCCCCCAATTTATCCCCTGGTTTTGAAACAGGGGGCCACTGTCCACCTGGACCTGGCACCCTGGGTCTAAGGCTAGGCAACTTAGGCCTGAATACGTCGCTGGTCGCCTTCTAGCTACAAATAGTCCAGCTACTACAATGCCAATGGAAATCATCCATCAGAGCACCAGGGGCCCCTAGGCACACGCTTAATGTGCTTTATAGATACTCAACGGCTGCTTCTCGCACCCATTAATGCATCATCGTACTTAAGCCGTGTCATTAAAAAAAAAATGCGAGTGCATTACTAGACAGCTACGAATACACTCTTACGTACCTATTTGGATATCTAGATTAACACTTTCGGCCCCCTAGGGTTGCGCAGGGCTTTGGACATTCATACGGGGCTCTGTATTCCAGCGCATAAGAGGTTAACCGTAGATGATGATGGCTCCCTGATAGTTTGATGATAACCATTAAAACAATCACAATTGCAAAACTCCACTTAAAATAATTGTTGAAAGGTCTGCGCCTTTTCATTCTAGGCTACATTTATAGTCCTTTAATTAATAACCTATGGCTGCAAACACCGACGAATCCATTAAAAAAAACTACTCCGCGAAAAAAGTAATCTGGAATTGCACGGATGTGAAGATAAGAGGAGCGGCAAACAGCAGGGGGGGGTGGTGGAAAATTGCAGAAGAGTTATTTCTAAAGGGCAAAGCATTTCACAAGAAGACACAGTATTTTTCCACGACTCATTACGGTGTTTCCAAACCATCCTTGGACGCCGTATATTTTGTACGTAATGGTGGAACAGGACAATGTTTGACTTGTCCGCCCCCGTCGAAAACGTTACTTAACGTTTTATCTCCAGCCTTCTGTTCTCACATTTGCTCATTCATTCGCTTTTCCGCCGCTGTACCCATCCTTTCAACCCTTCTTCTGAGACCCCTCCCTTCTTTTTACAGACCCCATGCCCCATCTCTGTGGACTCCTCGCCACCTCTCTCTCTCTCCCCCCTCACTCTTTTAACCCGCAAGTAGTGATCTCTTCTGTATTAAAAAGTCCACCACGAAGGGATAAGGCAAAACATCCAAAACGAGACATACAATCCATCAACTCTTCATCTGCAATATAACGGCACTTTACGCCTCGCACTCTCTAAATGCCGGGTGCAGCCTGTGACACAAACCGTCTACTTTACCGATGAGAGATTACATTGTACGTGCCGTCAGCCATTACCTTCAGTTACCATCAGATATAGGTTGAGCACAAAAAAAAAGCCAATAAATGTAATTGCGCTGTCATTTTTCATCATTGGCTTTAAGAAAATGTCAAATGTGAACACGGAGAACACGCTGATGATGAGGATGACGGGAGGGAGCTGTGCCGTTTTGTAGCCCTGGTGTTATCTCTTATCTCATGGGCGCTATTCGGCTCTGGGAAGCCTTTGTAAAACTAATTATTTTTTTTTTACATTTAATCGGTCTTTGAGGTCACGTCTTGCACAACGCCGAACATCACAGAATGCCGATAGGAACGCACAATGCACAAAGTGCATCGAGTCACACTGCTTGCATAATAACAACGTGAACATGAGAATTAGGAGAATAAAGGAAATCAGTTAATTCCGATCACATCTGGCCATATTTTCTTGGTGAAGAAAAGAAAAAACGGCAGAAGCGTTGGGTCCTTACTATGGCCAGGTCACATGGATGAGGCATATTAAAGAACATTATGTAACTAAACGGTTTTGTTACTTAGTTTAAGATCTATACTGCCCTACATTGGTTATTGTTTTGGTGAATATCATTACATTTTTACGTATATTAGGCGTCGGGAACCATGCAGGATTCCGGGACGTGACATCCCCCCCCCCCCCTCCTGCCGTTACGTACCTTGCACGGGCCGCCTCGACCGCGAGCGCCAGGATGTTTCCGTTGCCGGAAGCCGCACACTCAGTGATTGCAGCTAAACATCGCTCGGCCGCTGCTTTGTCTCTGGTAGCCTTCACCTGAAAGCAAGAAGGTACACTATAGTTCATCGTGGAGTTTTATGCACTGCTGAACGTTTTCAAAGGAAGAAGTAAAGCAGTAAATCTAGAAGCTCTAGAAGGTGGCCACCTCCAGCTGCTGCGGAATAACAATACCCAGCTGGCCAGATACTGACAACAGACTTAGAGCGCACCCTGTCCGTAACCTCGTCTTAAGCAATTAACTAAAAGCAGAACATAGAATAGATATGATTGAAACTCTTTATTATTTATATGCTCATTAATTGCAGTCATCACAGATACCGGACCCTCTGACTTCTGTTAAAAGACAATTGCCCACGTCTTCTGGCCGAGTCTCTGATGCCAATCATGTTGAGTTACACCAGGAAAGGTTAAATATCTGACTTCCAGCACCTCGGGTTCCTTAAAGGGGGTCTATTGTTTTTAATTGCTAAAAAATACATTTAAAAATAGGGCTTTTTCAATAGTTCTAGTTTTTGGCCAACAACATAACGTTTTCAAAACAATAGAATGGCAGAGTCTTGATTACCCAGCCAGACTCTAATGAAAGTCTATGGATGAACAGCAGGAGCTCCTGTGTGACTTTGGGCTTTAAGTGGGGGATACAAGTCAATTAAATGACTACCTAATAATAGGTAGTATTTGTAAAACTGCAATGACATAAACATTTAACACGTAGCATGAAAATAAGTGCGGCCCAAAGGTGCGAGTGAGAACACACGAATGCACTTAACTGTATGCATGCAGCACCCTATACTTGCCACTTTCACCACGTTCTTGGTGTGAAAAGTGCTTTTAATTTGCAGTAATGGTTATGCTTCATCTACTTTTTAATTAAAAATAAAAGTAGAAAAAAGGAAAGTTAATTATTAAATAAGTTTAAAAGGATCAGATAAAAAATAAATATCCCCCACAGTTAGGGGATAAGGTCTAAAAAGATAGAAGTGACCCAAGTTTCTCTTCATACATTTACTTAAAAAGTCATTTTTCTAAAGACTTATTTGTTATTTCCTCCGCATCCGCATCATCATCACCATCACCACAATGTGAATAAACAACACAATAAATATCGTGCTATGAAGCAGCGCAGGGCAACGGCGGCATCCGGTGTCTGGTGGCACTTTAAGGCCAGCAGTTGGCAAAGACCTAAGCGTGGCTGTCATTTTATACTGGGGTCAGCATGGGGCTGGACATATCCCGGTATGGAGCGCTGTCCACCAGCAGCCCACCGAGTATTTGCCCCGGTGAGTCAGATGGCCAGTCCGGGCCTGGCATCATCCCTACAAGCCATTCATCATGCGTATCATATAAATACTGCAATGCAACTAACGTACAGCACGTACCCCAATCATATAGTTACGTCAAATTGCAAAAATGCATAAAACATGATTTCATTCTTCAAGAAAAGCCCTGGGAAACAGGATGATGGCGTGATGGTATGTGTCTGGGGCTGAGGTGGTGAAGATAGGGGTGCGTCTGGGGCAGAGATGGATGGAGATAGGGGTGCATGTGGGGCAGAGATGGATGGAGATAGGGGTGCGTGTGGGGCTGAGGAGGTGGAGATAGGGGCGCGTGTGGGGCTGAGGTGGTGGAGATAGGGGCGCGTGTGGGGCTGAGGTGGTGGAGATAGGGGCGCGTGTGGGGCTGAGGTGGTGGAGATAGGGGCGCGTGTGGGGCTGAGGTGGTGGAGATAGGGGCGCGTGTGGGGCAGAGATGGATGGAGATAGGGGCGCGTGTGGGGCTGAGGAGGTGGAGATAGGGGCGCATGTGGGGCTGAGGTGGTGGAGATAGGGGCGCTTGTGGGGCTGAGGTGGTGGAGATAGGGGCGCGTGTAGGGCTGAGGTGGTGGAGATAGGGGCGCGTGTGGGGCTGAGGAGGTGGAGATAGGGGCGCATGTGGGGCTGAGGTGGTGGAGATAGGGGCGCTTGTGGGGCTGAGGTGGTGGAGATAGGGGCGCGTGTAGGGCTGAGGTGGTGGAGATAGGGGTGCGTGTGGGGCTGAGGTGGTGGAGATAAGGGTGTGAGGTGGGACTGGTCCTTCTCTACTAAACCTTCCGTAAGAAAATAGTCCTTTAGCAGTTTGTGGATAAGTCTGTGAAGGTCATGGACTGGAAACTCATACATGGCACGTTGGGCGACGAGCAGCTTGATCTTTGTGTGAACGGAAAGAGTCTAACAGTTAGTGGCAGGATAGGTGCTCGCTCTACTTCAAGACAAAGTTTTTGAGCTCCTGCTCCAAAGCTCCCACCACGAGAAGCGAAGGAATGGCTTTTGTTTCATAACGCACTCAGTCTCCCAAGCAATGCAGGGTAAACTCCAGGAATCAGCTGACGAAGACATTTGAGATGACAGAAAGGAAAAAACACTTTACATGACATGTTCCGGCATGCCTTTGGTGGATTTCAAGGCTAAAAAAATATAAATCTAAGCCACCTAAAATGACAACTTATATAAATGAAATCACTTGCGATAGATGGTCTTTGTTGCTGGAGCCGGTTCTAGGTTTAACTCATACGCGGCAATTCCAATTTAGAGGAAGGTCCCTTGGACCAACACAGAACAATGAGGAAAGTAATCGTAACAACATGGAAAGCTACCAGCTGTCCCCATTGTATCACACAAAAGGATCAAAGAGCACATTGAAAGGAGAGAGTAACAATATATCATCCCCCGAGCCCATATCGTCCCAATATTGAAAGAGCGCATCCTCCATTGTTATACGTTTAGACGTGAATAGCTCGCCTGCGTTTCATTTTGCCCGTTCCTTATAAATTATTAAATCACAATTCAATTTTGTGCAAAATGTAACACCTTATTGGCTGTTAAAGAGTTTGCCGGATTTTCTTCTATTAAAAGACTGTGAAATGTTGTAATCGGTTATCCGATGCACTCAACGTCTGACCACTTAACAACAAATAGTGCGTTACTAAAGCGAGTAATGGAGACATTTTCACCCTCTGTGTTATTTTATAAACATTTATCTTTCCCAATTGTTCTCACGTCTTTTTTAAGCAGATCTCTTGATGTGTGAATCGATACAGAAAAGAGAAGTCATAGATATTGTTCATAACGGCATGGCGGAGAACGCTGGTCTAGAACGTCGTAACATCTCCTCTCTTTGCAGGCATCTTAAGATTCTTTTTCATATTTGTTACTTTATGAAATGACGCGGGATTGTTTTGGTGGCAAGCATGTGGAAATTATTACTTTTGTTTGGAACATTAGTTCTGCTCGCATTTGCTTATGAAAACCACTTGACCGCTTCCACTTGACTCCATCACAGAGGTCTTGGTCTACTTGGGTTGTAAGGAAGGAAAACCCAGTGGCCGACCATTCTCTGCAACTTAAGGAATGAGTTAAAACATCAGCCTAATCCTCTACACATTCTTCTATTCCTCTAGGGCCAAAGAATCCCTAAGGACAGCGAGACCTCTACATCAGGGGTGTCCAACCTGCGGCCCTCCAGCTGCTGCAGGACTACATTTCCCATAATGCTCTTTCAGCTAAGGGGCTGGCTGAGGAGGATGGAAGATGTAGTCCTGCAGCAGCTGGAGGGACGCAGGTTGGATGCCCCTGCTCTAGATCTTCTTTATGGAGGTTGGTGGTTTATGTCAAGAACCTCCGAGCAATAGATTGGTGGAGGGTATGTGGTCTTGCCAACAACTGGAAGGCTGCACTTTGCTTTCTCTTCATTGCTTTGTACTCGATGACCATGTGGAGACCATAAACCTACATAAGCCAGTATTTAAAATGGCTTCGCCACACCCATCCCGACTGGGGGGGTCTAACAAAACAAACTTTGTTCAGGAAAATAAATCATCTAAACGTCTTTCCTGTCCCTTGAAGAACATATTCTGCAATAAATACCATAAATGTTCTAGCGGAATCCTATCACTAAATAGTATTTCCGTTTAGAACTCCATACCGTGTTGAGTTTCTCGATTTGCTTGTTGCGTACCACCGTGTTATCTATGGCCAGGACCTCCACGCTCTCTTCTTTTTCCAGCTGGTACTTGTTCACACCGACAATGACCTCGGAACCTACATGTTAAATGGGAGAAGGGGAGAGATTCATGGACCCACGTGTATTAACATAAACACAAACACATAATTCCACGAACATCAGGATTTAAACGGACAGTTCCCTGTCACTCAGACCCCCCCCCCCCCCCCGGTAAAGAATAATGTCTATTACTAAAATAATCCGTAAGCACTGCTACTGTGTATTCTTCCAAAAATAAAATAAAGCACTTATCAGACACAGGAGATGCAGCCTCGCTGCAGCAGCTGCCCTTTCATGCCCCAACTGTTCTTGTCACTGATTGGCTGCCTTTAGCAGCCTATACATGGCAGGAAAGTGCTCCCATTGAAACCATAGAGAGAGGCCATTGCAATAAAGAGATGAAAGTGTAAATTGTACGTTTTTTATTGCAATTTTTCTTCAATTTAAAATAATGTATTTTTTTATCCGATTAATCGATTAATCGACAAAATAATCGGCCAACTAATCGATTATTAAAATAATCGTTAGTTGCAGCCCTACATAAAATATATCTAAACAATGTTGTAATGGAAATCTCTACCGTGTATATAAGCCGTGTCGCCATTATTTGACTGTAAAGCCGACATCCGCTTCCTGCAGCTTCCTTGCTCATGCTTTTAACGATAGGGGCAGCTAGTAATAATATATTAGTAATATGACATTTTGGGGAAAAAAATGACAGATTCTTAACAAGTAAATGTCAGGAATCTGATCAGCAAGTTACCCTCTACCATGTTTTTTGTGCAGCGTTCAGAGTGGGATGACGGCAAGGTTTAACTTGACTTCTAGATTGTGAGCTCCTTTGAGCAGGGCGCTCCTTACTGCTTGTTTCTGTAAGTCATATTGTTATGTGATGGACTACTGGTTATGTCCTGTTTACCCATTTGTACAGCGCTTGCGAATATGACAGTGCTATATATAACAATAAATAAATAATAATAATACACACAAAATAAATAAAAAAAATAATGGCACTAGAATATTAAATTCATATGAATTAAAGAACGTATTAAAGACCTCGGACAACTGAAAGCTTCGGCGTCGCACCACGAAAAGCAATTAAAAAATAATGACGGACCAGTCACAAGTAGCCATCTAAACCAGTATATAATGGGTTCCTGGACAATGGGATTTCCACGGGTAAGCTGTCTCCGGGCTTTATCTCCAAGTCATTTTCCAGTTGACAGACAGTAATTACCGCCTAATGCACGGCCCCGCTTTCTATTTAAATTAACCCAGGGCTTAAGTCTTTGGGATAAGGCGATTCGGGAAGCGCTCCATCGGGTTAGTGGGCTTCTTCCGAGCACTTTGCCTGCTAAATCCCTGCACATAAAGACATCAAACAATGGGGAAAATACATGAACAGCGTGACCGTCTCTATCGATATACAATTACTGTGTATAAGCACAATGAATTACACTTCCTATATAGAGTAATAAAGGGAAGCCGCTCCTATTCAATGCATCTCCGGTTATTACCATAAATGCATTGCTATTCACGAAGAGCCTCACTCGCACAAACATTAAAATTGATAGCCATAATCTTTATGTCATGCGTGTTTACATTCCCTCACTGTATTAACCTCTACGACCTTCGCTGGAAGACTGTTCTACTTATCTACCACTTCTTCAGTGAAGCAAACCTTCCTTACATTAAACCTTGAAGGCCAGCCTTAGATGTAGACTATGACCTTTTGTCCTAGCAGTTCTACTCCTTTGGGATATCCTTTCCTCCTGCGCTTCGTTACATCTCTTTATGTATTTAAAGGTTTCTATCACATCTCCTCCTCCAAGCCGTACATACTAGGATCCTTCAGTCTTTACTGATCTTTATTAACCTGCAAACCGTTCACTATTTTAGTTGACCTCCTCTGAGTCAATCTATAATCAATAATGTATCAATATGCTTATGGAGTTGGGGTCTCCAGAACTGTACACCATACTCTAGATCAGGTCTGACCAGAGATCTGCTATTAATGCCACCGGCCATACAACCCAGCACCCCACGACGATGTTTCTGCTGCTTTTCTTACATCGCCTGCCAACCTTTAAGTCCCCGACGCGCACACAAATTGTCCTCAGGAAACAGATTACCTACTTCACACTGCTTGGTCATGTGACATCGTTACACAACGTGATAATACTCCTTCCCAGTGAAACAATATTTTTTGAAAAAAGGGGGAAATAAACAAACTGTCATTATTTGTCATGAATTGCAAGCTTAACTTTTATCGGTAATAATCCAGGAAAAACGTAAAAATAAAACATTGGTCCAATATAGAGAATTCTTACAAGCATACATGGAGTGCACTTTGTATAAGTGTTATACACACAGTCGCCAAGTACAAGAAGTCAAAACATCTCTCTTTCAAAGACTGCCATCCGCTCTAGGAAGGAATGCATCATATAGTATAATCGGCATAATGGAACCTCACCAATTTAACTATACATTTTATATATATATATACATATATACATACACACACACAATATAGGGTAATATGTAAGGTATGTGGCCCTCGAGTTATTTTTTATTTTATAATAGAGTAGATTTTATAATAAAATAAATGTAATTATCTGCTTTCATATGGGTTTCCTGCATATTAGCACTCATAATCATGTTTTAATTAAGGCCATACTTGCCCTGTGAAAAGATTATGTCTAATTTGCGTGGGTACATCAAATATTGAAAAAGGGCACTAATGGTTAAATCTATGGCGAAAATGGCAAAAAAAAAAAAAAAAAAGACACTCTTCAGGGTAGGAAACGTCTCAAAGGGGTTAAAATGCGTAAAAGTTCCAGGAGTTAAAATGTTGTCGCTGCAGAACAAGATGGGGTCATATAAATCAAGGTATACAGAAAACAACCGACTGCGCTTCCTAATAAAGCTGGCAACAAATATATAAACATAATATAAATGAGAGGTTTTTGTGATATATTATATATATATATATATATATATATATATATATATATATATATATATATATATATATATATCACAAAAACCTCTATATATATATATATATGAGAAGCACGGGCGGTTTGTGTTATTTGAGCCAGGGACTAGCCTAGTGCAACGACATCCCCCGCCCCCCCCCCCCCATTGCTCATATAAATCTCAAAAAAAAAAGTAATACCTGAACCTATCGGAAATATTTACAAAAACCCATTCAGTGATTTATTTGCAGGTACAACACCGCCACCTACTGGACAGTGTAGTGATTTCAGGAGATAGTGATTTCACTGACATAGTGAACACTGTCTAAGTCTTTCTAGGGGTTCCAGTTGGATTTACCATTCATGAATTATGACAAAATGTGTACGTTTTGGAAAAAATAATCTTTAGTCCAGCACTACCTGTTGGACTTCAAAGCATGGCTACCAACAGCCTCAAATTTGCTAGACAGTCCCAACAAATCAGGCACTGGTCTGGACGTTCCTTAATGTCAAGCCGCCTCAAATGCAATACGGGCTTTTTATGTTGCCTCCAAACAGTTATCCCTCACCTCCTCCTTTGATCTCTCGATGGACCACTTCAGCTCGCCTCCTTTGATCTCTCGATGGACCCCTACACCTCGCCGTACCTTCCACCCGTACTCCACAAACCTAAAGAAATCTCTGTGATCTTGACCCACTACAACCAACACTCCATCCCTGCGTTTAAGTTGCCTCCGGGGAGGAGAAGAGAGAGAACTGCATGGCAGAAAATTGAGATCATCAGGAGGTTACCTTTACCCGAGAACTTTCCAAAACAATTACACTGATTGAAAAAACAAAAAAGCACACACACACACGCGTTTACCCCGTCCGCTGCCATGACCTCGGTGATCCCACCCCTGCTGGTTAAATGGCCAGGTCACACAATCACCTGCAGCGGCTGGCCAGTTAAAAACACTCAAAGCAGGGAATGGGAGCAATAACGCCTTTATCAGGCAACAAACAACGGCGTACCCCTTTTTTGTAATTCGTATCACGAACCTGAGTTATTACCCTAGCGGCGGAGTAGCTTGGTAGCACATATCGTATATCTGCCTCCGGCCGGACCCCGCATCTCACCTGAATCGATCCTCGCCTGCCTTCGTGCCGCACATTCTTCAATCCGGAGCTTGGGGATTCCTTCCGCCACGGCCCGCGCCATTCCACCCATCTCTTCAACTTCGTTAATAAGCTAGCCGATAAAACAACGATACAGGGGGATGACGCTACGCAACGACACGATTACATTTAACGAATGGAGAAAAATCTTAATGGATTCCTCTGAATTCTTCTAGTATTAAGACAAGAAATTCCAGAAGTGAGACCTCTCACCATCATACCATTTCCTGGTTTTAGGTAATAATGCCCAACACGTGCTTATGCATCCATCCATATTTTTTTTGCCCTTTTTATCCAAAGCAGTAAAGAGTTTTGGGTTCTTTTTATATTTTAATACATTTCCTTAAGTCTGGTTACAGACGGCATGTGGATCTGGTCATAGGTTGACGAGTTATCTTTTGTGCCCCTCCTGAAACGAAACCCTCACCTTTAGAGCTGCTTGATAGACCTCTTCAGTGAGGCACTCCATCATGTACGACCCTCCCCAGGGGTCCGCCACTTTGGGGATTCCCGACTCCTCTTGGATTATGATCTGCGTGTTTCTTGCTATGCGGGCGCTCTTTACGGTCGGCAAGCCGAGGGCTTCATCAAACGAGTTGGTGTGTAAGGACTGCGTGCCTCCGAACACAGCCGCCATCCCTTCGATCACTGTCCGGACAACGTTGTTATAAGGGTCCTGAAAACAGAAGCCAATGAAACAAAACACAAAGAATAAAACAAGCCATTATAATCAAACGGCCCACAAACATATGTCCAAAAACCTCACTTATTCCCCAATTATCTTTATATGGTAAGTAATACATATGGACCTCACAAGGCTCTTCTCAATATGTTATTTTTTAAGAATAAGTATATCCTACATGCAAACATGTAATATCTTAGTGGGGTCAGGAATTCTGGATACTTTCCTTCTCTACCGACACTTAATAACATAGCAGAAATATCTCCATGTGTCGGTGGGAGATATCAGAGACCATACCATATGTTGGGTGGGAATTTCTTTCTTCCAGGGGGTGGTTTTGGAAGGGGGACAGGGGGGACAGGACTCCTCATGCCCAGTTTGACATAAGGCATTGCGTGTACCTGTTCGGTAAGGGACCACCCCGACGTCTGGCAATGGGCTCTCAGAAGAAGAGATTTCTTCTCTTTAGGCTGGAAGTTTTTCTCGATCAGGTGTGCCCATAGCCGCCTGCCAGCTCTCATCTTTGCTATTTCCATGTAGAAATTCATTCCTATTCCCCAAAAGAACGACAACCTGCAGACGGGGCAAAAATACTTATTATGCCATAAAACTGTTTGTTTAAAAAAATTAAGAAAAAATACATAAAAGTGGATTATTTTCTGTTTTTAAACATAAAACGCTATGATTATTCTTAAACCATTTTAATTGAATAGATACCAAGGTGAGACTTTCCCTTAATGCCAATTTTAAATAAAACCTCAAATATATAAGAAAAATAATCAGACTCATGATGGTAAATTAATCGTTAACTAATGATCGTATCAATTAATGGATAATATTATTATTATCTTTTTTTAAATGAAAAAATAAAAGATCCAAAAGTGGATTATTTATCTGGGTCTCTGTAACTCTCTCCATCAAGAAATGCCACTTCTATTCTTAAATGTAGTTTCAAAGTAAAACATAAGACAAAACAATATCAGCTATAATTTCCTTTTAGAATATAAGAAACTGTAAAAAAAAAAAAAACAAACAAAAAAAAACAACACAGAGAAAAAGGACTCACCTGAGTTTAAGAATTCAATGCATTCCATTTTTATTTATATTTAAGGCTATAACATTTAATATTTTTCAATTATTTTGCATATTGGAGCAGAATACTGGAATGAAAGAAGGGGATTTTTAAAAAAGATTTTTGTACCTGGGAGCAAATTCGTCGATGGTAAGACCCGCTTTTAGCCCCGTTCGGCAGTATTCTAACCCGTCTGCCACGGTATATGCCAGCTCCAAGACAGCATCCGCTCCGGCTTCCTGCATGTGGTAGCCGCTGATTGAAATGGAATTAAATTTTGGCATGTTCTGTAAAATAAGTAAACAACATAAATAAAATGAACAATTGATAATAAGAAAATATAAAATGAAAACTATTGCTTTCCTCTGGACCACTAAAACCTCAGCTTCAATAAAATAAAGATAAAGATAAAAATCGATCAATTCCACTGAGATTATAAAATATTTAAGAAAAGATAAATATGATAAAGGATAAAGAAAATTGGGTATTCTTGAAAAATAAATAAATAGGAACTTTTTTTTTATTTTTATTTTTTTTTAGGGAAAAAAAAAAAATATCAAGCAGGGTACCTGAGATGTGTACTGAAAAATATCAGCAATAATCCGCATGGAGGGTTCTGGGGGGAATATGTACGTGTTTCTGACCATGAATTCCTTTAATATGTCGTTCTGTATGGTCCCGGTCAGCTTCTCCTGCGGAACTCCTTGTTCCTGTCCGGTGACAATAAACATCGCCAGGATGGGGATCACCGCGCCGTTCATGGTCATGGACACCGACATTCTCTCCAGCGGGATACCATCGAAAAGCATTTTTGTGTCCTCCACCGAGTCTATGGCGACACCTGCCATTCCCACATCTCCGTGGACCCGAGGGTTGTCAGAGTCATAGCCACGATGGGTGGCCAGGTCAAAAGCCACGGACAGCCCCTGCTGGCCAGCTGCGAATAAACAATACACACTTAGAGAAGGGAGAGTAACTTTCGGGGGCATGCTGGTCGAGGTCATGATGCATGTTACCATTCTGTGCCTTAGAAATAAGAAATATTACGGCTGGTCTGCCAATTTCATTTAACCCCACGGGGCTTGGAGTTAACTAAACGGAATCAGCTCATTAATCGTCATTAACCCACTTCGTATAACATGAGGGCAGCCACCTTCCCTATTGTAACGGGGTTGCTGTTGAGAAGAGAGATACATAAACGCGTTGATGAATGTGCCTGCTCTTCAGGTCATTTTGGCGTAACTACAAATGGATACTATAGGATATTAGAATATAGCAACAATTTGTTTTTCGCTAACCAACTGTCCTCTTTAGTGAACAGTCCCTCCGTCATGTGCCCCTCTATGTTCTGTTCCGCTACAGTCATCTTGTAATAACTTGTTACTGTGTGTGCTTTTGGATATGACGTTTTCAGACATTTCACCATTAAACTTGTCAGATAGCAAACTTCACAATAACCAATAGTTAATATGCTAATAAGAACTTTAAGAACAAAATACAGCTTATTTTTTTTTCTCTGCCCTAAGAGTGTGGAACCCCAGTCCTCAAGGCAGATCGGGTAAGTACAAGGCGAGGTGAGCCAGCGGCCCAACGGGCATTTATCCAGTTTGCCAGGTGGTCAGTCCGTGCCTGTAAAGGGCAAGTAGGGCTTAGCTGGCCCCTTCTAATGCATAGTTAAATCACTGACGTGACTTTCATGAAATCTCCCCACATTAACTATATAGTTTACAGGAGAAGATCACTGGAGTCGCCACATTGCCTGTTAATAAATCAAATTGGTAGTACTCTCCAAAAGCAAACATGTCTCCTCTGCTTAACCTGATGGTCATCAGATAACAGGGAAAAGAAAAAATGTCGGTGCGCTAAGCTAGTCTCAGGCTCAAATAATACAAATGTATAATATGAGGCCTACCAAACAGTGTGAGCATGCTGCAAATACAGTGTGTTGGCTGTACAATGTATACAAAAAACAAAATACTGTCTGCGCTTCTCACCCTAATAAAGTTGGCAACAAATATATAAACATAATATAAATGAGAGGTTTTGGTTATATGAATTGGCCAAAGCATAATTAAGCTCACCCGCCACGTCACGGGTGAGCTTAATTATGCTTTGGCCAATTCATATAACCAAAACCTCTCATTTATATTATGTTTATATATTTGTTGCCAACTTTATTAGGGTGAGAAGCGCAGACAGTATTTTGTTTTTTGTATACATTGTACAGCCAACACACTGTATTTGCAGCATGCTCACACTGTTTGGTAGGCCTCATATTATACATTTGT
The DNA here is from genome assembly GCA_029215755.1 of Spea hammondii. Taxonomy (NCBI): domain Eukaryota; kingdom Metazoa; phylum Chordata; class Amphibia; order Anura; family Pelobatidae; genus Spea; species Spea hammondii. Next base: position 125,276,029 of record JARDYJ010000003.1, read on the forward strand.
ATTATTTGAGCCTGAGACTAGCTTAGCGCACCGACATTTTTTCTTTTCCCTGTTTGCACATATTTGAGGTTGTTGGCTCCTCATTAGTCTGGTTGCAGCTTGCTGTCCAGGGGTTAAATGGGAGGAGGTTTAATTGCACCTCCCCCAACACATTAATTTGGTTTTGGTAGCAGTATAAACTGCTTTGTGTGCCCACTATGTAGGAGGTGAGAGTAGGTTCTCACCCTATTGAGAGTGTGCCTTGACGTGGCGGGTGAGCTTAATTATGCTTTGGCCAATTCATATAACCAAAACCTCTCATTTATATTATGTTTATATATTTGTTGCCAACTTTATTAGGGTGAGAAGCGCAGACAGTATTTTGTTTTTTGTGGTCATCAGATAACGGCAGGGAGATTATCGTGTGCGAGGACTTACCCTTTATGTTATCCCTATAGAACTTGTTGCTCTCCTCCACTGTGCTGAAGCCAGCGTACTGTCTTATGGTCCATGGCCTGTGAGTGTACATAGTGGGATACGGCCCACGGGTGAAGGGTTTCACTCCTGGCAGCTCCTCGGGAAGATCCTGTGTGTCTCTTTTGGTGTAAAGGGGCTTTATCACAATGCCCTCCGGCGTGTGCCATCGCAGGCTCTCTGGGTCTTTCCCCTTGAGCTGCTTCTTGGCTAGGGCTGCCCATTCTGGGTGCAAGGTGTGATGGTGGAGGAGGCGCGAGCAGGGGCAGGGGCTGCAGGCTAGTGTGAGCAGGGCTGGTAGCTTGGTGGGACTCGGACGTCGTCTTCCATACGCGCTGTTCAGCAGCAGATGCTGCAGTCTCGCTCCCAGCATGGTCTGGAGACGACCAGAAGTCTGAACAGTCCGAACTGGCAAAGAAGCACAAACAGGTTAAGCTCTACGATGACCCACATTACATAGCATTAAAAAACACCTTATTAACAACTAATAACAATAAATATATTTTGATACAATTTACACTATTGTACTGCGCTGTGGAATATGAGGGCGCTATATTTAAATGTATAGCCAGTAACGTTCTAAAACCAACACTTGGACTTCAAATACAGAGGCCAACACACCACCAGTCTTCAACCTGCGCAGGTACATCAGGGGTACTGGCATTACGTCCATCAGACATATTGTCCTGGCGAGTGTGAAACGCATTTTATCAAACATCCCATACATTGTTCCGCACACATACGTCCAGCATTTTTATTTACACAAAGCTTAACTGTTTAAGGGGCCAGCAGTGGGCCATTGCAAAGCCTGGCTCTCACAGGGTTAAAGGTTATATATCTGCCTTCCACAGTACGACCAGCTGCCCCTATAACAAAAACGCACACTCACAGGCACATCGACTTACTTAAACACTTTTTATCTTTAGCGTTCGAAGCGGTTGAGTGTTTGTGGATTTCCACTCCCAAAGCCCCCCGGCCAGAACGATGATGTAGCCTCGGGCGACCCCAGGACCTCAAAGGGTTAAACTTTAGTAAATAAACCCAAGGGACCCCTGAAATGAAGTGGGGTTCTCCCAAAGCTGCCGCCTTTATGAATGAGTAGCTAATACCCGACATGTTTCCCTATGGATACGGTCAGAATGTACGAGACCCCCTTTCCCCTGAGCGATTTCGTCCGTAGGTAAAGAGGGCAGCATTTACTGCAGCGATTAAACTGCCACTGCAGATCTGTCTGCCACACCGGCTGCAATCGCCAAAAAAACAAATACGACACGCAGGCGCTTTAACCCCTAACAACGCTTTCGAAGTTGCTCTAGCACTGAAAGGGTTAAGCAGACACCCTACCTGCAGCAGCATCCTGACACATACGCCGTACGCTCCTGAGACATGGGGACCCCGGCCGCAGGGAAGCCGCTTCAGAACGGGACAAGCTTTTTAGACCGATGTATTTAACCTGCATATCCGATACTAACTGCAACTGTACTCCTCCGTCCCAAAATTAAATTAAACTCTCCCAAAAAAAAACGACGACATCATGTCATTTCCATACAGGATTTCAGCCTCTACGTTATTTACATCTCTGCTGGGGGTTGGATGCATGGCTTATGAGAAGGCGATGCCTTGTGAGCAATGCCTTGGTCTGGCTTATTAAGGGTTTAACAGAGAAAGAACCTCAGGATATGAAATGTGTCAGGACATGTATTCGCCAATTATTTTATTATTATATTTTAATTGTTATTTATGTCATTATTAATTACTCTCTAATTAATAAAGACTCTAAAAAAGGCAAAAAAAACCAGCGAGCTTCTGATGCAGAAAGAGCATGGCTGGCCCTGTATACTGTATAGGAAAACCAATGAGATTTCTTCATAAGACTCCTCACTCATTGAATTATACATTATGCCGGGCCGGGCCGGGCCAGCCCTTCTCACTGGAGGAACTTGCCAGCGTTGGCCCTTTATAATGAATAGCGCAGTGAAACAAGCCCCAAAGTGTCACATTGTAGCGAGCCACGTCACCCATACATCGTGCTAACCCCGGAGAAGGCGAGCACGTAGGCGAAGGGTCTCCGGACGGAAAGCTTTCATATTGTTAGGATGCTTACAGCACGGAGATAACAGCCACGACCGGCGAGCCGTTCATTCAATTGTTGTTCTTAAGCGTATTTACTGAACGTTGAAAACCAACCACCTTCTTTTGCGCTTTTTGCCACCAAAAAAACTTTGTATTACCCAGCGGTATAGACACAGATCTGCACCTAAGCCCAAGGTTGCGCCATACGTAGCAGTGTAAACAGCAAGCATTAACATTAAAAACACACTACCCTGGTGGACCACGGCCCCGGTGGACATGTTCTTACAGGAGTATCGGAGGGGGGTGGCATTCAAACGGGACAATTGCCTCCACCGAGGAAGGGGGCAGCATGCTCAGGTCGGAGGCATTTAGAGATAAAACCCCAATAAATCCAGACTTTCCTCTTTATTGCCTTAATTTCAAAGGGGGGATGGGGTTCAGTGGGGTCACAGTGCGTGACCTCATGGTATTAGTCTGCTTATGCCTGTGTGCGTCTGTGTCTCAGTATGTTAGTGTATGTCTGTGTCGGAGTATGTTATTGTGTGACTGTGTATCTGTATCTCAGTATGTTAGCGTGTGACTGCATGTGTCGGATTATGTTAGCATGTGACTGCGTGTGTTGGAGTATGTTAGCGTGTGACGGAGTATGTAAGTGTGTGACTGCGTGTGTCTGTGTTGGAGTATGTAAGTGTATGTCTATGTCTTAGTATGTTAGTGTGTGACTGTGTGTGTCTTAGTATGTTAGTGTGTTAGTGTGTGACTGCGTGTGTCGGAGCGTGTTAGCGTGTGACTGCGTGTGTCGGAGCGTGTTAGCGTGTGACTGCGTGTGTCGGAGCGTGTTAGCGTGTGTGACTGCGTGTGTCGGAGCGTGTTAGCGTGTGTGACTGCGTGTGTCGGAGCGTGTTAGCGTGTGTGACTGCGTGTGTCGGAGCGTGTTAGCGTGTGTGACTGCGTGTGTCAGCGTATGTTAGCGTGTGACTGTGTGTGTGTGTACATTAGTGCGTTTTATCTTGGAACCCACACAGCACAATGTCCTGGGCCGCCCTGACACTATGTATATTAATTTTTGATGTATATTTTGGTATATAGTTTAATATCATTTATACAGCCGAGACAGGAAACATCATGTGCTGCATTCTGTAATATATTGTTACATACCGGATATACAGCTAAAGTCTCGGTACTATATTATTATTATATTATTACTATGGGAAACTAACGCACGTAACCCCTATGTAAAAACACTGAGGGGGATTACACTGACAGGGGGAGTGATCCTGCAAGCCATGCCTCAAGGTGAGAGGGAGAAGTTGGGTAGTTACGCTGCACTCCATGTTTACAGGGTCGCCATGATATATAATGGCTGCAGTCACCAGGGGCCCAGTCTAATCCGGACATTAATCAGATTTGCCCTTCTCACCTTACCTTCGGTGTCGCGCAGATCGCCACAAACTGGTCTTGATCTCAGTAAACTACAACCCCCAGCATGCAAAGTAATGAAGAGCACTTCCTATGTCCGTCGCTTTACGCGTCCCATAGAAACCGGATGTTGTGTTTGAAGTTCCACATCACTGCTCAGCGCTAACACAAACCACGAGCTTTCCATTTTAGGAAACAAACCCCTTTTCCCTCACTGATGTGTCTGGTTTTTTAAGGGGCTGTATATATGTATATATATATAATGTCTATATAAACAGCAGACATGTCTTTATGACGTATTATGTGAGTTTTTTCAAATGTGATTGTGATCAAAAATGGCATCTGTGGACGTCTTAAAGACATCAGTTTTATAAAATGATAGAGTGTATTTATAGTAGTTTTTTTCCACTGGTTGCTGACGTAGTTACAAAAAAATGGAAGCGGCAGAAGGATTTTAATGGGAAAGCCTACATGCTTAATATATGTTCCTAATGAGTGCAATGTCAAGAGTTACCAAGGTGCCAATGATGCTGGAAACAAAAAAATGAACAAATACTTAGGGAAGTGTAGAGATTCTAAAGTGCAAGAACTTAAGAATTAGTGGAAAAAAAAGGCGGGTAAAGCGCCACATCTCTGGGTCACTGAGGGTCGCCCAATTTGCCGCCCCACTTCCCCTCCAAAAATGGCATGTGTCCTGCAATGCCATTTTTAATTTGCAACCTGTTTTCTGATAATGTCCCAAAGATTCCAAATATAAATAATTTTGAACAATATGTTTTCTAATGCTAAACTTCGAGGATTCTATCAATATATGGTGTTCCAAATCATCCAAAGGTCCTGCAAGAGTTTTGCCCGCGTTTTGTACAACGTACATGTGAGAACATGCAGCGCTGTGAAAAGAGTATTTGCCCCGTCCCGATTTCTTCTATTTTTGCATTTTTGTCACAATTCAATGTTTCAGATCATCCAATTGATTTGAATGTTAGACAAAGATAACCCAACACAAAGTGCAGTTTATAAATGAATTCATGTTTAGAAGGAAAAAAGATATCGACTCCATGTGAAAACGTTATTTCCCCCTAGGTTACTAAATAACCAAATTACCACATTTTATTGATAATTCAATTTCACGAGAGACACTCAGGTGTGATAACTGGCAACCCTGTTGAATCTAAATACCAATTAAAGTGAAATTGGCTACAAGGTCTCAAAGAGCAGCACATGATGCCGCGATCTAAAGAAATTCAAGAACATGGTGGGTAAAGTTGACGGAAAAACCCTTCCACTTAAAATTTAGGGGTATGTAGAAGTATTATTAAAGACTCATCTACAGACACCAGACGAGCCAGAAGGGTTGTTTTTCCCTCAGAAATCTCATGGTGCTTCCACAACCACAAGGGATTCTGGGTATGTGCATGTAAACACTTTACACTTTATACATGTAAACACTATAACCACTTTATACATGGATCCCTTGAAAGTAATTACCCGCTGTACAGGACAGCTTTTAGAGAAAACTCAGCCATATCACCAGTGGCGTCTCCAGCTTTCATATTTAGAGGGGGCACATGGGGGGCCAGGGACCAAAGTAGGGGGGCCAATTATAAAACGGTACATATACACTATATATATATATATATATATATATATATATACACACACACACGTTAGACGTGCATTTTTAACTACATAATATGCACTTATCTCTTTGAAGTTAGCCCCTGCTGCCGATATATAGAAATATTACAACCTGCTTCTGATATATATTAATATTAACCCCTGCTGGGGATATATGTTGATATTAGCCCCTGCTGCGGATATATACTTATATTATACCCTGCTGCTGATATACAAAAAAATTATACCCTGCTGCTGATATATATATAAATATTTGACCCTGCTACCAGTATATATTAATATTAGCCCCTACTGCCAATATATATTATTAGTCACTGCAGCCAATATATATAATTAGCCCCTGCAGCCAATATATATTAATATTAACCCCTGCTGCCGATATGAATATAAATACTAGACCCTGCTGCCAATATATGTTAATATTAGCTCCTGCTGCCAATATATGTTAATATTAGCTCCTGCTGCCAATATATATTAGCCCCTGCTGCCAATATATATATTAATATTAGCCCCTGCTGCTGGTATATATTAATATTGGACCCTGCTGCCGATATATATTAATATTAGACCCTGCTGCCGATATATATAGTATTGGTCCCTGCTTCCTATATATATTAATATTAGCCCCTGCAGCCAATATATATATATTAATATTAGACCCTGTTGCCAATATATAAATATTAGCCCCTGCTGCCAAAACATATATAAATATTTGCCCCTGCTGCCAATATATTTTATAGTGAAAAAATATCCAAGCATTTCCTTGGGCCCCGCTCAACGCTTCCTTGCATGCAATCACTCCCTCCGCTACCACAACAAAAAAAAGAAATATTTCCCACACTGACTGCAGATCAGGGAAAGACCGTGAGAGTCAGTCCTGCACCGTGACATTGAGAGGTCCTCTCCCCTGTAATCATCCCCAGAGTCCCTTTATCCCCTCATTCACTAAACCATACCGCTCTTTTACTTACACCCTGTAGTTCAGGTATAGATCAAATAAACAACACATGGAAACAGCACATGCAACTAAATGAGATATAAAAAAAACAACTTGTATTTGCAGGTATACATAAATAATGTATGGAAACATAGCATTGCAGTTATAAACCAACAGAACACACAAACCCAGCATTGCAGGTATAGATCAACTGGAAATCACATGTACACTCAGCACTGAAGGTATAGATCAAATAAACAACACATGGAAACAGCACTCCAGGTATTGATCAACTGAATAAGACATACAAATCCTATATTTGCAGGTAAACATAAATAATGTATGGAAATATAGCCGATACAGATGAACAGAATGACACAAAACCCAGCTTTGCAGGTATATATCAATTGGAAATTACATATAAACTCTGCATTAAAGGTATAGATAAAACACCCTAAATTACAGGCATAGATCACTGGTCACACACCCCAAAGCCAGCCCTGGTGTCCACACTGCCCACATAAAACCCGACCAGCACCCAAATTACATATTGTGTCAACTTTGTCCCCAAACAGCTGAACGTACGCCAAGTTTGTCCCATAAACACCTCTCCCTCCTAATCTATCCTATCTACCCCCTCTCCCTCCCAATCTATCCTATCTACCCCCTCTTCCTCCCTATCTACCACCTCTGCCTCCCTATATACCTACTCTCCCTCCCAATCTATCCTATGTACCCCCTCTCCCTCCCAATCTATCCCATCTACCCCCTCTCCCTCCCAATCTATCCCATCTACCCCCTCTCCCTCCCTATCTATCTCATCTACCCCATCTCCCTCCCAATCTATCCCATCTACCCCCATCTCCCTCCCTATCTATCATATCTATCCCATCTACCCCCTCTCCCTCCCAATCTATCCTATCTATCCCCTCTCCCTCCCAATCTATACCTATCTACCTCTTCTGACTCTCTAACCCCCTCCTAACTTTCTACCCCCCTTTGAAGTTCACTTACCTTGGGCTTGTCCAGCGGTGAGATCGCGAGGTCTCTGTATCCCTGGTTCTGCAGTGTGCGCGGCTTCACTGCCGGGCGCCGGATATGACGACATATACCGGCGCCCGGCTTGAAATGCCGGCCCTGCGACCAAGGCAGAGGCCTCGCGGTCGCGGAGAAGAGTGAGAGGCGCCGAACGGTTGCTGAGAACTTAATCCTCAGCAACCGCTCGGCGCCTCTCTTTCTCTCCTCCGGGTCTATTAAAAAAAAAAAGCCGGCGTTTCAATTGGGGGGGCACACCGGGGGGCACAGCATGATGTTGGGGGGGCCATGGCCCCCTCTGGCCCCCCCCTGCCGACGCCACTGCATATCACCCCTCATGGACAGCTGTTTCATCCTTAATGGGACTCATCAGCATGAGGTTGTGATACTGGCTTAATACTTGAGGCTTGGGGGAGCACAAGAAATACCAATAACAAAAGATATGGTGGGTAAAGGGGATGGAAAATCCTTCCACTTAAAATTAAGGGTGTAGTAGAAGTATTATTAAAGACTCATCTACAGACACCAGACAAGCCAGAAGGCTTGTTTTTGTTCCCTCAGAAATCTCTGGAAAAGATTACAAAGCCATTAAGCAGTGGCGTCTCCAGCTTTCATATTTAGGGGGGCACATGGGGGGCCAGGGATCAAAGTAGGGGGGCCAATTATAAAACGGTACATATACACTATATATATATATATACATACATACATACACACGTTAGACGTGCATTTTTAACTACATAATATGCACTTATATCTTTGAAGTAAAGACCAGCTAAACTGACAGTTATTTTTCATTCTTTAATATTAGCCCCTGCTGACAATATATATAAATATTAGACCCTGCTTCCGATATATAGAAATATTACACCCTGCTTCCGATATATATTAATATTAACCCCTGCTGCGGATATATATTAATATTAGCCCCTGCTGCAGATACATACTTATATTATACCCTGCTGCCGATATACATAAAAAGTATACCCTGCTGCCGATATACATAAAAATTATACCCTGCTGCCAACATATATTAATATTAGCCCCTACTGCTGATATATATTATTAGCCCCTGCTGCCGATATTAGACCCTGCTGCCAATATGAATATAAATACTAAACCCTGCTGCCAATAAATATTAATATTAGCCCCTGCTGCCAATATATGTTAATATTAGCTCCTGCCGCTGATATATATTAATATTAGACCCTGCTGCCAGTATATATTATTAGTCCCGGTTTCCGATATATATTAATATTAGCCCCTGCAGCCAATATATATTAATATTAGACCCTGCTGCCAATATATTTGCCACATTGACTGCAGATCAGGGGAAGACTGTGAGAGTCAGTGCAGTGTTCCCTCCTTCTGACTGCACCGTGACATTGAGAGGTCCTCTCCCCTGTAATCATCCCCAGAGTCCCCTCATTCACTAAACCATAGCGCTCTTTTACTTACACCCTGTAGTTCAGGTATAGATCAAATAAACAACACATGGAAACAGCACATGCAACTGAATAAGACAAAAAAAAACCTGTATTTGCAGGTATACATAAATAATGTATGGAAACATAGCGTAGCAGATATAGATCAACAGAATTTGACACACTATTTGACATCCAAACAACTATAAATCATTCTTTTTTATCACATTATTAAAATCCCAGAAATCAAAAAAGTTAAAAGGCCCAAATAAATTAAGGAGATTAGACATAATGGAATCAAACATTTGCTACTGCAAAAATTTTTAGATGAAAAAGTCCAGTTTTATTCAGCGCAACAAAACAGTGATAGCATTATTCTTAACAATATTCTTGAAAACGAAATATGAAACTTGTTAGGGATATTAATGAGACAAAATAGGCAAAACCAATATTTTGTCACACGCACAAAATAACGACGCTACCAAATATTGTAGTACCACATCCACAATATTAATTTAAGGAGATACCCTATATTTTATCTCCGATCCTAAATTCTTTCAGATCGCCGGAAATTATAATTCAAATTAGATAGATATCGCCACCATAGTCAATCAAAAATATTTATTAATTGTGAATACAATTTATAAAATCTATGTATGAGTCACACAGTGCATAATATAAAACACAACGTTCTTAAAACATGTCAAAATTGAATCAATTCAAATACAATATATTATCGATAGTTATCAATATGAATCATTATTTTATGAGTCTAACACACAATTAATTTCCAGTCCACTCAGCAACCAAAAATTGATAATAATCCGGGCAGTAATAAAGATATCACTATTTCTCTTATATTAGTTTAACTAATATGACAAATTAAAAAGTAATTTAATAATGTCTACGAGTATTAGTGAAATTCCTAATAGATGCAAATGATGTCAAACTTCATCTACAGGTAAAAATACCTTTTCATTATTGTTATTATCACGGGTTATAAGCTGCAGTCTCACAAGCCGCCATATACAATAATGCAATATATTATTTCCCAGAAACAGGGAATTCTATATGAAGAAGACAAAATTCATCTCTATTCAGAATAATAAAACAATTATATTTACCACCACTTGTTGCTGTTGTCCAACTGGTCCTTGTAGAGATTAATCCAGGTTCAGTGGCAAGAAATTAAGTGGGCAAGAATATAACTTTCTAAAAGTTATATAGGTTAGAACTCCAAGTAACTCTAAGAGTGAAATATGGTGCCAGGATCTTTAGATTCCAATTCTCTGGGGTAAATTTGGTGAATCAGTCCGTCCTTTTCCTTTTTCTTTTTTTTTTTTTAATTATCCAAGACATAAGCTTAAAAACAGAGCTTATTATCATAGCCTCCACCTCTTGATTGGAATTCTCCAATCATAACGGTGGGTTTTACCCATTAAAATTAGGATTTCTACTCATATTTACACCGTTGTAATTTCTTAATTTACCTGTGAGAGATGCTCAGAATTAACTTAAAACCATTACATATGTGTTTGGAATTTATTCTTGGTCACCCTAATCGCCAGGTGTTACCTCCTAGATAGTAACTCAGGCCTTGGTAGTCTTACCATGGATCCCCCATTCCAAGTTACATTTCTAAAGATATGCAGCGTCTACTCCTTAACTTTCTCATGGAAGATAACATTAATTGGATCATACATACTGAAACATCTATATACATGAATACTTCTTTGTTCTCTATTATAGAGGGAACAAACACAAAAAGAAATCATCACTACATGATTAAGTAAAATAAAATGGCTCTGACTCCATTTTGTGTTCATGTAAAGTACAGAATATATGGAATACATGTTTTCTATGATAAAATATCTGACAAACTTCAACAAAACTTTTAGCCATTAATGCAACACAACCATCTTAGCGCTGCGTCACCAAATGAACACCTCATCACAGATAACACAATGCATACAGCTGCATATAACTAAGCTGAATACCACTTGGTCTCCCTTAACAGGGAAGGACTGTGAAACCAAAGGGGAATAGCGTCCTGTATAACGAAATCAAGAATTGAGTTTCACAAACTCTGAACCAACATCTACGTTTCCTTTTTAATAATATATCCAGATTGAAATAAGATTAAATAACACAAAACCTTTACTTTTCCTCTCACTGATTTCTAGGCCTAGAAAGTTTTGTCCTCTGAAGTGACCACAAAATCTGGATAAATAAAAATTACAAAGTTCTATTTAACCCTCTACAGCAAGTAAAGTGCCAGGAAACAGATGACCAAACACATACCCCAGGGCAGGCTCTGCTGCCACATGGACCCCCACATCAGGATGGGATAACCTACAAATATTATTAATTATATACTACTACTAGTATAAAAAAATGTCTTCCACATTGCTTTGTTGTTTGTGTGTATTGACCCTTGTGTATTTGTGCCCCCCCCAGCCACCCCCCTTTGTGCATTTTTGCAATACACCCTTGTGTATTGATTTATTTGATGCCCCCAGCCAGCCCTCTCCCTTGTGTATTGATTTATTTGATGCCCCCAGCCAGCCCCCCTCCCTTGTGTATTGATTTATTTGATGCCCCCAGCCAGCCCCCCTCCCTTGTGTATTGATGCAACAACCCCTTGTACTGGTTTATATAATGGCCCCCATACCCATGTGTATTAACCCCCCCGTTTGTGTATTGATATATGTGACATCCTTCTAACCACCCTGATGTGTAATTATGTTCCCAGCTACCATCTTTGTGTATTATTTAATTTTCCCAATGCAGCCCCCCTTGTTAATGTCCCTCCTTCTGTCACCTCCACTATTTATTTAAAATAAAATACTTTTTTTGCTGGCCTTCATTCTTCCACTGTAACACCGCTGCTCTTCTCCCTCGTGCTCTTCTCCCTGTCAGGCAGTGACAAGCAACTGTTCCGTAAGAGCCCGCCCCCTTCAAAGGGGCGGGACGAAGAGCCTCAGTCAGTGATCGGCATGCCGGAAATCCGTGGCATGCCGATCCGTGGCCAGCGGAGGTGGTTTTACAGCTGCCTTGAAACTGTCAGCCGCATCGGCTGCAATTGGAGCTTAGTGTGCCGGCACACCGGTAAATGTCCCGGTTTCCCGGCGGTGGGCCGGGTCAATGGTATAGCGTTTCAATTGGGGGGGCACACTGGGGGGCACAGCATAATGTAGGGGGGGCCATGGCCCCCTCTGCCCCCCCCCCCCGGCGACGCCACTGTTTCTAAGGCTCTGGGACTCCAGTAAACCGCGGTGAGAGGCATTTTCTACGAATGGAGAAAACCGGGAACAGTGGTCTTCCAGCCAAAATTCCTCCAAAAGCACATCAACGACTCACCCAAGAGGTCACAAAAGACGCCAGACTAACACGTTAAGAACTGCAGGCCTCACTTGCCTAAGTTACAGTCAGTGCTCACGATTTCACAATAAGACTGTGCAAAAATAAAATCCATTGGTGAGTTACATGGTGAAAAACCACTGCTAACCAACAAGAACACAAAGGCTTGTCTCAAATTTCACAAAAAAACATATACATGACCCTAAAGATTTTTGGGGTAATATTCTATGGATAAAAGAGTCAGATGTGGAACTTTTTGGAAGACATGGGTCCAGTTACATCTGGTGTGAAGCTGACACAGCATGCCACAGTGACAACATCATACCAACAAGCACAGTGGTGGTCTTGCGATGGTTTGTGGCTGCTTTGATGCTTCAGGACCTGGATGACTTGCCATAATTGATGGAACCATGAATTCTGCTCTCTACCAGATGGTCTATTGGGACTGCTTGCAACATTGAATCTGTAGCACCTGAAAAGTGAAGAGGTGAAGTGTTCCATTTGTGGAAGGGCCCGTAATGTAGCAACGGGACCATCCGTGATATCAAACACACTCCATTGTCTGGGTCTGAGACCCAGAAAAGTATGATTTTTTTTGTTTACAATTACAGATTAAAGAAGCACTTAAACTCAAATAAGCCAAACCAAATAAAGATTCAGATACGCAACTACATGCTGAAATAGTAACATCTTTTATTAAAAACTTTCTTTGATAAATTTCCCAACAAATATACAATGTTATATAACACTTTTATTATGACATTATCTCACAATCCATCATTTGCATTGTAATTTTATTTCATACAAGAACATATACAGGGCACACACATATATATACATCCCAAACTTAACTATTTCTTTTAAAGGAGCTGTCCCATTCACCTAATTGTCTTTAAAAACTTAAAATGTTTGTGTTGTTTTTATGTGATTACATTTTAAATAGAAAGACTAAAATCCGTTCTGTTCTGACGAAGTTAGTTTGCTCGGCATGTAGCAACATATTTACTATTTCCAAAAAACAAAACAAAGTACATTTTCATTGACAATGTTTCTTTAGGGGTAGACTTGGCCCTTGGTCTTATTTGCGGGGTAAAGCACATGTGTAATAGGCTTTTGGGGCATTGGTAAACCCCATCACTGGGGTGAGAATGAGATCTTCCCCAGGAGGAGCCTGGAATGTGAAGTTCTGCAGCAGACTGGTGAAGAATAGGAACATTTCCATTTTGGCTAAAGTTTCCCCAGCGCAGCTCCTTCGTCCTGAAGACAAAGAACGGGATTATACCTTTTCCAACCGGTAGATGCGTTAAATCGTACTTAAGATGCGATCGACACAAATGCAAAGAAAATAACCTAGCTGTAAAAGCTTTTGTAGGATTTTGTTTGTTTGGAGTAATTAACATGGTTAATGCTGTAATTCTTTTTGTGTGTTAAAAGCAGAGATTTATGTGGGGGAATTTATTTTATATCTTATTCTTTACGTGCTTCAATCTTGTGAAATGTTTGTTGTTAATGAGAGATTTGGGAGCTGTACAATGTGGTAGTTTTGCAAATATTGAGGTTACTTCAATACTCCTATATGTGATACAAAGCTCTTGAAATCACATTGTCCCTGCTAGCCAGCGTACAACTGAAATTCTGCCACCTTTTGGAAAAGTTTCAGACAACCCTATCCATACATATCATTTCATATGTAATTCAATAGAATTGTATGTTATAATTAACATATATTACCTGCGGAGAAAGGCATAAAGGCTTCTTTCTTCACAAACTTTCCTTTAGAGTCTAGAAAATGCTGTGGGTAAAACTCATACGGTTTCTCAAAGTGAGTCTTATCTCTCAGGACCGATGACAGCAGTGGAATTACATGAGTGCCCTAAAAAAACAGTAATGTGGAAAAAAAATATAAATTGATCACTTTAGAAAGCACCTTCATATAAAAACATGGTTGCAACATAATGATTGTAATATCACAATTTACCGTTTTGTGCCAAAAAAAACCCAAACACATTTATCTGTCCATTCAGCATGTTAAGCAAATACACATTAGCAGATATGCAACATTTTTTCCTTTGAAGGTTTAATTACATGTACATAGAACTTTCCAACTTCCTGCTTGACCCTCTTCAATCTGGTTTTCGCCCTCGACACTCTACTGAGACCGCCCTTACTAATGTTGCTATTGACTTACTCACTGCTAAATCCAAGGGCCACTACTCCATGCTAATCCTACTGGACCTTTCTGCTGCTTTTGACACTGTGGACCACCCTCTTCTCCTTCAAAAGCTTTATGATCTTGGCCTCCGTGATACTGCTCTCTCATGGCTCACTTCCTACCTCTCTGATCGTACCTTCAGTGTCTCTGTCTCCAGTAACACTTCCCCTCCCCTCCCTCTCTCAGTTGGGGTACCCCAAGGCTCAGTTTTAGGACCCCTTCTGTTCTCTCTTTACACTTCCTCCCTTGGCAAACTGATCTCAGCCTTTGGCTTTCAATACCACCTGTATGCTGATGACACCCAGATCTATCTATCCTCCCCTGATCTCTCTCCCTCTGTCTTAGATCGTGTAACTAACTGCCTTGCATCTGTCTCTACCTGGATCTCTGCACGTTTCCTGAAACTCAACCTCTCCAAAACTGAACTCCTCATCTTCCCTCCCTCCAATGCTAAGATTCCCCCATCTATCTCCCTCAATGTTAATGGTGCCATCATCTCCCGTCTACTCATGCACGCTGTCTTGGTGTCACCGTTGACTCCGACCTTTCGGTCGCACCCCATATTCAGTCTGTCTCTAAAAACTGTCGCCTTCATCTTAAAAACATTGCCCGTATCCGTCCCTTCCTAACGCAGCATACCACTAAGGCTCTTATCCATGCCCTGATTATCTCCTGTCTTGACTACTGTAACTCTGTCTTAGGCAGTCTCCCTCTTAACCGTCTCACCCTTCTACAATCCACCATGAATGCTGCTGCCAGACTTATCTTCCTCTCCCATCGCTTTACTAACGTTTCTCCCCTCTGTCAGTCTCTTCACCGGCTGCCTGTGCGCTTCAGGATTCATTTCAAAATCCTCACTCTTACTTTCAAAGCCCTTCACAGCGCTTCCCCTCCCTAAATCTCCTCTCTCATCTCGAAAATACACTCCTAACCGGTCTCTCCTCACTCATCTCTAAATTCACTCCTCACCGGTCTCTCCTCACTCATCTCTAAATACCCTCCTAACCGGCCTCTCCGCTCATCCAATGATCTCCTTCTATGCTCTCCTCTGGTTTCTAGCTCTCATGTCCCCTTACAAGATTTCTCAAGGGCTGCCCCTATCCTCTGGAACGCTCTCCCCCGGCCACTCCGTCTCTCCCCCTGCCTTTATTCCTTCAAAAAATCCCTCAAGACCCACTTCTTTAAGGATGCTTACAACATAGCACATTAACCCCTTTCCTCCCATATTCCTTTAGCTCACCTTTCCTACTCCCTCTCCTGCAATACTTTTACTAGTGTGGCTGGTCTATCCCTAACAACAGCACTTTTACCTATTGTGTAATACACCCTAAATCCCTCTAGACTGTAAGCTCGTTTGGGCAGGGCCCTCCTCACCTGTTATCTCTGTGAGTCAAATTGTTATGTTACATACTACTTGTTATGTCCTGTCTACCCATTGTACAGCGCTACGGAATTTGATGGCGCTATATAAAACAATAAATAATAATAATAAGATGGCTGTTGGTCAACTCAGGAGCCGATCATCAGCCATTGTACATACTCCAGGAGAAGTCTTCAATTAATGTTGAAAGCACTGTCATTCCTCTAAAACTAAAGAGAAAGCTCGGCAGCTTTTCTCTACACTTAAAAAAGTAAAATTAATATCCGATCGCTTCGATGGGCCCATGGAGCAGGCAGCTCAATATGGCTGCCTGCTACCATAAAAAAAGATACTCATTGCAGTGGCAGCATGTTGTCTAATCTACTGTGAGCTGGCTGACATGTCTTCAATGTACCTTCGACAATTTATTTATTTATTTTATTTTTTTACTTGGTACTCTATAAAACAGAGAAAGCAAACACATTGCATGTATAATTTAGTTCATAAATGAGAAACGGGACCCTGAGACTTGCCTTTGGTAAAAAGTATCCTCTGAACGTGACGTCTTGAGTAGTTGCATGCGGAAGGTTGGTTGGCACAATATCCGCAAACCTTTGAATCTCATGAACAACGGCCTCGGTATACGGCATTTGCTTTCGGTGCTCCGTTTGGGGTTGAGCTGAACCGATCACTTTTTCTATTTCATCTTGGACCTTCTCTGTATGTACAATAGAAAACCACATTGAAAAGATTTTTTAAAATACCTAAAAATCACATCAAAATCATATGGCAGTATACAAGTTCGCTGTGTAATAAACTGCGATCTTTTCTGCTTGTAGATTTATTTTTTTCCTCTTTTTTTAATTTAATTATTTGTAGCTTTTTTGTTGTCTTGTATATTATTGGACCTTCAATTATTAGATACTAGTTTTGTACTTAAAGTGGAACTCCCACCAACCTATTTAGTATGTAGAAATTAATATATATATAAATATATATACCGGTATATATATATATATATATATTATTTTTTTTAAAACACTACGTGTTAACTGTAAACATGTACTATGCTGCAAAAGTGATCTTATCAGCCAATACAAGCACACTAAATGGGCTGATGGTTCTTATCCACTATAAAGCGGTGCCGGCAGGTCCAGGGGGGCAGCAGGTCCTCTCGGGTGATTAAACCCCCCAGTATCTCGCTGCAAGGGAGATCTTTGATCTCCCCAACCCGCGTATTTACACTATAGAGGCTATGACGGCTCAGCACAGCCTTCGTAGACTTCATGAAATCATGATGCACGCCTTTAAGACACGACTCGCCTGGATATGACGTCATTTCCCGGGGTACTGTTTGTTGCATTTGGCACACCGACCTCGTAGGGTAGCGTCTAGGGGTGCTGCCCTAGGTCGGCCCAATCAGATCACTGCCATTAAGTTCTATGTTCTTATGTTTGTGAACAATTTTGAGCTTTCAGTGTGCCAAAGGTGTTGCCAAAAGTTCATCAGCACCACATATTTCCACCGATATTTAGTTTTGAGTTACAGTATATTGGCTTATAAAAGTTACATATTTAACAAAAAAAATTCTCACTCTGAATGTCCGAATTTTTCATCAATAGCAAAATCCCCCATCGGAGGGTGGTCGAGGTCGTCTCCATCCCAGCAGCAAATAAATCTGTCACAAGCTTTGTTAGATTGTCATTGTGGAAATATAACTCTGGATTAGGCTTCTCCTGTAAAGAATATAGAATATATATATATATATATAATTCTTGTAGAAAAAGCATACGCAGTGTGCCTCACAAAAATTAATTACTATGTTAACCCTGTATAAAAAGCTGGACTACTGGATCATGATTAACCCTTTAAGTGCCTGTAGTCAGGCACATTTTCCCAGTTTGGACTATAGTTTTGGTTTAGTTATAGATAGATTGCAATCTTATGAAGATCTTTACATATGGAAATCTCTGTTTCTTTAGGGACGTGTTAAGGTGTTTAGAAAAATTTAGTTTAGGATAAACCATGCATCACATAACAACATATAAATAGTGTAAATAATCAAAAATGTACTTTTCTCTCATTATTTCCAAATAGATTCCAATCCAATAATAAAAGAAACTAAATCATTTTCTTAGAAGCCCCCCCACCTCTACACCTAAATGTATGCATTAGATGTGGGGACTTATGACATCATGATCCCTGATTCATGCAACTAAGCAGGGATCATACTTTTTACCAGCATGCTAGTCAGCTGATCTCAAACTAAGTTAGCTGTCAGCACACTGGCACTTTTTTTTTTTATCTTAAGGTCGGGTTGTTTTATATACTTAGAGAGGCAGCTGATCAGAAATCCCGTGCATGCTGCATCAGACCTTAAATTGTCCCATTGTCCAAGTTTGTGGGGACAGTTTGGGGAAGGCCCTTTTCTGTTCCAGCATGACTGTGTCCCAGCGCACAAAGCAAGCTCCATAGAGACATGGTTGGATGAGTTTGGGGTGGAAGAACTTGACCGGCCGCACAGAGCCCTGACCTCAACCTTATTGAACACCGGGCGTCTCGTCCAACATCAGTGCCTGACCTCACAAACGCTCTACTGGATAAATGGGCAAAAATTCTCACAGAAGCACCCAAAATTTTGTGGAAATCCTCCCCAGAAGAGTGTCATCAAAGTCCATGTTGGTGTAATGGTCAGGCGTTCCAATACCTTTGTACATATAGTGTATATACTGTGTTTGTTTTGTGTGGGTTAAGATTACTGGGACTGGGGCTAGCCATGGTTTAGAGGTTAAGGACTTCATACACCACTTCCTTGCCTGGACATTGAAACTACTATCCTGGAGTCCCCGGAAAGCAATACTCCACCTTGAGGCTCTGCGTAAAACCCAGCATGTCCCCAGGTATGATGATTACATATACAAAAATGAAAAAGTTGGCTGTAACTTGAATATTTGATATATCTATTATTAACCATATGCAAACTAAACCAAACTTGAAAATTACTCAGTACCTCCTGTTGTTTGACAAGAAATGTGTCGATTAGATTTCTCTGGTCGTTTATATCCAGAACTTCCTTGTGGTTTGTGAATGTCTCTTTTACAAAAATTTCAAGCTCTGCCACATTTTTGTGAACCGTTTTGTGATTTCCAGGCAGCCAGCCCATCAGGGATGGAAAGGTGTTATACAACTGAGAAGAATAAATACAAAAAAAAAATAGTTATATGTGTTTAAAGTTATATTGGAGGACATCTTAACATATAATATCTTTGATATGGTAAATAAGGACCTAATACATGTATTCATGCATGCTTCCTAGCAGTCTCAGTTTTTTTCTGGGTTAGAGTTGAGGCCGGGGCAGGACTATAGATTAAAGCTGAATGCCAGGATATAACGTGCTATTACAGAGCACAGCTTTATTGGTCCACAAGGAGCGTGGAAGCTGTGAATTAGGTCTACGGTATAAAAATCACAGATCTCCATTGACTTTACAGCTCGTCGGGACGGTTAGGGGTTCACGATCTCCACTGCCTGAAGTGGGACAATGTCTTGAATCTAAAAATGGGCCAGCTGGGAGGTAAATTATTGTTGCCATTGTAAAGAGCAAGGCACAAGCTATGCATTTTGAGAGTTTTAGGATGCAGAGTTTGTAGGAGAGGAGACAGTTACACGGAAGACAGTTCATCCATTTCAAATCCATTTCAAATATTGAATGACCATACATATTTTAATATCATGCTGGAACTTTAATCCCCCCACAGCTGTTATTATCTTAGCAAGCAGCCTTATTAGGCTGCCTGCTCCATGGGCCATTCTCCACCTAAAAGCAACTATTGGAATTTAATTGCTTTGAAATAGAAGCTGCTGATTGGTCTATTATCTGCTGATTGGTCTTCTTTTTAGAGGAAACCATCAGATTTAACATTAAATGTGTGGGTTTCCTATTTAACAGAGGTATTGTGTGTAATGTTAAACTTTCATGACTTCTGTGAAGTATTTAGGTTGGGTGGACATTGACCTTTGTGGCTACTGTCTTCTCTGCTGAGCACCACAAAATAATGCTTGGTGGGTACATGATACTTTGGAGGCTGTGTTAGCTAGGTGTATATGGGGTGGTTATAAGAGAGATCAGCAGTGCTCTATGGAGCCTGATCGCCCAATTTAGCCAATACCTACAACTAGTCAACCTAGTCCACTAAACACTGCTATTCCAGTCTATCCTTTGCCTGGCCCAGAACTACAATGTGATAAAGAAACACAACTGAAAAAAATGGTTTACCTGAACCATTGGACTTCCTACAAGCCTTGTATTTTCATTAACTAACTGTGTGAGTCTCATAATTATTGGGTCGTCATATTCAAAGCGATGACCAAGGAGTATGGAGACAATTATGTTGGCTACAGCAGTGTTCAGTATCATGGTGTTCTCAAACGGTTTTCCTGGAATGTGAAAAAAGAGATGATAAGTATTGTATGGACCACAGTTGTCCTTAAAGCTGCTGTTCCACCTACTCTGCTGAATATAACAGTTTTTTAACTGCGTTGAAAAACCATTACAGCTGAATACCAAAACCCTTTTAGACATAATTACCGTATTTGCTCTGAAAAACACCCATCGTCTTATATTCAAGGCCGTGTTATAATCAGATCTCAAATAGAGGTCTAAGATCCGCTGCTGCCGGCACTTCCTCTGGGGGAGTGTCGGCGTCACATGACCTTCCGGGGCTTCATCGTAGAAGCCCCGGCGGAAGAGCCGGCAGCAGCGGTGGTTGTCTGTGCGCATCGCACAGACATTCACGGCTGCCAGAGAGAAGGATCCCTCGCAGCGCTGCAGGGGACGTGGATTCTCCTCTCTGGCAGCCGGTGAATGTCTGCGCGATGCGCACAGACGACCACTGCCAGGGCTTCTATGACTGAGCACTGGTGTGACGTGACCGTCCGGTGCTCAGTGATAGAAGCCACGGCAGAAATAACATCAGGGAGTCTGAAGAACGAGGCAGGTTGGCAAATAAAAGAAAATAAAAACAAAAAAATCATTTTTCTCAATCATAGTTTTTATTAACTATGCAAATATAGTTTACATGTGAATTTATATTTACTAGTAAAAAATTTTTTCCTATAGGGTAGTCTTATATTAAGGCTTTTTCCCCCCTAAATTAAAATTCAAATTTTGGGGGAGTCGTCTTCTAATCAGGGTCGTCTTCTAATCGAGCAAATATGGTATTTACATTTTAGTTTCATTCGTAATTTCTGCCAGGAACACTTAATTGTGTTACTAGGATTAAACTTTCAGATAAAACAAAATAATGAAATCTACCAAGGTGTACTTGTTACTAGAGTTCCATGTATTATCTAAGTGAAACAGCAGCTTTAATCACAAAGACTTTAAAAAAAAATAATAATAATAATAATGAAAAAAAGGCTTTGTATGCATGTGTGGAAAAAATGTGGCACAGGTGGATAGAGGTGAGATAAAGGTGTGTCATGATTGAAAATGGACTAGACATAAGCGAGGGTGTCTCTTCTGTCCCTTAAGCCTCATGGCTTTCGTCTTTCATATTGCCATGTAGTCTGTTTTCTAGAGACTCTGACTCCAACTGATCAGTTACCTGTATGACGAGCCTATTTTAATGGGTTTTGGAAATGTACCAACCAAGCTGGCAAGACATAACAGCTATTATCTCTGTAGCTAATGTTGTTTACTCAAGGATCATTCCGATGTTGTTTTTTGAGTAAATTCCAGAGAACGTGAGGTCTTACCTTTGAACGAGTTAAACTTTTGTACCAATGAATCACACTCTTCATTTATCTTGTTTTCTATGGGTTTCTTTCCCATTCCAAAATCTCGCAACGTTGAAAGAGTAAATCTTCTCATAACTTTCCAGCTCTCATCACGTGCAAAAATAACACCTATATATATTAAACATAGTTATCAATTCATACTAGCTATATTTCAAAAGGTTCAAGTATTGTGTCAAACTCTTTTTGACGTTTTTGACGGTATTTCACTAGACTACTTTGAGGGTATATACTGCCCGAAACAAAGCCTGTCCTTGAAAATGAGGACTCATTGATGCAGGCATTCTGAAATGTAAATTTCAGAAAATTTACAAGAAAAAAAAATGACAATGGGTCTTAATATATAAAATGTGGGCCATTGGGCATTATCATTAAAATGAAGGAATCTGAGCAGGCTCCAATACCTGAACCCGCTCACAACATGGGGTGAAAAGGGGTTAACCAAAAGTGTTTTTTTTGTTTTTTTATTTCACATGGGTCAGTGGGGTGCCAGGCTTGACGTCTTGACCCTTGGTCAGCAGCCAAACAATGGGCAGCATAAATATTAAATTAAACTGCTAAATTCCAAAACAGAATTGGGGGGAAAAAAAATGACGCCTCATTTTATGAAATTAAACCTGGGCATCAGCATCATCTGACATGACACTTGACATGTCAGATTTTGGTTCAATATCTTGAAGGGTCAAAATAGGGTTAAATGGGATATATAAAATGGGTAAAAATGCTGTTTTATTAAACAAATGATCAAATGACTCCTCCAGCAACTGCTGTTACTAGGCAGTCCCCTCAAGAGAGACCAGCCGGCTGCCGCGTGCATTGCAGATTCCCCCTGTATTTGTACTGGTAAGTCCAAAGAGAAATCTTGCCACATTTTGTGGATATACCAGTATGTCCATAGGGTAAGGAACGGCTTAATCAGTCCTTGCTCTTGTCTTAGATTCAGGGGCCATATGCCTATCCCATGCATGTTTAAATCCCCTCACTGCCCCACTTGTACTCATCTGCAATAACTATAACTCTTTGAGAGCCATCCACAATAGAACATACAGAATGCCTTAGGAACTGTTTACAGCACATTCCTCTCCAATATCTGCTGGAAAAATGTATTTACCGTGTCCTTCAGATATATCGTCAAAAATGGCTATTTTTGGTCTTCCAGAAAACTGATCAGCATGGTTAACGAGAGCATCTTTCACCATCTCATAACCACACAGGACCACAATCTTCTCTGTTCCTATCTGAATTCTGTATATTGGTCCATACTTCTCCGACAACTGCAAAGGAAGAAATTTAGTATGTCACTTCAAACATGTTCCTTACATAAGACCCACAGAGAATTAGTTTTTTGTGTATATTATTTTTTTCAGAATATTAAACCACTTAAACAACATATTACAGCTGGATAGACTTGTCAAAAGACAAGGTCACACTTGGTAGAGTAAAAAAAAGTCATGAATATATGTGCTAAGGAATAAAGTACAGAGAACAGATCATCAGTCGTTCAGTTTAGATATCTATGGTTCCTTAAATTGTATTCCTCTCACAAAGTACTACCTTACATCCTCATAACAATGAAGTCCTTCAAAAACTCCCATCATCCCAGCTTTGAGCATATATATATATATAATGGGTCTAAAACACAATGAAGTAGAACTCCCACCACTCTGCATTACTAATTTGAGATTACAAATAATTATGTAAGTTAATGTTTCCAGGCAGCTGCATATTAGCCATTTTTTATGAGTGCTCGCTCTGTTATATGAGCCCAAGCTACTAGACAAACACTCAACCTGGACGTGTGTCTATTTTGTCTCAATGGGCTGTGAGGAGGATGGTTCGGGTGGCCAAAAAATCTCCAAGGATCACAGCTAGAAAACAAACTCAACCGTCTTCAGTTGGCCAGACACTGCTTGAACTTCAAATGGGATCGGGTTCTATGGTCAAATGAAACCATAATAGAGCTTTTTGGCAATAAACCCCAGAGGTGGGTTTGGCGCATGCACAGAGGTAGCCATATGGAAAAGTACCTCATGCCCACGGTTAAATATGGTGGAGCGTCTTTATCGTTTCTTTGTGAAATCTTTGTACTTTTTTTGTTGTTGTTGTTTACATTTGATGCTATAGCGTCAGGATAACTGATTGAATTATGGTCTCATTAATGCAGAAGAGAAGGCACTCTATATATATATATATATATATATTATTTATATATATAATATATATATTATTTTTGTTAAGAAGTTAAACAGTTGTATCTAATGGGATAAAGAATAAGAAGCTTTACATGTTTACCTCCAACATTGTTTCAGTTGGATTCTTCATGTTTAGAATGTGCATATTTCCAATTATTGGTAAAGTCTTCGGGCCAGGAGGAAAATTGTGATAAATGTTCTTACTCCGTCCATAAAACAAAACCAGAAGAGACACGCAGAGTATAATGGTGAGAAGTATTGTTATGGGATCCATCGGAATCATCTCTTTGGCAAAACCTGTACAGGAAAACGAAAAAATATGCGCTGGATTTCATGTTTAGCCTCAGATAAACTTCTTACATCTTAATGCCTGATCTCCCTCTCATCTCCTGTATTTTAGGAACCTAAAACCCTGTATTTAGTACATTGTTATTTCCACACAAATCTAGCTTGGTAACCATTTGATAAATTTTGCCACAATTAATCTCCCCGCTTTCTTTCTGCCTAAATCAACATTCCTTCCGCTGTCTTTTGTTTTGATTATTTTTTTTATTTTTTTTTTAATTACTTGCTTTTTTTTATTATTATTATTATTAATTTTTTTTTATTATTATTATTTTTTATTTTTTTGATTAGCACAGCCCTATGAGATAGATTTCACTATGTGTTTGTTTTTTTTGGGGGGATATTGAACATTAATTAGATGGCCCCAGGGGAAGAAACTTACAATGAGTGAGAGCCCTGCATTGGATAAATCACGACCGCTTTTGATAAGTGCAGTATCAAACATTAACACCATTCGCTTCAAATGGTTCTTTATTGCTGGGTGTTCAATGGGGCTCCAAAGTGTAGTTTATCCTGGGACTTTCTCTGCCCTAACTTCAGCCTACCTATACAATTTACAACTTGGGGAATACACCACATGATCACACACTCACACTCACACTCACTGTAACACACACTATAGTACACACACACAAAATCACTTGCCTTACATGGAACCGATCACATTATGTGACCCGACTGAGCCCACTTCTCCGGGCGGGACAACCCTTATTGTTGTAACGTTCACCCTTCGCTGTATGGACTTGGTTAAACTTTGTGCTACTCATTTTACGTTTTCAGCCACTAGTGGCCGCCCTTGCCACTCAGAACCGCTCAGACTGGTTATCAGGTCCAGCTGCAGTTGATTTCATGATCAAGACAACCTTTATAAACCTGCCCAGCCTTGCAGTCTGGGCCTTGACATTGATGTTTGAGGACTACCTGCTTTGGTTCCTGCTTTGGTTCCTGCTTTGGTTCCTGCTTTGGTTCCTGCTTTGGTTCCTGCTTTGGTTCCTGCTTTGGTTCCTGCTTTGGTTCCTGCTTTGGTTCCTGCTTTGGTTCCTGCTTTGGTTCCTGATCTGCTCCTGCTTTATCTCCTAACGTGTTCCTGAGTTGCGGCCAGCGCTCCACTAAGTGGACTCCCAAGCCGTGTGCCCTGCAAGTGGGCAACCTGCCGTGTGCCCTGCAAGTGGGCAACCTGCCGTGTGCCCTGCAAGTGGGCAACCTGCCGTGTGCCCTGCAAGTGGGCAACCTGCCGTGTGCCCTGCAAGTGGGCAACCTGCCGTGTTCCTGAGTTGCGGCCAGCGCCCCACTAAGTGGACTCCCAAGCCGAGTACCCTGCAAGTGGGCTTCTAGCCGTGCCGTGTGCCCTGCAAGTGGGCTTCTAGCCGTGCCGTGTGCCCTGCAAGTGGGCTTCTAGCCGTGCCGTGTGCCCTGCAAGTGGGCTTCTAGCCGTGTGCCCTGCAAGAGGGCTTCTAGCCGTGTGCCCTGCAAGAGGGCTTCCTGCCGTGTGTGCCCCATCCCGAGGGCTTCCTGCCGTGTGTGCCCCATCCCGAGGGCTTCCTGCCGTGTGTGCCCCATCCCGAGGGCTCCCTGCCGTGTGTGCCCCATACAGCGGGCTTTCAGCCAAAAGACTTTCCTTGTTGCTATATTGTTGTACCATCATATGCAATACAAGTCTTAAGCCGCATCTTCAATCTTTGATTTATTTGCTGCGCCTGTCTGTACCAACCCCAAGCCATCCTGCATCGTGGGGAGCCCCTTGTATCCCCTGGACCTGGGCTCCTTATCTACCTGTGTCCCTGCTTCGTGACAATTGTGCTTCAGGACTGCCATCTTTGGAGGAATAGGACCTGTCTTGGGGCAGTTATCCCCACAACCTCCTATAACAGCCTGTCTCTCAGACCAAACGTCTTAGCCTTATGCCCTTTATTTCATTTCCCATTGTTATTCCTCAGTAATGATATTTTTAACAATAAACAGATAATATCTCCATTATATTCAGCACTGACAACTATCTCTTCAATAGAGAAGGTCTTCCGATCATCTCCCCCTTTTAAAATAAACACAAGTTCTGAAGACTAGGTTAGTAATCTTCGCTTATTACTTACAATACGTGTCCACAGCGCACTCTGGTTCTCTTCAGTGTGTCCCACAACTTCAGCGCTCTTATTATTTATCCAGGTTGGTTGATATGATTATTGGTCACATTCCAAATCCACCTCCAACTGTTACTGCCAAAAATCCTGTAACATTGTGTGTTGATATCAAAAGGACTTTTGACCATCAACAAGGGTGCGTTTAAGGTCACAAGCTCCTGGTGCAGACTGTTTATGGCATCCCCACCTCTATCCACCGCACCTCCTTTTGTTGTATTTTCTGCATATGATATCTGCAATATATAATACATAAGTGAAATACAGGTACGTGTGTATGAGTGTGACAAAGTGTGGTGTTTTTAGGGATCCTTAAGAAGCACATAGCAGGTCCAGCTTTAAAAACAGCATCAATTAAAAAAAAAACTAAATAAACACTTGTTTTGCTCTCTAAGGTTAGGTTCTCTTCTCCATTTCCCAACAACCCTGTAGCCAAATAAAATAATTCACTAGTTTAAGATCTTGCAGCTTTCTCCGCCAAGAAAACCAGTTACACCAGCCTGGTCCTTTTTAGGCTGGGTGTTTCATTTAACTTGCCTAGCACCTATCTTTCCCTGGGGCTTTAACTTGGATGGTAAGGATAAATACATTATCCAAAGCTATATATATATATATATATATATATATATATATATATATATATATATATACTGGATATATCTGAATCCAACCAATTTTACACCCATTTGAACTTTCCACACAACCCCTAATGAGCTTTTGCCCTTTTTCCACCTTGGCAGAATGAGCTATCCACAATAAAAGAAAAGTAATTATTAACATGACAAAACAGGAGCAGGGAAAAGTACAATGAGTTCATAGATGGAATATACCTACTATAACTAAATTTAAATAGACCATTTGATATGGGTCTGCCAGGGACTTTGAGGTTGGTCTTTCTGGTTGTTGTAGGGAAAGTTCAGGTGTCCCAAATTGTAGCTGCAAATGTCCCCTTAGCTCATCATTTAATCTTTTTTTAAGTTCTCAGCCTACTTATCCATCAATCGCCCACCATTCTATTAATTTAATTATTCTCTCTCCTGACTGTCCCATGACGGCAGTGGGAAACACCCCAATTTAAAGGGAAAAATGAGCGGGAAACGGGCGTGTCAAGACCCCGCTCCGGCGACCTGGAGGATCATCAGCATACCGGGTTCCCAGGTACGCCGATGATGTCCATCTAACATTAATGCAAAATCTGACACTTTAAGAGTCAGGCGCCTGTGCCTGTTTTAGATTATTTAATTCAAAGATACATTTACCCCCCCCAATACCTGGCACCTAACTGAAGCTCACAACAACGTCTCACACCTTGCACCCTGCTGACCTGTATGAAGCTAAATATTTGTGACCGATAACAATAATAATATATAAAAAAAAAAACATCCAATCTTACCTCATCTTATCAACCAACCTATTTGATTTTTCTCTTTTTATTGAATTACCCAAAAAGGAAAAAGAAAAACAATACAAAACAGACAAAGACAAAAATAAATACCTACATACATATCTAATTTCTAAAATATTTGTTGGACATGGAGGGTGTCGTGTGGGGATAGACCGGAGAGAAGGAATTTAAGATGAAACTGATGAAAAACAATATTTCAAACTAATTGTTCAGGGTCACTGATACCCTGATTATATTTTTCCCATATTCTCTTCCACATGGCCTTCGTTTTCAGGGATGAGCCAATTATCCCGCTAATCATTTTACACTGATATTTGATATTTTACCTGCGATATTAGTTTCTCTAAAGGAAAATCTAGATCTTGTTTTCAGTGTTTAGCTAATAATTTTTTTGCTGCAAAAAAAGCATCTTTTGATGCTGGATCCAGAGATGGCCATCCCTGATGTAATAGGGCTAAACGTGTTTTTTTAGATATATATCAGTATTCGCAATACACTTTAGTAGATCGAAGGCCTTCTCCCATAGCTTTTTATTTTTTCTACATTTCCACCACATATGGAGGTAATTACATATTCGGCAGATCTGTATCTCCAGCATAGTCTAGATGAGCCAACCTGTTTGGCGTTTAGCACCAGATGCTACACATCTTGAAGTGGGTTTCAATTAGGGACATATCTCTTGTGGGCTTATTTATGTTATTTAGGGCATTATTCCAATCTGTACTGGAATGAGATCCAATGTAGATCCAATGATTTTATTCCATAGACCCAACCTCCTTTTTATTTTGTACCATATTGGGATTAATTGATTTAAAATCAGGCTTTTACTATCTATACATTTTTTTAGTTACACTTTTTTTTGTCTACAAGGAAATATAAAAACATTAAGAGCCATAACCCTTGGCTCATTAACCCCCCCAGTTTTAGTGGTAACGACTCCACTATTTTGAGTCATGACCATCCAATGCATATGCTGGTTAGCCACGTGATGGTTCAGAAAAGTGATCAACTTTCACCTACTCAAAGGCAATGTTTTTAAACATATACCTTTTTTTAAAATCAGCCGTACCTACCCCCCGGGTCAAAAGTTGTGTTAAAGCTTACGACTTAAAGTATCACAGTCTTAGCCTTTTGTAGTTACAACACTATAGTGGTCCACAGCCAGAAATGATTATTTGTAGTCATCCACTCTCTGTAATGCCTTTCCAACTCGACACAAATGTTTTAGCTTTGTTCATATTTTGTCCACCTTTCAAATCCACTCCACCTCCAGTCATCACTGTCAAATAATACTGTAGCCCTGTTTGTTTGTTTGTTGTACCTTTTATGAAATATGGAGGTTGGAAGGCACAGTATCATAAAAAGCTGTGGCCATTTTTATTTTTCTTATCTTTTCTAGTTACCAATTAGCTGTATTCACGCACCACTCAATAGACTTAAAAAGTGACCGTTTCATGGTTTAAAATGTAAAAGTCCGACAACCCCAGGTTTCTTGCAGACAGTTTTAGAAATCATCTGAAGATCTTGGGTTTCTCCACAAAACATAAGGATGCAAATATGATAAGGAATGGATTAGGAAGAATGTATTATCAAGGATATCAGAAGGCAGTTAAAATTGGCTGGTCACACTGGAGAAGGACTATAAGCAGCCCACAAGCAGATAAAAACTACTCAAATGCCAAATTTGACGCAGAGCAAACATATATCTGAAATGGAAATGATAGAAGGAATAAGGGAGAATATGTCAGAAAGAGAACTATTACAAACCTATCCACATCAAAGAGATGCTGCACTGGACAGGACCAAACAGAGAAAATTAAGCTGTGGTACATTGTAACATCATTGATGTGCCTATTGAAGTGAAAACAAATGGGTTCTAAGACCTAACCATGGTTCTAAGATATATTCATAACACATTTGTTGACAATACCGAATTATAAACATGGTCAAACACAGTTACTGTCTCATCCATGCCTATGATTAAGGCTCGGTTTATGTTAAAAGACCTGAATGTTAATGACGATGTTATAAACCATTTCATGAACTTCATCCTGGGTTATCACTTGAAGGCACTGCCAATACAGAGAAGATGCTAAATACAAGATCCTGGGAGACCTCTGACAACCAGCCAGGAGGCCACCAAGTTTTATTGAGCAATGCTACAAAATAGGTGAATAATTAGCAGTTTCCACTGAGTTTTGAGTTTATAATTTCTATAATTTGTACATTGATTGGTTGCCATGGAATCTTCTTATTTCTGCAGAAGCTGTAGCTTGTTCTGAAGTTGCTTCATGATCTCCTCTAAATGTTTTGTTTTTAATTGATTTCTAGAAAGGGAAAGAGATACAGAGCTGAACTTATAACATGTATGCCGAAGGCCACAACAGGTAAAAGCCCGGTGGGTAGGAGCTCAGCCACCAGCTAGTAAATGTAAACAAGTTATAATAAATATGTTGGATCAAACTGATACTTGTGAAATCTTCACTACCCAAACCTGTCAACAAAATAATATCTATTTACCCCTTTAATACATTCATGCATGCTATTCCACTCTTCTGCTTTATTTTTTTATGCCTTCCTAAATATACTGCTTAAAACAACCCTATGTAAAATTAAGCCAGTCTCCATCGATGGTTATGATTTGAGAAATGGCCTATGCTTGTTGCTCTCGAGCTTGTTTATATACTCCTTGATAGACTGACTAGATGGGCCAATCTGCTGTCCAGTCAAAATCTTTGTTCTTGTGCACCAGCAGCCCCAAGTGGTTGGAGGATATATTGCACCCTCTATTGATTGTAATGTAAATAAAGAAACCTATTAACAGGTCAATATATAAAACTGCACACAAATGGTTAGAGTCCTTTTTTTTTTTTTTTTAACTAAAACACAAGTTTTCAATCTCCCGGTCACACGACTACACTCCAGAAGTAAGTATTATAGAAATTACGAATGAGTCACACTTACATTATCTGTATATTCTATTTAAAAGTGCTTAATTAAGCATAGTAATTGGAACAGCACACATTTTCTTGTTATAATTCTTTATTTTTAGAATGCTTAGAAACATTTTTATGTCCCTTAAAATACACATCTTGAAACGCAAAGATCTCCGAAAAGTTTTCTCTGTCTGCCTTTTACATTTTATGTAAGAAAATGGCCCTTAAAACCACGAAGATTTAATTGTAAAACATATAGAAAACCTTGTTCCTAGTATCACACCTGTTATAAAAGTCTATACATATTTAGGGAGAGAGTACCTAATGTGGTTTGGATAAATGATAAAAGCAAATTCTAATTTTCCTTTTTTTTGGAATTATATGGCTGATGAGAGTCAGGTTAACATTTCAGTTGTCCCTTGACACAGGCAGGACTACTTACTATTACCCGGTGAGCAGGTTAACGAAGAATAGCCTCATTAGCATACCTGGGAACCTCTGAGCTCCGGCTACCTTCCCTTGCGGTCCCACTGTCATCGGTGGGAGTTCCCTCTGACGTCGGTGGGAGTTCCCTCTGACGTCGGTGGGAGTTCCCTCTGACGTCATGGGAGTTCCCTCTGATGTCACTGGGAAACGCCCCCATTTAAAGGGAAAATAGGCGGGAAGCGGGGCGTGTCAAGACCCCGCTCCTGCGACCTGGAGGATTCGGGTCTTGACCCGGAGAAGCGGTATTCTCATCAGTCTCAAATGACTGGCATATTACATTATTACATTCAAGATGCAATTTTGTTTAATTTCTAGGGCTGTGAGAAATGTGTTATAGTTATATACGTTTATTTTCTTTTTGTATAATCATAGGACCCGCCTAGGGTATGCTGTGAATATATTAACAATTAATTATAATTAATATATTACAATGAATGTCAGAAGGCTGTTTTTAGCCCATAAGGTGCCAGACACAGCCGAACCATCTATAACTGTTTTAGAGTCTGAAGGATGTGCAATGTTGCACAGAACTTTCTGACACTCATAGAGTAAAAGCTGTAATCAAGAACGAGATGAGATCTTTTGCAGATGTTGGTGGGGTGAATAGAGAAGGGTGGATGTTAAAAAAAGAGAAAAGATAAAAGAACAGACAGACTCACCAGAGAAGAATGCAGATTAATTATTTGTGAGAATATGTATCCTTTTAAATGTTTACATTTAAAAAAAATGCTCTCTGCTTCCTTAAAGGAAAATAAAACCAAATAAATTAATTTAACATAGATACATTTTAGTAAGAGAGCTTCAGCAGGTTGCATATGTAAACAGACATCAAACATAAATGTATTCTCATTCCTGGCTGTACCATATTTGCTGTAATGAGCTTCTGCGGAGGCAATAACCTGTACTAAAAATCAGTAATTTTTCTTGTTTTTTGTCATCTAGAAGGTACAGTTCTATACAAATTTACGTATTAAATGAGTCATTTTCCCTTTTTTTTAGTTTCTTCTATGCTGCATTAGCCCAGACCAATTAAATTTTCAGGAAAAAAAATATATATATCATAATAATGAATTAGTTTAATATATTTGTAGAGGCTAAAACATATTGCACAAAATGCTACTTACACATATGAAGCAACATAGGGCAAAAGTATAAAACTAATTAAAAATTATTATATAGTATGGACAGTTCTTATAAAATTCAAGCCATAGTCTCTTATTGATCTGATGTCTCGCTGTGAGGCAGTGCACGCATATAATAGAGCTTTGGAGTGGCAGTAAACCCAACCTCTGGGATGAGGTCCAACACAGCGTCAGGAGTAGGCTGAAAAGTAAAATTCTGCAAGAGCTTGATGAAGAACAGAAACAATTCCATTTTCGCTAACGTTTCCCCAGGGCAAATTCTCCGACCTAGAAAAATAAGAAGGACATTTTACATGTTCAAACAGATAAATTATACCATTGATATAAAAAAAATGCGGCATTTATGTGAAATTCTTGATTTTAGTGTAAAATTTTTCTTCCACAATCCTGTTTTTTTTGTTACTTTTTAACACATACAGCAGGTAAACTGATAGAAAGAAGTAACAATACTCTTTGTAGAAAAAAAGATGGCTTCTCAGATTGCTATGTTCTTCTAAATGGGTCTTGCTTCCCTACACAATCTCAAATCATGCCTTCATTTGCCTCTATAAGTGGCCATACTGCGCTCCATTTGGTTTTGTTGGATAAAATGATATATTTTTTGATTTGGCGCGTAGAAACGGGAGAACCTCAGGACAGCGAACTGATGATGAGCCATTGCAACGTATGGTTCAGAATTCTCGCCACTGATTGGTTGTTTGAAGCCGTCAATCAGTGGCAGGATAGCACCCCTCCCCCTCAGTGTTCAGACCAAACATACCCCCTACTGGGAGGGAGGTTGGGAAGAGGCAAATGCAGAATCCCCATGCATTTATAAGGGGGACGCCATGAAAATTTAAAGTGACCACACAGCTATCATATGCATTAAATAGTTTAACATTTATAGACATTTATAGACATCCATATAATTGCAGAATTACCTTTTTTTTTAAATTTTTTGCCCATGAAAATTTGCTTATTTAAAATGGTGTCCCGATACTGTACCTGCTGAGAAAGGCATGAACGCCTCATTCTTCACAAAGTTTCCTTCGGAGTCTAGAAAATGTTGTGGGTAAAACTGGTCGGGTTTCTCAAAGTGAGCTTTATCTTTCAGGACAGATGTTAGCAGCGGAATGATCTGAGTGTTCTAAAAAAACAATAATCATTTTTTTTTTTTATAACTGACATTTGAAAAAGGTAATTTCTACAAAAAAAAAAAAATGTCTCAAGCGCAAACCTTCTCACTTAAACTCAACAGCTTTCCTGGGACTGAGGCCTACCTGCTAAGGGGACATCCTAAAACATTTAATGTGGCAATAGCTTAATGTAGCTTAATTTGTCAACGTGTGCCCAAACGTCAATCAATTGCTTTATATTTTTAGCTATCCAAGTCTATCCTAGAAGTTTCATCGATTTTGGTTTCCCACGTTGCACGTGAGTGACATTAAGCTTGTTTTTGGGGAGCTTAATGTGGTTTAACATACAAGAAAGAACTTAAATATTAATTAACTTTCTTCCAAACTCCCCACAATACAATAGTCAATCTGTTCAAACATGTTATTTAACTATTTTCACAGTCCTAAAACATTTAATGTGAACTGCTTATTGTAAAAAGAGCTTAATGTACTATAGTGTGCCTATACATCAATCCATTGACATCGAGGCATTACAGCAACACCATAGATCGTAGATCACTTTCTCAGCTTGTTTAATGAAATGACGTATCAGGCACGTCATAGGTCGTTAAGTGACCATTTTTCTGCGACGTGTCTGACCCGTCAATGGACATTAAGGGGTTAAGCTTAATGCTATTCATTTGCAATTTGGTAACCCTAATTCATGAAACTTCTAGGATACATTTGGAAAGTTAAAATATTAGGTTGTGCAAAGTTTCAAGTCAATTGAGTGATATTTGTGGACACTGTGGGACATTAAGCCCTTGTGTACATTAAGCTGTTCACACTAACATAAAAAAAATAAAAATATTTGTGAACAATTTTTGGCATGTTATATGCTGTATGATATTTTGTGGATATGTTTGAATAGCGGGACTCTTGTATTGTAGAACGTTTGGAGGAAACTGAGTAATATTCAAGTTAGTTTTTGTACATTAAGCCCCGTTATGATCCCCCAAAAAACAGCTTAATGTCACTCATTTGCAATGTGGGAAACCAAAATACATGAAACTTCTAGGATAGGTTTGGATAGCTAAACACTTAGGTTGTGCAAACTTCTGGAGCAATTGATTGAGGTTTGGACACATTTTGACACATAAAGCTATTTTCACATTATTTTTTTAGGATGTCCCTCTGTCAAGTGTCCATCTGGAGGATGACCGGACTTTGGGACCCAAAACCCTGTGTCCTTCTTTCCTCCCTTTTTTTCTGAGAGTTCAGAATGCTTGATATGTATGAGCAGAAAAGTGTTTATTCATTAAATTGGATACATAAAATGCATTATTGTTCTTGATGTAAATGCCTCACATGGTAATATGAATGATCGCTATTAAACATGGTTATTGAAACTATCAATAGGTCACATTATATTAAAAAATATTATTTCTGCAAAAATCAAAACCATTTAGTAAAAGACATGGAAACAAAATCTTTCCCATTAAAGCGTGCACCCCCCCCCCTCCTGGGTTTGATCTTTCACAAAACATTGTGAACCAAGATTTCAAGAATGTTGAAGTCTTTTACTTTACTGCAAACAGTAAATCCCATTAGTACATTACTTTTTCTTTATCTAGCACAAAAATGTGTCTCTTGCCTTTGGTATAAAATATCCTTTGAATGTGACATCTTGAGTGGTCATGTGCGGAAGGTTTGCTGGTGCAATATTAGCGAACCTTTGGATTTCATGAATGACGGCGTCTGTGTACGGCATTTTTTTTCTATGTTTCGCCTGAGGTTGAGCTGATCCGATCACTCTCTCGATCTCATTTTGGACTTTTCCTGGGAAACACACAAAAGCATTTCATATGGACAAATCAATTAGAGCTAAGCAAATTGATACGGGACTATCCTTAGAAGAATATTTAGTTTGTTAGTTATATTTTTTTTCGTTGTTTCTTATATTTTTTGTCTTTGGATAATCTCCCTGACACTCCCATGAGAGAAGAAAGCATATTAACCCTTTAAGGACAAGGGGCAGTCCCAAAACCCATTGAAAACAATGCATTTTGAGCCCGTACATGTACGGGCTATGTCATTAAGGGGTTAAAATACTCTTTTTAGTACAACATATTTCTACTGCCAATGTTTGTCTATGGAGACGGCGGCCAATGTGCTTCATTTTATATACTAGTTGGCAATAAGGGAAGCTGAAACACCCAAACTCAGTAATAAGTAATAAGGGTGTCCACATACTTTTGGTTATATAGTCTATCTTAATCATCTCTAATGTAGACTTTCAAGGGAAATTGTTAGATGCTCTTTGTTCTTGTATCTAAATTTTCAGTGCAACTTGATCCCTTTATGCTTGATTGCTTCATTAGTATAGAGTATGAAACAAAATGACATCATTTTCTCACTCTGAATGTCCGGGTATTTCATCATTAACAGAAGCCCCCATCGGAGAGTACTTGAGGTTGTTTCCATCCCAGCAATAAATAAATCAACCGCCAGCATCGTTAGATTGTCATTGTGAAAATATAATTTTGTTTTAGACTTTTCCTAGAAAAAAAAAAAGAAATATATCGAGGAACACGGACATTCTAGAAAAACGTAGATGATGTTCCATTGTACAAACGTATTTGTGTTTAGCAAGAGGACAAAATCTGGCAGGCACCTTTATTCTCAAAATGAGACAGAGCCAGTATATGGATTCATTTCATGTTGCCTTGTTTTTTTTTCTCATGCTACCAAAGGATAGAAACTTAATATGAGGGGTGAAATAACAGTAGGAAAGAATGCAGCATATTCCATAGCGATGTTACAAAAAGAGTGAATACGAAATTACCAATAACATTAATAATCGTGTAAGTGGAGAAAAGGATCATGTTCTTGTAATATTATAATTTAGTAGGGCGCTGAAGGAGGATGAGGCAGAAGGTCGGGAACTGCTTGGGCGAGGACAATTTGAGGCTAATGTGGACACGTGTGTAGCCTGAAGATCCCACATTTCAGATCTCCAGACCACACACACACCTCTACATTACCCTCGCCACAAGGAAATTGTCCTCTCGCAAGCAGTTCCCGACCTTCTGCCTCATCCTCCTTCAACTGGGATCTGATGGTTTCTTTTCAATCACAGGATAGATTTTCTGTTTCTCTGAATTTAATTTTGTTGCTTGTCCTTGTTTCGTCTCGTCTATGCATCCCTATTATCTCTACACTTGCGGTGCTGAAAGTGTGCAATTTTGATATTTTGTTATTTGAATGCTCTGTTCAATCTGCTCTAAAGTTTTATTAAAGTTTTTTTTTAACTTTAACACGGAGGATGTTAAATAAAGTTAAAACAAAAAAAACCCGGTGTTTTAATTTAAGTCCTGGGTAGGGGCACCGAGAGTCCGCCGGAATTATTCTGACACTCAGCTGTGAAGCGCGCACCGCGGCAGAGCGGGAAGACGGACGCCTCCCACTCCCACCGCAGGACTCCGGCAACAAGGTAAGTAAGGATAGGGAGAGGGGGGTAGATAGTGAGAAGGGACAGGGGGGGGCAGTGAGAAGGGGCAGAGGGGGGGAAGGCAGTGAGAAGGGGCAGAGGTGGTAGATAGTGAGAAGGGGCAGAGGGGGGAGATTTTTTTTCCCCCCTTTTTTTTGTGGGATGGGGGCGCCAGAGGAGTACTCCGCATAGGGCGCCAGAACACTTAAGCCCGGCTCTGCCTCGACCAATGAGTCACAAAC
The DNA here is from genome assembly GCA_029215755.1 of Spea hammondii. Lineage (NCBI taxonomy): Eukaryota > Metazoa > Chordata > Amphibia > Anura > Pelobatidae > Spea > Spea hammondii. The sequence goes on from JARDYJ010000003.1 coordinate 125,313,203, forward strand.
ATCAAAAAGAGCACAACCATACAGTTGCATGATTTTTATTGCAGTTTCGACACTTTTGTAAGAAATTTTTTATGAAAAACTAATTAGGAAGGCACTGGAGGGAGGCAGGGGTAGGATGAGGCGGGGGGGCTGTCTTAAGGCTTGTACTGGACCCCAATGGCTGGATTTCTGATGGCAGCCCAACCAAAATGAGGCATGGGATCCCTGCTGTTCCAATAATTGTTCCCAGATAAGAGCCTACTTCATGCATAGGGCTTCTGTCCTTCAGCAGGGGTATTTGTACAAACTAAGAGAGACTCTATTTTGAGTAAAGGTTCATTCAGCCGTGAAGGTACAGCAACAGGCAAAGAGACATTTTGCATGTATAAGCTTGAGTCAAGGACAGTCGCAGCTATGTTGACAATGTCTTTGAGCGAGTGCATCTACTCTCACATGGGATAAGCAGGAACGCGCACTAACTTTACACGTCAGGAACTGTGTTTGGTAGGAAAGCGAAAATATTTCTGGATCAGTGAACATAAAAATCACCCCCCCCCAAAAAAATACCTCTTGTTGTTTGACAAGAAATACATCGATAAGATTTCTCTGCTCATTTACATCCAGCTGCTTCTTGCAGTTTGTGAAGGTCTCCTTAACAAAGCGCCTCATCTCTGCCGCGTTTTTAAGAACAGTTTGGTGGCTTCCAGGTAACCAGCGCACGATAGATGGAAAAGCATTATACAACTGGTGAAAATGAGGAAATCTTATCTTATTAATGATTCATTATAATTACTCGGAATCATGTTTTAAACACATCAATCATAAAATCCACTAGTTTTTAAAGCTAAGGCTTTTTACATAATTTAAGGACCAAAGCGTATATATATATATATATATATATATATATATATATATATATACATAAATTTTTCTGTACAAATAAGGCAAATATTCGTGTGTGTGTGTGTACTGGTATTTATGTACATGTAATCTATATTAGAAATAATGAATTTCTATGGTTTCATGTCATAATGCAATGGTCCATTTTTACTTTTTCTTATGTACATGGATAGTTTGGAGTCGTCTTTTGATAAAAGTCCTAGTAATGAGACCAACTTGTATGAACCATACTATGTTGAATTAAACTTATTGGTTGTTTTTGGAACTCTCACCCCTCATTATTTCTTATGTTTTTGGTTGTGTTAATGGTTTCATGCATGCTTTCTTATTTTGTTATATCTATAAATATACAGTCGAATTGAGTGATCAGTAAATTGAGGGTTACCTAAGCAGATTTGACTAGTTGCATGTATGTCTATTCATTAATATTCAAGTTGTTTGTTAGTGCCTTTCCATTTTTCTGGTTTCAGGTAAGGGCATGAAAGTTGAAAACTTGCATGTTCTTGCCTCAAACTTGGAAAGTTCCAGCAAGCATCACTCACCCACACACACAATATCATTATATAAATAATAATATAACTGTGAGGGGGTTAACAAAATAAATAATAAGTGGAGAACACGTGTGATTTTTTTATATTACAAAACATTTATTTTAACACTCCAACTCACCGTGAGGCACACAATGGGGTCCGTGTTCCGTGTACCACATAAGCTAATTTTAGAAATCCTCTGCTCAGGTATACTTGGGCTTTTATTATCCCCTTCTCCTCTGTGCAAGGGGTAGGGGAAGGTGGGACAACAAGGTTAACAGGTGGTCCCAAGTTTTGAGTGTTTTTTTTAATTTTTAAATTAATGTAATTAAATTTGTTCCAGGAGTGGAGGGCTGTCAAGTTACCTCGCGTCCCCCTCACTCTGCAAACTCACATTTATATCTGCAAGTTAATTGCTTTTTTGACCTGGCATTAACACACATCAACTCTCCTGCAGTCAATGTTATGCGAGTTGTGAATTTTTTTTTTGCAAGTAAATGTAAGTTGGATTTAGTGAATTTGCAAGTTGCACTTTTGCCTAACTTTATTTATACTGATATGAAGCTATATAAGGTATAAATATACTTTATATCCCAACAGTCCTACATAGTATATACATAGATCCACGTATAACTCAAATTTTAAAGAATTGACCATTTTGACAATTAACCTATTCACTACTGTTTTTTTTAGTATCCCAATGACTATGTTTTTGTAATTTTTGTTATATGTGGGTTTAAAACAAGATTCCCCTTTTAAGTGTTTGATGGGCCCACTCAAATTATACTTCATTTTTCTAAGAAAAAATAGGGGTTTTATTTGAAACTCTAGAAGCCTGCAAAAATAATAATTTTGAGTGCTAGTAAAAAAAAAAAAACTAGAAAAAAAAGAAAATTTAATTTTCTTAGAATGTCTTATTTATTAGGTGCCCCTAATGAACAATGACCCAATTTTAAATTTGTTTTTTTTTTTTGCAGTGTTCTCAATGCAATATTCACAGAGATCTCTTTATGGCTCTTTCATATATGCTATGCATTCCAGTGATGTCACAATAACATCACTGAGCTCACTGTATTGTTTATTCATATATTCATTTTATTTTTCATCTTAATTTTTTTTTTTTTAAAGAAAACAATTTTTTGTATTTTTCCCTTTGTGGGAACATGGAGAAATCCTTTACTATGATCCTCCTGCATTGACTTGCATTGCTGATCGTTATATGTGTGATTGGCCAGCAGGTGGAGATGAGCAATCGGATATCTAAGCAGGCTCTAGAGAGATATTGAGTAGCATACAAACTGGTTTGGGACAAAAACATGTCAATCCCATATAAACAGCTCCATAACCTAGATTAGTGTTGATCCTTGTACATTAACTCTGATCCTAGATGTAGAACTTAGTAGGGGATTTTTAGAGGAGGTACCTACTCACCACTAACAACCCTTACCTGAGGAGCCAGGATCACTAAAATTGCATACGTCAAATTAACAGATGGTACAACTACCATCTGTCCATAAACCTAGTAAATATCCCAATAACCCCCCAAAACATCTAAGAAAATTACGTTAACTTACTAAAACAAAGATGAGAAAAACAAAAATATATGCAGAATGTTACTCTCTTTATTAAACAAATCCTTCTTCCACTAATCGGAGATACCATAACCTGCAATCAAGCATTTAATTTATACATCACATCAGTGCAATTGTATACATCAGAATGCTGTATATATATGATTATTTACAGATTTCCTGCAAATTGCAGGAAAAATTGCAGAACTGTTTTTTTACATATAAATAAATAAATTTACAACTAACCATTCAGCCTAACTATTCTGCCTATTTTCCACGTAAACACAAAGGGTTCAATAGCTAAATTGAGAGTGGTTATGAGCTGGAAATTCACTAACGCCAACTCATGCTTGCACTCACAAAAAATATCTTTGCATGCATGTGACATGTGACTTGAACAAAGAAAGCAACCTAAGGATTTATTAACTTGCGAGTACCTTGCAAGTTGGAAATGTGCCAACCCTACCTGCGGAAACAATAAATAATAATATATTATATTTAAAAATATTTTTTTTAAAAACCAAAACAAATGAGAGTCTCTAGGATGCCCTATCAATTAAAGGTGGCCAATTATGCCCTCTTGTCCTTCTCCGTTATCCCCCCCCGCCAAACAATGGTTGTTGCATGGAAGTTTAAAAAAAATGCTTGTGTGCAGCCTGTACCCATTTTACAATCTGCTCCCATCAGGTGTAGATTAGATCCTAAAGACCCTGTTTATTTTTTTTTTTTTTTATAAATATACAATTATTTTTATTATTATTTATTGCAGGGAGGATGCTTCAGGATTGGACCTGCAACATTGAATTCAACTTGCATGCACTCACCTGAAACTCCCAGAATTTAAAGTTGCAGGCATATATATGCATATATATATATATAACACTTTTATTTGTAAATAACTTGTATTTTAGCGAACATGTGTTATTTTGCAAGGTATAGTATGCAAGGGCATGCAGCCTCATTCAATTTAACATTTAATGCGTGCATGAGACACTAGTTTTAATATCTCATTGGATCAAAAGGAGATGGATAAAGACAGGTGGTGTTAAAGATTAGCTTACCCAAGTCATAGGACTTCCCACAAGTCTCACACTCTCATTTATTAAGTGCAAGAGTCTAAGAGTTGTTGGATCATCATAATCAAACCGGTAGCCAAGAAGTATGGACACGATTATATTGGCCACAGCAGCGTTTATAATCATAGTGTTCACAAAAGGCAGTCCTGCAATGAGAAAAAAAAGTTGTGCACCCAAACAGTAGAACAAGTACTAAAAAGCTAAATAGAAAACGCACAGTCAGACAATCTCAGTACTATAGTCAATTTAAATCAAGCTGTATTTATAAAATGTTGGGCTATTAAAAGGAAACTGTCACCGTTACATTATTTAGAATTATAAATTATTATGTTATGGTCTATCAGTCTAGAGTCCCATATGTACCCACCAGTAAAGAATGTAAATTAAAAGCATTACACAATTACATACGTTGTACAGGTAGCAAAAATATAAGATTTATTCTTGGTATATCTTTTATATTTCTCCTATTTTATCCCCTCATTATAAACTGTTGCTAACAGCCTTCAGTTGAACAAAAATCCCTCTAGACGATGCAGTGTATCCTCTTGAGGCATGTTGCAAAATAAAAGCAACATATCTAAGGATACCTTCATACCATAGGAGGGTTAGCAAAGCTTCAGTTGCCCCATGCTTTGAATTAAAAATTTGGGGCATCTACCTAAGCTTTTTTGTGTGGCTTACTTGCAATACCGTATATAACCACCAGGGTTATTGAGTACCACATTAGCATTTACAGTGATTAGAATATTATGTGGAGTCAATGCCTTTATAAGGGTCTTGGACTGGACTAGGATGTATCTTGACGTGACTAAATATTCCCTAGTCCACATCAATTAATTCTCCTCATAGTATTTGAAGAAGAGACTGAAAATAGGTACTGAAGCGATGCATAAGGTAGTAAGGCATCTTGATTGGTTGATTTTGGTCTAAACTCAGAATGACCATTATCCACCACCTCTTCATCCATCAGTCTGGACTGAACAGACAGGAAAATATACCCAACAATATAGACAGTCCAATAAGGTCTGGAGCAGCAGGCCCAGGGGGCCAGTAGCCCGATGTGGTGCTGCTCAATGGCTTAGAAATGAGGCCTCTGATGCCCTAGTCAGCCAGGTTCAAATTCATTTTTGCTGTGGAAATTATGCAAATTTAACAATGGAGGTTTACTATGATGATGATGATTTCTGAATGAGTACTTTAGCCAATAAAAAATCTCCAAAGATGATCAGAATTCATGACTTGCAACATAAAATTACAAATTATAATGAAAAAAACACATACTAACCTTTGTAAGATTGAATTTCTTGCACCAGTAAATCACATTCTTCATTTATCTTGTTTTCTATGGTTTTCTTTCCCATTCCAAATTCTCGGAATGTTGAAATGGTAAATCTTCTCATGACTTTCCAGTTCTCATCATGGGAAAAAATAATACCTGAGAATTATATGGAACGTGCAACACAAAAGTGGATTATGGAAAACTGTCAATAAGATGGAAATGGTCAACACTGTATAATTTGGGAGTTTCCAGTTGTATGGCATGCTGAGGCTGCCATTTATTGTTCTTGGTTTACACATTTCCTTGTAGGAAACTCTTAATATGCCCTACATTCCAGTGTTAACCCACTCTAGATTTCTAGATTTCTTTTGAGTTTTAGTTTGTATGTCCCGTGCCTGTTGTAGCTACTCAAATTATTTTCCTACTTCCCCCTGCTTTCCTTCTTTCTGAGTGATTAGGTTACCACTAGGGATATCATCTCGGAGGTGTGAATGCAGACTACTGGTAACTTTTCAAGTAAATAGTGGAGATGGAATGTGGGAATGATAGTTGGTGATCTACCAGCAGCAGATGACATGAGTCCTTCTGGAAAGTCCCAGATAATTGACAACTATGGTATTATTTGACATCACTAATATCTGAAGTATAACTGAATACAACACTTATTTCTTCCTTCCCATATTCATCTGCCCTTTAAATTATATGTACTAAGTGACAACCTATCAAAGTAAGAGTGAAAGGTATAGTTACACTTTTGTACATGTGTAGCATGTCTCAGTTTGCCTTACTTTCCAGATTTGTGTACATTGGGCCAGCAAATCTGTTCTCTAAAACGTTGAAGTGTTAGTCATGTTGACTTACAACTCTACATGCCCTCGCCTGCAGCTTGCAGAATCCCACACTCAAACACATAGACAACTAAATTAAACATAAATAAGTTAAAGAAAAAAGTCCCAAGGACCCCATATTAACTAAGGTTGGATGCCAACAAAGACACTCCTTTTCCCCAGCCCCCCAGTGTTAAGGGGTCTCCTAATTTCCCCTTTGGGGACATACAGCTGTCCTACGACCATCTCAAAACAACAATGATTTCCCATGTTCGTCTTACACAAATGGTTTCTTATAACCAAAACCTTACTTTCTATCCTGGACATTGCCTTTAATGACATTACCATAGGTTAATATACATAATATATTATTGGTATTTGCGCTTGGATTCTTATCTGTAGGACCTATTATTTTTTTTTTAATAAATTGTAAGAAATTATTTACTTTACCATGCCCTTTTGCTATATCGTGGAACATTTGTAGGTTGGATCTTCCAGAAAATGCTTCAGCATAGTTAACAAGAGCATCTTTTACCGTCTCATAGCCACACAGCACCACAATCATCCTTGTTCCTAAATAAATGCTGAAAACAGAGCCATACTGCTCCGATAACTGCAAAGGAAGATTGGAGATACAGCATAAAATATATAATACATATAGTATATATGAACAATATTATGTTGTTAATATTAATAGTGATATATATACTGTATTTATATATTTTCTATATTAACAAAAAATATAAACTTTTTGTTAAGAGAAAAAAAAAAGCTTTCTAGATTTCACACAGCATATAGTCTGAAGATTACATTTGATTTATTATTATTATTATTATTATTATATGTTGGTTGTTTTTTTTTTTTTTTACCTGTAGAATTTTATCAGAAGGTCTCTTGAGATTAAAAATGTGCATATTCCCAATGATCGGTAACGGTTTTGGTCCAGGAGGGAAATTCCGATAAATATTCTTATTTTGACCATAGAAAATATATACCAAAGACGCACAGAGAATAATGGAAAGCAGTATTATAGCTGGAAAAAAATCTTCAGTATAATCAATAGGAATCATTTCTTCAGCATAAACTATATAGGGAAAACAAATGAAAACAGACCTGTTTATAAAATACAGGGCATAAAACTAACATCAATAGGTTCCATATATTGTATGTTCATTATCTAGTTCATGTCTGATACAATAGACAGATATCTCCAGTCAAAAAATGTAAAAATTATTATAATGCCTCCATGGCTTGTTTATATTAAAGTTTGTCCCTGTCTATCCCATTGTCGACAAGTTGAGGGTGCAGATTTAGGTGGGATATATATATATATATATATATAATTTTGTGCACTTACACTTACTTGCTATCAACCTGTATAATAACGAATATACAAGTTGCATTGCGAGTATTAGAACTCATAAATCCCATAACATTTTCTTAGTGAATAAGCCCCTTTATCGGGACTTTGACGCTATACTTAATACATATTCCGAGCTTCTAAAAAAAAAAAGGACATCAGAGAGATTACTAAATAGGAAGCAGTTGGGGATTTTACTCGCAGAATTCCGTCTAGTAAGCTCAAGAATATTATTTCCACTGAATTCAACTCCCTCATAAACTCCAAGTAAACTAGTCTAATTTAGTATAAGTAAATGACATAAACAGGATTTAGCCCCAAGCAAAATACATTGTGTAGCCTCAGATGTGTCAATACGTCCCAGAGCTGTATCACCAAACGTTGGTAGAAACATAGAATTTAATGGCGAAGAGCCATTCAAGTTGTTTAATCGGCAACTTTTTTTTACCTGCTCTAAAGAATTACCATAGAAACATGTAAAAGTTGCACTTTCAGTAACCTCGTCATGACAGAGGATTTTTCTTACCGGGGTACTATTTGCCAATTTTAACATATGTTTGCTTAATCTTGATTAAACATTTTCCATGTTTGAAGTACCACAGAGATGAATTATGTTTATTTTTTCGAGGACAAATAGAGCCTTCTTTTTAACCAAAAGACAAATGTATAACACGACGATAACTACAAATATGCAAAAATAAAAGTAAAAATTCTGAACGATAACCCGATTTATATACAGCAACATTCACTGAGTCCAGTAATACTCCATATACAAAAGTGTTTTTTTTTTTAATGTTCTAGGGGGTCATATCATATCCAACCCTTATCTTGTACGTTATATTTGAACTTGTACATTTTATGCTTCTAGTGGTAGAGGAACATTGTATTGGACACATTTTCGTGTTCATTTTTCTGAATTTGAATTTGTTTCCCTTTTAAAAAAAAAAAAATGTTTTTGTTTTTTTGACCTATTTTGTATCTTGTGGACTCCAGTGGTGTCACTGTGAGATTATTGGGATCCCTCTCTTATTTTTATTTGCATTTTTTCTTTCATTGACACCTATTGGAATGGAAATGCCCACTTGGCCAATCGACTGTATAAACAGTAAAGTTGTATCGGCACCCATCAGATAAGACAGTCCAAGAAGTCATCAGACGTAAAAGGTTGGACGTACTATTACGTACACAAGCTCAGCTTAACACTTTTTTTTCATAATAGCATGGACATTACGGATTAAAGGGTAATGCTACACAAAATTAGATAAAACAAAAACATGGGCAGACACATATGGGATGAGGGATTCTGTGTAGTTTCAAGTGTAATCACTCAAAATATAAACAGTTTTAGCTTTTTTTTTTTACTTACAAGAATATAGTAGTCCACCTCCTGTTCCGATGATTCGTAGTTCTCCGCTCTCAATAATGTATTCGGAGCTCTCTAAGTAAATCTGAATGGTGTCTCCCTTCCAAGTTTCACCCCCAATCGTTTTTGCTAAATGATGCAGTAACGCTGTTTGTTGTTCTGAATATATTTGTCAATAAACCGTAGAGAAGAGCTTTTACGTACCCAAAGTAAATATGAAGGTTTAAAGGCGCAGTATCTTAAAAAATGATGTAAAAAGTAACATCTTATTTTTGCTCATCTTTTCCACTCCTCTGTTAGCTGTATGACTTCTCTCTGCTACCTGTCTGTGAAAATGGCAATTTAAGCATTCAGGGTATTTACACATGTGGTGACATAAGTATTGTTGTCAATGTTTTTGCCAGTTGAACTCTTCCTGTATTACATGTCTTTTGATATGTTAACGAGGGCACACCTACGGTGATTCAATATGCCTGTTGAATGCAATATCTTAGTTCAGTCTCTCTCTGCCCCCATCCTGCATGGATAGGGTAATCGGTGGTGTGCTGGGTTATGTTGGACCTTTAGGTTGCAGGTTAGTCTTGGGAAGTGTTGCATTGTATGTTGTGCTGTCACTCATTTATTGTATGTTACTGTGTTTTTGTCGCTCATTAAATATCTGTTAAAGTAGACGAACCTTTGTGAGATATTTTTATATTTGATTTAACACCACAACACACCACAGCTGGAACATACCGAGAGGTAACATGCATTTCCGTAATGTCATATTTTTGGGGCAGCGATGCTTGACACGGAGACTCATTAGAGTTCCCAGAATTGGATAGTCGGCTATCAGTCCTGCCAGATTGCCCCGATTGTTCTGTAGATCAACGATCACCTCCTAAAGTTAAATGGTGTCGCTGGAATGCCTCAATCAGGAGGCATCCAGCGACACCAAACACTTACCTTAGGATGGACTGTGACCGCTCCGGAGAGCGGTCACAGCCGCAGCTGCCGTTGATCTTCGCCATCAGCAAGATGGCGGCGGCCCGGGAAAAAAAACAATAAAGACAAAAAAGTTTGCTAGAGGGTCTCCAGACCCTCTAGAGAACTCTGGCTCCACTTGCAGGTTGAATACATGTACTGCATTTAACCATGCAAGTCAATGGAGCCCAGCTTTCTAATCACAGTGTGATTAGTAAAAATAAATTAAAAAATAAAATAAAATTAATAATAATTAGAAAAAAATAGTAAAAAAAACAGTACAATGTAAAAATAATTTCCCTCTGATGTCACTATCAGGGGAACCTTCAAGTTGAAAAAAAATGTTAAAAATGTTTAAAAAAAGGCAAAAATAAAATTAAAATATATATATAAAAATATATTTTTGTGAGCAAGTCCTAAAATTAGCACATTAGCTTAAAACAATTCTCGCATGGAAAGAGTTAAAATACTGGCATATTAAATGCCCATGGGGTGTCTACTTTTAAAAAATGTATGATTTGATGGGGTAAATTGAATTGGCCGGATTCAACAATGTCCCAATTAACACGGGGGGGGGGGGATGGCCACACATCTAATTTCCAATTAGAAAAATGCACACGTACCAAATGTGGCCTTTTAGTTCCCCCAAAAAATGACAAACCCATGCATGTGGGGTATCACTGTACTCAGGAGATGTTGCTGAACACATATTGGGGTGTCTTGTGACAGCGGCATATACCAGGAGCTGTAGATTCATACATAAAGTAGGTGTGTGTGGGAAAAATACACACAAAAGAATACTACTGCAAACTTTGAAAAAATGCTGGTGGTAAAATGTGTGCATGCAAAGAGTTAAAATACCAGCATTTAAAATACCCTATGGTGTCTAGTTTTCACAAATATATGGTTTTGTTGGGCACACTGAAATGGCCCGGCTCAAAGATGTACCAAATAGGGCATGGGCAGTGGATCCCCAAATGCCAAAGTTCAACATTGAAAAATGTGCATGCCCCAAATGTGGCCCTTTTGCCCCCAAACAGCCAGGCAAAATCATTCATGTGGGGTATCACTGCACTCGGGAGATGTTGCTGAACACATATTGGGGTGTTTTGTGATAGTGACATATACGAGAACTTTTTAATTCATACCTGAAGTAAAATGTGTGTGACAAAACAAATGCAAAAAAATGACTACCACAAAGTTTGACAAAGACTGGTGGTAGATATGGTACATGGAAAGAGTTAAAATACTAGCATTTGAAATACCCTGGGGTGTCTAGTTTTCAAAAATATATGGCTTTATTGGGCATACTGAAATGGCCCGGCTCAAAGATGTACCAAATAGGGCATGGGCAGTGGATCACCAAATGCCAAAGTTCAACATTGAAAATGCGCATGCCCCAAATGTGGCCCTTTTGCCCCCAAACAGCCAGGCAAAATCATTCATTTGAGGTATCGCTGTACTCAGGAGATGTTGCTGAACACATATTGGGGTGTTTTATGATAGTGACATATACCAGAACCTGTTTATTCATACCTAAAGTAAAATGTGTGTGAAAAAACAAATGCAAAAAAAATTACTAACAAAGTTTGACAAAGGCTGATGGTAGAATTAGTGCTTGGAAAGGGTTAAAATACTAGCATTTGGAATACCCTGGGCTGTCTAGTTTTCAAAAATATATGACTTGATGGGGTAAATTGCATTGGCCGGCTTCAAAGATACCCAAAATGGCACATGGGGGGAAGAATTACCAGATTTGGAAAAATGGCTTTGAAATAGCAAAACGCTACCTGTACTTTTTGCCCCATAATGTGTAGAAAAAAGCAAAAAAACATAAAAAAACATTGGGTATTTCTAAACTCAGGACAAATAGTAGAATCTATTTAGTAGGTTTTTTCATTACCTTTTATAGATGAGTAAAAGATTTTTCAACTAAAAGTTAGAAACAGTCATTTTTTTCTAAATTTTTCACCATATTTTATACTTTTTTTAATAGTAAATAATATGATACAATCAAAACAATGTCATCTAAAGAAAGCCCTTCTTGTCCTGAAAAAAAACAATATCTAATGTGTCTGGGTTCAGTAAACGGGAAAGAAGAAAAATACAACTAAACACGAGCAGCGCAGAGATGTTAAAACGGCCATTGTCACGAAGGGTACAAAAAGTAAAATCAGCCTTTGTCACGAAGGGGTTAATGGTCTTCACTCATAGCCACTGGTACATGCAAATAAATATATATTTATATATACTCTTATGCAACCAGCTGCCATATTATAATACACTACCATCAAGCACAGAAAGATACTTTTAATTATTTTGCAGTGATTTTTTTCCATCAAGCTATTTTTATTATTATTTAATTTATTTTTTTTATTATTATATAGTATGTATTAAAGCAAATCCCTGAAGTCTGCAAAGATGGATCTCACATTATGTTTCAGTGATCAGCAATGAAGAAGATCAAATCCTTGTCCTTTACTATATAAACCACATTTCAACGGTTTTTAATGTCTATTGAACAGACTGTAGATTGATCTGGGGTTATAAATACAATATACAATTATCTATAGATGTAGGATAGATTTATTGAAGTATAGGGAAAACGTGCAAAATAGCAAAGCATCAAGATTAACATAATACTAGGGAAGCAAAATAAGATTGTAGTGATAATGCTTGTATAAAGGGGCAAAAGCAATTAGACCATAAAGCATTTTCAAAGTGCACCGTAACTGAATACAAAATAACATAGCAAATGTAACAAAAATCTGCCCCTGTCCAGGTCTCATGATATCCAACATTGCAATAAAAGTTCCATGTGAAAATGTAACTTTCCTATGCTGCACGGCTCTTACAAATCCTATGCATTTCATGTTTCTGCAAAGAGTATTTAATTAAACAAAATCGTTGGTATTGCTTATCAAGTATCCAGAACTGTGGAAACAGAATCTGCAATTAATGTACCGATATAAATATCCATGTAGTATTTATTTTAATTGTGTAATTGTATTTAAGTAAGAGAATTGTAATTCACATTAAAGCAAGAAAGATCCCTCAACAGGAGAGAGGCTCTTCGGTGTCGGCACAGACCCTGCTGCGGTCTTTGATGACTACCCTGCCTCTGATCATACCATGATCAGGATTGCAAGGCCAGTGAGCCCTTTTTTAATGGGTATGGATGTTTCATAACTCTGTTACAAAATAAGATGGTATGGATTCTGTGGTTAATGGTAGAGATTCTGGGGCTAATGTGCCAATTTCCAGAGACTTCTTCTAATTACTTGAGTAAGCACATATCTCATGTACTGAAGGTCCCCTCGTGAACCCGCTGATAGGGGAGAGATCAACTTCAACACCAGTTGGAGGATGGAATGTGAATTGTTGCATAAGTCTTGTGAAGAACAGGAACAACTCCATTTTTGCTAAATTCTCCCCAGCGCAACTTCTTCTTCCTGATAGACAGCAAAAAACTAGTTAGTCAATGCTCATGATTGCTTTATCATCTGTGGTTACACTTTTGTTGTATAGGTCTTGAACCCATCAGCTGGTTTAAATACCGGGTTCTCGTAAACTCGAGTACCCTTGCATGGTTCCTGTGCTTATTTGACCTAGACTGTTCTGACTATGCTGCCTTTCTTCTGCTGTTGACCTAGGCCTGCTCCTAGCACAATTCCTGTGTGTTCCATGTTATGGTTATGGTTTACGCGTACAAACCTTGGCTTGCTCCTGACTGTGATTCCTGCATGTTCCAGTTTATAGCTACTTTGTTGCCTCCTTCACCTTGAATGGTTCCTCCTGGTGTCTGGTCTTGACACCTGATGTTCCTGGTGGACCATCAAAGCCCAAGAGCTGCAGTTTATGGTGTAGGAGTCCATTGAGGCTCTAGGACCCTCTGACCCTTAGTGTGTGTAGCCTATTTGTAATAATTGTATGGTGTAGAAAGGCTAGTAATTGGAATTGATATTAAAATAGAAAAGATGACTCACTTTCTTATGTTAAAGTACAAAGCAACCTTTAATTAAGAGACTAGGAAAAAATTAAGATGGGATAATATTTTTCTCTTTACCTTTTCTGTCTATATTATAACACTCTAAAGCATTCTGGGACAAAAGAAGCTGTTTCCATTTTTGTTCATTTTGTGAAATGAAGTCCCTCACATAATTTTACTGACTGCTAAGGATATACACAAAATTGGTTTAACCATTGAGTATGACTAAAGGGTGGTTAATTTTGTTAAAACATTGAAATTACAAATCTCACTTGTCTTTCTCTAAAAAAAACCCCAAAAAACACATATTTTTGTAATTCATATGGCTTACCTGTGGAAAAGGGTAGAAATGCTTCATTCTTCCTAAAATTTCCTTTAGAGTCCAGAAAATGTTGAGGGTAAAAGTGATCTGGTTTCTCGAAATAAGCCTTATCCTGCAGTACGGATGTCAGCAGTGGAATAACATGCGTCCCCTATATATAAAAAATTACATGTTTAACAATTAAAATAAATTAAAAAAAATGTTTAAAGGAAAAGTAACAGTTTTCCAATTATGTTAACGCAACATGAAAACCATCATTGAAACCATTAATCCTAGTGTATGTGGTTCATCTAAAACCAAACTAATATACTGTAGCTAGAATACGGATCAGTTGATGATAGCAATCTGTCTAGGCTGTAGAGCAGCCCCAAACCATGATGTCCCCTCTGCCGTACTTTACAGTTGGGATAAGACTTTGATCTTGGATTGCTGTGCCTTTTTTTCTGCATTTACCATTTTGTGTACCCTCCAAACAACTCAAGCCGGTTTCAGTTGGCCACAGAACATCCAGGTGCTCTTTTAAGAACTTCAGGTGTGCAGCAATGGGGTTTTTTTTGGACAGCAGTGGCTTCCTCCATGGTTTCCTCCCATGAACACTGTCCTTTCTCATAACAGATTCATCAACTCAGTTGTTAGCATGTCCCAGAGATTTCTGTAAGTCTTTAGCTGACGCGCTAGGATTCTTTTTAGACTTGTTGAGCATTCTATAAACATTAATATGCTTAAACCTGGGAGTTATCGTTAAATAATTAGAAAAAAAAAAGCTTGTGCTAGGAAGGGGTTCAACTATTGCCTATGAAACTATCTACATTAAATCTGATGCCAAGGTCTTAATATGTAATGTATTACCGTAAGCACGTACACAAAAGGCATCTTTCTTTCAGCGGTATCTCAAAAAATCAATTAACAACCTGCTTAGTTTTCAGACACTGGGACATTTAATGTCCACCTAACAGAACGTAAAGAAAATGTACACAAATACAAAATAATTTCTATATATATTAAAAGATCTAACTTACCTTGGGAATAAAATATCCTCTGAATGTGATGTCTCGAGAAGTTGCATGTGGGAGGTTACCCGGAATAATGTTACCAAACCTTTGGATTTCATGAATAACGGCGTCGGTATACGGCATTAGCTTTCTGTGTTCTACTTGAGCCTGGGCAGATCCAATTACTTTGACTATTTCATCTTTGACCTTTTCTGTAAAAAAGCATTGTGTATTATTATTATCTTTTATTTATATAGCGCCAACAGTTTACGCAGCGCTTAATACAATACATAAATTCAAGGGATATGACAAGACAAGAATTGACAGACTAAGACAAACCGATACATTTGGTGGAGTGTAGCATTTAAAGATTCTCTTTTTCTGTTGAGGTTGAGTGATTTTCACCTTTTCCAATGTCTTTCTCCAACAGTAACTTTTCTCATTGAGCATACCAACCAAAATGATATATATTGTTGTTTTGTTAAAGGTGGATGGAAGGGCAGCATTAAGTCATGACAGCATGGCATACCATGAATAAAGTAATGGTGTGCATTTTCATTTTAATTTTGTTGGTTCTCTCACTCAGGCTCTTTCACACTTTGTCAGGATTCCACCCTGTGAGCCAGGAATCTGTATTCAATTCTAGGTGTCATATCTGTGGCAGCCTCTAGAGGCTTTTCTGAGCCCAGCTACACAGAGCAGGCTCCTGCCAGTTCAGCTACATAGAGTGGCCTGCCAGGTGGCTTCCTGCCGTGTGTCCTGCCTGAGGGTCTCCAAGTCGTGTGCCCTGCCTGAGGGCTTCCAAGTCGTGTGCCCTGCCTGAGGGCTTCCAAGTCGTGTGCCCTGCCTGAGGGCTTCCAAGTCGTGTGCCCTGCCTGAGAGCTCCTTGTCGTGTGCCCTGCCTGAGAGCTCCTTGTCGTGTGTCCAGTGCCCTGCCGTGTGTCCAGTGCCCTGTCTGAGGAACTGCCAGCTGTGTGTTCCGAGGTGCCTGCCCCCTATCCGTGTCCCTGCCGTGTTTACATTCCAGCCACATCACCCTGTCAAGAGACTTACAGCCTGTACTTGCCTGTCTTCCAGCTTCTCCAGTACAGACCATATCGTACTATTCAGCCTGTGGTGTGTTTCTTTTCGCCTGTCTGTATCATTCTTCCAATTATAATGCATTGTGGGGTACAAACTGAGTCTCTGGTATCCCCTGTAACTGGGCTCCTACCTAACCTGCTTATCTCAGTCCCGACACACTTTCATTTATGCTCTCTCATGCGCTCATTCACGTTCTCTCACACTTTCTTTAGATGTCTCCCTACCTTCTCAGCTGGCCATTTCTGTGTCTATGTCTCTGTGCCCCGCAGCTCCGCTTCTTATACTGCATCCTTCTTGTTCTTCTGTCTTCTTTCTTGGTCAGCTGCCCAAAAAAGTCTTCTTCATCCACTTTTCAGTGGACATGACTTCCCTTTGAACTTTTACAAAATGGCGTAGGAAACTCATCCAACCATGTCTTTATGGACCTTGCTTTCTGCACCACTATATGGACAAAAGTATTTGGACACACCTCTTGATTATTAAAATCAGGGTTTGGGCCCCTCACTTCCAGTGAAGGAAAATCCTAATGCTTCAGCATACCAATACATTTTGGACATTGCTATGATTTCAACTTCGTGGGAACAGTTTGGAGAAAACCAATATCTATTCCAGCCTGACTGTGCCCCAGTGCACAAAGCGAGCTCCATAAAGACACGGTTGGATGAGTTTGGGGTGGAAGAGCTTGACCGGCCTCACAGAGCCCCGACCTCAACCCCATCAAACACCTTTGGGTTGAACTGGAATGGAGATTACAAGCCGTCCAACATCAGTGCCTGACCTCACAAATGCTGCACTGGATGAATGGGCAAAAAGTCCAACAGAAGCACTATATATATATATTAGTATCCATGTATTTAGAATGCGATGTTATCAAAGTCCCTGTTGGTGTATTGGTCAGGTGTCCCAATACTTTTGTCCATATAGTGTACATATATAGTGAATGCACATATGCCATCTATATGCCATATATGTTAATGTACATATGTTTACATTGCCATCTTGTTTAGTACTACCTAAATAATTTGTACTTTAATCGCACTGTATGGAGTACCCATCAATAAATAAATTATATTAATGGACATGGGTAACCTGGTTCTTGGTGTTCACAAACTTTCGGGTTGGATGCCCATACATCTCAATTGGGACAACATTAGCAGTTCAAATATAAAGCAGTTTCTTACTTTGAATTTTTGGGTATTTTGCCATTAACAAAAGACCCCATCGAAGAGTTGTAGATGTTGTTTCCGTTCCGGCTACAAACAAGTTGCTCACGAGGCTTATTAAATTCTCGTTGTTGAAAAATAATTCTGGGTTTTCCTGAAATATACAAGAAATACAAAATAGTAGCATACTAAAGAGATCATTGCTAGATATAGACTGAGAATATGGGGGGTTGGGCAATAAAATACCTGGTAGAACTGAAACGGGAGTAAAAATGGCTAGGAGATAAACAGCTTGGTGGAAGAGATACCGTAAGTGTTTATATCAGTTAAAAACAGGCAAATGACTGGTGGTAAAAGAGTAAAGAGATTGGGGAGAGGGGAATGCGGTTGGTAGTACAAAAGGTGACTAGGCTGCCATCAATCAGCGGTTACATTTATACCCCAGTGCAGTTAGACTAAGACTTGTGACCCAATGTCTTAAGTAAGTTAAAAAGGGTTTGGTGGTGGGACATTGTCATGAACTTTGCTAATTAATGGCAGAGTTTGCTGGAACCTTCTCTGTTGGGCAAATGTAGTTCGAGCCACACCAAAATACACCTCAAAAGTATTTCTTTGCTCTCTGAACTGGGCAGAGATGGCCATACCTGTAGAATTTCTGGATGAACTGACCCAAAGACATATTAACCCTTTAATATTCCATCATAAAGACTATATTGCAATGGTGGCTCAAATGGCTCTTATAACGCTCCTCATAAAAACAATGATTGTGCAGAAATAAAGAAAGTTCTGGTCTATGGTGCGTTTCTCAATGCTATCCTCAATCCTGAAATCCCAATTAGGACCCACAGATTACTTTACTAGCCTCACCTCCACGTATGGCTAATCCCATCCCTTCGTGAAGCCACCCCCCAGACAAAAAAAGGCTCCAGGTTGCCCACCCTGGGAAGTTTCCAGGTATGGGTGTCCGTATCTTTAATGAAGTCAGAAAATACTCTTGTACCTCTTGTTGCTTAACAAGAAAAGCATCAATAAGATTCCGCTGGTCGTTGAGGTCCAGTTGAGCCTTCTGCTTTGTGAATGTCTCTTTGACAAAGTTCTGCATCTCCTCGGCATTCTTAAAAACAGTTTTGTGACTTCCAGGCAGCCAGCGCATCACAGAAGGGTAGGCATTGTATAGCTTATGGACATGAGCAGATAAATATATTAAGAAGGGCTATGTATAAGTAAAAAACAATGTAAGCAGAGCAAATGTTGATCAATTAAGTTATATAGCTGATCCATATTTGGTGGTTACATAAACAAAACTTTAAACAAATACATTTGGTATAAAAAGGTTCAAGAGGAAATTAAGTTGCTTTTTGTTTTAGCAGTTAGTGGGAAGGCGTAGGTTAGACTCCAAAATTCCATTTGTAGCTCGCAGGCAACTCGCATATTAATAAATCTATAAGTTGGCTGTTTATTTTAATTTTCATCAACTTGACTCTCAAGCAGACGATCGCATGAGAATTATACGTGATTTTTTTGTGAGTGCAAATTCGGGTTGGGTTATACTGCTACAAACTCACCCTTCTAGCTAAATCGCAAGCACGGTTTGTGAATATAACCCATGTTTATGCTATACTTTAAGCCCTTTGAACGTCAGAAAGGAGGAGTACATTGGGAAGAGTACAATGAGGACAATGAACAGGAGCTAAGCCAGGATCGCTTTAAGCTCTCCTTCTACCTCCTTTAGTGGGTCCACGGGGACGATATATGGATGTTGGTACATAGTCCATTCAGTTCACTTTATAAACATGGGAGGAACAAACATGAATTTAGATTCTTACCATTATCATAGGACTTCCCAGAAGCCTTACGTTTTGGTTAATTAAATGTATGAGTTTCAAAAGTGTTGGATTCTTGTAATCAAAGCGATGACCGAGCAGTATGGATACAATTATATTGGCGACAGCAGTGTTTATAATTATTGTGTTATCAAAAGGTTCTCCTTAAAAAAAACCAAAAAACATAAAATATATGAAATTAATTGATATTTTCACCACGAGGAGTTATTTGGTGCCTACTAGTTAAAGAGCCTTTGACTAAAGACTTCATCTTTATTTGGACCAATATGACTATAACCATCTTCCTAACATAACAAACAAAAGCATGGTAAATGTAAATGTATCACCTTTCCAAATCCTATACTTCATAGTTCTATACACTAAAAAAAAAATATATGAAATGCTGTTTACAAGTTAAAATAATCAACAGTACAAAATAAAGCTAACTACTTAAAATGTAACTTGTAATGCATATTATGTAAAAAATAAATAAATATTAAAGTATATGACAATGCCTTTTTTTCTCCCTGCTGCTACAAAACGGTTGGACTGTACAATTACGGCCAAAGAGTCATCTTGACACCTTTTTCTGTGGACATACTTCCATATGAGCATTAGGGAGTTAATTCATGTGATTAAAAGTCAAAGTATTCAAATAAACACTTACCATTGTAAGATTTCAACGTTTCCACCAATGAATCGCATTCTTCGTTAATCTTGTCTTCAATTAGTTTTTTTCCCATTCCAAAATCCCTTAGTGTGGAAAGTGTGAATCTTCGCATGACTTTCCAATTTTCACCGTTTGAAAAAACGACTCCTTATTTTGTTGCATGAAAAGAGAAAAGTTAATATGAAGTTGTTGCTAAGAACAACATTTACAATACGGTGTGCATATATATATATATATATTTATACACTGTATTGTAAATGTTGTGTGTATATATATATATATATATATATATATATATATATATATATATACCGTATTTGCTCGATTATAAGACGAGGTTTTTTTCAGAGCAAATGCTCTGAAAAATACCCCTCGTCTTCTAATCGGGGTCGTCTTCTAATCAGACCTCAAATAGAGGTCTGATTAGGAGACTAAGATCCAGATCCCCCGCACCGCTGCAGGGGACCTGGATCCTCCTGTCTCACCCCCCCCCCCCCCCCCCATCATACACACTTACCGGTGCTTCCTGCTGTACTGCCGGGGCAGCGGGTTGACGTCTACGCGATTCGCGTAGACAACGTCCGCTGCAGCCGGAAGGAGGTGTGGCTAGCAGCGGGGGTTGTCTGCGTCCGTCGCGTAGACCTTCCCCGACTGTCAGAGATCAGAGTTCCCCGCACCGGAACCGCACCGGTGCGGGGAACTCTGATCTCTGACAGCCGGGGAAAGTATACGCGACGGACGCATACAACCCCCCCCTGCCAACTCCACCTCCTTCCGGCTGCAGCGGAAGGCGACGTCAACCTGCTGCCCCGGCTGGAAGCACCGGTAAGAGAGGGCTGAGAGGGGAGAGAGGGAAGAGAGGGGTGAGAGGGGTGAGAGGGGGGGGGGGAGAGAGTGTGTGTGTGTTAGTTAAATGGGGGTATAGGGTGTGTGTGTGTGTTAAATGGGGGCATAGGGCATTTCTGGAGTGGCGTTAAGGGGGCATTTAATAGAGCACTCTGCCTCCTGAAATGCCTTATACCTCCCTATATGCCACTCTGCCCCATAATATGCCTTTTAACCCCCTAAATGCCAGAGTGGCATATAGGGGTATAAGGCATTTCTGGAGGCAGAGTGTTCTATACAATGCCTTTTAACTCCCTTAATGCCACTCTGCCTCCTGGAATGCCTTATACCTCCCTATATGCCACTCTGCCCCATAATATGCATTTTAACCCCCTAAATGCCAGAATGGGATATAGGGGTATAAGGCATTTCTGGAGGCAGAGTGGCACATAGGGGGTCAAAAGGCATACCATGGGGCACAGTGGCATATAGAGGGTTAAAAGGCATATCATGGGCCACAGTGCCATATTGGTGTGGCAAGCCTGGGGGCAGATGTGCGTAACTGGGGGACAGGTTGGAAAATACAAGGAAATAAAAACAAAAAAAATATTTTTCTCAATCATAGCTTTTATTTAAAAAAATAGTTTACATGAATTAACATTTACTGGTAAAACTTTTTTCCTTTAGGGTCGTCTTATATTCAGGCTTTTTCTTTTTTTCCTAAGTTAATATTCAGATTTTGGGGGGTCGTCTTATAATCAGGGTCGTCTTATAATCGAGCAAATACGGTATATAAATATATATATGCACACAGACACACACATACTTTGGATTGTGCTATAGTGTTACAAATTAGTAGAAGGAATTATACATTTTAACAGACGTTCCGCTGTCTTTATCTCATAATTCTTTTTTTACATTGTGTTAACATAAAAAACCCAAACCCATGACCAGTTGAGGGTAATATAAAAATGAACCCTTGGGATAGAGAGCCTATACTGTATGTGGGCTCCACACATTTCCAATGTGGACTCCATGGCTCCATGCATTAATTCAAATTTATCGTACTGGGCAGACATGGGGGTTTGGGGGCATAGGTTGGCTCTATGCCCTCCGATATTTTTCACTTTTCAACCTCTTTCCTATCCCAAAAGTTAAAAGTTTGTGAGATGGAGCAGCTTACAAGCAAGACGGGGTTAATGAATATGCATGTTGTCCACTGTATTCAAGTGTATATGAGTTGGACATATACGCTTACGATCAATGCTTTAGTTACTCTATTTATTTATATGATAGTAACTAAGTAATTATAAGCCCGCCATATTTTTTTTATACAAATATACTGAGACCCAGCTGGTCTGCCCATTTTATGTATGGCTGTAAAAAAAACCTCAGGCCTTACTTGGTCCTTTAGCATAGATTTATACCTATCCAATGCGGGGTTAAATTCCTTCAATGGATTGACCTCCACCAACAAAGTTTAAACTCACAATGTTTGTTTTGATCAGGAACACTTTTACAACATACATAGTAACCGTGTTGGAAAAAAAGTGTAGAAAAGGCAAAAAAAAAAAAACTGTCCCAACATAGAAAATGTTTTGGAATACAATATATATATATATATATATATATATATATATATATATATATATATATATTGTATATTAAAATCATTGCTGTGAATTCTATTAATTTTCTGATGTGGTGATATTGCTATTTCACATAAGAGGAAAAAAGTGAGACTAAAATATCTAATACTTCATTTTTCTTAAAAAAATGCCAAACGTCATTACGTTACCATATCCTCTTGATATTTCATGGAACACTGGTATAAAAGGTCGATCCGAAAACTCCTCAGCGTGGTTTACGAGAGCGTCCTTCACGGTCTCGTACCCGCAGAGCACCACCACCTTGTCAGTTCCCAATTGAATGCTGAAGACAGGGCCGTATTTCTCAGAAAGCTGCAGAAAGCCATTTAAATGTATTGCAAATTGATATTATAGACATCGATAGATTGATAGAGTGCATAATTAACACATAAATATCATTTTGGCAGCTATGGGATGAGCATTTTCTTTCTTTCTGTGCTATATGTGTAATACGGTAGCCATCAAGGTCCAGAATTGTTCAGAAATCACAGTGAATGTGAGAGGGAGTACGTGTTAACAAGTGTGTGTTGGTGAGCATGTGTAAGCGTGAATGTGTATGTGAAAGGGAATATGTGTTAACAAGAATGTGTATATATTTTAGCATGCATGATTGCCTTTCTGCAAACGTCAGAGTGTGTGTAAAAAAGTCCGCCATTGCGTATGTGTTACCAGGGTGCCACATAAGGGGCCGATGTAGCCACTTGGCTTTGCCTACCCCCATGGGCCAGAAGGTGCCAACCCTCTCCTGGTAGCCATATTAGGCTCCATGCCGCATGGGCAAATCGCTACCTTTACATTTAGGGTTATTAGTCTGTGACCAATGTGCAGTATTTTTCTTCTTCTCAGAGGAAGCCTGCACATTTAATGGCAAATGCGAGTCTTTCCTCTTTAACGCATGACTTTAGCTGGTAAAGGAGAGATGAACCAACCAGCAGCCTCCACTGCACTATACAGAAAAGTTTTTTTCTGCAATATTTACAAATAGCACACTCCATGCACGGTATCCGGCCGGTATTTCGGCACTATATGTGGTTGGCACTATATGTGGTTGGCACTGAAGGAGTAAAATCAGTCATCACATTATAGGGGGATCAGTGAGTGCTGTGGTAATAATCTGATTATAATAGGAGTTATGCAGTAAATGCATATTTTAGAAGGTCTCTGTCCCACAGAGCTTGTAATTTAGTGATTTACAACAACATGGTTATGATGTATCCTTCATTCACTTGCATTTCCGCATATGGCCACATGGTGGTGTATAGAGTAAAATGGAGCGGAGTCATAGTCCGTTTCCATGGAGACCAATGGAAATTTGTACTTGATTGCCTCAGCTTTATCACTTTGTACCCAGGTACAGAAACCCCATGTTTTTCAATAAAAGGAAAATTTAATTCTTCTACAGGCCTCTCATGCATAGCAGTTTTACACAGTTTTGACCAGATTATTTGTTTGGGTAGCCAAATATGTTTGGAGCTGCAAGGCGAGTTTGCTGACTGAACCATCCAGTTGGTCATTATGGTGAATTTGTCTTCATAAATAACTATGTGAGGAAATATGTTGTCTCGTTAGATGACCTTATTTGATTGCAAGAACAACATTCTATATATAACATAGTTTCTATTAATCTTACCTCCTGAAGAGTCTTATAGGGTTTCTTTCTGTCCATAATGTGCATGCTTCCAATTATTGGGAAAGGTTTTGGTCCGGGAGGAAAATTTGGGTAATTCTTTTCCTTTCCATTATTGAAAACATTGAGGATAAAGAGGAATATGACAACAGACAGAAGTATTGATACTGGATCGATTCCAAACATGGCTTCTGAAAATCTAGAACTAGAGGAAAAATACACAGGCTAATTATATAGAATAATAGAATTATATAGTAATCCAATGTCTCTGGTTACAGATGTCAATAAGTATTTTTTATATAACGTTCTACACATTTTTAATACAAACCTTGCAAAGCTGTGGGTTTATAATGCTCTCCGTTCTCTTATCGTTCTCAGTCCTGTGATTATTTTACTTGTGACAGAATTGGCTTCCCTGCACTGGGTGAATATTTAATCCGTTATCCAGTTTTGTCTCCAAAGCCGCTCCACCTCTCAATCCACTTTGTAACTATCGGAGCCTGACTGTGACCTTTTCTAGGCCAATCATTCATTATTTGGGAAAATATTATTATATTATTATTGGTCAGGAGTGACCTGATGATCATCAGCCGATGTCTGCGTGCCTCTGCAGCAAATCAAACTGCTGCAGAGCTAACTCACAGCGACGAACCTGGGAGCATCAATAGGACCACAGCGTTGATTGTGACTTGGTGCCCACAAGCTTGTGGGGAATGAAGACACTTTGACTGCTTATAACGTAATTGCAGCATTGAATGGAGTGATCATGCAGCAGGAGGAGATAAACCCTGCCAGTCCCTACCGGTAAACATGACTGTGGGGTTAACACTGGGCATTTGCTAACATGCAGCATTTTCAGTGACTCAAAGCTGCTGATTGGGCTGGGGGGCAGAAGGTGCAGCAATATACATAGCTGGCCATGAAGGTCCACTTAACCGTCCACGTATGATGTACATAGTTGGCACTTCAAGGATTCGGACCCCTTTAAATTTTTGTGTTGCCCAATTTGCAGAGGCATGGGGGATTCTACAAAGACTCCTCATATGTATTTGCCCTTTTCCATACCCCCAGATAAATGCTCAGCAGGAGATCAACACATCTTCCGGCACGTGATACTCTCACCTCCAGTGAGCTCTAGTGCTGGCTTGTGAACGCTGCATGTTAGGGAAGAGTAGCTAGCAACCTCAGTCTAACGCTCTAAACATCCATAATGATATGGAGGAAAAGCCAGGACTTGGCTCCAAATGTCTGAAAACGTAAGTTTTATGCAGTGGGTAGGAATTAGATTTAATTTGATATGTTATTAACATTGATTTACTTCCCAAAGAAAACTCTAGAATGGTTTCATAGTTTTTATCCTTTTTTCTGAATTCCTTTGTGATACGAGTCATATGTTATATGTTTATTTAGCAATAAAAGTTTAAGAGACAACTCCAACCATCAAATGCACTTTGACCATAGCTTAGAGGTCAGACTGACACCATTGTGTATTGGATACATAATATACAACGTGTAGAGCTTTCTTTGTAAACCAAGCTGCATTTATTATGAATAAAATAAAAAATGGAAGAAATAGCACAATTAACAGAATTCTACCTGATGCAAATTGTAAACAGCTATGATATAAATATCAAATATCGGTATATATCGATAACATTATGAGCGACAGATGACGTTTCCTGGAGAGAAGAGGCTTCTTTGCTGCTTATCTTACAACCAGGCCATCCTCCAAAGGTCTTCGCATCACTCTGTATGCAGATGCACTCACACCCGCCTGCTGCCATTCCTGAGCAAGCTCTGCACTGGTGGTGCCCCGATCCCACAGCTGAATCAACTAGGAGACGGTCCTGGCGCTAGCTGGACTTTCTTGGGTGCCCTGACGCAGATAACTGCATTGACCCAGTGCACCCAAAGATTGTGTGCAGGAGTCACAGTGCAGTAGCGGAGATGGACAGGGCCTGGTGCAAGGCGACTGCACTCACTCGGGTGTTGAGCACCTAGGGTTGTGCAGCCACATACCAGCACCCTGACATAGCAGCAGATGTATTCCAAAATGAAACAAAGTGATATCCTGCAGGCACCCTGGAGCAGACATGAAACATATCACTAGAATCACATGCAGGATGCTGCAGGCAGGGAGTATGGAAGCTAAGCAGAGTATCAACAGAAACGTAGCAAGCAAGGACAGAGCAAGGAGGACAGAGCAAGGAACAGGGAGACTGAGCAAGGAACATACCCATACAAGATATACATTTTACAGGGCACAACAGTGAACAAGACAAGGAATAAACATAACCAGACAAGATATACATAATACAGGGCACAACAGGGAACAAGACAGGACACCCCGCTGCCGGGGATACAAGACAGGACACCCCGCTGACGGGGATACAGGACAGGACACCCTGCCGCCGGGGATACAGGACAGGCTGACACACATAAATACAGGAGCTAGCCTAAGACTGTTTGATAACTATTGGACATTCCGTCACATTTTGTGGCCGTAGTATGCTTAGCCCACCGCTACACCAAAGTACTCCAATGACGGTGGGTCCTACCGCTAATCCCTGCTGACGGAGGTACGAAACAAACCAAACATGTAAACCAAACACATAGCACTGAGACATACCTTTATACTGCAGACTGAGACAAACAGAACACACGGGTGGGGCAAACCTTATAAAGGAAACAGAGCTGACGCAAAGAGCTGAAGCAGAAGCAAGGAATGGAAGATCAGAACAGAGCAAAAGGAAATCCAGGAATGGATTGAAGCAAAACAGGGAAACTGAAACAAGAGTTGATATGCAGCTCCGCAGCCTGGGTAGAACGTGACATTGATGATCTGATAAATGGTTGATTTAGGTGGAATCGTCTTAGCAGCAATATACTTACCAGTGAAGCCCTTTTTGTGCAAAGCAATAATGACAGCACGTGTTTCCTTGCAGGTAACCATGATTAACAGATGAAGAACCATGATTTCAAGAACCACCCTCCTTTTAATATATATATATATATATATATATTTGTGGTAGGGGTAAAACAAGAGCGAATGTCTAGTGGGTCTGAAATGTTCCTAGACTCCCTTAGTAGGTAGGATGGGGGTCTTCTTCTGGGAAAAGAGAAAGAAGAAGGATATAGAGAATAGCGACTGAGGGGGAGCAAAAAGAGGGAAACGGGGGAGCAAGCGAGAAAATCGCTAAGGAAGTGCCCTGAAGGAGAGGGTCCTGAAGGGGTATAAATACCCCTCCCACAAATACAGCCTGCATACAGCTGGTGGGTCTGAAATGTGCCTAGACCCCGAAAACACCCCGGTGAGTAGATAGGATAGGGGCTAAAGAATTGAACCAATGTTGAATGTAGGAGTAAAGTAGGATTTATTAATAAAGGCTGTGTTAACTGTTATTTCATTTGCAACGTCTTTACAGGCTCTTATCAACTCCAGTTCTTGGTTCGGGATGTGCGCTAAGAAGTAAAGGTCTATCCGGGTGTGGTAGGAAAACCTTATGACGCAGGTCCGTTATGTATATTTTGATAGAGTTGGGGGGAATTTTGAGATTTAGTTTGCCAGAAGGTGGCAAATGGTAGAACTGAATGTAGGCAGAAAGGGGGTTTTGTTTTTATTAAGCACATGAAACGAGTGGCGCTGCTGAGCAGCTCTGTCTAAGCGAGCCCCCCCTCCTCCCTTCTTGCACAGCTCCTGGCAGTGCTGAGAATAGCAGATGGAAGGAAATGAAAGTGCTCACCCGGTCTGAAGACGGAGGAGGAAGGGAAGGGGTGGAATGCTGAATGAGAACGTCAGGAGACACATAGAGGACAGGGAATTGAGAGGCTAGGTGAGGTGCAGCGAAATGCAAACTTAAGCAACGGGACCCCCCGGAAGTGTAAATGAGATGGCCTGGAAGTGTGAACGGAATGCACTGCAAACTAACGTGATGCCCAACGATAATGAAATGCCCTTAAAGCGCTAACGAACGTATGAATATGATTTTACCATGCAATCGTAATTTTCTGCAGAAGTCTGAATTTTGGTCGAAGAATCAATTCTCTGAAATTTAAGTAATGTCTTAAGTCTCTGTAACGCTGCTGTAAAGATTCCATGTTGAATCCACTTTTGGTATTTCTTATATGATGCAAAAAGCCAGCATCTTATATAAAGCATTTAAGCAGAGAAGCCAAATAGAAAAAATGTTTAAAATAAATTACAGTATTGTTGGAGATACATATAAAAAAAAAATGTTTATATAACAGGAATAATAATATTATTATTTAAATCATAGCATCTTATTGATCCGGGGTCTAGCGGCGAGGCAGTGCACGCATATAATATTGTTTTGGCGGGGTTGTAAACCCAACTTCTGGGATAAGGTCAAACGCAGCATCTGGAGGAGCCTGAAAAGTGAAATTCTGCAGCATCCTGACGAAGAACAGAAACAATTCCATTTTTGCTAAATTCTCCCCTGCGCAACTTCTCCGACCTAAAAATGAAGGGAATCAATTCTACAGACAGATAAATATTTAAGATGTATTTCGCCAGCAGTTTATAATCCCATATGATAAATCAAATGTTTCATAATCTAGACACAGTTCGAGAAACATGCAAACCAATCTCTTTTTTACACCTTAAGTACCAAGATTATTTTATGCAACAGGACTAGAGCATTTTTTGTGTCTTTCTTCAACTATTATTTCCTTATTTTAGACTTTTTTTTAAATAACCGCTCCATCACCCTAATCCTAACTATCCCCACACACTAACTACAAAATATAAACCTAAACCTATATATTAAAAAAATTATGATTTTACTTCTCGCTTCAACTCATGATTTCAGTGAGTATGAGAGGCAGAGAACAGGCATTTCTCTTGTTAATGGAGTAGCTACAGTGTTTACCCCACAATCACTGCAACTGATGCACCTACCAGGTACCCATTTGGTCCTCTAGGGACATCTTTTTATGACGTACCTGGTATGTCGTTGGTCACGAACGGGTAAAAGAAAGAAGCCATTTAAATTAACAACTAGGTCACTCTTCTCTACATGATCTTAAATTTTACAGGTGTGCCTGTGAGTCCAGGGTTGCCTTCTTGTTTCATAGAGACTCTTGGAAAGTATCATTATCATTATCACACCCACCCACCCAGCACTTGAACTCAGTCTATCTAGGTTCATACGCTTGCTGCTCTACCTCTGAGCTTCCTTCCAAATTGGTGCTGCTGCTGCCTTGGTGTCAGGTAAAAAAAGCCTTGGTTGGACTCATACCTGAATCACAATATTTTAAAGGCAGGGTAATTAAACTATTTCCCCTGACACCTGCTAAAAGGTCCTCCGTTCGTGCTCTGTATCAACCAAATAGTATGTCTTTGTGCTAAAGTGCTGTCCTGTGACTTCTGTTGCTTACTCCTGGCTCATCATTGTTATGTCTTTCAATAAACTGTACAGTGTATTTAACAGGGTGCCCTGATACTGTACCTGCTGAGAAAGGCATGAACGCCTCATTCTTTACAAAATTTACTTCGGAGTCTAGAAAGTGTTCTGGGTAAAACTGGTCGGGTTTCTCAAAGTGAGCTTTATCTTTCAGGACAGATGTAAGCAGTGGAATGATCTGAGTGTCCTAAAAGTCAATAACACGAGAATGAGTTAAGAAGCTGACACTTGAAAAGAGATATTGTTGCAAAAAATTATAAGAATTAGGGCCAACAGTATATCGGTTCCTTCCCGCTTGTTAGATATTTGTTTTGTGTAAATATCTAAATGTTTCTGTGACTGAAGAACAATTAAGATATATACATACAGTACTAATTGATGACACATAGCCTTGATGATAACTTGAGTACTGTAGGCTCTTCTTCTTAGGAATGACGGAGGTGAGTGTGAGTTGTCGTAGAGGTAGAGGTCTCTTGTTCTATGTCCTCTAACAAGTTTTTATACCCTTTTTCTAAATAAGTCCGTATAAAGGCAATGTCATAGTTTCTGGACTTTACCATTACCTCATACCAGTCATCCATCGAGCCCCTCTATCAGAGTAACAGTTACTCTTTGAGTCCCAAATCCCTTTCCTACCATGAGCCCCACTAGGGTATGCTTGTTGAGTGTGCCGCAGTGTTGTACAACCGTAAAAGTGACAAAATTGTGGATAAAAACAGCAAAAACGAGTTACTCAATTAAATTGTGTAAAAAGAAATACATTATGTTTGTCTAATAAATGCATTATTAAATTAGCTTAATAGAACAACACAACTGCAAACTGTTGGTTCAGTCCAGGCTCATAATACCAATAATGGGTTTTATTTATCGAGTACACAAAAAAACCCCAAAAAGCAGACACTTGCCTTTGGTATGAAATATCCTTTGAATGTGACATCTTGCGTGGTCATGTGTGGAACGTTCCCTGGAACAATATTAGCGAACCTTTGGATTTCATGAATGACGGCGTCTGTGTATGGTGTCTTCTTCCTATGTTCCGCCTGAGGCTGAGCTGATCCAATCACTCTCTCTATCTCATTTTGGACCTTTTCTGGACCATATAAAAGCAGTACAGAAAAAAAATCTGGATCGCTTTAATCACATAGATAAATCAGTTGTTTAATTGAAGCAAGGCATATAGATACAGGAATGTCTGAGAATATTGCTGCCTCTGTATTTTGCACGACTTGTGTGCTTTGATTAATATGATTTTGATTATGGATGAATATTGGATAATGGGTGCTTCATTTTGAATGATAGAGAAATACTATAAAACCAAACTTAAGGGGGCGCCCTATAATCAGATGTGGCCTATAATTGAGCCAATACGGTAATTGATTTCAAGTGGGATTACATACATTATATACTTTACCTTCTATTAGTGTTTTTTTTGCTATAAAATGTATTTATATCAAGGATTTACTATTTAATATATCTTTTGCAACACAAGACGTTTTAAAAAGATTTTTGGTGACCTAACTTTTTGTAATATGTACAGACATTTTTATAGTAACTTTTTCAGCTCTGTTTTATATTTTCCTATGAATCTTATTTGCTTTGTGGCCTCTTTTGATTCTTTTGCATAAAGTAGTAACCAAGGTGACACAAATAATTTTCTCACTCTGAATGTCCGGGTATTTCATCATTAACAGAATCCCCCATCGGAGAGTGGTTGAGGTTGTTTCCATCCCAGCAGAAAATAAATCAACCATAAGCATCGTTAGGTTTTCATTGTGGAAATAGAATTCTGCATTAGGCTTTTCCTGGAAAAATATACATACTAAGGAACCACAGAAAAAAATAAACTATGCTCTGGTATATTTGAGTTAAAAATTGGGGCACTATAGAAGACGATATAGCTATACTTCTGAAAGTTGGAACCAGCGACCATGACTATGGTGGATAGAACACCTATTATGCCACCAAGTTGCTTTTGGGTCACTTGTCTCTCTGCCTCCCCATTAATATAAGATGCCTGTCTGCTTCTGCCTCATCTATGGCTGGCTATGGGAATCAAGGGCCTATAAATACTCCTGGCTCCTTGCTAGAGCCTTGTGTCCCTGTCCATGTATGTATTCGGTGGATTTACAGTACTTTTGCTTATCTAGATTTTGACCCTTGGTGTGGACTTTGACTCCACTTTTGGTTTATCCTTTGGTACCATGTTATTGTTCCCCAGTTTCCTCTAGGGTGACCACATATCCCTGATTGCCCGTGACAGTCCCGCATTGGGACTTTAAGTCCAAGGTCCAGGGCAGCCTCAGTCTGGGACAATGCAATGGAGAATTCTGAGTGAAGCAGGTATAAGCCAATCAGGAGATACCTCTCGACCCTCCTGATTGGCTGAGCGTTCAGGAGCTTCACAACAAACTTAGTGTAAGCTGCAGCCAGCACTAGGTATGTGTGTGTGGCTGTGTTTGTTTGTTTGTGTGACTGTGTGTGTAATGTCTGGTAACAAAGGGGTTAATTTCCTTAATCTGCTCATGTCTGATAATAGAGGGGTTAATTATCTGAAAATGCTCATGTAATGGTTGCGTGTATATTATAATATAAATATATTATTAAATCTGAAATCAACATGGCTTCCTAATAATGTATATATTATAAAATACATTTTATGTGTATGTGATGGCGTAAGGTATGTGATGGCGTAAGGTATGTGAATGGCGTGTATATGTGAATCAGTCTGTATAAGAAGGAACAGCTGTGGGAACAGAGGTCGAGGTGATTCTGGACAACGTTACAAATCAGGACTCGTGTTTGTTGGGGAAATGGAAAGACTTTCTTCTGATTTAGAAACAATCCCAAAAAAAAATACCTCTTGTTGTTTGACAAGAAAAACATCAATAAGAGTTCTCTGATCATGTACGTCCAGCTGCTTCTTGCGGTTTGTGAAGGTCTCCTTAACAAAATGTCTTATCTCTACCATGTTTTTAAAAACAGTTTGGTGGCTTCCAGGCAACCAGCGCACGATGGATGGAAAAGCATTATACAACTGGTGAAAATGAGTAAAGAAAGTGAGTTTAGTATATCTAGAAATATATATATTATTCTACAATTATGGTTAAATCATGTTCATTAACAGACGTCATGAAATCTAGGGATTTCTTTAACAGAATATTGTTCTCCTTCTAAAGCCAACTGGTACCACTAGCCACCACCAAACATGTTCTTTCTACATTATGGTAACAGGTAGGTCTAGAAGGAAAATGAGTTGTTCCTAGCACTGTGCAGAATATTCGATGGAGTTTTAATGCATATGAAATCAAAACAAGAAGAGGGATGAGGCTGCATTACAGCGAATATATGCTTACCAGAGCAATTGGACTTCCCAAAAGTCTCACGTTCTCATTTATTAAGTGCAAGAGTCGGAGAATAGTTGGGTCATCGTAGTCAAAGCGATGGCCAAGAAGTATGGACGCGATTATATTGGCCACGGCACCGTTCATGATGGCAGTGTTCTCAAAAAGCTCTCCTGTCACGGGAACAAAGTTATATGTAGCAGGAAAAATTGCTCAACAAAAGTATATATTTTTTGAAATCCCAAAGTATTTTACTTGGGGCATTTTAACACTTTTTATTTAACCATTTTAGTGCCAGTCTGTCTTAAACATTGCAGTAAAAAAATGTTTTCTTAATTTTTAACAAACCCATTCTATCCAAACACAGTATTTCAGTATTTTTTTCCCCTGGGTACATGACAACTTTAAACAACTTTATTTAGAAACACCCCCTGAGTACAGTGATACCCCACATGCATAGACAAGTCATGTTTCTCAGATATTGTGGAGCCAAAACTGGAACGTGCGCATTTCACTTTTTTTCAAATATTTTTTTAATCAGATCACTTGTAAGTGACAAGTTTAGGCCGCGGACACCGATCAGGGAGAGCGATCACTAATTATGAAATGTTTTTGATAGAGCATATTGAATGACATAATGAAGAACATGTTGAATGGCTAAATTAGCTAACGATATCCTCTATCCCTGAAAAAAAAAAAGATTAACCAAAGTCATGACTTATTCATCATAAAATTACAAAATTATTCATGGATCACTCACTAATGCACTTAAACCATTTACCATTGTAAGAGTGAAATTTTTGCACCACTGCATCACATTCTTCGTTTATCTTGTTTTCTATGGTTTTCTTTCCCATTCCAAAATCTCTTAATTTTGAAATGGTAAATCTTCTCATGACTTTCCAGTTCTCACCATGGGAAAAAACAATACCTGAGAAATACAAAAGTGGAGCAGCAGCAGTAATTCAGAAAACAAAAATTCAAACAAAAATGCTGAACTTTCAGCTTTGATTTTGTTAGTTTCGTTGGGGGCCTTTCTCGTTTTCAGACATTCGTATGAATTAAAGAAATTGGTAAAAATCTAAATGCACAAGACTAGAGTCTATTCACTAAAAAGTTGAGATGTCAGTCAAGTTACTTGCGAGTTGATGTTAGTGTCCCAGGACCTCGTATTAACCAAGGAGACGAGGATGACAAGTTCCTCGCACCACCCAACCATGTGTGAGGCTCACAATTTGACCGTGGAGGACATTGAGCGCTCGTGTTCACCCTTCACATGCCATTAAGGAACTTATATGGTCCAGCTACCAATGGCAAATCTAACCATGATCTCCCTATGCCCATGTTACACATACACTGATCAGCCATAACATTATCACCACCTGCTTAATATTGTGTAGGCCCCCCTTTTGCCACCAGAACAGCCCTGACCCGTCAAGGCATGGACTTCACTAGACCTCTGAAGGTGTATCTGTGGTATCTGGCACCAGCAGCAGGTCCTTTAAGTCCTGTAAGTTGCGAGGTGGAGCCTCCATGGATGCATCCCGGTGCTGCGTGTTCTCCAGGTAAGTGACGACCCGACCATCTACGTGATGTAAGAGAAAACGTGATTCATCAGACCGGTCACCTTCGCCCATTGCTCCGTGGTCCAGTTCTTATGCTCACGTGCCCATTGTCAGTGATTTCAGCAGGGGTCAGCATGGGCACCCTGACAGGTCCCTAGTAGCTCGTCTGTTGAATTTGACCACACAGGCCAGCCCCCCCCCCCATACATCAAAAAGCCTTGGCTTTTTCACTTCACCTGTCAGCGCTCAGAATGTTATGGCTGATCGGTGTATGTTTTCTTATAACTGAAAGTTTTCTTTTATTCACAGGCATTGCCTTTAATGTCATTACTTCACCATGACGTTTCCAACAGATTTAAAAAATATTATGCTTTGTTTTACTTGCCATATCCTTGTGTTATGTCTTGAAAGATTGGTAATTTGGCTCTCCCAGAAAACTCTTCCGCATGATTAACAAGAGGATCTTTCACAGTTTCATATCCGCATAACACCACTGTCTTCCTCGTTCCTACCTGAATGCTGAATACTGAGCCATACTGCTCCGATAACTGCAAAGCAAAGTTAGATATAAAGCATAAAATACCATTTTTTTATTTTTAATAAAATATAATATTAATGTATAACATATAATACATAACATAATTTATAACATATACATAAAGCATAAAATACCAGTTTTTTTTATTTTTAATAAAATATAATATTAATATATAACATATAATACATAACATATAATAATTTATAACATATACATATGTTATAGTGTGCAGTTTCGGTATACCGGTATATGTTTTTCACAATATGATCTGACAATTCAAAATATTTAATTTTCATTATGGAATATAACATTTCTGTAAAAAGAAAAAATGTTTTCTAGATTCTTTGGTACAGACAGACCTCTATGATCTCCTACCTTATGCAGCTGCATTGTACAGTATACTGGTATGATGTCATATAAGTGATATCATTCTAATGCGATGACATGTGATGCTTCGAGATGCACAAGAATAGCAATAGATATATATATATAAATATGTTTGGCATTACATGTATTTTTATTCTCTTGGTGCCGTTTATCCTGGATCATTATATGTCAGCTCGCCTACCCTACTGCCAACCAAACAGTCGATTTGGTCTAGAGATTATATTTATTTTTTCTACCTGTAGAATTGTATCCAAAGGTCTCTCCGTATCCAAAATGTGCATATTCCCAATGATCGGTAATGGTTTTGGTCCAGGAGGGAAATTCTGATAATCATTCTTATTCTTTCGGTGGGAAAAATGCGCAGAGAATAATAATGAGTATTGCCGCTGGGTCAATAGGAATCATTTCTCCAGTATAACCTGTACGGGGAGAAGAAAAATTTAAAAAAAGCAGATCAGTGCAATGAATACAAATTCTAATAATAGTTTCCCAACGTGTTAAGTAGTTAAACCGGTTTACTTTTATGAGTACCCGGTATCAGACAAAAGAGAGAGAGAGATGATGCTGGTAAATTTAGACAAAAGAAGCAGTAATCCAGTGCTATGCAGATAATCCTGGATAATTTATTTGTATTTTTAAATCACCTAATCTGTTAATTTCAGTTTCTTTTGCTGGAGGTGGTGCAGGTCCTTTATTTAAAGAACAGTTTTCCAGTTCCACAGATTCACTATGCACGCACTCCCCCCTCCCCCCAATTCCTCTCCTTCGAAGTTAAGGGAGTCAGGTATCAGGAACTAAATGTAAATTATTTGTAATAACAAATAATAATGACTCATTGGCTAACGTCACAAGTTATATTTAATAGAGAAGGGTTAAGTCTGCAGGGTTGTCCTGAAACTGGTGGGGTGGTTGCATAGCACCAAGGAGCACCTCTAACCAATTCCCACAGAGTTTTAGTGTGTGTGAGTTAGGGAGGTTTAGTGTATGGTGTTAGAGTAAGTGTGTGTGTTAGTGTATGGTGTCAGAATGTGTGGGTGTGTTAGTGTATATTGTTTAAAGTGAATTGGTACATTACAGAGGGAAGGGCCTGGGGGCTAATTGGCTTTAGCAAACCAGAGACGTTGCTAGGCCTCTGTGACCTTATTTTATCTATATAGGTATGCAGTAAGTAGTGGGGTGATGTTATGTGGGCAGGTTTGATATTATATCCTTGCCTACTGGGGGCCAAATATATCCTGACCTCAGAAGACCCCTAGACTTACCTCTATAAACTGGCAAAATATGAGTCCCGGCATAACATATGTTGGAGAACTTCCAAGTACTTCTATACCTTGGGGTTCCAAATTATATAGAAGTCTTTATCGAGCGGCTCGAGAGAAATCAGACACACAGACAGGAGTGTATGTATAATAGGATCTCTGATTTTATTGCGTACAGGCACATATATTTATACCCACCTAGAAAGGGGCTGAGGCATAGCAAACATTCCCAACATTGAGCAGTTATTATGATTATACGGGCGTATTTTGCATATTCCTTACTGAAGCATAATCAGGTTAAATCATGTGTTCTGTCTGAGATCATGTGTTCCTGTTTTACTACGCGAAACTCACACATAGACAGTTACTAATTTATTCTTAACCATTTCTATCCGGTGGTAGCTGTAAGGACCCAAAGTCAACAACATATGACTCATATGTAGAATACCAGTATTCTTCCACACATAGATCACTTTTTTTTGTTTACATTTTAACCCCAATCCTACTGAACTCTATACCCCTACTAGGTTATTTCATTACCCATTACCCACTATGTATGGGAAGAAGGGGGTGCATTTCTGCTACCACTTGAAAGGGTTCTGGAAGACCCTTTTTTTTCCCTTCACTTCCCCAACCTGGTATTTGACACACACAGATTAACACACACACATGCTAACATGCTGTGTTATTATGACAGGTTCACATAGCATTGTGCTACCTGACCGCATTGGGTGCCTTGTTTACCTGCTCTGTGTACTGACCTTGGCTTTGTCTTAACTACCCATTTAGAGTACCAAACCTGACATTGGCTAAGCCTGCATTTCTGACCTGGCATCCTGTGATATCTGCACTGGGCATCTACCTGTGGCATCACTTATACAGGTGTCTGGCACCTCCTACTAGTACTTTGCTCTCTATTACTCCCCTGTACCTATAACCTTTTGTTTATCTGCCTATACCTGAGCCTCCACACTATTGGAATCATCCCTGTCACCTTATCTTGTGGCTCAACCCTGTGCTAAATGTATCAGGGTGAAGAAATTCTGTGGTATGTGTACTCCTTGGTAATGTAGTGATGACTACAAAAAACAAAAACTGTCTGCGCTTCTCACCCTAATATAGTTGGCAACAAATATATAAACATAATATAAATGAGAGGTTTTGGTTATATGAATTGGCCAAAGCATAATTAAGCTCACCCGCCACGTCAAGGCACACTCTCAATAGGGTGAGAACCTACGCTCACCTCCTACATAGTGGGCACACAAAGCAGTTTATACGGCTACCAAAACCTTATTAATGTGTTGGGGGAGGTGCAATTAAACCTCCTCCCTATTAACCCCTGGACAGCAAGCTGCAACCAGACTGATGAGGAGCCAACAACCTCAAATATGTGCAAACAGGGAAAAGAAAAAATGTCGGTGCGCTAAGCTAGTCACAGGCTCAAATAATACAAATGTATAATACGAGGCCTACCAAACAGGTGTAAGCATGCTGCAAAAACAGTGTATTGGCTTTACAATGTATACAAAAAACAAAAACTGTCTGCGCTTCTTACCCTAATATAGTTGGCAACAAATATATAAACATAATATAAATGAGAGGTTTTGGTTATATGAATTGGCCAAAGCATAATTAAGCTCACCCGCCACGTCAAGGCACACTCTCAATAGGGTGAGAACCTACGCTCACCTCCTACATAGTGGGCACACAAAGCAGTTTATACTGCTACCAAAACCTTATTAATGTGTTATTTGAGCCTGTGACTAGCTTAGCGCACCGACATTTTTTCTTTTCCCTGTTTGCACATATTTGAGGTTGTTGGCTCCTCATTAGTCTGGTTGCAGCTTGCTGTCCAGGGGTTAATAGGGAGGAGGTTTAATTGCACCTCCCCCAACACATTAATAAGGTTTTGGTAGCAGTATAAACTGCTTTGTGTGCCCACTATGTAGGAGGTGGGAGTAGGTTCTCACCCTATTGAGAGTGTGCCTTGACGTGGCGGGTGAGCTTAATTATGCTTTGGCCAATTCATATAACCAAAACCTCTCATTTATATTATGTTTATATATTTGTTGCCAACTATATTA
Source organism: Spea hammondii (assembly GCA_029215755.1). Taxonomy (NCBI): domain Eukaryota; kingdom Metazoa; phylum Chordata; class Amphibia; order Anura; family Pelobatidae; genus Spea; species Spea hammondii. Next base: position 125,351,793 of record JARDYJ010000003.1, read on the forward strand.
GGGTAAGAAGCGCAGACAGTTTTTGTTTTTTGTATATAATGTAGTGATGAAACAGATACTTACACATGCTCTGTAAAACCATATACTAACACTCAGACACACTAACACTATCTACTAACACATGCATTCAAACCATGCATGCATGCACCATTACACCATACATTTATACCCACTTTCTCTAACACCATACACTTACTCACTCATTCTAACACCATATGCAGGGGTGTCCAAGTTTTTTCTGCAGTGGGCCACTTAATCAGAAATGTATGTGTACATGGGCCGCACTCATTTTTCACTGAGAGAAAATATGGCTTTTTAGCCACACTGTGGGTACACGCTGGATTTAAGCTGGTTGACGCACACTGAGTTGATCAGGGCTGGATTAAGAGCATCACGGGCCTGGTGCTGAGGATTTTGGTGGCCATTTTATAGAAATAAATAGGATATACATAATTTTAACTCCTCTGCATCGATGTGTACAGCATAAAGAGAACATCAGTGTTCGGCAGATAAAATAGGATAGAATCTTATGGGATGGGACTGAGAGTAATCAGTACACTAAAAAAGTCATCATACATAGGATGCCCGAAGCCACAATTTACTGCCACTAAACGTTTTTAATAAAATATGCAGATTGAAATAGGGTAAATAACACAATGCCTTTACTTTTCCTCTCACTTGTTTCTGGGCCAAGAAAGTTTTGTCATCTGAAGTAACTTCAAATTCAGGAGGGCGTTTTATCTCTGGATAAATAAAAATTACATAGTTCTATTTATTCCTACAGTAAATAAAGTGCCAGAAAACAGACAACCAAATACATACCAGGACAGGTTCTGCCACACCGACCCCCAAATACACACACCAGGACAGGCTCTGCCACACAGACGCCCAAACACACACACACACACACCAGGACAGGCTCTGCCACACCGACACCTCCTCGAGTATTCTAGTTTCCCTCTACAAACAGTCTCACCAAAATAACAAATGATCTCCTCATCTCTAAAAGAAAAGGTCACTTCTCTCTTCATATTCTCTTAGACTTCAGTACAGCCTTCGTCACTCTTGACCTCCTGCAGGTTTCCCTCCTGCCTCGTTATACCTCTCTAACTGCACCTTTACTTTATCCTTCCCTGGAACTTGGTGTTTTTGAGGGCTCATATCTGTTACTTCTACTCTTCTCCATCTATACGGCCTCCTTCTCATACATAATATGTTCTTAATAGGTTCTCAGTAACACTGATGACATGATAATTTCCTGAAATCTCACCTTTTCTTCTAACTCATCTCACCAACTGTCTTTATGGACTTGCATCATCATGGTCATGGTGTCCCATTACCTGAAGCTCAACATCTTCAAGACTGAGCTTCTGATTAGTCCTGTTATGTGAACTCTCAATCACTAATAAGAACGCCACAATCCACCCAACAGACCACGCTTGCTGTCTTGGTGTTACAATTCACTCTGCTCTTCTCCTTCATCCCTCATGTCAAGTCACTAATCAAATGCTGCAGCCTTCCTGAGAAACATCTCCTTAACGTGTCCTTTCCCCAAACAAGGAACAACCAAAATGCTATTCCATTCCCTTTTCATATCTTGTGTGGACTATTGTAGGCGTGGACACCTGACATGTGGTTACCATAACTTATATTTTAAAGGGGTGTAAATCTCATAAATAGTAGGATGATGCCTCATTTGCATCTCGTACTTCCAATGGGTTCTATCACTGTCAATGCCATCTATTAGTTCTGTAAGTTGCTTTGTCCTCACAAACAATAATAGAACCTGGAATTTCATCCTATTTTTCGGTTATGATTACATAAATATTCCTAAAAATGGAATAGCTAACAATTAGTTTTCAACTTTTTGCTTGGCCCCATGGGCCGCCAGGTAATTTTTTTTTACTTGAGGACATTCAAAAAGCACTTATTGAAGAAAAACATTGGGCTGCCCTTTGGGGAATTGGAGTCAATGGTCTATAAATTCTTTGGAACACTAAATCACTATTATTTACTCTACGTTGCACAATTTATAGATGTTTCTGTATTTATTGTCCTTCTCTTTGCTTCAAAAGTAGCACTATATTCAGTCATTGAAGAAAACAGGAGAACAGGTATTTTATTGCCACATATTCTAAAATGCTTATACCACATTAAAAGAAATGTAAAAAAATATTGGATGCCGTCCAGGTGTTTAGTGCTAACTGCGATGTAGCGCATGCATATGATGAGGTTTCGGTTGGTTGGTAAACCCAGAAAGTGGCGTGAGGTCGAGGTCTTCTCCAGGAAGGGGCTGGAATGTGAATTTTTGCAGCAGCCTGGTGAAAAACAGGAATAGTTCCATTTTGGCTAAATTTTCCCCAGCGCAGCTCCTCCGACCTATAAATAAAGAAATGGATGACATGATCTAACAGGCTTCTTTGTATATTAGCTATGATTATTATTTGTTGATTTGCATAGTATCATCATATTATGCAGTGTTTTATAATGGGTTAACAAGACATAATAGGTAATGCATCACGTAGCAAACTGGACTTCCAGAAATCTAGAAGGACTTGAGGGTATATAACATGATGCAAATGTTTGGAAATTGTTTACCTGCAGAGAAAGGCATAAATGCTTCATTCTTAACAAAATTTCCTTCAGAGTCTAGAAAATGTTGTGGGAAAAACTGGTCGGGTTTCTCAAAGTGAGCTTTATCCTTTAGTACAGACGTCAGTACTGTGATGACTTGAGTGTCCTATAAAAAAAAAAGGTAATTCCACACGATTCACTCAATACCCTCTGTTGGTCATGGTACAAGAGAATACATTCATTAATAACTAAGAACGTCTACAGCCTGTGATGCGTTTCCTAAAGGGGCAAAATACTGCCCTAATCACCCTCACCGCACATGAGCGCACATACTTACTAAGTCCTTTCATCAGCATTCATGATGCTCAACTCCAGGGAGGCAATCGCTTGCTATGTATGTGCCGGAGTAGGCTGGCGGTGAGTATCCCGCACATATGCATTGCTACCGAAGAGATGTTTTTGGAGTCTCTTGCAAGGCAAGCAACTAGTGGGGAAAAATGCATGGTTGGGTCCCTCTGTGTATTCCAATGGTTAATATATATATATATATATATATATATATATATTTATATTTTTTACACTCAGCCATCATATGGATTAAAGTGCGTATGATACCCCTGTAGGTCCTCAGAACATGAAGTTATGATGACTCTTCCCATAGACGTAAGGTGGGGTTCTAATACATATTGGGTGTATTAGTTTCATTGTAATCACCATTACACAGGTTTCTGAAATAACTCAACTGTAGAATTTCAACCAGGGCTGAGGTCAGGTCCCAAATTCCCACCCCCCGGTTATTATACATCCCCTTATATTCATTTAATTATTTAGTGACTCTTTAAGTTCACATGGAACTGTAATAATAATGTTTACCCTGAATTTAGCCTCAACATTTAAAGCAGAGCGGGGTTTTTATGTCTTCATCCGGCTATAAACTCAGATACTTGCCTTTGGGATAAAATATCCCCGGAATGTTACATCTTGAGTAGTTGCATGCGGAATGCTGATTGGTACAATGTTACCGAATCTTTGGACTTCATGAATAACGGCGTCGGTATACGGCATTAGCTTTCTGTGTTCTGCTTGAGGCTGGGCAGATCCGATCACTCTGTCTATTTCATCTTGGACCTTTTCTACAAAGAATGCAGGTAGTAAAGTACCCCATTTAAGCGTTATATACCGTATTTGCTCGGTTATAAGACGAGGTTTTTTTCAGAGCAAATGCTCTGAAAATACCCCTCGTCTTATAATCGGGGTAGTCTTACAATCAGACCTCAAATATGTCTGACTATGAGACGACTAAGATCCAGATCCCCCGCAGCTGCAGGGGACCTGGATCCTCCTGTACCCCCCCCCCCGCCCCACTTACCGGTGCGTCTGAGTCCCCGGTGTGCAGCCGGGGCAGCGTGCGGGGAATTCTCTCTGACAGTCGGGGAAGGTCTGCGCGATGGACGCAGACAACCCCCGCTGCTAGCCACACCTCCTTCTGGCTGCAGCGTAAATTGTCTACGCGAATCTCGTAGACATCTACACGCTGCCCCGGCTGCATGACAGGGGAGTCAAAAGCACCGGTAAGTTTGGGGGGGCCGGGGGAAGTGTTAAATGGGGGGCATAAGGCATTTCTGGAGGTAGAGTGTTCTATGAAATGCCTTTTAACCCCCTTAATGCCTCCTGAAATGCCTTAAACCTCCCTATATGCCACTCTGCCCCATAATATGCCTTTTAACCCCCTTAATGCCAGAGTGGCATATAGGGGTATAAGGCATTTCTGGAGGCAGAGTGGCACATAGTGGGTCAAAAGGCATATCATGGGGCACAGTGGCATATAGGGTTAAAAGGCATATCATGGGGCACAGTGGCATATAGGGGGTATAAGGCATTTCTGGGGCAAATGTGCATAATTGGGGGGGCAGGTTGGAAAATAGAAGGAAATAAAACCAAAATATTTTTCTCAATCATAGCTTTTATTAAAAAAAATTGTTTACATGAATTAACATTTACTGGTAAAACTTTTTTCCTATAGGGTCGTCTTATATTCAGGCTTTTTCTTTTTTTCCTAAATTAATATTCAGATTTAATCGAGCAAATACGGTATATTAAAATATTATCATATATAAGGAAAACTCTATACTCTTCATAAGCCAACAAAACAATATTACCACATAAGGAAATATTTTAATTGTGTAATTGTGTCTATGGGAAAACGTCATTGTTAAAGGCAGACATTGCTGGTATTAGTAAATAGATGTTAACTGGGTAGAAGACTTATTGAGCAGCGGCATACCAGGAGACTTGCTTGCCATACAAGAAGGGCGAATAGACGGGCGGCCCTAGGTCTAGTTGGTCTAAGCCAGACTATGTCAGAATGTACATTTAAGCATATGTTTTTCTCCGTTGTTACTTTTTACTTCTATATCAATTAAATTGCACATGCTGCAAACATTTCTCATGCAGGCGATACAATGGATAGGCCATATAGAAGTTTCTAAAATATTAAACCTCACCATCACAGCAGAATTCAGGATAGCGGTCTAACCGACGGACTGTTATTTTAGATTATTTGTTGTGTTTTTTTAATGTCTACTGGATTCATACTGGTGATCTCTCCAGTTTCACCCAATTCTTTCAATCTGACAACGACAATCTGATAACGCCTTGTTATGAAGGTACAGCTAGATGTGTCTCACCCGATTGCTTCGGACTTACTTTATATTCCGGTCTACTATCCTGGGCCTTTCTTTAGATGTATACATTGTCAAATATCTAATTAAATCATCACTCTCTGGAAGGTCTACGAAATCTATATATATATTTAGTTATCTTACTTTGAATGTCCGGATATTTCATCATTAAAAGAAGGCCCCACCGGAGGGTGGTCGAGGTCGTCTCCATCCCGGCAACAAATAAATCAATCACAAGCATCGTTAGATTTTCATTGTGGAAATAGAATTCCGGATTAGGCTTTTCCTGTAATAAAATAAATATATATATATAATTTAATACTATGCTTTTGGATACATTTTGGGGACTTGATGAAGTGCTTTCGACCAATGTTAGGTTTTAATTATCACCTTTTTGTTCATTTTTGTTGGTAAAACCGAATATATAAAATTAACATGTAACAATACACCATTACCTCTTGTTGTTTGACAAGGAACGCGTCAATAAGATTTTTCTTGTCGTTAATATCTAGTTGTTTCTTGTGGTTCATGAAAGTCTCCTTCATAAAGATCTTTAACTCATTGGCATTTTTGTAAATCTTTTGGCTTCCAGGCATCCAGTGCAGGACAGAGGGACAGGAGTTGTACAGCTATGGCAAGAAAATACAATTTGCATGTATTAGTTAAGGTCGTAACATTTCCAATGGCTTTTCTTGTGAAATTAACACATCTAGGTAGAAGGCGCAGGTACGTGGGCAATATCCAGTCCTACAGGGGAGTAGGCTACGGAAGCCTAAATTATATCTAGATCTGGCATAAAGGGGCACCCTGGCCATCATTTGTATTGACCTCTTTTAACCCCTTCGTGACAAAGGCTGATTTTATTTTTTGTACCCTTTGTGACAATGGCTGTTTTTTAACATTTCTGCGCTGCTCGCGTTTAGCTGTAATTTTCTTTCTCGTTTACTGAACCCACACAAGTTATATATTGTTTTGTTTTTTTCAGGACAAGAAGGGCTTTCTTTAGATGTCATTGTTTTGATTGTATCATATTATTTACTATTAAAAAAAGTATAAAATATGGTGAAGAATTTTGAAAAAAATCACTTTTTCCTTGAAAAATCTTTTACTCATCTATAAAAGGTAATGAAAAAACCTGCTAAATAGATTCTACTATTCGTCCTGAGTTTAGAAATACCCAATGTTTTTATGTTTTTTTTGCTTTTTTTCTGCACGTTATGGGGCAATAATTACAGGTAGCGTTTTGCTATTTCAAAGCCATTTTTTCCAAATCTGGTAATTCTTCCCCCATGTGCCATTTCGGGTATCTTTGAAGCCCCAGGGTATTTGAAATGCTAGTATTTTAACTCTTTCCATGCACCAGTCTTTGTTAAACTTTGTGGTAGTCATTTTTTGTCATAAAACACCCCGATATGTGTTCAGCGCGTCCTGGGGTGGGAGTTCGGTATCGCTGAATGCCTCGTGATTGAGGCATTTCAGCGAAACCTTTGAAGTTTAGGAGGCGATCGTTGATACTTTCATACTTATTTAATCAGTCGCTAATGGCAGGAGTAGTTTCAGAAGACTGGAGGTTGGCACCTGTAGTCCCACTTTGCAAAAAACATAGCAGGTGAGATTCAGCCAGCTACAGACTAGTACAGGGGTGTCCAAGTTTTTTCTACAGTGGGCCACTTCATTAGAATTGTATACGTGCGCGGGCCGCACTCATTTTTCACTGTGAGAAAATGTGGCCTTTAATAAAATATGCAGATTAAAATAAAGTAAATGACACAAAACCTTTACTTTTCCTCTCACTGATTTCTGGAACTAGAAAGTTTTGTGACTACAAATTCAGGATAATTAAAAATGAAATAGTTCTATTTATTCTAGGGATGCACCAAAATGAAACTTCTGGACCAAAACATTCACTTAGCCAAAACTGAAAATGACCCCCTACCTTTAAAAATAATAATAAAAACTGACATTTTTAATAAAAGTAGGTAACACACCACAATTGGACAAAAAAAATTGCAATATGACTTGGTATGATATGAGTGTGATTGCTAACAGCAATCACACTCCTATCACACCCAGGCAACGAGTAAATGCTGGTACCTAGGCATGATGGGACTGTGCTTGCTGTGATTGCTGTTAGCAATTGCTGTTAGCAATCACACTCCTATCATGCCAAGTCAGCCAGTACATGCTGGTACAGGGTGGCTGTAAGTGATGTGCAGACCCCATATTGCTGGCAGCATCAATACACAAAGGGGCAGCTAGCTAGGTTTCAGCATGTACTGGCTGATTTGGCATGATAAGAGTGTGATTGCTAATAGCAATCACAGTCCCATCATGCCTAGGTTCCAGCACTTACATATCCAACCAGTAACTGCTAGAACCTAGGCATGATGGGACTGTGATTGCTGTGATTGCTGTTAGCAATCACACTCCTATCATGCCAAGTCAGCCAGTACATGCTGGCACAGAGTGGCTGTAAGGCATGCTGCCTTGGCATGATAGGAGTGTGATTGCTAACAGCAATCACAGTCCCATCATGCCTAGGTTCCAGCACTTACACATCCATGCTATCACACACACTCATTCATTCATATACTCATTAATTCACAGATTCATTCCCTCAGTCACGCATACTCATTCAAACACCCTCCCCACCCCCTTACCTGGACTGCAGCTCATCGATGCCGCTCACAGACTTCAGCAGGGGGCGCGGGCTCCCTCTGCCTTCTCTGGTACTGCACAGACGAAGCAGGACTGGAGCAGAGTCATGTGATGTCACGTGAACTCTGCTGGGTTCCGCTTCCTCTTTGCAGTACAAAAGACCCTCCCACAGGTAAGTAGCAGGGCTCGAGGTGAGGCCCGCGTAAGATAGGTTGCCCTGGCTGCCGATGTTACGCGGGCCGCACCTCGAGGTCTCGCAGGCCGCATTTGGCCCGCGGGCCGCATGTTGGATGCCCCTGGACTAGTAAGTCTTACATCAGTAGCTGGCAAATACATGGAAACCCTGCTAAATATCTGAAAGTGAATGGTTTGCATGATCACTATCAAATTCCGTAGGGCTGTACAAAGGGTAGACAGAACATAACAAGTAGTATTTAACAAATTGACTTACAGAAACAACAAGTGAGGAGGGGCCCTGTTCAAAGGAGCTTACAATCTAGAGGGAATTAGGATGTGTTACTTAGGATAGGTATAAGGTAACAGTGCCGTTGTTATGGATGGACCAGTCACACTGCTATAAGTAAGAATATGGGGGGCGTTAATGTGCGATGTTTTAAGCATCCTAACGAGGTGGGTCTTGAGGGATTTTTTGAAGGACCGAAGGCAGGGGGAGAGATGGAGTGGCCGGGGGAGAGCGTTCCAGAGGATAGGGGCAGCCCTGGAGAAATCTTGTAAGCGTGCATGAGAGCGAGAAATCAGAGGAGAGGATAGAAGGAGATCATTGGATGAGCGGAGAGACCGGTTAGGAGGGTATTTAGAGATGAGTGAGGAGAGACCGGTGAGGAGTGAATTTAGAGATGAGTGAGGAGAGACCGGTTAGGAGCTTATTTAGAGATGAGTGAGGAGATGTAGGGAGGGGAACCGCTGTGAAGGGCTTTGAAAGTAAGAGTGAGGATTTTGAAATGAATCCTGAAGCTCACAGGCAGCCGGTGAAGAGACTGACAGGGGAGAAACGTTAGTAAAGCGATGGGAGAGGAAGATAAGTCTAGCAGCAGCATTCATGGTGGATTGTAGAGGGGTGAGAGGGGTGTGATGAAGACTAGCTTAGACAATAATCAAGGCGGGAAACAATGCGGGCATGGACAAGAGCCTTAGTGGCATCCTGTGTTAGGAAGGACATCACAGGTTTACTACAGAGAGGTCCTGTCAAATTAAGTTAGTCTATTTTTTTGACTGGGCAAGATAATAGACCAGGGAGGAGCTGTTGATATCGCCTATCTCGATTTTAGTAAGGAATTGACACCGTCCCTCATATAAGACATAAATACATCGCAGTCTAATAAGACCCCCTCACGTGCATGCGCGACTGGGTGCTTCAAGCATTAGTTAGTTTAGCGTACTTCTAGAGTACCATGGATCAAGATCAATGTGAAAAGAAGGCATGGAGGCAACTTACCAGCACCGAAGGTCTCCCGGCAAGTCTCACATTCTCATTTACTAAATGCATGAGTCTTAAAATTGTTGGGTTGTCATATTCAAATCGATGGCCAAGAATTATGGACACAATTATATTGGCCACAGCAGCATTCACTAACATGGTGTTATCAAAAGGCTCTCCTGGAAAGAATCAACAATAAAACAGCCAATCATTCAATGGGGATGATTAATAAAAGTGCAAGAACAAATGTAAAATGTGCAAAACTATATTTTTGTATCATTTCATTATTGCATTATTTCAAACAAACTCTAACCTTTGTAGGAATTGATTTTTTCCACCAAGGATTCACATTCTTCGTTAATATTATTTTCGATGGTTTTCTTTCCCATTCCAAAATCTCGTAGTGTAGAAAGGGCGAACCTTCGCATGATTTTCCAGTTTTCATCGTGGGAAAAAGCCACACCTTAAAAAAAATGGCTAAAATCTATCAACACATGTAAGGCGAACAATAACAAAGACATTTTTTTACCGATCTTTAATCAACAGATCAAACTTTTTGCCCAAAAAATAGATCAAAATTTAGCAAAAAATTAGTGAACGTATGAAGAATAATCCACACATTTTAATTTTATTTTTTACCCATAAAACCTTATTAAATAAATAAAAAAAAAAACACCAATGGCGTGTCTAGTCTCTGTGCGTAAAAAGGCAGACTAAGAGGATGGTAGAATTGACAGCCAAACGTTAAGGAATAAGACAAAATTTATTCCTGGAAAGGGCCCTAAACAGAAAAAAAAATGGAGGCTCTGAGCAACTACCTGAGCATCTTATATGGTATAACCACCACTGTCAAACATGACTATGATTTATCTAGACTAATTTTACATGGAGAGTTTCTTATCGGTAGTTTCTGTCCCGGACATTGCTTTGATGTGGATATCGGGGAATAATGTAGATGCTGTCACCTGCCCTCCATTTCATGTAATATGTTTTTGGTATTTGCGCTTGGATCACTATAAGTTTTAAGGTTTGTATAGTTTATTTTACTTACCATATCCTTGAGATACATTGTGGAAGATTGGTATGTTGGCCCGTCCAGAAAATGCCTCTGCGTGGTTAACAAGAGCATCTTTCACGGTGTCGTAACCACACAGCACCACCATCTTCTCAGCACCTAACTGAATGCTGAATATTGAACCATACTGCTTGGATAACTGAAAAGGAAAATAAGAAAAACAACATAATACCCTATCAACAATTCAGTTCCTTAAACCAAGGCATCTCCGTTGGAGGGGTGGCTATAGTTGGGGCTAGTGACATATTTACCTTGGGTGCTGCCCTAGGTCCACTGCATGGCTGGCATCCCATACAATACAATAAAAAGCACTGTTCGCCTTTAAGAAACGGAGCGCTGGGATATGCCGTCATATCCAGCGCTGTGTCTTAAAGGCACACAGAGCCTTTTAATGAGGTCTATGGAGGCTATGGAGGTCTTTTAATGAGGTCTATGGAGGCTATGGAGGTCTTTTAATGAGGGCTATGGAGGTCTTTTAATGAGGTCTATGGAGGCTATGGAGGTCTTTTAATGAGGGCTATGGAGGCTATGGAGGTCTTTTAATGAGGGCTATGGAGGCTATGGAGGTCTTTTAATGAGGTATATGTAAGTCTATGGAGGCTATGGACAGCAAAGATCTCTCATCTAACTGGCTCATTGTGTAGTGAGACACCAGGGGGGCTTAATGGAGTAAATGGAGTCACAATGGAGTAAAGACGAATGCCAAGATATGATGTCATATATCGGCGCACCACTTTACTGCGTCTCAAGGTGACAATATGGGAGCTGTGATCAGACCTCAACGGAATTCATAGCACTGTACTTACCGGTGGTGTATTCTGGTTTATTAAGGCTATTTCATAATCCTTAGGAATAATACTAAGGCTTATAGATGATAAAGGGGGGTTTATTGCAACAAAATTAGATAAATTAGACATCTTGATTGTAATACATCATATTTTTGGTTGATTTTTCCATTGCGGAATTTCTTAATTAAACATTACCTTTAAAAGTGTATCAAAGGGTCTCTTCAGATTCCAAACATTCAAAGTCCCAATGATTGATATTAGATTTGGCCCCGGAGGAAAATTCCAATAAATATTTTTTCCCCGAGAACGGTAAAAATATAGGAAACACACACAGAGAATAAAGTAAAAAAGTACTGAGGCTGGATCAACAGGAATCATTTTATTTTAGAAAAACCTATACAAAGGGGACAAAAATAAATAAATTAGTGCATGTCGTGAAGCTTAATGCAAAATTACGAGTGATATTTAAACATTTGGACATAGCTTTGACCCGGCAAATATGTCAAGGAATTTTAACAATATTGTGACGGAACCCTCCATCACTGGGGCAACTGCAGAGGCCTGAGAGCCGGCCTCCTCCCTACCGACTATGGGCCCTGACTTTAAAAAGACCAGGGAGTGAAAGCCATTGTGTAAATTTAATGTCAGACTCTCCCTCCCCCACCCCATGGTGCACTACTATGTTGTATAAGTCAGCCCCCCCATGGTGCACTACTATGTTGTATAAGTCAGCCCCCCATGGTGCACTAATATGTTGGATAAGTCACCCCCCCATGGTGCATTACTATGTTGTATAAGTCAGTTCCCCCGCCGCCATGTTGCACTAATATGTTGTATAAGTCAGCCACCCCCCCCCATGGTGTACTACTATGTTGTATAAGTCAGTTCCCCCACCCCCATGGTGCACTACTATGTTGTATATGTCAGTCCCCCCCCATGGTGCACTAATATGTTGTATAAGTCAGTCCCCCCCCATGGTGCACTACTATGTTGTATAAGTCAGTCCCCCCCCATGGTGCACTACTATGTTGTATAAGTCAGTCCCCCCCATGGTGCATTACTATGTGGTAGAAGTCAGTTCCCCCGCCCCCATGGTGCACTAATATGTTACATAAGTTAGTCCCCCCCTCCCAGCTCCTCCACTACAGACATTTACCTGGAACAAATTTCGGCAAGTAATAGACAGTGGAGGTTGGGACCCTATTGTATTGTTAATGCCTTTACTGCCCCTGTTGTCTCTGGGAGGAAGATTAAGGGGGCGGTTTGTATCCCAATATCTTGATTATATTAATATGTGTTTTCCTGGATATATCCAGCCGCCTGTGTCTAAAATAAATCAGTCTTCATTTTGGATTATACCCTACACTGAGTCTCGGCTAGTGACTGGGAAACCGGGGTAAGTGTGTTGTCCCAGGCTAAGGGAGCACAAGTCAGCGGAGGTAGTCGTTCGGACTATCCAGCTTCCCTGATAAGTATACATAGGTAACATTGAGAAGGTTTATCTGTGTGAGTGTCTATGAGTTGTGTGAGTGTCTGTGAGGACTGTGGGTTCTTGGGTGTCCAACTGTGCCCCTTCCAGGTCCAGCCGTGCCCCTTCTACATCCTCCAACATACATCTACTGCTATGGACACCTGAGTATGTCGTCAGACTGGCTGAGTTATAGCGCGAGTGCATATTTCTGAATGTTGAGTTTGTGAGTATATTTCTATGAATGCAGCGAGTTGTGTAAGTGTGCAGTGTTAGTGGAGTGTGTGAATGCCACGGGATTTATGGCGTACAAAGTGCATTTTACAAATGTGTGTCCCCCTAGTGACTGTAGATTCAATCTCCCCGTTCGAGTTTGCATATCCACCAACATTTTACATGACCAAATCACGGCACCTGTTTTGGGAGGTGCAGCTAGAGACATGGACAGCTTTGGGTTGTCGGCATATGTGGACACTAGTAAGTGTGGCCGATCAGGATGCTTTACCCCCTAAACCAAAATCAGGACCACAAACACTCCAGGGACCCATGATGGTATTCAATGGGTACAGCATATCGGCTATTACCAGATTCTATTTACTTACAGAACTATAGATGTTCACCGGCGTTCTCTTGTGCTCCTTCTGTTAACATCACACCAGCCTTGCATAAAAACGTTTAAATAACTGGTTTGTTACAAAACATCTGCATTCCAAACCAGTCCAACCAGTGATCATTCTTTCTAGTTCACTCCCCAAAGCTGTATTTTTCTTTTAAAGGGGAAGCTCATGAAATTTTTTTTTTTTCTCTTTGAGCATAAACCCCTGTGTACAGTGCTGGAGGTTAATAACCCCCCCAGCACTGTATACAATAATAACACCCAGCGCTGTATACAATAATAATAACCCCCAACGCTGTATACAGTAATAATCCCCCAGCGCTGTATACAGTAATAACCCCCAGTGCTGTATACAGTAATAACTCCCTAGAGCGGTATACAATAATTACCCCCCAGCGCTGTATACAGTAATATAATCCCCAGCGCTGTATACAGTAATAAGTTATCCCCCCATCGCTGTATACAGTAATATAACCCCCAGAGCTGTATACAGTAATAACCCCCAGAGCTGTATACAGTAATAATCCCCAGCGCTGTATACAGTAATAATCCCCCAGCGCTGTATACAGTAATATAACCCCCAGTGCTGTATACAGTAATAACTCCCTAGAGCGGTATACAATAATAACCCCCAGCGCTGTATACAGTAATAACCCCCAGCGCTGTATACAGTAATAAGTTATCCCCCCATCGCTGTATACAGTAATATAACCCCCAGCGCTGTATACAGTAATAACCCCCAGAGCTGTATACAGTAATAACCCCCAGCGCTGTATACAGTAATAAGTTATCCCCCCATCGCTGTATACAGTAATATAACCCCCAGAGCTGTATACAGTAATAACCCCCAGAGCTGTATACAGTAATAATCCCCAGAGCTGTATACAGTAATAATCCCCAGCGCTGTATACAGTAATAACCCCCAGAGATGTATACAGTAATAATAGGCAGGTCCCGATAATAAATACATCGTCTCAAGGTGCCATCTTTCTTATCATAAGGAAGAATCGCGCTCTAGCTCCATAGCTACTGTGTCTGGAGAGACAATAGACTAATAACCAGGATGGTAACAATAAAATCACCATATCTCACTATCCTATTCTGTTGCAATGTTCAATCAGAATATACTAACGATTATAGGTAAAATTAATTTAATCAGGACATACTTGATGAGCAGTTATTTTCATCAAGGCTTCTTATATAAAGCTCCAACTACTTTTTGTGTAATATAAAAATGTAAAATAATATACCGTCTTGGCTCGATTATAGACTGCACCCGAATATAGGCCACACCCTAAAAGTTAGGTGCTTTTTTAAAGAATAATTTAGATTTTTTGGAAAAAATACACATTATTGGAATAGTAAAACAGTATTCTAACTAACACATTGTATTTTAACATTTTTGGTATCTATTATGCAGTTAGTCAACATATATTACATATAAACAGAAAACCAATAGCCACTTTAATGCACTTTACTTATAGATATGCCTCTCTGCCCCCTAGATATGCTGCCATATATATATATATATTTATATATATATATATAGTAATGAACAGTGGCGTCTCCAGCTTTCATATTTAGGGGGGGCACATGGGGGGCCAGGGACCAAAGTAGGGGGGCCGATTATAAAACGGTACATATACACTATATATATATATATATATAAATATAAAACATCCAAAAATAGTTACCGGCACTCCAGGGACTTCTTTAAATAATCACTCGAGAAACTGCAGTTTTCTAATCAACGTTTCAGTCGGTTTATTAGGCTTTTTATCAGGACGATGAAAGTCTAATAAACAGACTGAAACGTTGATTAGAAAACTGCAGTTTCTCGAGTGATTATTTAAAGAAGTCCCTGGAGTGCCGGTAACTTTTTTGGATGTTTTATGATTTGCTGTTGCAGCTACTTGGCACTGGCTAAAAAAGTGGTAATTGGTGTGCAATTGTTAATTTTGGACTTATATATATATATATATATATATATATATATATATATATATCTATATATACATACACACACACACACACACACGTTAGACGTGCATTTTTAACTACATAATATGTACTTAGTTATTTTTCATTCTTTAATATTAGCCCGTGCTGACAATATATATATATATATATATATATATATATAAATATTAGATCCTGCTGCCAATATATAGAAATATTACACCCTGCTTCCGATATATGTTAATATTAACCCCTGCTGCAGATATATATTGATATTAGCCCCTGCTGCCGATATACATAAAAATGATATCCTGCTGCCGATATATATTAATATTTGACCCTGCTGCCAATATATATTAATATAAGCCCCTACTACCGATATATATTATTAGTCCCTGCAGCCAATATATTCAAATATTAGCCCCTGCAGCCAATATATATTAATATTAGCCCCTGCAGCCAATATATATATATAAATATTAGCCCCTGCTGCCAATATGAATATAAATACTAGACCTTGCTGCCAATAAACATTATTAACCCCTGCTGCCAATATATGTTAATATTAGCTCTTGCTGCCAATAAATATTAGCCCCTGCTGCCGATATATATTAATATTATCACCTGCTGCTGATATATATTAATATTATCACCTGCTGCTGATATATATTAATATTAGACCCTGCTGCCAATATATAAATAAATATTAGCCCTTGCTGCCAAAACATATATAAATATTGCCCCTGCTGCTAATATATATAAATATTAGACCCTGTTGCCAATATATTTTATAGTGAAAAAATTAGACCCTACCCAAGCATTTCCTTGGGCCCCGCTCAACGCTTCTTTGCATGCAATCACTCCCTCTGCTACCACACCAAAAAAAATATTTGCCACACTGACTGCAGATCAGGAGAAGACTGTAAGAGTCAGTCCTGGACCGAGAGGTCCTCTCCCCTGTAATCATCCCCAGAGTCCCTTTGTCCCCTCATTCACTAAACCATACGCTCTTTTACTTACACCCTGTAGTTCAGGTATAGATCAAATAAACACATGGAAACGGCACATGTGTCAAGTCCTACCCAGGCTGCGGAGCTGCATATCTCGCTCTTGCTTCAGTTTCCCTGTTTTGCTTCGATCCATTCCTGGATTTCCTTTTGCTCTGTTCTGATCTTCCATTCCTTGCTCCTGCTTCAGCTCTTTGCTTCAGCTCTGTTTCCTTTATAAGGTTTGCCCCACCCGTGTGTTCTGTTTGTCTCAGTCTGCAGTCTAAAGGTATGTCTCGGTGCTATGTGTTTGGATTACATGTTTGGATTACATGTTTGGATTACATGTTTGGATTACATGTTTGTTTGGTTTGTTTCGTACCACTGTCAGCAGTGATTAGTGTTAGGACCCACCGTCATTGGAGTACTTTGGCGTAGTGGTGGCCTAAGCATACTATGGCCATATCATGTGACGGAATCTCCAATTGTTATCTCATAGTCCTAGGCTAGTTCCTGTATTCATGTTTGTCTGTCTCTTATGTACCTTTGCCCTCCTTCCCTGAATCATCTGAGGATTCTGGTTCCTCTCTCCTCTCCCCATGTCCCAGTTAATATGTCCTATCCTTGTGTAAAGGAGAAGCGTCCGAGGATTCCGGCTCCTCACTCCTTCCCCTGTGTTCCTTGCCTTGTTCCCTGTCCTTTGTTGTGCCCTGTATCATGTATGTCTTGTCTGGTTATGTTCCTTGCTTGGTCTCCCTGTTCCTTGCTCTGTCCTCCTTGCTTGCTACGTTTCTGTTGATACTCTGCTTAGCTTCCATACTCCCAGCCTGCAGCATCCTGCACATGATTCCAGTGCTATGTCTCATGCCTGCTCCAGGGTGCCTGCAGGATATCTCCACGTTCTGTTCGTTTTGTCAGATCCAAGTTTAGTTTGGATTTCCACATCCAGCCAAGTTTGGTTCTGCTCTGTTCTGGAATACATCTGCTGCTATGTCAGGGTGCTGGTATGTGGCTGCACAACCCTAGGTGCTCAACACCCGGGTGAGTGTGGTCGCCCTGCACCAGGCCCTGTCTAACTCCACTACTGCGCAATACCTCCTGAACTCCATCTTTGGGCGCTCTGGGTCTTTACAGTCGTCTGTATGGACCCAGTCCCTGACATAAACAAACCCAAATGCATTAGTACAAGCCAGCTCTAACCTTTGTAAGAATGTAGTTTTTCCACCAAGCAATCGCATTCTTCGTTAATTTTATTTTCTATGATTGTCTTTCCCATTCCAAAATCTCGTAGTGTTGAGAGGATAAATCTTCTCATTACTTTCCAGTTCTCATCATGGGAAAAAAAAACACCTGGGAGGAATATATCAATACGTGGAATTTAAACAAGGAAAATTCTATTTTCACAGCTGGCTAGCAGGAGAGCAAAGGGTTGTTGGTCTTTTCTGATTTAAACATTTAGGGGCTTTACCTAACACTAGACAGTGAGCATTTTCCGTGTGCTGCTTTATTACTGGGCCGTAGGATGATTTTAACATTTATAATCCCCCCCCCTCTGAGCAGGGGGTGAGGGTTATATTTGGACACTTTCGCCCCAAAATGTGATGTCATTTTCCAATACCCCCGTGCACATGTGGTTGGGCAAGAGGGGATTTATATAATGACTCTCACCATTGGTTAAATGGGGGAAACAGGGAACCCTGATTTCTTAACTTTCCTTTTAATGATGCTTGAGCCATCCGGCATTTGTAACTCTCAGGCAAAGAAATTGCTTGCTGTCTTCAAGTTGCATTAACTGGAAGCTCCAGCAGGCAATTGCTTGCAAGCAAAGAGTGTTTTGTGTGTTGACTTTAGTAAATTTGTGAGTTGGACTTTAGTTCACACTAGCAAAACTACTGCAACTTCAAAGCACTCTGCTGTCTTCCACCCTCCCCTTCATGTAATATGTTTTGTGGCATTTGAACCTGTTTGCATTGCCCATAGGACTATTTATTATTTCTCTCGGTTTTAGGATTTGTACTATTGATTTTACTTACCATACCCTTGTGAGTAATCCTGTAAGATCTGCATATGGGCTTTTCCAGAAAATGCCTCAGCGTGATTATCGAGAACGTCTTTCACGGTCTCGCAACCACACAGCACCTCTGACCTCTTTGTTCCTGAATAAATAGTGAATATGGATCCATACTTCTTTGATAACTGCAAAAAAAACCCCAAAAAACCATATACATATATTTGCTACATAACTAATAAAAAAAACACATAAATCCTAAACATGAATAGACTGGATCATGCCAAGTCAACAGGGCGCTACATTTAGCACAATATCTTCAACTTGGAAAAAAATAGACCTTTATTTTGACTTTTGAGTTTTTTAGCCACAAACCACCAAACTTGTGAGAATATTTTCTAGATATTTAATGAGTTATCCATTTGTACCCAAAAGCACCAAATTACGCTTGTCTTTTTACCTAAACCTCCTATCTCATTCCCCTTAGTATAGATCCAACAAACTTCACTTCATGGCCTGCTATAATACTTTTAGACGAAGAGGAAAGCAGAAGTCTCCAGATCAATGAACATTGAGTGTTATCATGTATGTCAACATGATTTTAATATATCATGATTTTTGTTGGTTTAACATTACCTGTTTAAGTGAATCATAAGGTTGCCATAGGTCCACAAGGTGCAAAGTCCCAATAAGTGGCAAAGGCTTTGGTCCTGGAGCTAAATGCCGATCAACACTTCTCCAATTGAAGGAAAAATACAGGAAAAACACACACATAACTAAGAAATAAAGTACTGTGGCAGGATCAATGGGAATCATTTTTTAGCAGCACCTTTACAGAGGAGACAGAATGAAAAAATAGACAAATGTTATTTTTGCGTATTTGAATGTTATGTAGATGTTGCTCACAAACCACATGCAACACATTAAGATATATACACAAGAGACCTAACACAACAGAACAAGTGCACATTTCCATTATGCTGCCATCTACTGGCAAAACAGACTACATAGTACCCCAATACATAACACTCCTCCCCCCTAGACCTCAAAGTCTTTCAGATAATAGGGAGGGTGAATATTTCTTCTTGGCCGCCCCAAGGTTGGAGCAGGTTCGCCTGGACCATCAGCTTGGCCGTTGTCCTGTGCTCTGTCCTGTGGACTACAAGGAACTGGCTCTGCAACAACAACTCCTGGAGAACTGACACCTGTATCTTCTAGTGGTTCACCAACATCTGGCATCACAGGAGACCCAGTACGACTGGGACCCGCAGCAGGCACAATCTCGTTACTTCATTCCCGGATCTGATCTATGTGCCTTCGTAATATTCTACCATCAGCAGTCTGTACTTTGTATGACAAAGGTCCTGTGGCCACAAGTACTTGTGCAGGTATCCATCTATGCCCAGAAGCATAGTTCCTCACATAAACAGCACTGTCAGGTACAAATACTCTCACAGTAGAAACATTATAGCGCTCAGTGAATTGCAGCTCAGACGTCAAATCAGGATGTAAACGATGAGGAGCTCTGCTGGACTCCTACCGGTGCTTGAGCATGGTGTCACATGTTTTGCAATAATTCTCTTGAGTGAGTCTTTTGTGGTCTGAACCATACGCTCAGCTTGACCATTTGAGGATGGATGAAATGGTGCAATTGTGACATGTCGAATAAGATTACTTTCCATAAAGATTTTGAATTCTGATGAGGTAAATTGTGTGCCATTATCAGACACAATTGTATCCGGCAACACATGTGTAGCAAACAGACTCCTTAGAATCTTTATGACAGTGACCGAGGTAGCAGATGTAACTGGAACAACTTCTAACCATTTCGAAAAGAAGTCAACAACTAAAAAATAACATTTGTCCATGAAAAGGGCCAGCAAAATCTATATGTAAACGGGACCAAGGTGACCTAGTCACTTCCCATGGG
The DNA here is from genome assembly GCA_029215755.1 of Spea hammondii. NCBI lineage: Eukaryota > Metazoa > Chordata > Amphibia > Anura > Pelobatidae > Spea > Spea hammondii. Next base: position 125,371,974 of record JARDYJ010000003.1, read on the forward strand.
TGTACCGGGGCTTTAGGTGGAGCATGACATGTGGATTGACATGGTGCACAGTTCTTTACCCACTTCTCAATAACTTCATCCATTTTAGGCCACCAAACATAACTTCTGGCTAAAGCTTTCATGCAAACTATTCCAGGATGTCCCTCATGGAGGGCATGTAAAACTTTAGCTTGTCCTGCATTTGGAATTACCACTCTGTTCCCCCATAAAAGACAACCTTTATAGGCAGATAGTTCATGTTGGCGCATAACAAATGGCTTGAACTTGTCTTCAACTTTTGCTTTTGGCCACCCCCTCCAAACCCAGTTGAGCACACGGGAGAGCAATGGATCTTTGGCCGACATACAAGCAATATCATTTGCATGTAAAGGAGGGTTTGAAACAGATTCCAACATGAGATCCTCGGACATAGGAGGAACAAGGAAATCAGGAGAAGGCAAAGGTAACCGGCTTAACCCATCAGCAGTTGTGATATCCTTACCAGGACGATACTTGAACTCACAATCATAAGCATTCAACATAAGGGACCACCTAAGCATGCGCGGGGAAATAATTTGAGGAGTGGGAGTATTGCTGGTGAACAGACCCAGTAAAGGCTTATGATCTGTTACAATAGTAAACCTCCGCCCATACAAATAGTCATGAAACTTTTTTACCCCGGATACAATAGCTAACGCCTACTTGTCAATTTGGGCATAATTCCTCTCTGTTGTAGATAAGGTCCGTGAATAAAATGCAATAGGAGCCTCAACACCATTTCTCAAAGTGTGACTCAAAACAGCTCCAATGCCGTAAGGAGACGCATCGCAGGTAAGGTTGAGTGGTTTCTCTAAGGACACTGTCAGAAGACAACTGCTTCTTTGCAGCATTGAACGCTTTAGTATGAACGTCAGTCCACCTCCATGGAGCGTCTTTATCCAGTAGACGATGCAGAGGTTCAGCAACGGTGGCTTTGTCAGGCAGGAACGAATGGTAAAAATTAAGCAACCCTAGGAATGCTTGCAGTTCTTGTTTGTTGGTTGGAATTGGAGCTCTATGGATAGCTTCAACCTTAGAATCAGTTGGATGAATGCCATGTGCGTCAATTCTGTAACCAAGGAAATCCACACTGCTTACACCAAAAACACACTTTTCTTTTTTAAGTTTTAGACCAGCGTCGGAAAGCTCTTTTGTGTGTTATGTTTGTGCACCAGCAGCCTCATCATGCACAGGTAACTGCTTGGTAGGCTTGAGCCATATTTAATTTGGCAAATACCTTCCCTTTTGCCCAAGTAGTAAGAATTTGATTAACAGCTGGAATTTGATAAGGATGCTCTTGCAATGCTTTGTTGATTGTACATTTGTAATCCGCACAGATTCTGACATCACCATTTGGTTTCATCACTGGAATTATGGGTGTACACCACTTAGGATGTGTCACAGGTTCAAGAATAACTTGTTCTACAAGACGTGTAATCTCAGCATCTATTTTGGGTCTGAGAGCTAATGGAACTTTGCAAGGCTTCCTACGAACTGGAGGTACTGTAGGATCTAATACAAAAGAAACAGGAGGACCTTTATACATGCCAAGACCTTCCTCGAAAACTGCACTAAAGTCATCAACCACATTCTGTAGTGTATTTGTGGATACATTATGAACTCCAGTTAATGTGATTCCTAGGGGTTCAAACCACTCTCTACCCAGCAAGCTTCCTCTTTGTCCCTTAGTAATTATTAAACGTAAGTGTCCTCTGAATTTACCGTATTTGTCAGGAACCACTTTTTCGCTGCCTGAACCATGGCTTTTTCATACCTGTGGCATTTAAATCTGCTACCACTAGTGGCCGCCCTCTGGAGCACTCAGAACTCTATTACTAGGATCAGGTGTGCCTTGTTACCTGGGTTGAGCCCTAGGCCATACATCCAGCTGGGCCTTGTTACCTGGATTACCCTGCCTTTATGAACCTGCCCTTCCCTTCAGTCAGGGCCTTTGTATTGAAGTCTATGGACCTTCCTGCTGTGGCTCTGCACCTGTACTGTTCGTGGACTCCCTGCTTTGTGCCCTTCCAAGCGGGCTGTGTGCCTTTCGTGCCCTTCCAAGTGGGCTCCCTGCCAAAAGACTTATTACCGGTGTTTTATTTTGCCATACATTCGGTTTCTTGCTTTGACTGTATTACCCTTATTTGCTGGTCCTGTTATACACTGCATTACCTGGATTTCTGCTTGTGGTGTCTTTGTTTGCATAATCATGCACCGTGGGTTACATACTGAACCCCAAGTATCCCCTGCGCATGGGCTCCTACCTGGCCTGATCACCCGTGTCCTGACAGTATTTGACTGGTATAAAGCAAGCACCCTTGACATCCACAACTTGCCTGTTGTAATCTACCAGATGAATATCACAAGGTACTATTGAAGGGCCATTATGAGGCCATAACAAGGCAAATGTCTCTTCTGAAATCAAAGAATACGCGCACCCGGAATCTACTTCCATTTTGCAAGGAACATCTTGGAGCACAATCTCAGTGTAAATCTCATTCATTCTCCCATGCTTGTTTTGCACTCTCTCTCGGAATGTCTCGCAACCTTCTCTGCCGACCGCTTCCATGTCCCTGTCTTCATGCTGTGCAGCTCTGCTTCTTATCTTAAATCTTCTTGGTCTCTCTTCTGCCTTTTGTCTTCTTCCACTGCTCCAAAAAGTCTTCTTTATGGGCACATTCTGTCCCCTGATTGGAGGAATAGGGAAAAGAGTGTGCCTGGAAGTTCCGCCATTTTGTAGAAGTTCAGCTGGAGGTCATGTCCCTGTCCCGTTGTCCATGGAGAAGCGCATGAATAACAAGAAGATGCAAGATAAGAAGCGGAGCTGTGCGGCACGGAGGCAAGGACACAGAACTGGTCTGCAGATAAGGTAGGGAGGCATTCCAAGAGATTGTGAGAGAGGGCGTTAATGAGAGAATAGGTCAGTGTGTGGGAATGAGTGGAAGAGCCAACAAAATGTTAAAGTCGGAGCTCTTTGTTTTGTTTTAATTAGTTTTCTTGGGGGTCCATCCTTTTGAGGATTTCTATAAATTACGACTATATGCAAATTTCATTAAATTACAATTCGTACATTTAGTAGTTTGTTTACTGCAGAAAATGTGTTAAATTGTACAATGAAATATATTCTTCTAAGTGCCTTAGTTACACAAATAGCTATCAATATGCCATCAATCCACATAAAGTCTTGAAGTCATTATTGCGACATACCTTATTAAATAAAGTGACTATTTTCATTTACCTTTCAAGTTAGACAACTTTAAAAAGACAAGCCTCTAAGGCTATAACTCCTTTTATGACCAGGGCCGGACTGGCCCACCGGGATACCGGGAAATTTCCCGGTGGGCCGGAAGGTCCGTGGGCTGGGCGGCCGGCAGACTAACCATGAAGACAGCCGCTGAGCGGCTGCAAATGGCATTGAACGTCTCCCTCGGTGCCAGGGGCGGGCTGGGCAGGGGGGGGCAATTCTAATCTAATCTAATCAAAGCGGCCGCTGGGTGCTGATGCGGCCGGCCGGCATCGGCACCCAGCAGCCGTGTGCGATGGCCGTCTAGTGATGGGAGCAGCGTGAGGGGTGAAAGCTCCGCCCCCTCGCACTGACCTTTCACCCCTCACGCTGCTCCCATCACTATGCGGCCATCAGATTGCTGGGAATGTAATCTGAACGGCTGATGCCGCCGGCCGCCTCTGCTTCAATACTTTTTTTTTTACTTTATATGGCAGGCCGATCCAGCTTACCATATAAATAAAAAAAAAAGTGTTAAGGTAGCTCCGGCCGGCGGCATCAGCACCCAGCGGCCGTTTAGATTACATTCCCAGCAGTCTGATGGCTGCATAGTGATGGGAGCAGCGTGAGGGGTGAAAGCTCCGCCCCCTCGCACTCAGACTGCTGCAGCACCGGATGTCAGGTCAGTGGCATCCTGTCAGCATAGAGGAGAACAGTGTGCAGCTACCAGGAAGTCAAGAGAAGTAGAAGGTGAGTAAAATAATGTATTTTTTGTACTGTATAATGTTTTTTGTATTTGTTAAAAACAAAAAAATTCGGCATGTGTGTGTATGTAAGTGTGTCCCCCTATATGCCAGTGCCACTCTGCCTCCAGAAATGCCTTATACCCCCCCTATATGCCACTCTGTCCCATGATATGCCTTTTAACCCCCTATATGCCAGAGTTGCAAATAGGGGTATAAGGCATTTCTGGATGCAGAGTGACATATAGGGGTCAAAAGGCATATCTGGAGGCAGAGTGGCATAAAGGGGGTTAAAAGGTATATCATGGGGCAGAGGAGCATATAGGAGGGTATAAAGCATATCGGGGAGGCAGAGTGGCATATAGGGGACATAAGGCTTTTCTGGAGGCAGAGTGCCCCATGATATGCCTTTTAACCCCCTTCATGCCACTCTGCCTCCAGAAATGCCTTATACCCCCTATATGCCACTGTGTCCCATGATATGCCTTTTAACCCCCTATATGGCAGAGTGGCATATAGGGGGTTAGAAGGCATATCATGGGACAGAGTGGCATATATTATTTTTTATTTAATATGGCAAGCTGGATCGGCTTGCCATATAAAGTAAACAAAAATGTCCCATGATATGCCTTTTAACCTCCTATATGGCAGAGTGGCATATAGGGGGTTAGAAGGCATATCATGGGACAGAGTGGCATATAGGAGGGTTGAGGCATATCAGGGAGGCAGAGTGGCATATAGGGGGGTATAAGGCTTTTCTGGAGGCAGAGTGCCCCATGATATGCCTTTTAACCCCCTTTATGCCACTCTGCCTCCAGAAATGCCTTATACCCCCCTATATGCCACTCTGTCCCATGATATGCCTTTTAACCCCCTATATGGTAGAGTGGCATATAGGGGGTTAGAAAGCATATCATGGGACAGAGTGGCATATAGGGGTATAAGGCATTTCTGGATGCAGAGTGACATATAGGGGGTCAAAAGGCATATCTGGAGGTGGAGTGGCAAAAAGGGGGTTAAAAGGCATATCACGGGGCAGAGGGGCATATAGGAGGGTTGAGGCATATCAGGGAGGCAGAGTGGCATATGGGGGGTATAAGGCATTTCTGGAGGCAGAGTGACATAGGGAGTAAAAGGCATTTCTGGAGGCAGAGTGGCATATAGGGGATTAAAACGCATTTTATGGGGCAGAGTGGCATATAGGAGGGTATAAAGCATATCAGGGAGGCAGAGTGGCATATAGGGGGGCATATGGCTTTTCTGGAGGCAGAGTGCCCCATGATATGCCTTTTAACCCCCTTCATGCCACTCTGCCTCCAGGAATGCCTTATACCCACTATATGCCACTCTGTCCCATGATATGCCTTTTAACCCCCTATATGGCAGAGTGGCATATAGGGGGTATAAGGCATTTCTGGAGGCAGAGTGGCATATAGGGGGTTAGAAGGCATATCAGGGGGCAGAGTGGCAAGCCTGGGGGCAGAGGTGCATAACTCGGGGGTAGGTTGTCAAATGAAAGGAAATAAAAACCAAACATGTCTCAATCATAGCTTTTATTAAATATGGAAAAACATAGTCTACATGAATTAATAAAGAAATAAAAGTTTCTTACCAGAATATCGTGAAGAATAATGTGATCAGTGTTTTGTTCCACTGAATAAAATGGAACTCTCATCTAAAAATGTTCGCAGTAGTAAATGTTTTGATCCCATTATGTATAATGTATTTCATTTATTAGGGCCTTTTAACACTTTTGCTTTCTGGCATTTTAATACAAATAATGAAATAAAAAGAATGGCACATACTGTGACTCGGGTGTGTATAAGGGGTGCGTGTGGGTATAAGAGCTTCACCGTGAGATAAACTATATGGGGCTGGTCTCCAAATTTTTCCAGGGCTGCTTTTCAGTCCCAGTCCGGCCCTGTTTATGACCACAAAAACCCTATATTAAATATTGCTTAAATTCACACCTATGAATATTGTCGTCGTTATCCTTTAAAAGAATTACATAAACACCATAAAACCACCGAACACACTCAAGTTTTTAGACCACCACAGAGTTTGTATAAAGAATAGACTCCTGTTTGATCTTGATACTCTCACTCCATCCAGCTAAGCCCTAGAGCTCGCCTATGGGACCAGAAACCAAAGAGCCACCAATAAACCCTAACAAGCTTTTAGGTTATTGAAACCATGATGCGGGATTCATACGTACACCACAGGGGCTATTATTCAGTTTTTAAGTGGCTATTTACTTACAGGTCTATAGGTGTCCACAGTGTGCGCTGGCTTTGTCTTCTGGAACCTCTGTCAACACCACCCCAATCTTTTATACTCTTCCTTAAGTAAGAACCTGATGACAAATCTGCATTCCAAGCCGGTTCAAGGAAGTAATTATCTCCCTAACAGTGTTTTTAAATATCTACTTCATTAAATGTATGTTTAAATGTACGGTCCTCACGAATCTAAGTACTCATTACCATATAGTCATCAATTACCTATGTGCGTTTTAGCAAGTATGCATCATCTTTATACATCAGGGTTGCTAGTTCACCAACAAGTAGATGGATTAAAAATCTAAACTTTTTAACACTTTCTTTTTCTATTTCTCCTGTTTTACCTGATTGAAAAAAATGTAAATACTATGAATACATAATAGGCTAATTTAACTGTGTCCCAACCTCTACATATACTTCATGATGTCTGACGTTTGGTGCTATTCTACTAATCTTTTTTATGTATTTATTTATTTTAAAAAGCATATTATATTTGAAGGAACAAGTATTTTTTTTGAATGTGCATTAAGATACTTAAAGCTCACAATTCTCGATGCTTTCTGGTGAAAATATAAAGTTACTCTTGAAGAATCACAATACAACAATTATTATATCAGTGCACACATGACATAAATGTATGGTAAAGAAAAATATTTTCCTACGTCTCAATTTAAGAAGAAAATAAATTAACCTTTTGTTTAAACTGGATACTAAAGCCATATATATTTTGTCTCCCCTTGTGAATGCATGGAGCGATTTAGCAGAATACCCCCTGTCCATTTGCCCTATTTCCATGCCCTTTGTTCCTGCTAATGCACATATTTTGCATACTCCCCACCGGCCAGTTCTAGCACTGGCATGTGCAAGGGTTCAATGAGGTCTAAATATTATCATCCATTTAAAAAGGAGGACTTTCTTGACAGTAATTTGTTAGCCAGCCAAAACGGAAACAAAACATTAGATGGATTCAATGCAAGTAATGCATATTAAAGCATTTACAAACTACTCTAATTACCGTATTTGCTCGATTATAAGACGAGGTTTTTTCCAGAAAAAAACTTCTGAAAAACCGACCTCGTCTTATAATCGAGGTTGTCTTGTAATCAGGCCTCAGATCATCCCCCACGATACCTCACAATTCCATCGGCAGCCGCCGTATCAGCTGCAGCCACCGCCGCCGCTTCTGTATTCGCGGCAGCTGCCGCCGCCGCCGCCGCTTCTGTATTCACGGCAGCCGCCGCCGCTTCTGTATTCGCGGCAGCCGTCGCCGTTTCTGTATTCGCGGGAGCCGCCGACTCCGTATCCGCGGCAGCCGCCGCCTCCGCCTCCGTAATCCGCGGCAGCAGCCGCCGCCTCCGTAATCCGCGGCTTCAGCATCCTCCGATGCGGCCGAATCGGAAGCTGTGACCATAACAGATGCGCGGGTCACGTGGGTCGCGCTGTTCTCACCTGACCCAGCTTAGTTTTTTACGTTTTGTGCCTATGATTCTATGCAAATCAGTCCTACCTGACAGTCTGTGCTCCTGTTCACAATTTGTGAAGAGGAGCATAGACTGTCAGGTAGGAATGATTTGCATAGCTGGTTCAATTAGGGGCACAACCTAGTGAACTACATTTCCCATGATTCCCAGACCCCTTTAAGCGTGACTGAGGAGCATGGGACATGTTGATGGGACATGTTGATGGGACATATAGATCTGCTATTCCCACTGACAGGTGAGAAAGAAAAAAGAAAAAAACACAAAAACAGTGGTTTTGATTTTTTTCCCATTAGGGTCGTCTTATATTCAGGCCTTTTCTTTTTTTCCCCAATAAGATCCAAAATTTGAGGGGTCGTCTTATAATCGGGGTCGTCTTATAATCGAGCAAATACGGTATAAGCATTAATTGATAAGTAGGTATAGGACACTTGAAACATCATTAAAGTACATTCGATATATCAAAAATGTTTATGGGTAAGGCAGCAATTAAAAGTAAGTATGAAAGATAATGTATCATTTTGAAATGAATATAATAATTTGCACGTTTTAGAAGAGGGCATTCGAGTTGCTATTAAAATGACAACTTAAATAGCCTCACCTGCAACTCCCACATTTTAACGCCACAGGCACTCCCATCTGTCATGATGAACTCATATAACGTAGTGGATGCATGGAAGGGTAACCCAGCAGAGGTGGTTAGTTTCTTTGTTTAAGCATTCAATGAGTTAATCTGAGGTTGATTTAATGTGTTTCTTTGTGAATGCCCTCTGTATCTGTTCTGGCTAGAGGTGTCATCTTCCCAAAGGACCCCTGTGGTGATTCATGGCCTAACAGATAAGGACCCTGAGTTATAGGAATTCCATTCCTATCTTAAGTGGGGGGTTTCCATCACCTTTACCCCACCATAACTTATTGGCACATCAAAGATGGGACCCAATTCTTGGGGATGGTGTCATATAATCAGTCATGTGGTCAGAGGGGCGTTTGCTTGCAAAAGTCTGATTTAGGGACAAAGCAGCGACCTCAAAGGAGAACTCCACGATATTCTGTGATCAGAACAACATCATAAGAAACCATCTGGACTTAGAGTTCCCACAGGCCTACTTATTGGAGAAACTCGTGAGTGAGGGTCCTGTGTTTAAGTCCTATTGTTTTTAAGAACTGTTTGCCGTTTTATTTTTATTTTGTATGTCTTGTTTTTGTAATTCTGGCACTGTGTAATCTTTGTCTTTTTGTTATTAAAATATTCATAATCCAAGTCTGTCTTTGGGCTCTAGTATCGATATCCACAAACCCTAAGAGAGGATAACACGTTACCATATTGTTATTAAGTTTTACAATATATATATATATATATATGTTAGTTGCCTGGGGTGGGTTGATATATATATATAGAGATAAAGGTTCTAATTCGGATTTCTCACGAATCCGGTATCAAAATCGTGAGTGGTGGCAGACTACCTGGGGGGGATACAGGCAGGATTTGGGGGTTAATTTGGTATAGCTTATGCCTTGTTAAGGGGTCAAGTTAGTAAATCCAGAGGCCTGGTGCTATTAACCCCTTCATGCCCACGCCCTCCACACAGTCACGGCTTGGCAAGTAGTCCTGACCGTGACAAACTTGGCGGCAGCTAGGTGGGATATCTAGAGTTTTTTAGTGCTATTTATATTGCCCGGTTTGGTGATTTTAGTACTAGAAGAAATTACATGGGTTTTGTGTAATTTCCCAAAGACATTACTCAGTGCCTAATTACAGACATACAGTGCAAAACAGTTCGTTCCTCTCCCTTTTATTTTTCTCTACCATACTGCATTATGGAGGCATATCGACGACAGCCAAAAGAATCTCTGGAGCTGGTTTGTCAAGAAAGGAATATACAAATTTTTGGCAAAAGCAAAGAGCAGCTGATTTTGGATCTCCTGGAATATGATAAACTTTGTGCAGAGCAGGCCATTGGAGCAGATGTGATTTTGGAAGAGCCTGTGGATCAAGGATGTTTTCCTGATAAAGTTAACGCCTTGAGTGTAATGGACTCTGAGTTACAAGTGGCACTAAAAGATCTGGGGAGCGTGGATCCTCAGCTAAAGTTCAACCTGATTCTGCAGTACAAGGAGAGAGAGAGGGAGGCTGCGGAAAAAGAGAGAGAGAGGGAGGCTGCGGAAAGAGAGAGAGAGAGGGAGGCTGCTGAGAGAGCTGCGGAGCGGGCAGCTGCTGAACGAGAAGCTGAGCGGAGGTACCAGCTGGAACTTCTACGGTTAAAGCAATATAGTCCGTCTCCCCAAAGCATAGTTAACGGAGATGGATATGCTAACCGACCTCGCCTGGAACACTTTCCAATGCTGGAAAAGGACACTGACTTGGATGTGTTTTTGAGAGGATTTGAGAAAGTGTGCCGGCAGTACCAGCTGCCCAAGGAAGAGTGGGGAAAGTATTTAACCCCACGTCTGAAGGGGAAAGCCCTGGATGTGTTTGCTTCCTTACCAATGGAAGTTGATCAGGACTATGAGGCCATAAAATCTGCCTTGTTAAAAAGTTTTAACCTCACCCCTGAATTCTACAGAAAAAAGTTTCGAGAGATGCAGCAAGCTACATCGGACAGTTGCACCGAATATGCGGGACAGCTTCGGACTATTTTCCGGCAATGGACTGGAGGCCTACAAGTTACTACATATGAGGCCCTGGAGGATCTGATGATTTTGGAGCAGTTCCTGAGGACACGAAGTCCGGAGGCCCGAGAGTGGATTCTGGACAGAAAACCTAAAACCACGGCAGAGGCGGCAGATCTGGCTAACGATTATGCCAACAACCGTACTCCAACAACCAAGCGGGTACAAGCATCACAAGGACCATCTACCTGGAAAGGAGCAGCCTACCAGCCACCAACTCCTAAGCCAGCAGGGAGACCATCACCCACACCTTTTCTAGCCAACAGAGCAGGGGCCACATCGGGCCAGGGGGATACCCGCCGGTGTTATCGGTGTAACCAGATTGGGCACTTGAGTGCCACCTGCCCTTCTAAGAGACCATCTCCATGGACAAATGGAAATGGAGGTACAGCTGGGGGAGCTGCACCTGTTTTTTGTGGCTAGACCAAAGGAGGCACAAGGAGACAATTTGCAGTGTGTAACAGTTGGGGAACACCCAGCTGTCTTGTTTGTTTCCAGGTTTCAGGGGAATGAAGAAGAGAACCTACAAAGAGTAACTGTAGGTGGCCGTGTGACTATGGGACTCAGGGATACGGGGGCTGCTTGCACTCTGGTGCGGCCTGAGATGGTAAAGTTGGAGGATCTTATCCCTGGGAAGACCATGTCCATCCATGGAATTGGCGGGGTGCGCCCTGCAGTGCCAGTGGCATGTGTGTACCTTGATTGGGGTGTGGGCAAGGGTTTGCGGGAGGTGGGGATATCCGAGGATATTCCTGTTAATGTTTTGCTGGGCAAGGATCTGGGTCGACTTGTTTTCCAGTATGCACCAGTTGAGGAAACCTGCAAACCTGGAGGGCTGGTAGAGAGCCCTGTCCAACCTAAGGTACTGTCTGAAACTTTGGGAGTAGTGGGTAGCTGGGAGGGAGCCCAGAAGGTAGAGGTATGCCTGTCTGAACCAGCACCCAGGATCCTGTCTCCTGAAGGGATGAAGGGGGATGTGCACCAAGGGACCACACCTAGCGAGCAAGCTCTAGGGGAAAAGTGTGGTTTGACCTTTGGAGGGGCAGAGTTTCAGGAACAGGGAGTCTGTAGTGGCTCTTCTGGTTCAATGCCCCCTGATACGGAAAAGCATAGTGTTACTATGGGTGATCAGGTAGCCAAGGGATTCGGGCATGCTGGGGATACTTCGGCCAAAGTGTCTTCAGAAGTTGTATGCCCAGAAGGTATTATCCCTGAAAAACTAAAGGGGACTGGGGAGGTGTGGCCAACCGTGCCTACAGCACCTGAGTATTTAGGTTTGGGTGCAGGAGAAAGTATACATGATATAGGGGTGTCTGCGGATATTCATGTTACTGACTTTCCTCAAAGGGAAAACAAGAGATATATGGAATGTGATGTATCTGTGTGTCAACAGCCAAAACCCTGCTTTCATGCTCCAGAGGAAATGCTTCATTTAACTCTTAAAGTGCTGGAGGTTAAGAAGCAGGAAGGGGGTAGTTTCTCCACAGTGCCTAAGACCCCTAAAGCTGTAAAGTCTGGAGATAAGGAGGAGGGGGAGGAAAATTCACACCCTGTTATCCCTTTTGTGTGTTTACCGAGTGGGCAGTGTGAGGGGCAGAATATTTCCCCTGTAGCTGTAGTGGCATACCAGCAAGATGCTGGGGCAACAGCTATAGAGGATAATATAGTATGGGTTGATGAAAAGACAGCTGCATTGACCAGTCAGCAAGAAACCCTTAGCCCTGTGAGTGTAGGTGAAGCGCAGAGCCTGGGATCCACACAGGAAGCCCAGGACAATGGACACCCGTTTGCTGTCTTGCTTGGGAATGGGCAGTAGACTTGTGCATTCGTCTTCGGGCGAACATGAAAACGAGCACGAAGAGGCCGTTTTTTTGTTCGTTCCGAAGGAACGTAGAACAGAATACAGTGCCGGCAAACCGTAGGCGAAGACGAAGACTCACAATCACGAAGAATCGAAGATTCTTCGTGATCGTCTTCGTTTTTGCCGCGCAACCGCCAAAATTTCAAACAGGAGTGAGCTGATCCTCGTCTGTCCAATCAGCTCACTCTTGTGACGTAACGCTAAGGGTCTCGTCCAATGCCTGTGCTGCTGTTTTTTGAATTCTGAAGGCGCCTTTATAAGACCAGAGCTTGCCTGAGAGATCCATTCATTTTTCGCTGTGACTGCTTTGGCAACACTGCTGTGCTGCATCCGAGCGTTACAGAGAGAGATTGTTCTGTTCTGTGTGAGACTGGTAAGCCTTAGCCTGCCATTTCTCACTGTGTACTTCATCCTCACTTCAGTGCTACTTAATTAATATATTTAATAATAATAATTTGATTAATTTAATTTTTTTAAAATTAATTTGTCATCAACTTTAGTGTAAGTGCTGTTGAGTTGACAGTGCACCCAGTGCCTCAGTGGCACTGGGGTGCCCTTGCCCTGGGCTGGCACTAGTGCCTATTGCCTGTCCTGCTTAAATAAATTAAATAGAATTTATAAATTACAATTTAATAGAATCTATAATTTAATAGTTCATTATAATATTATATATATATATATATATTTGTCAGTCATATATATATATATATATATATATACTATAGTATACTAGTGTAGAGTGTACTGTAGACATTCATCTACTAGTGTCTAATTTAAAATCAGTAATATTAATTAATATAATTAATAATTGAATTCATTATAAAATTATATATATATTTGTCAGTTATAGTTAGTAATAGTATACTAGTGTAGAGTGTACTGTAGACATTCAGAACATCTACTAGTGTCTAATCTAAAATCAGTAATATCAATAATTCTCTAATTCTTTCTTATCTTAATAGTTAATTAAATTAGCTATAAATAAAAGTAATAATATTAATTAATTACTACTAGCGTATAGTTCAGCTAATCTTATTAGTACTGGTGCTGCAGCTCTATAGTTTGTGCTTTGTTTTAGCAACAGTAAGAGACCAAGTCAATTTTTCTTAATTAATCTTTCATTTTATTTCATTTGTTTTGCTCACCTCAGTCCATCAGTGAAGTGAACTTGTTGGGCTAGTGAGTGCAGCCGCATAAGTGCTGTGTTTTTTTTTGATCAGCAAGCAGTGACGTTAACTGTTTTGCAAAGATTTTCTCATTTATTTTACATTTTATTTCAATTTTATTAAAAGTACCCTTAGTGTTTTGCTCACCTCAGTCCATCAGTGAAGTGAACTTGTTGGGCTAGTGAGTGCAGCAAGCAGTGAAGATAACTGTTTTGCTGTGACATTTTATTTTATTTCTAATTCTTTTCAAGAAAAATTGACTGTGACGAGCTGTACTAAGCAAAGCTTCAAGCTACTAGCTGTAGTACTAAAATAATTCTAATCTTCTTTAATCTTAATCTATAATATATTATAAATAATAATATTCTAATTCATAATCTATAATATAAGTAATTCTAATTCTAAATTCTAATTCATAATCTATATTCTTCTATCTATAATACATAATATATAAGTAAATTAGTTCTAATCTATTAATATTATATAACTTAATATTAATTAATAAATCATATACTGAATCTGATTTAACCTCACTTTAGCTTAGTGGGTTTGAGAGCGTCTGCCTAGAGGTAGACTTATAGTAAGGAAATATAGCTTTAGGCTAGCATAGTGGTAGGCTAAGCTCTTAGGCCCGTGTAAATTCAAATTAAAAATAAAATACTGCTAGTTATTAAATAGTTAATCTTGAGTTAATAATTTCAATAACTTTAGGATTTTGGCAGATTGCACACAGCACAGTGCAGTAGTGCATAGTTTTACTTTTTAAGCAGTAGCACTGAAGAGAACTTCCTCTAATTTTTTTGTCTTTAATTCGTTTTTCCTTTTTTTTATTTTTATTTTTTTATTTTTTTTTTATAGTTTTTTAAACACTACACTACACTACACTACACTACACTACACACACAACACAAAATTTGAAATGGATCCTCCTTTTGGGACTAAGGAGGGACAAGCTCCATCTACCACCACCACCACCAGCACCACCACCAGCACCACCACCAGCTCTAAGATGCAGCCTTTGCGTCAGTCTAGTCGGCCAAGTAGGCCAAGCTCTCGCTTATCATTTGGGGAAGCATTGCTTGAAGGATCATCAAGTAAAGGAAAGGCACCAAAAGCAGGCAGTAGTAGTGCGGCTAGGCCCACAAGCTCTATGGTTTTTTACGGAAAGCCTAAAGCACCAGAAGCACGTTCAAAGTTAAAGGGTAGCACAAGTAGTACCAGCCCAGTGACTAAAAAGAAGTGCCTTTTGCCCCAAGCAGCATCTTCCCCATCCACCAGCAGCATGCAAGGTACCAAGCAGAGCCAAATTAGCAGCAAGACTCAGAGGGGTCCCAAACCAAAGCGATCTCATTCCTTTGTAGGGAAAACCACCACCACCACCACCCCCGCCTCTACCACCACTAGTGCTGCGCCTACTGTTCCCACTGGTACCGCCACGCCATGTCCTCCTAGTACCTCTAGCAAGCCACCAAGTCCTTACAAAATTTTTGTAAAGACAGTTAGAGAGAGGGCTACACATAGTGGAACTCCACCTAGCGAGGTAGCAGAGGAGCCTGAGACTGAGAGGCCAAGTGCAGAGTCTATTCTTCCTGCTCGCACTACTACTAGTCACGAGTCTCACGACGATATCAGTCTTAGCTCCAGCCTAGCAGGAATTCCATTCGATCTGGCTAATGAAGAGCTAGACTATGAGCCAGAGGAAGTAGAGGAGATGAGTGGTCAGGAATCAGATTCCTCAGGGAGCAGTGTCCAAATGACTAGTGCACAATTTTCCCCTGAGCCTCCACCTTCTCCGCTACGATCATCACCATCACCACCACCAGCAGCAGCAGCAAAACCTAGCAAATCTAAAGCAATTAGCAGTCCCACTATGGCCAGTACTGTTACCACCAGTCCCACCACCACTAGTTCTGCCTCTGTTCATCCACCCCGAGCAGTAAGAGCAGCACCCAAGGCACACTCCAAGGCTATGCGCGCCCCAATTTGGGAGCACTTTGAAAATGTTGAAGAAGGGCGCTATGGAAAGTGCAAACATTGTGGGAAGCTAATAAGCAGAGGGAAAGTGTCTGGCCATTTTACCAGTGCTAGCATGAAGCATCACCTCAGCACTCAACACAACGCTGTGCTATTGGGGAAAGATGCAGAGGTAAAACTTAGTGCAGGCAGCATAGCTGGTGGCCGTGGAAAAACCCCAACAGCTTCTTCTTCTGAGCCAATAGCAGCAGCAGCAGCAGCAGCAGCAACTAGTGCTGGCAGCCAGAGACCAAGGCAGGTTGGAGCACTGCATGCCCAGCCCACCCTGGAAGAATTTGGGGCATTCCACTCCAAGAGAACGATGCCCAAACAGCAGGCCAATAAAGTAACGCGACTTATTGGTCAGTTCATTGCTGTTGGAGGGGCATCCTTCTCCATGATTGAAGGGGAGCCTTTCAAACAATTGATGGCGGCTGTGGCTCCACAATACACAGTTCCGTCACGTTCCACTTTCAGCAGGAACATTGTCCCCTCGCTGTATCGGTCCTGTGTTGCAGCAGTGAAAGAGGAGCTTTCCAAGGCTGCTGGTCAGTGTGTTCATTTCACTACAGATTTGTGGAGTGCACCTAGCGCCCAGCATGCCTTTCTTTCTTTGACAGCACACTGGTGGCAGCCCGGTGTGTCTAAGGAAGTTGCTGCAGCAGGCTACCGATCATTCCTTCTCCATGCAGAAGTGATGGATGAAAAGCACACTTCCCAAAATATTCTGCATGCGATTAGGAAAATGTTTAGCCTTTGGGTGGGAGCAGAGGCGGGCACCAATGTTGAAGTTGGTTTTGTGGTAACTGACGGAGGTGCCAATATGGTGAAAGCGCTGCGAGATGGTCATATTGTTGGTGTGCGCTGTGCAGCCCACATCATCCATCTTGTAGTGAAGGCAGCAATGTCAGAAGGAACTAATGTGGCAGCAGTAGTTCTGTCCCGCTGCAGAAAGATCGCTGGGCACTTTCACCATAGTGTTAAGGCTAGCCAACTTTTGAGGGAAGAGCAAGAGAGGTCAGGTCTTCCCGTACACTGCCTACATCAGGATGTCAGTACACGGTGGAACTCCACGTTAGACATGCTAGAGAGGATTTTGGAGCAGCAGAGGGCAATCCATAATCTTGCCTCAGAGCACAATATTGGGATTACCTCTCCATTGAATAGGGAGGATTGGACAGTGATCGCCCAGCTAGTGGCAGTCCTTAAACCATTCAGGGATGCCACAGAAAATTTAAGCTCAAACACTGCCAGTCTGGCCCAGGTAATCCCAGTGTTCTCCCATCTAGGCAGCAAGATGGATGTGTTCCTTGGAAACCGTGAGGCTGTTCAAGGTGGCACTCTACATCCTGACGTAGCAGCCATAGTCAGGAAGCTGAAGGATCTGCTAAAAGTACACCTTCGCAAGCGAATGGAAGAGAGTCCCGAAATGATGCTAGCGTGCCTTTGTGATCCAAGAATTAAGGGAAAGCTAGCTTTGAAATTCAATGTTCTCAGTAGCTACCGGGAGCAATTGGTCAACAAGGTGCGTGACTGGCAGCGTAAAATGGGAATGCTGTCCGAGGAGGGTGAGGTGCAGGAGGAGGAAGAGATGATGTGGTCTGCTACCCCTAGCAGCAGCATCAGCAGTAGTGCCACAAGCAGCACAACACAGCTGAGTGGAGCAGCTGCGTTTTGGGAAGAGGCACTTGGCAGTATAGTTGGACCATCTGACAGAGCTAGCAGCAGAAAGGAGAGTAGTGCTGCTGAAATGGTCAAACTTTACCTCTGTGAAGTTCCTTCTGCTCCTAATGTTGATCCTCTTAGCTACTGGGATGAAAAGAAGAGTGTGTGGCCTGCACTCTCATGGGTTGCGCAGCAGCTTCTATCATGTCCGCCAACCACTGTTCAAAGTGAGCGCGTGTTTTCTATGACTGGAAACATACTGAGTCCACAGCGCTCACGCATGGCACCTCATCTGATGGAGCAGATTGCCTTTCTTAAATTCAATCTGCCCAAATTGGGTTACCCAGCTCTTAGCTTGGAAAGTTAAATTTTTTCTCTCTAATGTTTAAGGTAGTTTCTCCCCCTGGTTGCACTTGCTGCGGTGTGGCAACGCCTGCTACCTCCGCCGGTGTAGCTAGCTTATGCTAGGGCCTTGTGTCTGAGTTCTGTAGGTCTGCTCCCAAACGCCAAGGACTGACAGTGCTTGGATGCTTTGCCCTGGGGTGAAACAGGTGAGCGGGTCGTCAATTGCCCACTCATTCGCCTTTCCCAATTCTGCTGCTGCTGGTGGTGGTGCCAGTGTCTCTCTTCAATGCCAGTTCGCTTCCTGGCTAGTGTCATGCCTCGAATGTCCCTGATGGTAAGGGTAGTTTCTCCCCCCTGGTTGCACTTGCTGCGGTGTGGCAACGCCTGCTACCTCCGCCGGTGTAGCCAGCTTACGCTAGGGCCTTGTGTCTGAGTTCTGTAGGTCTGCTCCCAAACGCCAAGGACTGACAGTGCTTGGATGCTTTGCCCTGGGGTGAAACAGGTGAGCGGGTCGTCAATTGCCCACTCATTCGCCTTTCCCAATTCTGCTGGTGGTGGTGCCAGTGTCTCTCTTCAATGCCAGTTCGCTTCCTGGCTAGTGTCATGCCTCGAATGTCCCTGATGGTAAGGGTAGTTTCTCCCCCCTGGTTGCACTTGCTGCGGTGTGGCAACGCCTGCTACCTCCGCCGGTGTAGCCAGCTTACGCTAGGGCCTTGTGTCTGAGTTCTGTAGGTCTGCTCCCAAACGCCAAGGACTGACAGTGCTTGGATGCTTTGCCCTGGGGTGAAACAGGTGAGCGGGTCGTCAATTGCCCACTCATTCGCCTTTCCCAATTCTGCTGCTGCTGGTGGTGGTGCCAGTGTCTCTCTTCAATGCCAGTTCGCTTCCTGGCTAGTGTCATGCCTCGAATGTCCCTGATGGTAAGGGTAGTTTCTCCCCCCTGGTTGCACTTGTTGCGGTGTGGCAACGCCTGCTACCTCCGCCGGTGTAGCCAGCTTACGCTAGGGCCTTGTGTCTGAGTTCTGGAAGTCCGCTCCCAAACGCCAAGGACTGACAGTTTTTGGATGCTTTGCCCTGGGGTGAAACAGGTGAGCGGGTCGTCAATTGCCCACTCATTCGCCTTTTCCAATGCTGCTGCTGCTGCTGCTGGTGGTGGTGCCAGTGTCTCTTCTCTGCCAGTTCGCTTCCTGGCTAGTGTCATGCCTCAAATGTCCCTTATGGTAAGGGCAGTTTCTCCCCCCTGGTTGCACTTGCTGCGGTGTGGCAACGCCTGCTACCTCCGCCAATGTAGCCAGCTTACGCTAGGGCCTTGTGTCTGAGCTCTGGAAGTCCGCTCCCAAACGCCAAGGACTGACAGTGTTTGGATGCTTTGCTCTGGGATGAAACAGGTGAGTGGGTCGCCAATTGCCCACTCATTCGCCTTTCCCAATTCTGCTGCTGCTGCTGCTGGTGGTGGTGCCAGTGTCTCTTCGATGCCAGTTCGCTTCCTGGCTAGTGTCATGAATCAAATGTCCCTAATGGTAAGGGCAGTTTCTCCCCCCTGGCTGCCTCTGTCTGCGGTGTGGCAACGCCTGCTACCTCCGCCGGAGTGGCCAGCTTACGCTAGGGCCTTGTGTCTGAGCTCTGGAAGTCTGCTGCCAAACGTCTAAGACTGACAGTGTTTGGGTGCTTTGCCCTGGGGTGAAACAGGTGAGTGGGTCGCCAATTGCCCACTCATTTGCCTTTCCCATTTCCTTTTCCATTTCATTATTTTCCTTCTGATACACAACCAACCAAACATAACACACACAATAACACATATAACACATATAACACACAGTGACATCACACATAACACACATACACACACACTTACAATGCACAAAACACAAGGACCTTTTCCTTGTTATTTGCCCTGGCCTTCACTCACTAATAGCATTACATTAACACTATAACTCACACTTCACCCTATAACATTTTTCCATCCACATACCTGCCAACAGACCCAACTTTTTCAGGGACAGTCCTGCTTTTTTCCAGTCCTGTCCCATCTAATTTAGCTAAACTAGGTATGCAAAATGCAAATACACATAGGTAGTTATAGCTCGGTAGGTAACGCTACTATAAACATTTAATAAATATAATCAAGTACTAAATAATAAATCTAACTTTAAAATACATTTAAATAAACCCCTATTTTTTTTTAAAAAAAAACATTAAAATTAAATTATTATTATTTAGACATAATCCATCTTTAACCAAACCAGTGCACTGCTACTAATCTTAAACATAACCGTACATTAACCCTAAGCTATTTTTTAGTTCTTGTCCAACATTTTTCCATCAGCATACCTGCCAACACACCCAAGATTTTGGTGGACAGTCCTGCTATTTTCCAGTCCTGTCCAATAAGTAAGTTGGGTTGTTGCAAAGTATGCCATTGTAAATAGGTAGCAAATGTTAGGCATGTAAAGTGGTCCAAAATCAATTTAAAAATGTAAAATATTCCCTATTCTTTTATTAAACATCTATGGACAGTACACCTCGGTATGTGTGTGCAACTCTATTGGTCGTTTCGGCAGGGGGCTCGCCTGCCATCAACGAATGAAGTGCATTCTGCAGTTCTGCAATTCACTCGTTGATGCCAGACCAGCCCCCTGCCGAAACGACCAATAGAGCTGCACACACGTACCTTCACGGCAGCTGCTGCTGCTGTGATGTGTTATTAACCCCGTATTAACCCCTGCTAGGCAACCAGGAGGAAAACGAAGATTAAACGAGCACGAAGAATGTCCGCGAATATTCGCCCGAAGAGAAGACAGGAACGGGCGAATATTCGCGGAATACGAAGATTTTTTTTTCCCCGAAGACGAGCACGAAGACGAACACGAAGAGCCCCCTGGTGCCCAAGTCTAATGGGCAGCGTTTTGCAATCCTAAGCAGGGCAGAGAAACAAATGGATGAGGCCTTAAAACATCCGAGTAAGTTATCGCCAAAGGAAGAGGCTTATTCAAGGGTTGGCAAAGAGTGCTTCGCTTTGGTGTGTGCTTTGCAGGAGATACAGCCATGCTTGTATGGTTGTGACTTCACTGTTATAATCTATCACAACCCTTCTCTTCAGGCAGATAGAGTAGATGGGAAGTTTAGCAAGTTGCTCAGATGGAGTCCCGTGCTGACAGTTTGTCTTGTCAGGGGGAGACTAGGATTTAGGCAGACATAGTAGATCAGCGTGTGCTGACCTCCTCTGTCCACCATCTTAAAGGGGGAGGTGTCATGATGAACTCATATAACGTAGTGGATGCATGGAAGGGTAACCCAGCAGAGGTGGTTAGTTTCTTTGTTTAAGCATTCAATGAGTTAATCTGAGGTTGATTTAATGTGTTTCTTTGTGAATGCCCTCTGTATCTGTTCTGGCTAGAGGTGTCATCTTCCCAAAGGACCCCTGTGGTGATTCATGGCCTAACAGATAAGGACCCTGAGTTATAGGAATTCTATTCCTATCTTAAGTGGGGGGTTTCCATCACCTTTACCCCACCATAACTAATTCTCACATCAAAGATGGGACCCGATTCTTGGGGATGGTGTCATATAATCAGTCATGTGGTCAGAGGGGCGTTTGCTTGCAAAAGTCTGATTTAGGGACAAAGCAGCGACCTCAAAGGAGAACTCCACGATATTCTGTGATCAGAACAACATCATAAGAAACCATCTGGACTTAAAGAGTTCCCACAGGCCTACTTATTGGAGAAACTCGTGAGTGAGGGTCCTGTGTTTAAGTCCTATTGTTTTTAAGAACTGTTTGCCGTTTTATTTTTATTTTGTATGTCTTGTTTTTGTAATTCTGGCACTGTGTAATCTTTGTCTTTTTGTTATTAAAATATTCATAATCCAAGTCTGTCTTTGGGCTCTAGTATCGATATCCACAAACCCTAAGAGAGGATAACACGTTACCATATTGTTATTAAGTTTTACAATATATATATATATATATATATATATATATGTTAGTTGCCTGGGGTGGGTTGATATATATATATATAGAGATAAAGGTTCTAATTCGGATTTCTCACGAATCCGGTATCAAAATCGTGAGTGGTGGCAGACTACCTGGGGGGATACAGGCAGGATTTGGGGGTTAATTTGGTATAGCTTATGCCTTGTTAAGGGGTCAAGTTAGTAAATCCAGAGGCCTGGTGCTATTAACCCCTTCATGCCCACGCCCTCCACACAGTCACGGCTTGGCAAGTAGTCCTGACCGTGACACCATCTACCTGCGGTAAATCAAGCCTGGTTGGTATAGTTAATTTTGCTAGTGTATGTTGAGATTGTATTAAATATAGGAGGAACCTATTATGCAATATATTATTATTATTTTAAAGCTGAATTGCAAGATAAGACTGACATAAGTGAAAGATTGGGACTGTTATAGTCTGTTGGCTCCTAGATTCTCGGGGGGGGGGGACTTGGCCTTCCTGATAATTCATATTATAGTGTAAATATATTCCATGTCAGAGAGGACACCTTCTCTTTGGTCGACCAAGAGAACCCTTATGTCAAATCACTTATGTGGATTTAAAAACTTGAAAAACCTCAAGATTTATTGCTACCTCTACCACAAGGTCTGAGATATATATATACTATATGTATATAACGCCTGAGGCTTCTCCCACCAGTGCATACAAACTCCCAATTCCCTGACTTATCCCTCAAAAGATGGTGAGACTGTGGACATGGGTGAGCTCCTTGAGAAAGAGGTTCCAAGAATTTTGAGGAACCTCACTCTATATGAGCTCTTCCAAACAAGGGATTCTACAGTACATATTTATATTTTTTAAATACGTTCTAAAGTGGCTCAAAGGGTTTTAATATAGACAAAGGGGATATATCCCAGTCCAATGATTAATAATGTTCATCTACAGCGGACATTCTCACAGCTGTAGTGATTTGAGGTGACTGGTGGACAAAGACTTCCCATGTGTGGAACGTGTAAAGCTCGGGTATAAAGCCTCGCCAGGTTCACTCGGTAGGAGCCTGTTGGTTTAATTCTGACCTTTCCTGGTTCCTGATTTCGTCTCTGGATTCTGAATAGGCCACACTGACATCTGATCACCTCGTTTGACCTCGACTTGCTTCTGGCCTACTGTAGAGTTTTGGATTCCTATTCTGCTTGCCATCAATTGGGTAATACCGGTAATAACATCTATTATTCAGCTGCCGTTCCGGTTAATTCTAAGAGTTTTCACAAAAAAGTGCTTTGAGTCCCTATGGGAGAAAAGTGCTATATATATTGACTACTCTCATGCATATCCCTACTTTTTAGTTCCAGAAACACATTGACTGTTTTTTTTTTTAAGATTATGCGTCGGTTACTCTATCGCCTCTCTATGGCAGATATGCAGCACCTCCAATTACCGTGGAAATGCAGAACTTTGCGTGATTGCCGATTCCTAATATCGGACACATTATATGCATATCTAACTATGTTAATGTTCCTTTGGTGTGTATACGGTATGCTGATTAGGACGCTTCTCTAATAACGTGAAGAATAAATTGCTTTATCGTTTCAAACAGTGAGCATGGTTTGTGGATCTGCAGCACACAATGCAATGATGAAGAGTGTTGATTTATTTTGATTCGGTTACCATTATAAATCCATACTTTTTTGTCATATATATATGTATGGGTACCATGGGTACCCCGGCATATTTCCAAGTGGCTTGTGCTTTCCCGCACTTCTGCTCTGGATGAGTATGCTTTTTTTTTTTGTGGGATTGACTCTATAAATATGGACATTTTCTCTTGTTAATATCCTCATTATAAAAGTAATCAGGACGGGTCAAGATGAGAAGTTTTCTTTGTACCGCTACTATACTGATACTGAAATAGATTTTGATTCGGAAAGTCCTTGTTGTGCTCCTTCGTTTCATTTATATCGGTTAGTTGGATGATGCACCCAAATTAATGATACACATATTGCAAAATGCATATTCTGCTTTAAAAGAAGTTTTAGGCTACTGGTACTAGTTATGAGGCAAAGCACACATATAGTTGCGATTTGGAGGAGTAGTAGAGCCTCAAATGTGAAGTTCTGCAGCAGGCTGGTAAAGAATAGAAACAGCTCCCTTTTATATAAAGTCTGACCAGCACAAATCCGTCGACCTAAAAATATATGAAAATATTATGAAAATCCACTGGAACAAATCAAAGGAGTCATCAATTTGGAAAACACTTAAGAACCAAGGAGACTTTACATTATATAGAGAGATTAGATGACTATCTATGGTCCACGTTGTATTCTATTGCCCATGGAAACTACCCACTGTGCCAAATCCGCTAGTACTCTATGTCTATGTATATCTGTTGTGAGATAAATCTGGTGGTTTTACAGGCTTTTCGGTTCCTTTTGTTCATTTTACTAAATTAAGATCTTGCTAGGATGTTCTTGGATATTAAGATAACTGAAATATGTATCGACCGATAAATAATTTAAGTGGAAATACAGTACCTGCGAAGAAAGGCATAAATGCTTCCTTCTTTACAAATTTTCCTTCAGAATCTAGAAAATGTTGGGGGTAAAACTCATCTGGTTTCTCAAAGTGAGCTTTATCCTTTAGTACAGACGTTGGCAATGTGACAACCTGTGTATCCTATGAAAGAAAAGTAAACAAAAGAGTGCAGCGCTCCGTTTGTAATAACTCTATATTAATAGTGTTATGCAATACTTGAACATATCCGTCCTTACAAAATAACACCCATCGTGCATAATAAATAAAAAAAGAGAAAAAAAAACCAGGTATACTTAGATTCAAATCACATGTGATGTCTTCTATGAGACTCTCAGCAGGTTCACATAAAAAATAAAAGAAACATCTAGATAATAGTATAATATTGTTTATACAAGAGATATTAACCCTCCTATAAGATTGGTACTCACAATCTTTTGAGCAACCAAGTTTGCTCAAACTATAGGGCGTCTGTGTAGGAATAGCATAGGATCCAATAGTTTCTGGAAAACAGCAGCTTGTGGTGTTCCACTCAATGTTGTTGTTCCTCAATAAGCATCAGCTCAAGATATACAGGAGGTCAAAATGAAGAGGAGGATTTGAAATTAAAAATAGCAATTTATGGCTAGGTTTCCACTTGTTTTTTTTGCTAAAAACGCCCATAAAAACGCCAATAGCGCCACCTGGCGTTTTTTTAGTGAAAAAACGCTGCAGCCAGATGTTAGCTGTTCTTCAATAGGAAATCGCACATTGCCATATCCACTTGGCGTTTTTTTGTTTGGCGTTTTTTCAGTCCTCTGGCGTTTTTCTGCTTTTTTGGGCTCTGTGGCAGTTTTTCAAAATCACAGCATGTTGACACTGGCGTTTTTTGCAAGGAAATCTTGGCGTTTTTCTCCAATAGAAGTCAATGGGAGAGAAAAAACGACATGAAAAAGCCATGTGGGTTTTTTGCCTTGGCGTTTTTTATGGCGTTTTTTTCCACAGTTACAATGCAGAGGATGGACCCAGTATCTGTGTGTCCTACGAGAAATAGGCTGGAAACAAACAGTTTCACACAAAACAAAGTTCATATTGAATTTTACACCATTTGGAACAAACATGCCATTAAAAACAAACCAACTGGATCCTGCGTGCCAAAAGCAACAGCAAACAATTTGCACCATCATTTGGGGCCAATCTTCCTAGAGGAGCAGACATTCGGAATAAAGCCTGCCTTACAAACCACAGAAAAGAGACAAAAGGGTCCGCCGGGGAATTTAAGTAGAACTCTACCAAGTAAATGGCATCAGGAGGGGGCAGATACTTGCCATTTATCCTAATCCCTTTTAGCTGGGTGAAACTTCTAACTTGTAAAGGCTGGAAAAACTGCCTAAGGTCAAAAAAAGCAATTTCCACAGAAAGGCTAAAACTCCAGAAAAAACGCCAAAACGCAGGTAAATGCAGTGGCAGTTTTCTTGGCGTTTTTCCTGGCGTTTTTCATCAAGAAAATAACGCAGGACAAAAACCCAAGTAGAAACCTAGCCTATTAGTAGTAAAATCTAAAAAACGATATGCTTGCAACTTTCAGGTGGGCGTGTCGCCAATTTGCATAACGCGTTTCACCCAATCAGGCTTCCTCAGATGCATACCAGTCCCTCCTCTTCATTATCCTTATATGCTCTGCTGCATTAGATCTGCCAGGTGGAGTCCCTTTATGTGCAGCTGATGTTTAAATCCAATAATATTAGAATGCATTATGTATAAAAGTTTGTCCATATTCAGCACTCATATTTAAGTGTCCATAAAAATATCTATAACAATGTCCATATCGCACAAAGAGAATGAATTAAAAACACACGACTATAAAACATTTTAATCATAATAAGTTAGAAATTGTCTCAGAGACCTATCAAACCCATCCATATGGGGCATGTAGTGTTTCTCACATATTAGTAAAATATTTATAAAGATCATGTATAAATACCAATATAAATAGATATACATTACATCATTTAAAACATATAAAACATATATGAGAAATATATATCTAAAACCACATATACATATATATATTAATTATAAATTAGTTTCATATTTTATGAGGGAATAATTAATCTAAAAAATTAAATAGATCAAAATCCTGATTCAATCCCATAGGATGTAGTGTTTTCAATACATAGACCCACTTCATCTCAATCTGACCAACTTTTTTAATAAAATTTCCTCCTCTCCAATTTCTCTGGACTACCTGTATACCTATATATTTAAGGTGCTTAGGGTCGCTGTTGTGACATTCTTTAAAGTGTAGAGGTACAGTGTGATTTGTTTGAGCTCCCCTTATTGCTCTGATATGTTCATCGATTCTTTTGTGAAGTGGTCTCACCGTTCTTCCAACATATTGGAGTCCACATGGGCATTCCAATAGATAAATAACATTTTTAGTATGGCATGTTATTACATTTTTTATGTTATATTGTTTGCCTGTTCTACAACTCTTGAACACTTTAATTGCTGACCTGTTCATACAGTTTGTCCCTTGACATGAGGTGCATTGTCCACATTTATAAAACCCTGTATTATTATGTATAAATCCATTATCCTTATGTTGAGATTTAATAAAACTAGAAGTTAAACTTAAACTCAAATTTGGAGCCCCCCTATAAATCACTTTAGGGGTTTCAGGGAGGATTTGTTTCAGGTCATCATCCTTTAAAAGTATAGACCAATGACGTTTAACAATTTTTTTTAACTCGTGATGGCATTTATCATAATTGAAAATTAAAGGTATTGTATTATCTTGAACGTCCCTTTTTTTTTGGATGTTAATAAATGTGTCCGTTCTACCATCTTGGTCTCCCTCATCGCTTTTTGTAATATTGATTCTGGATAACCTTTTTGTATAAATTAATCGTTAACCTTATTAATTTGTTGTTGGTATATAGAATTATTTGAACAGTTACGTTTTATGCGCATGAACTGTCCCTTAGGGATGTTATTCAGCAATGGACTATAGTGTCCACTATTATAGAGGATATAACTGTTTGGGTCCACTAATTTAAAGAAAGTTTTTGTGCATAATTTTGATTGTTCAATATATATTAAAAGATCCAGATATGAAATTTGTTGTTTGCTATGTTCTGAGGTTAAATTGATCCCCCACTGATTAGTATTAAGATGCTCCAAAAATGAATACAATCCTTCCGCTGGACCATCCCAAGTAAAAAACAGATCATCTATATAACGACGATAGGCAATCAAATTTTGCCCCCAGCTATGGGAAGAATAGACAAACGTCTCTTCCCAATATGCCATGAATAGATTGGCATAGCTGGGAGCAAAACGAGTGCCCATCGCCGTTCCTCGTTGTTGTAAATAGAATTGGTCATTAAAGAAAAAGTAATTATTTTGTAAAATCCACTGGATGGCTCTTATTATAAAATCACCCTGTATTTTAGGTATGTTTTCTTCTCTATTCAAAAAATATCCTATAGCTTCACAGCCCTTTTCATGTTGAATTATCGTGTATAATGAAGATACATCACACGTAACTAAAAAATAACTATCCTTCCATTGGATCCCTTCCAATTGTTGTAGCAAACTTGTTGTGTCTTTTAGATAAGATCTTGTTTTTTTCACCATAGGTTGTAAAAACTCATCAATATATTTAGACAAATTTGCAGAAATCGATCCAATCCCTGAAACTATTGGTCGTCCGGGAGGATTCTGTAAACAGTCAAGTGTGTTTTTAATTCATTCTCTTTGTGCGATATGGACATTGTTATAGATATTTTTATGGGCACTTAACCCCTTGATGACAATTGCCGGTCCGGGCACGTCACCGAAAATCGTGACGATTATGACAATTGACGTGCCAGGACCGGCACGTCTTTAAACGGGTGAAAAAATCGATCCGTGATCGATTTTTTTCACTCAAACGGTGTTGCTCTAATGCCTCGACATCGAGGCATTGAGCAACACCAAAAAAAACATTCCCGGCCCCCCCCGATCGCTCCTAGGAGCAAATAAAAAAACATGTTTGAAAGACTGCACGTCTTTCAAACATGGCGGCGCCCGCCGCCGAAAAACGGGTTTAGGAAGCGATCGCGAGTCGCTTCCTTTGCTTAGCTGGTGTTGCTAAGATGCCTCAGTATCGAGGCATCTTTGCAACACCTGTTTAGCAAAGGAAGCGACTCGCGATCGCTTCCTAAATGCTCAACTTACCTTCCCGGTGCCGGCGTCTTCGAAACACATGCGGTGTTTCAAGATGGCGGCGCCCATCAAGCCGGGGGCGGAGCCTGCTGTCATCATCGGGGGGGGGGTGTTGCTGGATGTCATGGACATCCAGTGAATAACACCCCTAGTGGTCAGATCACTCATAAGAGTGATCATGATCTGATAAATCAAAGGCAATGTTTTCTAAACATTGCCTTTGATCAGTATTGGATCTGCCTCCCTCCTTCACTTGCTTCTAGTGAGGGAGAGAGACAGATCAGTGTGTTTTTAGGTATTCTCAATAATATATATTATTATTGATCCAAAGGCTCTTATAAGAGCCACCCATTTAATATTAACCCCTTCATTGCCATTGATCACTGCATAAACAGTGATCTTGCATAGTGGCAATTGTTTTTGGGGTTCTTTTTTTTTACATTTTTTTTTACTTTTTATTTTTTTTTGTACTTTTTTTTAGGGTTTTTTTAATTTTTTTTATTAGAGCCATTAACCCTTTCCTTCCCTACTATTTTTGCTGCAATTGTTGCCATGCAGCGGTATACGGCTGAGGAGGCATGTTCCAAATTTGGCCCTTTTGCCCCCAAACAATCTGACAAACCCATGCATGTGGGGTATCAATGTACTCAGGAGATGTTGCTGAACACATATCGTGTTGTGGGACAGTGACATATACCAGGAGCTGTAATTTTACACCTGAAGTACAAAGTATGTTTAAAAAACAGCAAAAACAATTACTATCACAAACTTTGACAAGGGTTGGTGGTAGGATTAGTGCATGGAAAGGGTTAAACTATCAGCATCTAAAATACCCTGGGGTGTCTAGTTTTCAAAAATATATGGTTTGGTGGGGTAAATTTAATTTGCTGGCTTCAAAGATGCCCCAAATACCACATAGAGACAGAATTACCAGATTCAGAGAAAAATGGTTTTGAAATAGCAAAACGCTACTTGTACTTATTGCCCCATAACGTGTAGAAGAAAGCAAAAAAACATAAAAACATTGGGTATTTCTAAACTCGGGACAAATAGTAGAATCTATTTAGCAGGTTTTTTCAGTAGTTTTTTATGATGAATAAAAGATTTTTCAAATAAAAGTGAGAATTTTTTTTTTTTTTTCAATTTTTCGTCATATTTTATTATTTTTATTATAGAAAATTACATCATATATAAAAAATTATGGTGTCTGAAGAAAGCCCTTCTTGTCCTGAAAAAAACTATATATAACTTGTGTGGGTTTAGTAAATGGGTTAAGAGAAAATTACAGCTAAACACAAACACCGCAGAAACGATAAAACAGCCATTGTCACGAAGGGTACAAAAAATAGAATCAGCCTTTGTCACGAAGGGGTTAAATATGGGTGCTGAATATGGACAAACTTTTATACATAATGCATTCTAATATTATTGGATTTAAACATCAGCTGCACATAAAGGGACTCCACCTGGCAGATCTAATGCAGCAGAGCATATAAGGATAATGAAGAGGAGGGACTGGTATGCATCTGAGGAAGCCTGATTGGGTGAAACGCGTTATGCAAATTGGCGACACGCCCACCTGGAAGTAGCACAAACTACACAGGCAAAGCATGGAACTTTGTTTGCTTGTTGCAAGCATATCGTTTTTTAGATTTTACTACTAATAAATTGCTATTTTTACTTTCAAATCCTCCTCTTCATTTTGACCTCCTGTATATCTTGAGCTGATGCTCATTGAGGAACAACAACATTGAGTGGAACACCACAAGCTGCTGTTTTCCAGAAACTATTGGAGCCTATGCTATTTCTACACAGACGCCCTATAGTTTGAGCAAACTTGGTTGCTCAAAAGATTGTGAGTACCAATCCTATAGGAGGGGTAATATCTCTTGTATAAACAATATTATACTATTATCTATGTTTCTTTTATTTTTCATGTGAACCTGCTGAGAGTCTCATAGAAGACATCACATGTGATTTGAATCTAAGTATACCTGGTTTTTTGTTTGTTTTTTTGTTTTTTTCTTTCTTTTTATTTATTATGCACGATGGGTGTTATTTTGTAAGGACGGATATGTTCAAGTATTGCATAACACTATTAATATAGAGTTATTACAAACGGAGCGCTGCACTCTATCTTTTGTTTGTTTTATTGTCACATAAGGGTTAAGTGTTAAGTGCTGGCAGCTATTTATACTCACTTTGTATATCAAAATATCTATTAGAAGCGCCGTCATTCACTTTATTTTTGTACATATGAAAGAAAAGTAATTAAGAGATTCTGCTGTGTTTGTAAAAAAATATTCCACACGTCATATTTTCATACCCAATCGTAAGAATGTCCTGTACCCCTTTTTTACCTGTCTACTGCTCCCCTGAACCGGAAGTTAAGATGGCTGTCCCCGTGACATTGACATAAGGTAGGTTTCTAATACATATTGTTTATACTGTCTGTTTTTGTACTCCTGAGGACTTTCTTCACGTAGGTTTATTAAATGTTTTGCACTGTTAAATGTGCCTAGATCTCGAAAATGCCCCCTAAGTAGGTAGGATAGGGGCCCACGAAATGAACCAAGGCTGAATGTAGGATTGTACATCGCTATGGAATATAATGGCGCTATATAAACAATAAATAGTAATAATGTAGGAGTAGAGTAGGATTTATTAATAAAGACTGTTGACTATGATATCATTTGAGAGGTCTTTAAAGGCTCTTCTCAACTCCTTGTGCTGTACTGTCTATGTGTGTGTGTGTGTGTGTGTGTGTGTATATATATATATATATATATATACATACATACATACATACACACACTTATATATATGTTATATGTATATACGCCACTGTTCAGGACCACTTAGCTGTTTTCATTGAAAACAGGATTTATAGCTGTAACATAATTGCGAAATGTTTTTCATACAATCAACTTTTTAAACTTGGATCAGCGAACACAACATGCCATTGGAACACAGGAGTGATGGGAGTGATAAAGGGCCATTGGAACACAGGAGTGATGGGAGTGATAAAGGGCCATTGGAGCACAGGACTGATGGGAGTGATAAAGGGCCATTGGAACACAGGAGTGATGGGAGTGATAAAGGGCCATTGGAACACAGGAGTGATGGGAGTGATAAAGGGTCTCTCTCCTATCTTTACGGTCCCCCTGCATCCAATGCAGAATGTAAAATAGACTGGATTTTTGTTTCTATCAGCTGTATAAACTCAGATACTTGCCTTTGGGATAAAATATCCCCGGAATGTAATATCTTGAGTAGTTGCATGCGGAATACTGAGTGGTACGATGTCACTGAATCTTTGGATTACGTGAATAACGGCGTCGGTATACGGCATTAGCTTTCTGTGTTCTACTTGAGGCTTGGTAGATCCAATCACTTCATCTATTTCATCTTGGACCTTTTCTATGAAAACAGAGATATTAAAGTCTTGCATAAATAAATACAAAATACAAATAAGGTATGAAAACAGTATGACCACAGAAACTTATGCTAGAATCACATCTCTAGGGCATCTGAGATAAAATATATGAGCTCAGCAACTCATATGTGTATTATAAGAGACCAATCTTGATTTGTTTCTCCAGTACCAATGGTTGGGCTGGGTCTGTATAATATATGGTTTGGTGAAAAAGATGGCCCCTGCTTGACTTATGATGTAGTGGGAACTCTTCTTGCCGGACAAATTCATGAAAGTTGGTCTTGAGATTGTGGTGCACTGGGGTGAACCTAGCCAGCACCCATAGCATGCTGCTTCCCCTCGAGGAGCCCAGCAGAAAGGACCGCTGTACAGAGGTTGGCTCCCAGCCTAATTACACTAATGTATGGTTTTCTTACTTTGAATTTCCGGATATTTCATCATTAGCAGAAGGCCCCATCGGAGGCTGGTCGAGGTCGTCTCCATCCCGGCAGCAAATAAATCAATCACAAGTGTTGTTAGATTTTCATCATGGAAATATAATTCAATATTTTTACAATATTTTCCACCAAAATAACATTATGAAATGATTTCATGAAACTCCAAAATTGTGCCTTATTTAGCATTGTATTTTTGTGGAAACTAGATATTTTGTCATTAAACCTCTAGCACTCTTAACTTTAAAGGTCATGCACACAAATCAAATAGTGACACGAAATCTTATTGTTATCCTAAACTCAGTTTACAAAAAAGGATAATTAGCCAGAAAATTAACACAAGGGTAATCTGCAAGTTGCTCTCCCGTTGTTCTTAATGCGCAGCTTTGGTGGTTGTCGTTCAACAGTAAATACTAGACCTGTGGACCAAAAAATGATTCAAACTAATATTTCATTTTGTTTTTGGTCCAATTGTCTTGACATAGTCTAGGCCAACTAGGCCTCTTTGGGTTAACCAATGAATTTCTAATAACTAATTAGTTGTTGGTAATCATCCCTGCAGGAACCGTGTACTTTGAGGGTAATGTGGAATTGACAAGGTGAAAGGACGGACTTGAGGCTAGAACAGCTCACCAGTGACATTGGACTTGCCATAAGTCTTAAAATCTCATTTACTAAGTGGATGAGTCTCAAAATCGTTGGGTTGTCATAGGCAAACCGTTCACCGAAAACCGTGGATACGATTATATTGGCCACAGCAGAATTCATTAACGTGGTGTTCTCAAATGGCTCTCTTGGAAAGAGAGAGGGAAAAAAAAGCTGAACATTCAATCGGGGATAGACCATGCAAAACTACCATTGCGCTCTGTACACAGCTAAAATTGTTCATCGGAATCCAACAGTCCAGCCAAAAAAGAACATCTGTCCATGAAACTAATAAACTGGATTGATTCTTGCAAGAAACCAAGTCCATAGGTTTGTGTATTTGATATAAAACGTTAAATGTATTGATCTAGGAATTATTGTTTTCTCCTCATGGAGTCATCAAGGAATTTGATTTCATTTTGGGCAAAATTGGCACATTTTTATTTAAATCAAGAGGAATGCCCCATATAAAGAAATAGTTTGGCAACAATAACATATTTACTTTTAAAGCCTTTACCATGAATTTTCGATGGGACATTAGGGTCAGTTTAAACTAGATACACACATATTCATTTAATTTAACACATAAAAGTCCTACACAAACCAAATGGATTAGTTCAAGCCAGCTCTAACCTTTGTATGAATTGATTTTTTTCCACCAAGGAATTGCATTCTTCACTAATTTTATCTTCTATGATTTTCTTTCCCATTTGCAAAATCTCGCAGTGTTGAGATAGTAAATCTTTTCATCACTTTCCAGTTCTCATAGCTGGAAAACGCAATGCCTGAAAGGTATAAAAAAAAAAAAAAAAAGATCAATACATGGATGCTAAAAAAAAACAAAAAAAAAACCAACAAGAGTATATGTCCTCACCTAAAACTTGCAAAATGTTCAACCCTCCACCCACAATACACAAATATGAGAAAAAAATCAAAATAAACTCTTAAATGTGCTGCCATCAGATGAGATTAATTATGCTTTTCTACACTTTTCTATTATTATTATTATTTTTTTAGCATTTGGCCTCTTTCTTTCCTGCTGATAAATAGGAATGATGGCTTTGTGGATGGTTGCTAGAATGGCCTTGAAATGGTATTTAATCACCTTTTTTTTTTTTTCTTCAATGGGGTGGACAGTCATTTTCACTGCCTGCGGTGGTTCCTCCCAAAGGATATTTAGATGGACTCCTACTCTACCTGGAGGACTTAGAGGTAGGGAGTGGTGTGTATGTGTAGAGATTTTTTTTACTTTACCACCTGCATGGAATGGCATCCAGTCCTCTTCCAATGGGGTTTTCATATGTTTTAACATCCCTTACCCCAGGTGGCAGGGGTGGGGAACAATATGGCAAGGATGCCCCCCCTAAGTGCTGTTTATATATCCCACTGAAAGCAGCACTGGGCATGAGGAGGGGATGCACTTGGGGCAGTGCCTCCCATATAGTAATTTTAACGTGTTTAAACCCCCAATTTCTGAGCAGGGAATGAGGATGAGAGTGGTATATTTGGGGGCCATTGCTTCCATTTTAAATGAATAACCACCTGTCTGTCAGGGTTCAGCCCCAGCCCTGCAAACTGCCAGGCGTGGCCGCCCCTTTTAGTGGTCTGCCTGGAGTTAAACTCCTCTCCACAGCTTGCTATCCTGTTTATTACTGTCTGTATTGTATGTACCTTAGCCCTCTTTCCCTTATACATCTCAGCTCCTCACTCCAGCCCCTGTGTTCTTTGCCTTGTTGCCTGTCCTTTGTGGCATCCTGTACCATGTATGCATGTCTTGCTATGTATATAATTAATGTGCTGTGTATTTATGTTCAGCTGTGTTTTGTTATACCATTACCCTGCCTCCCTCACCTGAAGCCTAGACGACTCACACCTGATCTGATGATTCATTAAGTTCTT
Source organism: Spea hammondii (assembly GCA_029215755.1). Lineage (NCBI taxonomy): Eukaryota > Metazoa > Chordata > Amphibia > Anura > Pelobatidae > Spea > Spea hammondii. The sequence goes on from JARDYJ010000003.1 coordinate 125,406,516, forward strand.
TGGAGCCATAGTTCATGCCAGACGCTGGATCTGCCTGTTGGATTTGCCTGCTTACCTGCCTGTTATCGCTTTCACCCGGACTGCCTACTGGATTTCCCCTTTTTTGCTTGCTACCTGTCCCAGACCCTTTTGAATACTTACCTGGACTTTTCTACTCTCATACTCCCCGGCAGTCTGTATGCATGATATGCCTCCTACTCTGCTGCTTCTGGTGAGATGCCTTGCTTTGCTTTTGTGTCCTTTGTGAAGTTTGTTTCAATCACTGCGTTCTTACAGTCCTGCGCTCTGGACTCCAACATCCAGTTAAGGGCTGCAATATGATGAGCCTGACACTGTCCCTCTGCCCATAAGATCAGGGATGCTCACTCTCAGCACTCTCAGTTTAGTAAATAGATCTATGAATTATTCACCAAAGAAATCAGAAACCTTTCCTTTACGTAATAAGTTTTGCAATTGTGTTTTGTTTGTCATCTATAGACCTGATTATTATTTCTCTCGCTTTTAAGAGCTTCATAAGGTATATATATATATAACTTACCATACCCTCTTGAGAAATCTAGTAAGATAGGCATTTGGGGTCTTCCAGAAAATGCCTCGGCGTGATTTACAAGAGCATCTTTCACGGTCTCGTAACCACACAGCACCGCTACCGTCACTGATCCTGAGTAAAGAGTGAATATCGATCCATACGTCTTCGATAACTGCAGAGAAAAATATATATTACATGTAATATAATTATATGCTGTCTAGCTAATAAAACCATAAACACAAAGTACATGATTGCCACCAGTGAGTTTCGAGGAAGGTCACTCGTTTCTACTGCTTGTAACTTATTAGAATCTCAAATGTGTGAATTTTCTTAATTATCAGATACCCCCAATGGATACGTAATCATGGATAACAAGGGTAATGAAGGATGTTTATTTATTATTTTATTCACACAGCTTTGTCATTCACCAATTAATTATTTTCCACCTCCCCAGAATCCTGCCAACTAATCTCGAGGATGAAGAAAGCAAAACTCTACATATCTCTGAACATAATCATGTATGCTTTTAATAAATCGTGATTTTGTAGATTTTTTTTTATTAGAACACATTAGAACATTTACCTGTAAAAGCGAATCAAAGGGTTGCTTCAGATTCACATTGTGAAAATTCCCAATGATTGGCAACGGGTTTGGTCCTGGAGGTAAATTCTGAATAAAATTTTTACTTCGATCAAAGAACAAATAATGCAAACACACACATAGAAGAAAGAAATAAACTACAGCCGATGGATCAATAGGAATCATGTTTTAACCAAAACCTGGACAGGGGAGACAAAATAAAAATAGGTGTTATTAAGTATAATGTATTAACATACTATTACTGGCATTGGTAACCCATTACTTAATAATCTAACCCAAACACTTAAGGGTATAATAGTATATTCTGTTTTTTTTGGCTGCAGCTGGATATCTGCTTGAACATTTCTTTTGGCGTTAGCAGAGCCGGCCTTAGGGGTTCAGGCGCCCTGTGCGGACTACTCCTCTGGCGCCCCCTTCTCACAACCCCCCGCTCTGCCCCTTCTCGCCGCACAGGTCGCACACCCCTAAGGCCGGCCCTGGGCGTTGGTATTTGAAAGCCTAGTTGGGCTTCTTCTTTCTGACACCATCGATGCTGTGTCACGGTTGTCCAGACCTGGATCTACGATTACCCCCCCAATCACGCGTGCGATCAGCTACAAGGAAGATCACACTTTTGTACCAAAAAAACATTAAAAAAAAAAATGTAAAAAATGTGAATAATAAAATAATTGATAAAAATAATAAACAGTTTACAGATCCCAACTATATCACCATGATATCTTTAGGGCTACTATCTGGTTAGGAGACTAAAAGACTAAAGGAGGCTTATAAGATGATCTCTAGTAAAGAAAAAGATAAAAAATTATAAAAAAAATATAACTCCCACTAAAGTATAACATTTAAAAAACATTTTGCCACCCCAACCCAAAAATTAAAAAAGCCCAGTTTGTAAGGAAGCTTTTTTTTTTTTTTTTTTTTTTTTTTTTTAACTCTCCCCAAAAATATATATATTTCCTGGGTATTATGTACTTGGGGGATGTTGCTACATGTAACTAACCTGTGGGGAATGTTTTTTTTTTTTCTTCAAATTTTCTACATGTTTTTTATATATTATTTGGGAAGTTATACATATGAAAATGTTATCAATAGAAAGCCCTATTTATCCTCAAAAAAGCAATATATAATTTTTTTTGGGAGGGGGCATTAACCGCAGAAAAATAGGAAAATTATGGTTAAAGAAACTTAAAATTGGAAAAAGAAGGAAGGAGCTAAGGGTACCCTTAAGTTAAAGCGGAACATTTAGAGTGAGAAATACTTTGTTATCCAATGGGCTCATAATGGACAAATGCCCCCTGCAGTGGTAGTAGTGACTATAGGAGAGTCCAGGAATAGTTGTTTTTAGGCATGGAATAAAAAAGACTGGATTGGCTGCTTCTTATTTATATTATTTATTCATGAGTATTACTAGCAGAATGCAGAAAATGAATAGATTCATCCCCACCTAAAGCAATGCGAATCATGTATATTAACATGCATGTTACAGGCAAAGTGCCAAGTTACTGGTCGAGTCATACAGGTTTTGCGTGAATCATAGTTTTCTTTTAACACAATGTATATACATATATAACCATATAAGCTTACAGAAGTATACTATCCTTGTATGCCACCCGGCAACCCTTATATGTGATATATTGATATAACTGACTAAGGAATTTAGTCTTGTCTTTAACCAATTTGTTGCTAAACAACTTCTGCTCTTTCTAGACACATTATTGGGGCTTTTAGGGCTTTGGAACCCTTTGATACCTTCATACCCAGCAAACATTCTGACCTCCTAGAGAAGATGAACACCACCGGGGGAAAAGAAGGAATTGGATCCCAAAGCCAGAATGTCGAAATTAAAGGGATCCCCTTCCAACTCTAACTACCAATTTCCATTTCTCAGGAGTGAAAGGCTGTGTGGTGTCCCTGCACATAAGTGTACCATGTTGTTTTACTAAAAATCACATTTATGTGTTTACTGCAGACACTATTTTAATAAATATGTCAAAGAAATATATTCTTAGTCATCCAAATTAGTTACTCAAATTTCCATTAGTAGCTCATAAATGGCCCCAACAAAAACTAAGCCATAGTCTTCAAACTACAAGACTTTGAAATCAACTTAAGCACAGCCATCAAGAAAGAACTGTTGTACCTCTCAACCTAGGAAAGCATAAAATATACCTTAAAATTTGACTCTTGACCACAAATGACCACAGAAACTCCCCATAAAACATATGCAACAACATTGCTTATAATCAGATGGAGAAATAATTTCATCATGGAATCAATTGATATAGACACTGGGTTTGCGTCAATAAAGACACACATTTTTTATCCTGACACACTTGATGTACAACTTGCCTATGGGCTGTGCTCAGCGGTAAATGTGACCGAGAAGTACCCTGCATACCCTAAACATAGATGAGAGCCAGGAGCCACCTAAAGGTGGACATTCAAAGGGACTATTAATAAATTCTTAAGCGGCTATTTACTTACAGGTCTATAGGTGTCCACAACGTGTGTTGGTTTGATCTTCTGGAACCTCTGTCAACGCCACCCCTAGTCTTTTATACTCTTGCTTACCTAACGAACCAGTGCTTGCTCTTTTAAGTGATTATTACCTCCCCAACACTTTTTTTTAAGATGCCTCATTAATTAGCAAATGCTTATTGTATGGTCTTTAAGAAGCCTAATTCTTCATTAATATGGAGCCGAAAATTATGGGTGGAGAACACGGTGTACTTTAACTTGTGCACTGCTTAATGGATTCACTCCTAAATAAAGACAATAGATTTTTCTTACAATTAATAATGAATTGATTATGTATGGCCACAGCGCTTTATTGCTCAATTGCTACACACTGTGGCACGCACAATTATTAATCGTGAATAAAACAGCATGACGCAAAATTGGCAAGCATTGTAACTTGACAACAGACCTTGATAACAATAAGTTCCTCAAAGGACCATGCCCCTAGGCAACATCACCAAACGTTATAAACACGACAAACTGCTGTCTCTTATCTATCCATTGATACCCTTTCCACCAAATTCTTTTTGAACGATGGACCAACGGCCATAGCCTGGACATGTGGACACCTTCACGTGCTCCAGCTCCTCCACAACTCTTTCGCCTTCTCGATCCCAATCGCATGTCTAACAACCAAGTATCAGTGCCAGTATCGCTTTGCTACACACCATCCTTCTGGAACAAGCTGTTGTCACCCTCTAACTCGGGGTGAGCCAAAACAATGCCCCCCAACCTACTGAAAACTTAGAAATGGCCTTACTAACTTTCTGCCTGGCATTGCCGACCCTTGTAATGACCGAGCCCCCCTCTAGAATAAATAGGGAACAATATGAGACCAAACAATGATAATCCCAGGGAATAGTGACCCCAATTTTAGGATATCACATTTTATGTCCCTCATCAACACTCGAAGAGGCTTCTGACATAGGTCACTACCACCTGCATGAATATCCTTCCATCTAAGGCCCCTAAAGCCCCACCACCTAAACTGCGCCTCGCCTGCCATGTTGTTCGACGTTGATTCTGACTTTTGAGGTTTTCTCAGCCCAGAACACATAAAAGTGGCCGATGATCCAAACACTGCATTTTGATGCAAAATAATTATAAGGCAAATAGTATCAATCCCAGTCACCCAGGAAAACAGAATTATAAGCGTTTCTTCTTTTTATAATTATTATTTCATATTTTTTATATTTATTTGTGAGGCAAACCGATTGCGGTTCAAACCCACAGCCCATGACCCCTTCCAAATTTATATCTTGATGTCAGGAAGGAGCAATCTGATGCAACAGTAAGGGGCCCGATACACGGTGGCCTCATAGCGAAAAATCCCTCCACACATTTCTTTGGACAAACCGGTGACCCATGCAGAGCATGAAGCTAAATGCGAAAGCCCTTACCTTCCAGCAAGAAACCAAAGCACCGTACGTGAGGGAGACACCAATTCACTAACTCACAATGCTCTAAAGAAGGCCAAAAGAAACGCGGTTCTAAACAGAAACAACTCAGACTCTGAGCGACATACCAACCTAAGGTTATTGCAAAGAGACAAAAGGATTTCAAACAACACCGGCCTCCTCTTAGCGTGTTATGATCCCTTCTGTAACCTTTAACTGCCTGAGTGTCAGGGACTGGGTCCATACAGACGACTGTAAAGACCCAGAGCGCCCAAAGATGGAGTTCAGGAGGTATTGAGCAGTAGTGGAGTTGGACAGGGCCTGATGCAGGGCGACTGCACTCTCCCAGGTGGGCATCTAGGGTTGAGCAGCCACATACCAGCACCCTGACATAGCAGCGAATGATGTCCAGAACAAAGCAGAACTAAACTTGGCTGGATACAGAAATCAGAACAAAACTTGGATCTGACAAAACAAACAAAACTTGGAGATATCCTGCAGGCACCCTGGAGCAGGCATGAGACATAGCACTGGAATCATGTCAGGGTGCTGCAGGCTGGGAGTATGGAAGCTTAGAGAGTATATAATGGAAGCAAGCAAGGAGGACAGAGCAAGGAAGGGACAGGGAGACCAAGCAAGGAACATAACCAGACAAGACATACATGATACAGGGCACAACAAAGGACAGGGAACAAGGCAAGGAATACAGGGGAAGGAGTGAGGAGCCGGAATCCTCGGACGCTTCTCCTTTAAGCAAGGATAGGATCCCATCTTAACTGGGACATGGGGAGAGAAGAGAGGAACCGAAATCCTCAGATGATTCAGGGAAGAAGGGCAAAGGTACATAAGAGACAGACAAACATGAATACAGGAACTAGCCTAGGACTATGAGATAACTATTGGAGATTCCGTCACATCTTATGGCCATAGTATGCTTAGGCCACCACTACGCCAAAGTACTCCAATGACGGTGGATCCTAACGCTAAAGCCTGCTTACTGAATTACTAATAAACTAAACATTGCATCCAAACACAGAACCAAGAAGGACAAACCTTTAGACTGCAGACTGAGACAAACAGAACAAACAGGTGGGACACACCTTATAAAGGAAACAGGAGCTGACGCAAAGAGCAGAACAAGAATCCAGGAATCAGAGGTTCAGAACAGAGCATACTGAAATCCAGGAATGGATCACAGCAAAACATGAGAACTGAGGCAAGGCAGGGAAAAACAGAGATATGCAGCTCCGCAGCCTGGATGGACCCGGACACTGAGTGACCAAAAAAGTTAGGGGAACCAGTGATCTTAAAATAAAAGGCAAGCCCTTACAAAAACTTTGTGACTTTTGCCACAGACGCACCACCACTAACAGCATCACCCAAGTACCACAATAAAACCTCAATCTTCGCTTGGCTTTCTCAAGGACTTCCGCCAAAAACTGCTCCCACTCCGGCCAAAATGAAGCAGAGATATTATTAATCGCCATGACTACCCCCATGTTATAACATCTGAATGTAATTCTCTTGTCCCTCAACAAATCACCAAATAACTCAACGGCCACAACGATAGGAAATAATTCAAGGAACACGAGATTCCTCAATATATCCTTTCGGCCTGATTGTACCGGCCACCTACCCACACACCATCTTCCTTGAAAATATGCTTGAAACCTTCCACGCCAGACGCATCTGAGAACAGGCTGATATCCTGATCTTCAACATCCTCCTCCAACCACACTGACCTACCATTAAAAAAAGCTTAACTTATTTAAATCTTCTTCTATAATAATTATATGCTGTGTTTCAAACACCTAAATTTGGACAAAGTGAATGAAGATTAAATACAACACCAGGTATACAAATGGGTCTGTGGTCAACGGCAAATGATTGTGCCTAAAGGACAACATCATGATCCCATGAGGATTAGATGTGTCTACCAATTATTGATGTGTCCTTTTTAGGGGTCCCCAACTCTTCCCATACAGAGGACATATGGAGAGTCAAAACTCGTGGCCATAAAGGAAGAAGAAACGTCCGCACACAAGGAGGGCACAGAATGGCAGATCACGCAATTACAAACTGCCTCTTCATCCACTATAGCCCCTGTGTTTAACTCATCCCAAAGAATCGAGAGGTTAGTCGCTTGTGCCTACCAATCAGCCAGATCGTTTCCAAAGCTGGATCAATATATATTTAATAGAAATCTGAGATTGAAAGAATTATTTGCTAACACTCCCCAGAAGTCTCTCTATTCCTCATTTAAATGTAGGCCCTCGTTTGACCCCCATACCATCAATATATTACTGAAGTAATTTGCCCAAAATACTCATACAGGGTTTGACAAAACCTGATGCTCACAAATGTAACCTCTCTAAGCTGAACTCCAAACGTTGCTTAAAGATGCCTCAATAGTGATCCGTCTGCTGATAAAAGGGGTGAAGTGGTTGTACCAGGATTACACGGCATATAATGAAATCCTTTGTCTACTCTCAGAGAGATCACCACGACCTCACTAAAACTGCGTCATTCAAACTGGAACGTCTTTTGTATTCGGCACTACAGATGAGGATCTGGATGCCATTGAAACAAATGTTGTTTTGATGGCATCTAATTTGTCCCAGTGATGTACACTGTAACTGGTCCACCAAGAGAGCTGGAGTCACTCCCAGAGATCACCCAGATCCCTTCCAGCACCAGCCAGCACCTTAAAACCCTGCTATGTGTACCCAATAAATAGACACAACTACCTTGAATTGAGTACACCAAGAATGAACAGTGTATTATTGTAAAACATAGACTCACATATCCACAGAACTGCATTAACATAGATAAACAGACACATGTATCCAACCCAACCTTTAATCCCCTGGCAGCAATCCTAATAAAGGGATTATTAGTTAAACAATGGAGTTCATACCTGTGCCATATTTGTTTGGCAGCCATGCTGGAGCCATCTCTGAGTACCTTGGGGGCCCTGCATGAAATGGTCATTCTTTCACATACACGTTGCGCAAAATTCATAGTTTAATTCTGCAATGTAGGCATTAAACTATTCCGCTTATAGAATTTCAACGCTACATCTCCGTGTCCATGATATAAATATCAAATGGGGCATGAACAGAAAATACACTCTGCATTTAGTATTTACTTGAGACAAGTGGTTTACACACACAAGAAAAACAAAGGAAGACCATGTTCGGCATTCTAATTGACAACCCTATTGCAAAATATGACTTCTGTTGCAGTATTATTTCAAATTAGCCTCATCGTACACTGGGATTTCTTCTAATTCCGGGGCACAGCACATATGTCTTTTGCCAAAGGGCTCCTGGTTGCCCCAGTGCCAGCGGTAAGATCAACTTCGACCCCAGTAGGAGGCTGAAATGTGAAGTTCTGCAGCAGTCTGGTGAAAAACAGGAACAACTCCATTTTTGCTAATTTCTCCCCAGCGCAACTTCTCCGACCTATTACAAATAAACACAAGGCAGTCAGCAAATTGCACAGATACTGTTTCTTGCACTATATAACCCAAAGTGTAGAGCTTTGTACAAAGTTGTATACTTTGTACCAACACAGTTGTAAGCAAATGTATCAATCAAGAGAAATGTATTTTCCGCTATTTGTTTTTGACCCCATAATTAAATTAACTCTTAAAGCTGACTTGCAGATGGATTAACAACACGGCGCCCCTACATCCCTGCTCTTATCTCCAAACACTCTCCTAACCGACCTCTTCGCCCTTCTTCTGCGGCCATCACATCTTCACACTCGTGTCTTCTAGAGTTTACCCGCGCTGTACATATTCCCTGATATTCCTTACCCCGTCCCGTTCGTCTCTCTTCTACTTACTCAAACTTTAAACTCTCACTAAAACACACTTGTTCAGAGAAGCATAAAAGATATCTTCTTAATACCCTCAACCAACTTTTCACCCTATATATACTATATATTGTTAACTTTAAAGTTATTGTTCATTTTCACTGTCCCTGTGTTGTAACAGCCCTACGGAACCTGTGGAGCTCTATCTTCCAACCCCTTCCATTTTTGCCTGATGTTGGCCTTTCACATTCACTGCTGACTCAGCTATTGTATTTACAAAAGTGATTCAGTTTAAATATGCAAAACAAAAATATTAGTAGTTAGTTTTGAAAATTCCATAGTTCAAATCGCCTTCAGAAAGCACGTCCTTACCAGCTGAAAACGGCAGGAATGCTTCATTTTTTACAAAATTTCCCTTAGAGTCAAGAAAATGTTGAGGGTAAAACTCATCTGGGTTCTCAAAATAAGCCTTATCGTGCAGCACGGATGTCAGGAGTGGGATGACGTAGGTCCCCTAAAAAACACATTCATTAATTATTTCACATGTCTTCCTCTTCAGAATTCTCTAGCAAAAAAAAAAGTCTGAATAAACCTGTAATCTATAAAAAAAAAATACCTAATTAAATTCCTGGTAAGGCCCTTGACTGATTTTTTAAAAAATGTTTCATTATTACTATGTATTTCTCTAGGCCCAGAAACCCATGTGATTATTTGTTTTCTTTTTTTTTGACTAGTGGATATGTTTAAAATGAGGGGGGAAAAAAAACTACAAAAAAGTGAAAAGAAAAAAGATTTCAAAAAACCCTATTTTTTCAGTATTGCAGTAGATTCCTGCAGAATATGTGCAGATATATACCCTCTTAATTTGCATTCAGTAATATTCCCTTGATAAATGTTTTGGGGATGTTATGAGGTCCAAATGTACATTTTTTTTTACAGAGACTGGGCTGAGATAGTCTCTTCACTTTCCATTTTGGAGGCATACCCAACATTTGTGTTGTTTTCTGGAGTTGGGGAAATTTTTAAAGGAAAAATGTGCCCCGGGATATTGGGCAATAAGGGGTCATTGGATAACCTTGAAACAAAATTCCTGAAATTAACTGCAACCAAACACTTAAAAAATGTAATTTTCTTTAATGGCAAACAAGTAGGTTGTCGGTGTTTTGTATAATTTCTTATTTTTTCTTATTTTTTTCTCATTATGAGATATGGTTGCATTAACTGATCTACAAGATCTACAAGATTGCCAGTGACAGAGAGAAGTCTTTTCTATTTTTCTTACTCTCCCACAGGCAAATTTCTACAACACAAATATAATTTAAACAAAGGAACACTATTCTGTTTGGGGAAAAAATTGGAATTGCTCAAATCAGATCTGTAGTCCACTATGACTACATTTTTAATGATTCCCATTAACATGGCCATTTTTTTGCAGAGGGGTGAAATCTTTCACATCTACATTTATTCCAGGGGTATTTCCAGATGGATGTGCCCCCTCTTTAGAATCATCCCTGGTAGATGGTCTCTTTCTTTGCAGGTGGCTCATCATCAGAAGAGCTACCACTAGATTCTGGCTCATACTCAATTCCACTGATTCAGATTCCAAAGTGGCACGTGCTTCCTCAAGAAAATAAACCTTTGCCATTATTTCTAACGTGGTTACAAGTATTTTTTTTTTTATATTTTTATTTTTTAGCCCACAACCTACACCTAAAACCAACTACAGGTCTTTAATAACTATACCTAAATATAACGTTCCCAGCTCAAGATGGAAGTTAGATGGAAATGTTTCCTTTTGTAAATTGATGTTTTCTGTGCATTTGATTAAAAACACAAGAAGGAGCCATGATTTGCTGTAGCTTCTCTTCCTGCATGCGGACAGACCAGCAACAGCCTTCCTGTTGTAAACCTCCATGCAGGACATTTACACACAGGACATACTATTACATCCTGTGTCCTCAACGGTACGCATTTGCAGGACATACTAGTACCGCAGCACAAAGGGGTTGAAATATTTAATTACCTTAGGAATAAAATATCCTCTGAATGTGATGTTCTGAGAAGCCGCATGTGGGACATTACCGGGAACAATGTCACCAAACCTTTGGATTTCATGAATAACGGCGTCAGTATACGGCATTTGCTTTCTGTGTTCTACTTGAGGCTGGGCAGATCCGATCACTCTGTCAATTTCATCTTGGACCTTTTCTTTAAGTGATAAAAATAAAATATATTAAAATAGGTGCAGTGGCTGGAATTTATTAAGCCTAGTTTATGGGTTTATTGATGCATTTCCATTAATCTGTGTCACATTGTTATTAAAGGTGTGATCTGGACTGGTGTCCTTGCTTTGCTTCATAATATTATTTTGCACCTAAAGAACTTAAATATTTGACAGATAAGGCCGCTGCTTTAAGCGCATATAACTCTTACTCTGAATTTCTGGATATTTCATCATTAATAGTAGACCCCACCGAAGGGTTGTAGAAGTGGTTTCCATGCCTGCTGCAAACAAGTCTCTCACAAGACTTACTAAGTTGCTATTATGGAAAAACACTTGAGGACTGGGCTTTTCCTGAAACACACACATTATGCATTTTATTAATATGTGTTACAAAAAAACCAAACACAGAATTTAATAGTGGATAAGAATCAGTTGGCCAATCTACTGTCAATGTTTCTACCTGCCCTTGGTCTTGTCTTATATTCAGTATAGCCATATGCATGCTTAAATATCCTCAATAGATTCATCTCTAACACACTCGGTGGATAAAAATACTTTCTTATATCTGAGCCTCGGACCCTCTAATCTCAAACTATGACCACTTGGTGTAGCATTTTTTTTGTCCTTTGAAATATACCCCCTGTTCTTTGTTAAGCCCCCTTCATGCAATAAATATTCTCTTAAATGCCCTCCCTCCAGTCCTTCCCCTTAGTACTCCAGTACAGCCCATGTCTGATCAGAGATGCGTAAAGTAGGATCGCGGCCACCCTTTTTCTAATAGAAATGCCTTTTGTGATACGATATAGAATCCTTCTAACATCGCCTACCTGAAAGCCAACAGGAATAATTACCCCCAAAACTTGAATGAATCCTAAACTCTTCCTTTGGATCTTACGTCCCAAGGTCACAGTGAAAATTCTAATGGAATTAAAAGCCATGCATGAGACCAAATAAAATTTGAGGGCTTAACACTAGCGAAAGTGTAGATAGGCTAAATGTGCATTACAAAACTATCTAGTTTAGATACTCAGAAACGGTAGCTCTCCTTTTCTGGAGGAATGACTTTATGAAGGTGTGGGCAGGCCCGGACCGGTGGGTCATTGGATGACAGCACCGCACAATCTCCCGATCAATCACTCCATGGGCAGAGCGGGTGCTGCAGCATGCGGCCAGCGGTTGGGTATGCCTGGTTGCACGCTACATGACCATTAAAGCAGTCCTTAATCCCTGGGTATGGGCCTAGCCATATGAGGAGACCAGATATGCTCGCTGTGAATGGGGTGGTGCTAGCTCCAGACAACATTAAGTGGGCAGGAGGTAGGAGGGGAAGTGGGCAGGAGGTAGGAGGGGAAGTGGGCAGAGAATGGGTGTGACCAAAAGCCTCTCTGCCGGCCAAAGAAAGAAGAAACTGACCAGGAGACCTGAGGAAGGTGTATCCAGAGCTGGAACGTTCGCATTTATGGTCTTGTGCATACCACGGGAACAGCCATGTGGGATGTATTTTATATGGGCTAGAACAGCGCTGCCAGCCACTTTCTGCTCGTCTCTACCGCATTAGAAGGTGCGCAGTTCTCCATATGGGTTATGGACATGTAAATGGCCCATTGAGTCTGATCTCCTTCTTGCCCCCCAGTTTGGCAGCAGAGGGACTGCCGCCCCTCATGGACTTGAAGCCTAGTCGGTCTATGGCAGGATCCGTCACTGGCTAGAAGGCTTTTCCTTTCATGATGCTGCTTTCTTATGAAAGTGACATACCCAGCCTTACGTTATGATACAATTAAGTATATAGTGCAATACCTCCTGCTGCTTGACAAGGAAGACATCAATAAGGTTCCTTTGGTCATTGACGTCCAGTTGGTCTTTGTGTTTGGTGAAAGTTTCTTTAATAAAGTTGCGCAGTTCCATGTTATTTTTGAAAACTGTGTTGTGACCTCCGGGAAGCCAGCGTATCACCGACGGAAAAAGGTTGTACAGCTTAAGGAAGGGTAACAAGAAATTATGACATTATTTTAGGCCATATTTGAGTAAAATGTATTAATACAATTATTTATGAGGGGGCATAAAAATTAATTGACACTGGTGTCATCATTAGGAAATTTTTACTTTCTGAATTATCTGTTTATCTGATAAATTCAAGCAATTCTGAGAAATTGTAGAACAAAAAATGTAACCCAGACTTACCAGGGTCATTAGACCCGCAGAAATATTTATATTTTCATGAATTAACCCCATAAGCCTCAGGAACGTGGGATCCTTGTAATCAAAGCGGTGACCGAGCAGAATGGATACAATGATGTTGGTAACAGCGGCATTTATTATCATTGTGTTCTCAAAAGGCTTTCCTTGAATAAGTGAAAAAGACACATTTTTGGAAAAACTAAAAATCCTCAATATAAAGACGTTAAGGGGTTAAATGTAACATGAACAAGGTCTTTCCTTTCTATGTTATGCTAATATAGAAAATAGGTTTATAATTACTTTTCTGACCATAGAGAGTGTAACACTTTTTGGAGACACTCTTGAAAATAAAAAAAATATCCTCCATGATTTGAAGGATAAATTTTTAGCGGATCAGTACTAAAGTCCATAAGGAGACCTTACTATGCCACCTTCAAGCCGATGCGGCTGTCCTATTTTTAAAGTAACTCTGCCCCATGTGTAGTCTGATACTAAAAATCGGCAGTTGGGAAGCCAGGTTCTACAATTACAGGAGACTTTGAGGAAGTATTATAGGTAAAAATAAGTTATTATAGGTACATTTTCTATGGTGCCCCACGGGTTAGTATTCGTGGGGCTTACTGCTCTAGGGCTGAGCCAGGCCAGTGCCTTCAGCCACCTTCCATCACCTTCCTCATGGAGGATGTCTTCTTCACAACGTGTGCCTTTTTTGCTGAGCATAAGGACATGAAATCATATGGCTTATTGTGAATATTGATTATTTTAGGGCTATTACTGGGTCAATATGGCCCTTAGTAATAATATCATCATGTGACAAGAGTACAAATAATTTCAGGTCGGCATGGAGACTACTGTCATAAAAAGATGTGGTGCAATGTATGTAATTTCTAACGCGAACACAAAGTAATGGAAACCAAGCCAACGAACCATTGAAGGATCTAAACACTTCCACTAATGAGTTGGATTCTTCATTAATTTTGTCTTCTAGTAGCTTCCTTCCCATTCCAAAATCCCGTAGAGTTGTAAGAGTGAACCTCCTCATCACTTTCCAGTTTTCTCCATTGGAAAAGATTATACCTGAATATATTAAGGACATAATATTTTTAGGTCTACCTTATGAAAAGCGGTTTAATAATAAAGATATTACATGCAGATTTTAAATGCAATTTATTTTATATTAAACTTTCTTTGGACAGTTAAAAAAACTCCTGACGTGTTTCACACTACTTAGCATCGCCTTAATCTGTGTCATTTTCATGTCTTTCCCACAACCAAAATATATGATATTTTTATCATTTAACATATATATAGCAAAGGATAGCTGCTTATAACGTGGACGCCACTCTGTAGGTAGCAACAATGAATAGAAATAAATTTGAGCAGCTACAGCAAATTGAGAAAAAAAATACCCAGAAATATATTTATTACATTTTTGTAACCAGCCTATGAATGGCTAGAATTTTCAGCTATCTTGGCAGTTACAGGGTTAATGCTAATAGGTGTGCATAATATTTTCAGTCCCTAGATTTTTCACATTTGACATGCTAGGACTTTAACTGCAGTTGTTAACCACCCAACAAAACTCTATATTACTGAAAAGAAGACAACCCAGATTATTTCACTAGGACCATTTTGACAAATATACATTGTAGTGTGGCTTTATATTTCGTGACCAGAAAATAGGTAACTGCAGAAAAAAAAACCACTCATTTATATCCAGCCGCATCCTAAAGTTAGTTTAGCTTCCCAAAAATTTTTTTTTTTCTTCTAAAAAGTAAATCCAGAGAGCAGTGAACAAGGTGTAGTTATCCATGTTGGGGGATACCAAGTATCTCTTTTAGCACAAGGGAACCCCTATGATATAATTTATGACATCACTAGTACAGGCTCCAGGCACATCCATTAGAAGGGCAATCTAATGGAGAACCTTATAATTCTTATAAACATTTTTATAATTAAATGCATCATTAGAAATTATCATTAAATGCCCAAACTTTTTGCAGAAATATTTATTCCATCATGTAATTATTTGTATAGACTGACAGCACAAAAAGAAAAATATATTTGTTTTTTTATCAGAAATATAAAAAAATATTTAAAAAAGTTAAATAATTCTTTCAGAAACAACCCCTCTGATCTCAAGTAATTTATTATATAGTACCATGTCCTTTTGAGGTTTCTTCTGTGAATGGTATGACAGGTCTCTCTGAAAGTGCATCAGCATAGTTTACAAGCGCATCTTTGAATGTCTCATAGCCACAGAGAACAACAATCTTTTTAGGTCCAAACTGGATGCTGAATACCGGTCCATACTTCTTAGATAGCTGAAAATTAAAATATTAGATACAAAATTACATTTTTTTAACCATTATTCTTATTGTTCTAATGAATACAGTATTTGCTGGTTGGCAACATTGCCCCCTAGTGGTGTAATCCAAGTACTTCTATTGGTCTGCATCTCAAATAGACTTGCTTTTATTTATTACCAATCTGACTCCTCAAAGAAACAATTATGTGCTATTATTTTAACCTCATTTACAAGTACTTTTTTTTTTTTTTATAACTTGCTTTTTTTTTTTTAAAACTTGCTTTTTAACATGATCTAAAAGGCATTAATATATTCTATGCAGGGAAGTAAACAGAACTGACAAGTAAAAGAATGAGGAATAAAAACAAATTATATAAATGATGTATATTTTATTTTCCCCTTTGAACGGAACAGACGTTGGAGTACCTGCGTACAATGATTACTGTTTACCTTATAACCCACTTGGCCCCCCTCAAAGTATTTCCATTTTTAAGTATAACATTATATTTCTAGAACTGATACCTCTTGGAGAAAAACATATTGCCGCTGTTTGCTCAGGATCATAGTGTGCAGGTTTCCAATTATCGGCAAAGGTTTTGGTCCAGGAGGAAAGTTGTGGTAAATGTTTCCTTTACGCTCATAATAAACTTTTAGCAAAAATAGGCATATCGCAACAGATACAAGAATTGAGACGGGATCGATTGCAAACATGGCTTCAAGAAATCTAGAACAAGAAAAATAATTGTAAGATATATATATATATAATATATTTTAGGTGTAACCTATTGTATAGTGCTGAGGAACACAATGGCACTGTATAAATCAGCAAAAAAACAGCAAAAAAACTAATAATAATAATAATATTAATATGCTCTAACTTATTTTAATAGAAACTCTAGGGGAAAATGTTTTCTTTTTTTTAATAAGGGCACTTATTAAAAAAAAAAAGCTGCACTTAAATATTGGTAATCCCAGAGGAGGCCCCTGCAGACGACCAATATAGTCGTTCGCACGGCCCTTTAACCCCTGACGATGCTGCGGAGATAAGGTAGGCTTGATGGGGAAGGGACTTAGGGAGATTAGTAAACGAAGACGAACACAACGCTTCTTCGTGTTGTGTGTCTTTGGATACGTTTTGCCTCCGCCATGTTCGTATGTTCGGTATTCGGGCTGAACAACGAAAACGCACCCTTCGTGTTCGTTTTCATGTTCGCCCGAATATGAATGCACAAGTCCAATGGAAACCATGGAATGGAAACGGATAGGATTGTTAAATATCTGGAGGTGAACATTTTCGTAGCTGGGTAGCTAAACTAATAGACCAGGGAGGAGTAGATAGAGCAAATCTGGATTTCAGTAAGGCGTTTAATGCTGTCCCTCATAGGAGACTGATAAATAAAAGCAGTGTTTGGATATTATGAATGTATTAGATAATGACTGGACAGGAGACACAAGGTTGTAGTTAATGGTGTATATTAAAAAGAAAGTCCTATTACTAGAGGGGTACCTCAGGGATCAGTATTAGTACACATAACTTTTAATACTCTTATTAGCAATATCACAAAAGGACTTAAAGGTAAATTGGGTTGGGGGGGCCGCAACAGGATAGACATTCCTGTTGGAAAATGTTGGCTAATATAGAAACTAAAAATGACAGCAGATAAGAAGATAAGAAGAACCATTTGGCCCTATCTAGTCTACCTTCTTATATAAGTGTGGCAGCTGCAGTTTAACGTTGATAAGTGTAAAATAATGCAGTTGGGATGTATAAATAAATACTACAGCAATAGGGACACTGTTCTGTCAACGGAAGGGATTTGGGAGTATTTATGTCTGAGGACTTAGAGGTAAGCAGGCAATACACACTTTGAAACAGCAGACATGATGCTTTAACAACGTGTGGGATAGGTACATGGCTCCTGAATCTAAGACAAGTCCAATGTCTGAATAAGGTTTATAGGATATAGGCTAAAGCTTTCTTTTCTTTTCTTTGGACCCACCGGAGCTTACATGAGACCCGGGTGGCAATTTCCCTCCCCAAAACATGTTCTTTCTGAGTAGAATTGTGGAGAAAGAGAAGCGTTTCTACACCTCTTTCTCCACAGATGTATTGGCATAATTCTGGCCTCTTGTCCACTTACGGAAAAAAAAAAAAAAAAAAAAAGAGCCACTGGGACAGCCACTCCCCCTTCATCCAGTCAGGGAAGAGCATGTGCCTGGAAGCTCCGCCTTTTACGGAAGTGCACCAGCAGCAGAGACATACTGTGGGGGGAAGCAGAGAGGCAGGGATGTAGTGGGGTCAGGTAACGTGAGGTCATGTGTATGGTTTTGTGAGCATAGATACACACTCCTGGGCCACTATTCCTCTGCACAGTTTTTTCCAGCGGGTGTTTCCATTGACCCCTACTGGAATGGAATGCCCAATCGCTTGACCTGACATTTAAACACTGAGCGCCGATATACCGGATCCGCCGACCCGCAGAGCTGGCTATGCTGACTCTTGCTCACACGGTAGACTCCGGGCTATTGTTAAAAAGCCTGTTTTTTTTTGTGCAGTGGGAGGGAGATCTCAATTTCTGCCAAAAAAAAACAAAACATGGGCCTTCTTATACAACCAACAGTCCTTCTTGACCCCTTTTTTTGTGTATGTAGTATTTTATCAATATGGGCGTTAAGGGGTTAAAGCATTAAAAAAAAAAATCTAACTTGCTGTAGTTGAGTTTGCCTTGGACTGTGGAGCCGGTTTGAACTCTGCCTTAATGTTTGTTTTACCCATTCCCAGAGCGTCCTTATCATATATAGATATTTCCTCTCCCCTGACCCAGATGATCCCGTAATGGCGATGGGATTGCTGATAAAGGTGAATTATTACTATTATAACTTCATAGCAATGTGTCTATATTTGTTAATTATTCAGCTACAAACTAAGGGGGCTCAATGGCACCGAGGAGAGAAGAGAAGGAGAGAGAGGGGATATAAGGAATGTAAGGACGTTTTACTTTACTGAAAGGGTGGTAGATAAATAGAACAGTCTCCCAGCAGAAGTGGTAGAGGGTAATACAGTGAGAGGATTTAAACGTGCATAGGATAGGCATATGGCTCCTGAATCCAGACTAGATGGAGCCAAATGGATTTTATCTGCAGTTAAATTCTGTGTTAATATGTTAGCCATTTGGCTTATTCCACCAATATTATTCCACATAATAATGTATTATCATATAGCGCCATAATATTCCGTAGCGCTGTACAATGGGTAGACAGGACATAACATGTAGTATATAACATAACAATTTCACTTACAGAAACATCAGGTAAGGGGGGCACTGCATAAACGAGCTTACAGTACATTAGTAATGAGATTCAATCATTTAACTATACAAACCTAATTTATTCTTGTACGATGGAAAGGGTCGAATCTACTGCTCCTCCGTGGTCTATTATAATACTAAATACCCAAAGGGATTTTACAAAGTACAGGAGGGACGTTTATTTCAAAGGAGGAGAAATGTTAGAACGAGAGGCCAGAATCTAAAATTAGAGGGTCAGAGGCTTAGGGAAGTTTGACTTTACTGAGAGGGTGATAGATAAGTGGAACAGCGTCCCAGCAGAGGAGGTAGAGGTTAATACAGCGATATATTTTAAACACGCGTGGGTTAGGCATATGGCTCCTGAATCTAAGACGACACCAAGGAGTGATTGCAAAATGGGTAGACTAGATGCCATCAAATTATATGTTTAGGTTAAACTTTGCATAATTCCATAAAAGCAATTGTTTAATGGTTATGACATTTATTCCGGAGCAAAAATCACCACTTCAACCAACCTCATGGAAATCACGAAAAATAAAACAAAAAACACCTTGCTCTCTTTCTTGGGCGCTGCCAATTATCTCCCCATCACTGACCGGCTTACCCACTAACTAACAGATCTAGTGGGGGGGGGAATTATGCAAAACCCAATCTGCCACCTTTTGCCACAATCCTTCACCTTAACGCTGTGGGCGATTTCAAATCATGTTGCCTCTAAGGTGAGCAATCGGGCATGGAAACAGTTAAAAAAAAATGCATTAAAAGAAAAATGGATACTTTCACATTTATCCAAATGCAGATGGAGTCCATCTGAAGAGAGCCCTGAGCCCCCCAAATGCTTCAACGAAAGATTCCATCTTTAACCCCTTAAGGACAACGGGCGGTCCCTAAACCCATTGAAAACGATGCATTTTGTGCCTGTACATGTACGGGCTTTGTCATTCAGGGGGTTAAAAAACAAAAAACACACAAAGCAGGGTAAGCTCAAGTAGGAAAGCGCTGGCATAAACGTTAAAATCAGTATAACTTTATCACGAGCACCGTTACTCGCACGGCCAAAACGTTTTGGCCGTATTCCGAATCAACAAAAAAACACGCATTGTTCAAAAAAACAGGCGTGTTTTTTTTTGTTTTTTTTTACTTTTTCCAAATGAATGTCTACTTTAACCCTTTGTTTGCCAGGAAAAAAAACACAGCCTCGTAATACAAAACCTGTATTCCCTTTCGTCTGACCCACGTGCGCCGGTATTCCTTTTGCTTCCTCTTTTTCAGTTCAGTTTGTGCCAACTGGAGGACGTCACTCCCCGCAACACCGTCGAGAATCGCACTTTTTATCTGATTCCGCGGAGGTTTTACAGGGCGAGTCCGTCCAACGTTTGGCAGCAGCTCCACCTCTGATTCCGCTTTCTAACCCTTAGTACAGTTAGACATTGATCTAAACGTTATAACGAGCGGTAATAATAGTTTCAAAGGAAGAGGATATTTCAGAAGGTCTTTAGAAGGCAAAACATTTTGGGCTATAGAGCGAAGCATAGAGTAACTATACTGGAAATACAATATATCACCGAAGGTATGGGGCCCCCCTCTTCTAATTATTGAGTTAAGGTGTATACAATCCAGGTGTCTCCATAGACAGGCACTGGAGGTAGAATGTGTCCTTCTGAAGAGCTCGATGACTTTAGACGTGGCTCAGCCTCCAAGCAGTCACAGAGAGGGGGTGCTGAAGCGAGTAGCATGTACATATCGCCGGTCCTCTGTAGCATCGCTCACTTCCGGTTACAAACTGTATCTGGAAGCAACATCAGCACAAGCGCTGTGCCTTGAGACCTTCATGAAATGGAGGGTGGGGTGGTGGCCCAAGGTGGTCAACCTACTGCTCAATGCGCCAGTTCCATGGGAGATCTCTGATCTTTCCAACCAGCACGGCCTCTGTAGACTGCATTAGAAGAGAGAGAGCGCTGGAATATGACGCAAAGAAGCCAACAGCGGAGTGGGCAGCATGGGCGCTGCCCTGTGTCGACCCTAGGATAATTTCCAAAGGTGAATATACCGCTGGTTATTAGCATGGGTATCGCACATACATTCTAGACCATCAAACACCTCTAGAAATCTTTAGACGCGTCTTAAGAAACATAACACAAGTTTGGAACAGCCGCACAGCAGAAACACAGTGTAACACGTACAATTTAACCCTTTACTGGTAGGGATGATTATAAAATGAAAGCGTTATAGTGCATATTCTAACATTAAAAATCAAGAATGGTGAGCTTTGAATTAGAATTATGATTTTTTTTTTTATGATTTTTGTATTATAATGATTTGTTTTGTTAGGTCGTGGAGATGTAGCGCTGGAACATATTGTGTTTTAATAGGAATCTTTGCACGTATTCCAAGTGTTTTCAGTAAAAAATATAGTGAAAAGGGTATGAGGTTATCAATGTGCCCTTGAGATGAATGGCAGTTCAACCATGATTAAGTTTCACTGATTTCGTACAAAGTACTATAGTGCTTGTTTTTTGACCTCGCTTTGGGAATTATCTTGTGGTTTATGCTATTCAGTGCGCTTTGAACTTCCACTGATTCCTGTTTATAACCTGGGAACTCTCCGGGTTTGGGTCCAAGAACTCCGGGAGAAGCTCCGCTTATCCGATTCTCCAGGTCAAGAACCGAATCCTCCGTGTTGCAGGAGCGGGGTCCTGACCCACCCCACACCTCGCCCATTTCCCCTTTTAATGGAAGTCTAACGGTACCGGCCCACCGATGTCGGTGGACAGTCCTGTATGGTTTCTGGTCCCAGTTCAGTTTGCCAACCTGTAGCTTGGTGCCATTGGTGATATCATGTCCAGTTCTGCATCATGGGTCCACCTCCTGTACCGGTACGTGACAAACATGTTCTAAACGTGTAGCTCCAAAGTGGAAGCTCGCAACAGAAAGTCAAAGGATTTTTTAAAAAAATAATCTTTATTATTATTTATTTTCTTTTTTTTGTTGGTACAGTTCCTGTTGAGGATCCCCCTTATATCTTATGAATGCCAGTGATGCCACCTCACTGAACTCCCTATATATATTTATTTTGTGTATTCAGGCATTCATGTTATAACGGTGTACCACTGCTCGCGATGCTGGCTTCTGCTGACAGGGGAGAGTCACGGCTCTCATTAGACATCCTGATCTCCCACGCAGCAGCGAGATGTCCCTGTCAGTGTAAAGAAGGCAAGGTATACCAGTGTATCCTAAAAGACATCTTGCCTTGCTTTTATGGATGTACCGATACAACCATAGGGTAGCAACGGGAAAACAACTCAACATTTATAAAATGGGTATCACAGCTTAATTTCCATGACGTAAACATCCATGTCTTAAAATGGGTACATGAATAGAAAATACTAGACTTTGGCACCAGCTATGTCTTCATTTTCATGTTTGTCTTCGTGAAGAAAAAAACCTACGTATTCGACAAATATTCGGCTGTTCCAATATTCTTTTTGGACCAATATTTAATGTGTGTTCGTTTTTCGCTAAATTTTCTGCCGGTTTCTCTTAGTTTATTTGGTATTCAGTTTCAACAGTGAAAACGCACCCTTCGTGTTCAGTTTTTATGTTCTCCCGAATACAAACGCGCGAGTCTAGAAAACACTAAAATCTTACAGCAACAAAAATGTTACGAAACAGAAATGGTGTATATATACAAGAAAAACAGACCCAAGCCACGCTTGACAACCTAATTGGAATCTTTCTGACTATTCATTTAAACTACAAATATATTGATGCCCACGGGGGGGGTCTGAATTGACTGAAGGGAGCCTTGACAGGGATGCAGAGTAGGACTAGGTCAGGGGGTCAAGGAAAGTTCTGGGCTTTTCTGTTATTATGCTCCTGATTGGTGTTCATGTTTAGTGGGGTATTGCCACTGGTGTTAAAGCGTTGGTGGGAGGTTCCTGGCTTTGGCTTGTTTAATGGAACCTCGGGTGGGGGAGGGGCGTCACGCGATGCCCTCCCATAAGGTGATGCTTACGGTTCGGCCCCGGTTGGTCCTGGCAAACCTAGGGGTGTTCGGTTGTATTAGTTTTTTGGGTCATTGCTGTGTTAACGCACCTTTTTTATGTTCACAGGTTGCGTGGCAATGACGTTAATTAATCGTCCGTGGCCTTTTTCATCCCCAATTGGTGTCCATGTTTTATTTAGGGGTTTAATTGGGTATGACGTAGCCCGTGGGTCGAGGCTACTCCTGTCATGGTGCATGATCCCAATTTTAGCCTTTTTCTTCCTCTTCCGTTGTCTTATTTTCTAGTTCCGAGCCACAGCGCAAATGTCATGTTTCATGGGGCTCCTGGTTGCCCCAACGCTAACGGCAACATCAACTTCAGCCCCGGGAGGAAGCTGAAATGTGAAGTTCTGCAGCAGTCTGGTGAAGAACAGGAAGAGCTCCATTTTTGCTAAATTCTCTCCGGCACAACTTCTCCGACCTATTACAAATAAACACAAGGAGGTTAACAGGCAGCACAGATTCCATGTCTTGCAATATGTTACCTTGGAATGCTGTCTGAGGCTCTGTCCCCTAAAGAGTAATTAAAGTGAGTACACGTAAGAAACAGATACTGTATTTTTAACTCTATTTGCTCTTTTTCTATAGCAAAGAATAGATGTTGGTGCACATTATTGAAGTGAGTCCCTCTAGAAAATAGCTTTTTTGTTCCTCTATTTGTGTAGACCTGTTCCAACAGGGGTGTCATAGCTTCCTCACTTGGGGGTTGTTGCTGTCTACAGCACACATGCTGGATAAGTCACTGGATTTCACCTGCTCTGCAACTTACACTGGGGCAGAAGATCAGATCGATGCTGAAAACGTTGGATGCGGACCGTAGGACCCTCTCGCAGTTAGGCATCACACGTCTCAGTTTACTGCAGCTTCCCTCGCCCTCTTCTTCCCCAGCAGAATCAGGACTAACCTAAAACATCTAGAACCCTTCCTAGAGCTCCTGGCTGCCACGTGTCAGCAAGCCGAGGAATTGTGAAGCATAGTCACAGTACACATTTGTATGTTTAATTAAAACCCCTCGTTGTAATGCGTCTTTGTATTTCGTAAAAATACTTTTTTTATAGTTGTCTTTGGACCAGCACAGCATTAAGTCGGCCATGTGCATGAACCCAAGCTCCTGCATGCACAGAGTATCTCTTCTCCTGTGGCTGCATTATAATAGTCCTATCTGTTTTCAGATTTTTAAGCACATATTTGAAAAACATATTTGACAAAAAGAAAATGTGTCTGCTACATCCAACTCACCAGCCGAAAAGGGGAGGAATGCTTCATTTTTGACAAAATTCCCTTTAGCGTCAAGGAAATGTTGAGGGTAAAACTCATCTGGTTTCTCAAAATAAGCCTTATCGTGCAGCACGGATGTCAAAAGCGGGATGACGTAAGTCCCCTAGAAAACAAAAAAATCCATTACTTGTATCCCACGCTTTCATAAATTTCGAGCAAAAAAATTCAGTTCAATGACACCTCCCAAACATAACATAAAATGAAACCTAAATGAAACCTCTTGATGTAAATTTTTGTGATGTCATCAGAATGTAGTCACAGAGACATAATTAACTTGAATAAATGATACACACAAGTCTGATCCTGGAAGTTCCTAGTAAAATTAAATCGTACCAACGCTCATATTGAGCGCCCTTAGATGGGTGCTTGTTCAACAAAATGATCTCCCTTTGTTGGAAAGACTTCAGGACGTACTGTTACGTCCTAAGGACCATTTTGTTTGGCCTTATGCACAAACTGGTAAGGTAAATGAGAACAGGTGGTCTATGCGAGTCAATCCCCGATACACAGTGACTACTCCAAAACATTTAATCGCGAATCATGAACTAAATTCCGAAAATGAAAAGCCTTTGTTTAAGCCATCCAGAGACAATGTCTTAAGTCTCTATATCGAGACCGAGCCACTTTCTTTTTTTTTTTTTGATTAGTCTACTCCTTTGCATTGGGTTCCTTTAACCTGCTCAATCCAAGAGGGCTTTATCATTGTGATAGACCTGGATCTGTCTCGATATCGGGAAATCTTTGTTCATTACCTTAGGAATAAAATATCCTCTGAATGTGAAATCTTGAGAGGCCGCATGTGGGGCGTTTTCTGGTACGATGTCACCAAACCTTTGGGTTTCATGAATAACGGCGTCGGTATACGGCATTAGCTTTCTGTGTTCTACTTGAGGCTGGGCAGATCCGATTACCTTGTCTATTTCGTCCTGGACCTTTTCTATAAGTGATAAACATAAAATGTATTAAAATATTAAACAGAACAACATTGGTCGTAGTGCTTAGAATCCATTGAGCTTAGTCTGTTGACACATTTCACATCAGCATGTTTCGAGTTCAAGTGTCTCATTACCGCTAGTGTTTAGCAATTGAAGATGGTGTCAAGTGGGAAACCAATAGCTATTGATACATGAAAATATTTTCCTTTGGGATTATGTGCTGCATAATTAACATTTTGGGAAATGTCAACTGTCCAATCTGAGAGCACTCAACTTCACTATTCATATGGGAGCTGAGACGGTGTCAAGTAAGGAGGAGATTGGCCAACAGAGAGTCAATGGATAGAGGGTCAAAACCGCGCAGGAAAAAGACAAAACTCTGCGGGGAATGGACAGAATAAAAAAAAAACCCACCTAGACATGAAAAGATTGACCCCGAGGCTCAGTAAGGAGCTATACTCAGGCTCCAGGGGCAAATCCAGAGAGGACCCAAGTATGATTATATATGTCAAGCCATGTCCAGATAAATTCTGGATCATAAGTGCTACCATTTCAAAATATTACACTGTCCCTATACGTTACATGTATCCCACAATGATTTACGCGCATGAAAACGAATCGCTTACTCTGAATTTCTGGGTTTTTCGCCATAAGTAGAAGACCCCAGCGAAGAGTTGTAGACGTAGTTTCCATTCCAGCTACAAACAAGTCGCTCACAAGGTTGACTAAATTGTCATTGTGGAAAAACACTTGTTGACCGGGCTTCTCCTAAAATACACAAATTTTTATGTTAATATAAAATTATGATGAGAAATATTATATTAAAAATTCGAAACACACAATTTGACCATAAAGGTGGTATGGTAACACACCAATGGCTTTTTTTGGCAATTTAGTTTTTTTTTCCTATGCAGTGACATGTTCTGAGACCTAACAAACTACATACAAAATAGGTATGCCTGGATAGGGGGTCCTAACATTTTGTGTTATGTCACTGGTTGTTTCTCCCCTTTGATCAAGGGCAGGGCCACCAGGATTTATCCAGCTAAGCGGCCCAATATTAAAGTAGCCCAAAATGTATATGTCGATGTACACAATCCAGTCCTGTCCAAAGCGCACTCAAAGAAAGCCAATGCATCGAAAGCCATTGTAATACAGTTTATATAAATATAATATACAGTTTATTGAATATCAATGATATACAAATAAATATATAATATAATAATATAGATTATAAATTGATATAAAATAAATTATTCTAATAAAGGAATTTCACAATGTAGGTGGCAGGAACCTCCTTAACGTTATGACACAATTTGGAATATAGTACAATACCTCCTGCTGCTTGACAAGGAAGACATCAATAAGGTTCCGTTGGTCATTGACGTCCAGTTGGTCCTTGTGTCTGTGGAATGTCTTTTTAATAAAATCGCGCAGTTCCATGTTATTTTTGAAAACCGTTTTGTGACTTCCAGGGAACCAGCGTATCACCGACGGGAAAAGGTTGTACAGCTTAAGGAAGGGGTTAGAGAAATTAATTATTTAATTACTAATTAAATATATTGATAAACATCAAATACATTGGGGAAAAAATCCTTTTTTTTTTTTTCTAAATAATCTGCTCTGCTTTTAAAATATTTATTAAGTCGAAACCGTAATCTATTAGTAGCACTTACCAGAATCATCGGACCCGCAGAAATATTTATATTTTCATGAATTAACCTCATAAGCCTCAGGAACGTGGGATCCGTGTAATCAAAGCGGTGACCGAGCAGAATGGATACAATGATGTTGGCAACAGCGCCATTTATTGTCATTGTGTTCTCAACAGGTTTTCCTAGAATAAAATAAAAAAACGTAACACATTATTGATTGAGGTAAATCATAATTAAAGTAAGTAAATGCTATATTTATTATAAAAGCATATTGGGTTTATATACTGAGAAGTAGTTTTGGTGGGTTTTCGAGTAGTACCATTGTCGTTTCCAGTAGGTTTGTAAAAGATTACGTTTTGAAAATAACACAAACATACACTAAGACATACTGACACTGAAATAAAAGTTCTGTTCTCCTGGGCTTCTTGCAAATTACAATATGTCCTCCAAAATGTGAAGGATACATAGTTAACAGATCTGTCCTACACTGTGCCACCTGCAAGCCTATAGCATGCCTATCCTGTTTTTTATGTAGCCCTGTGCCACGTAATGCAGTGACTTGTTCTAGTTTGGGAATCCTTGCAGCTGATGATGTGAAACGCTCAAGAATATTAAGAGGTATAGAAAATTGAGCTTCCGGGTTCTACAAAGCCCAGAGACTTTTAGCAACAACTTTAGGTAACTCTAATTCAACAGCATGTTAATTAAGGGCCCCCAATCCTTTGGGTTGCGGCCACTGATGTAATTATGGGGTCCCTACCTTAGGCGTGACCCTGGGTATCACCCCCAGCTTCCTTCCAGTACCTAAAAAAAGGTTGTCTTCCATGCCCCATGTGTCCTCCATGCTAAGCGACATCATATTGTGACATAGATAGAAGAGGCTCTTTTGGCTAGGCCTACATCTCTGTAATGTAAATAGGCCAACTTTTCCATTGGTTCATTGGGGAGTCTGATTGTCTACTAGGGCCATCAAATCCCAGTAATGTAGCAAAAGGGGCAGAATAATATGCTGGTATAGGCCGTGATGATTGTGCCCATTAACCATGCATGTTAGGAAATGATTATTTCGGGGCTGTTATTAAGCAGTTTGGTCCTTAGTCACAAAAATACAATTCATAATCAGAATTGTATGGAGAAGGCAGTCATAAAAAGATGTAGTGCGACGGAATGCAGCAATTTCTAACACAAAAACGCAATAATCAAGAAAAAGAAAACTAACCGTTGAAGGATCTAAACACTTCCACTAATGAGTTGGATTCTTCATTAATTTTGTCTTCTAGTAGCTTCCTTCCCATTCCAAAATCCCGTAGAGTTGTAAGAGTGAACCTCCTCATCACTTTCCAGTTTTCACCATTAGCAAAGATTACACCTGGATTTAAAAATATATAATATTAATATAATAAAAGATATTATATTTTTTTGGTCTTCCAAACCTTAACCAGAAATAATTCTTTAGCCATGCAGATTTCTCGGTAGATATGGCTCATATAACCTTGGCTTCTATCAAGGAAGTCCGCAAAGCAAGCGTACCATGTTCTTTTGATGTTTCCGATATGATTGGTATGATTGGTCTATCTGAAAGTGCGTCGCCATAGTTTAATAGAGCGTCCTTCACTGTATCGTAGCCACACAGCACAAGAATTTTTTTAGTTCCCAGCTGGACGCTGAATACCGATCCGTACTCCTTAGACAACTGAAAGATAAAAAAAAAAAAATTACTTTGAATCATCTTTTTTATAGTAGGGTTATTAAAATATATATATATTTATATATATAGTCCAATAAAAAAGGTATCACCGCATATTCTGCAATAATTTTTTGACATTGTATAATTATATATATATATATATATATATATATATACACACGTTTGAAACATCGCCCCCTAGTGATAGAATCTAAGTATATTGGTCTGTTTATTAAACGTGCTTTTATTCACCACCAGTCCATATGTCAGACCATAAAAAAATGTTTTATTTTCATCTGACAAGGGCAAAATATAAGTAAGATATTTCGTTGTTTTTTTTTATGGTTATTTTGTATGCAGAATAATAAACTGAAGTTATCAGGGCAAACTTAGAACCTATTTTAGACATTTAAATATTTTTCATTTTCCAACACTTATTGGAGCCCTCACAGCATAAAGTTAATGAAAACTAAAAAGTAGACCTTGCTTAAAATATGTAACATTATTTCTATAAATTAATATATAAATAAAGGGTATTGACGGGGTGAGTGAAGCCATTGTAATACAAACTCGGCAAATTCAAATCTCAAGGATAATCTGGTATTTCCAGTACTACAGTTAATATAATTATTTTGGAATTATGACCTCGTGAAGATAAATATGTTGTTTCCTTTTGCCCATAATCAAAGTGTGCATGTTTCCAATTAACGGCAAAGGTTTTGGTCCAGGAGGAAAATTTCGGTAAACGTTTCCTTTACGGTCACAGTAGAGATTTAGCAAAAACAGGAATATCACGACAGATACGAGAATCGAGACGGGGTCGATGGCAAACATGGCTTCCGGAAATCTAGAAGGAGAAGAACGGAAAATATGTTTTAATATGTTTTACATGTAAAGTAATTCCCCGCAGCATATGCTCCCTTGTACATGCGCACTGAGATTATTTATTATTTTTATTTATTGGCTTATAGAAATGGGTAAACAGGACATAGCGAGTAGACCATCAGTTTGGATTTACAGAGAAAAAAAGGGAGAAGGGCCCTGGGAGCTTACACTCTATTCTAGAGGATTATTATTATTATTTTTATTATTATTATTTTTGTTTAATATAGCACCATATTCCGTAGCGCTGTACAATGGGTAAACAGAACATAACAAGTAGTATGCGACATAACAATCAGGTGAGGAGGGACCCCGAGAGCTTACAATCTAAAAGATACAATCAATGCACTTTAAACCAAGGAAATCTTTTCTGACCAGTGGCAAACCAAAGAAAAGCCTCGGATAAAATATCTACACTAGAACTAATTATAATTATAATAATTTTGTAAGTAAAAAATCATTTTAACCCCTTTGTGACCAGGTCTGTCAGATATTCAAGTGGGATATTTAGAAATGCATTTCTGGGGGTTTTGGCCTCAGTTGTTGAAGATGTCTTCATGGGGATCTGTACTCGGATGACAACACCTGAGAATATTATGAATCTTTTAATTCGTAGGATTTCTGAAATCAGAGGAATCTACGACCGGGTTTCATGTACGCTGAAAACACGTAATTAGTACCAGATTTACTTTAGGAGGAAGGTCGAGACCACTAAGCTGAATTTATTTATTTCATTATCCATACTCTTTCATTCGTGTAATAATATCTTCTTCAATACTAGATGAACTGAGAAAAACATCAACTGCTTAATGTGTTCTGTCAATTCTTCTGAATGAAACAAAACTCTTCATCTTCACGTTCCTCTGATGAAATAGAATCCAAAGTTCGGAATTCTTCTTCTCCGTTTTTCTTCTGTGACTCTTCGAGACCACCTTCCATTTATTTGAAATTCTGTGAAGGGTTGTGACCATCCCAGGACCGACTTTTTACATTTGGTTGCTAAGTCCTAGGCACACTGGCTTGAGACTAGTTAAGCAAAATTCTAGGGTTCTCAGCAGGGGAGGGCTGGCAGCCTAAGGCCTGGGGGGCAAGTCTAGTCAAGTGGCCCATTGCGCCACCAAAGCGGCAGCGAGCGACATTGAAAGCAGCCGCCGTACGGCAGTCACTCCACCGGCGCCTAATGAAATTAAAGCGTCCGGCGTGCACGCACCGCACCGCCCAATAGCCGTGCCTCAGCTCTTTATCCCACCCCTTTTAAGACGTGGGACGAAGAGCTGAGGAATGGCCATTGGGCCTGACTGCCGCACGACACAAGGGCGTACCTAGAGTATTTGGCACCTGTGGCAGATCCTGTATGTGGCAACCACCCCAGACACACACACACTTTAAAACTGCATAGTTTCTATGGTTAGGCAAACATTGACACAGGTACAGCATAACTGCTAACATTATATACTGAGGCACACATTGACGGTGGTACAGCATAACTGCTAACATTATATATTTAGGGATTACGCTGTACCACTGTCAATGTGTGCCTATACTTTAAGCCAGACACTGACAATACTGCAGTACAACCCCTATCACTATATACTAAGTCAAACATTGATGTGGTGTAGGCCTAACACTTCAGTGACTGGCTTAGTACATAGTAGGGATGCACTGAAATGAAAATTCTGGACCGAAACTGAAAATTCTGCATTCTTTTGGCCAAAACCGAAAAAAACCCAAAACTTTTAAAATACTTTATTAAAAGTAACACATCAAAATTAGACAAAAAATAAATAAATAACAATATTAATATATATATATATATATATACATATATATAATTAACAGCAATCACAATCCTATCATGCCCAGGTTCTAGCATGTACTGGCTGACTTAGCATGATAGGCGTGGGATTGCTGTTTGCAATCATATATATATATTAATACTGTTATTGAATTTTTCTGTCCAATTTTGGTATGTAATTTACTTTTAATAAAAGTGTTGTTAACACACCACAGTAGGACAAAAAATTTTTTTTATAACAGCAATCACACTCCTATCATGCCTAGACATTCATCATAAACTATAGCATAACACCCATCACTTTCACACACTTACTAATATTTTCCTACCTTTCCTCTGGCACTGTCACTTTTCTTCCTCCTCTTCATTCTTCCTCTTCTGTGTCCCGTCCTTCCGGTGCACTGAGCGCGGAAGACGGTGGGCGTGGCTTCAGTGTTGTGCGCCGGGATTTGACATCAACTTCCGACGCACAGCCACAGTTTCCGTGCGCATTGTTTTTGGAGGCGTGCCGGCACCCCTCAGTGAGCGGCACTCCAGGCGGACCGCCCCCGCCAGGTACGCTGCCGGCACGGCGGACAGTCCCGGTGGCAGCCGCTTAGTTTTTAACTTTGCGGCTGCCATGAATGTTCGTCTGCCGGCCACCCGGCCAGCCCGCCGGCCTGGATTCAGGGCGGCCTGCACGCCAGCCCCCCGGCCCAGCACGCCCCTGGTTCTCAGAAAGGTCACAGGTATTCTATGAATAGTTATCAGGCGTAGGTTGATCATATGCCATGACAATTAGATCTTCGAGGTAGATCAGAAAAACATTGGTAAGGGGATCTACCTTTTAAAGATGGGGGTAATTTATTATCAAACACCTGTTCTAATTACCTTGGAGGCAGCTCTAGGCCTGACCCAGGGCAGCACCCCAAGCCACCCATTCCAGGGTCTTCGTCTTCGATGCGGAGCGCCGGGATCTAACATTATATCCTGGTGCTCTTTGACTTAAAGGCACAATCCTTTTTAAAGCAGTCTATGGCGGCAGTGCCGGTTTTGGACAGCCTCCCTGGTATAAATGAGCTAGGTGGGTGATCATAGTAACATAGTAACATAGTTCATAAGGTTGAAAAAAGACCAAAGTCCATCAAGTTCAACCTATATACATATTGTGTCCCTACTGTGTTGATCCAGAGGAAGGCAAAAAACCCTTATGAAGCAGATGCCAATTGCCCCATACCAGGGGGAAAATTCCTTCCCGACTCCAAATATGGCAATCAGAATAAATCCCTGGATCAACGTTCTGTCCCTATTAATCTAATATCCATAACTTGTAATATTATTGCTTTCAAGAAACACGTCCAGGCTGCTTTTGAACTCTTTTATTGAGTTTACCATCACCACTTCCTCTGGCAGAGAGTTCCATAATCTCACCGCTCTTACTGTAAAGAACCCCCGTCTGTGCTGGTGTAGAAACCTTCTTTCCTCCAACCGTAGAGGATGTCCCCTTGTTATAGATACAGTCCTGGGTATAAATAGGTCCTGGGAGTGATCTCTGTACTGCCCCCTTATATATTTATACATAGTTATTAAATCCCCCCTAAGCCGTCTTTTTTCCAAACTAAATAACCCCAATTCTGATAATCTTTCTGGGTACTGTAGTCCTCCCATTCCCCTTATTACTCTGGTTGCCTGTCTTTGAACCCTCTCCAGCTCCACTATATCTTTCTTGTACACTGGTGCCCAGTACTGTACACAGTATTCCATGTGTGGTCTGACTAGTGACTTGTACAATGGTAGAATTATTTCCTTGTCGTGGGCATCCTTGTCGTGGGATCAAATATCTCCTTTCCAACCAGAGAAGCCTGGTTGCCAAATAAAACTCGAAATAGTGTTTAGATGAATAATCTATATACATATAAAATGGGGTTATTTATAGCACTCTGGGGCCTTCAGCTAAAATGGATAATTTTTTTATAGCGAAATAAAATGCAAGTTTTTTTTTGTTGCTTCCAAATTACCAAGTAACACATTAGCCACTAATGGGTTAAACCTCATCTTGTTTTAAATAACCACATATATATATATATATATATATTTATTTATTTATTTTTTTAATTATGTTTTTTTTAATCTAAACACTATTACATACATTTGGGTTATGGTACAGATCAAGAACATTTGGCAATATGTGGCAGATCTCTATTTAGCTGTACTGGCACCCAATGTGTTTTTATTCTGAACACTCACATCACAAAAAGCCAATAACCATGTGAAGCAACAAGAAGACTCAAACAGCAGTGAAGGCTGCCCCGGCATAATGTACAGTACCTGTTCTACTATATAATATTACACTTACACCGCCTATGAATAGATATGATGTCATAATGTTAAAGTCTTAACAACATAATACGGTAGCACCAGGGCAAAATAAATAAACAATCAATGATTCATATAACTTACTACTGATCTTATGAAAAATTGAGCTTTTATTAACTCATTACATGTAAGCATTTCCAGGCACGAGTCCTTTGCTTGTGTCTGTGCAAAGGGTTAAATGTACTGCTAGGATTATGAACCTCTGTAGTACATATTAGGTATTGTATGTTCGTAAATATGATCCCGTGATGAGATCTGCACCATGAAGAGATATATTACCTTACTACTATACACTGATGTGGGAGAATTTCAATATTAATATTAATAATAATAATTAGCGATTTTGATGTATTATTTTATAATATATTTAATCATTTATTTAATTTGTGGATTGTGGATTGATAATACAGTGTATCCTCCCAAAATATTTAATTTTGGGACTTTTAGCATGATTATGTGTTTAATGCATTATAAAAAGTCAAAGCATGTAATACATTGTTTCCATGGTCAAAATGATGATACCCTTCCCGGTACAATTAGCTGCCGATATCACTGTCCCTGGCTAAATTGACTGGATTTCTCAATTAAGTCCGGGGACATTTTTTTGTAAGCTACATATTTTACTAAGCGGCGATATTTCATAAAATAACATTTTCTTTTTTTGGGCACTTACAACAAAAAAATACTTTTTTTTCTCTTTTAAAATATTTCACCATTTGGCAATCGTACCCTACGTCTTTCTAGATTGTACGCTTGTATGTCTCAAATTTATATGGGTTTGCGTGATTTGTCCCATTTTGTACAGAGCTGTGTAAATCCATACATAAAAATAATGATAATATACTCTACCTATACCATATGCTATGTTCAATAGAACAATATTTAATATGTTAATATATATTATTCCTTGTTCGTTTAATCGGGGTTGTCTAGTCCTGTCCGTGGGTCCACAGGTTCTCCTTTTTGGGTGATCAGGCCCCCCGGTGTGCTGATGCTCAATGTGCTGGTTACAGGTGATCTCCCCAACCGGCCCACTTACTCCTCAAAAGATTCCAAGCTTGCGGTTAAGGAGTTTTTCGTTGGACTGTGGACCATACCAAGTCCGAAAGCTGCCGGCCTTAATGTTTGCTTTATTTCTGTTTCTGGCTGTATTCTGCCAGCAAATCACATAACCGTAGGATACAGAAAATACGTTAAAAAACAGATCGGGTTCAGAGACCCGACTGCTGATTTAGAGATTGGATGATTATCGAAATACCAACATTTTATCGCTACATTTTACTAAATAACTACAATGTATCGAAACATGTATGTGATATAACGATACGAATGTGTCAAGAATTACGGTAACATTAATTCAGCTACAGACTATGTCAGGGGCGTCCAACCTGCGGCCCTCCAGCTGCTGCAGGACTACATCTCCCATCCTCCTCAGCCAGCCTCTTAGCTCAAAGAGCATTATGGGAGATGTAGTCCTGCAGCAGCTGGAGGGCAGCAGGTTGGACGCCCCTGGACTATGCTATGTTTTGAACACATTACTAAAGCAATGGTTATTATACAGTGTGTAATGGTTATTTCTATTAAATATATATATAATTTATTTATTATTCTTCCACAATAATGTTGTCCCCATTATTACTTTACTGTCCCCACACGCCAACAGCCGATTTGTTTAGTGAAGAAGGGGCTTTAGTATCAGAACTAATTATAGACCAATTATTTCGATTCTGCCACCTTTTGTCACAGACCTAAAAAGTTCTTTATACTACATATGTACAAAAAAAATAAATGTATTAACTAAAAGCATAAGCTGTAGGTCATCTCAAATAATGTTAGCTCTAAGGTGAGCAGTCTGGCATGAAAAAAGGTGAAAGAAGACTTTTTGTTTAAAGGGCACCATTCGGAAAGAAGAAATAATAAAGAGATCTCTGTACCCCAAAAATCTTATGCCCCCCTGATAAATGTATCTTGGACTAAAGACCCCGTCCAGGGCTCAACAGAGCAAGGAACAGCTTGCATGAAGGTTAAAAAACAAAAACATTGTAAAATATATATGCCGCATATATGTACTTTATGTACTTGCACTTTAACCCTTTGCTGGCCAGAATGTCTGGAAATATAGCCCACCTGTATTATCCTTAGAGAAACCTGTGAGCTCCAGTTCTATTCTCTTCCTATTTTCAGTTCTTCCTATCCCTACCTACCCACCGAGGATCGCAGCTTTTATCCGACTCTGTCCACATTCCACAGGAGCTCCACCTCTAATTCCACTTTACAACCCTCCGGTAAATTGCACATTGTTATAAATGCAAAAAAAAATTATATATATATATATATATATATATATATATATAGTTTTTAACAGTTTCAAATAAATAAAGAGGCACATTTCGCTTTGTATCTGCTGAATTTAGCAATATATTTAGAAACAATTCTGGAAAGCTAAATATTCAGGGAGAACCATGGAAATATACTACATTTCTGTTCATTGCTCCATCTGTGGCACTTTGTACTAAAAACTGCGTTTCACAAGTCTGGGGTCACCTAGAAATGTCCTCATTTTTGAAACAAAAGCAAATTTTGTCCATTAAAATAACATGAAATGGATCAGAAATCCAGCGCAGACAGGGTTAATGTTGTAACTGACTATTGTAGCTAGAAATGGCTGATTTTTATTGAAATATCTTCATAGGCGTACAGAGGCCCTTTATCACTCCCATCACTCCTGTGTTCCAATGGCCATTTATCACTCCCATCACTCCTGTGTTCCAATGGCCCTTTATCACTCCCATCACTCCTGTGTTCCAATTGCTCTTTATCACTCCCATCACTCCTGTGTTCCAATGGCCCTTTATCACTCCCATCACTCCTGTGTTCCAATGGCCCTTTATCACTCCCATCACTCCTGTGTTCCAATGGCACGTTGAGTTCACTGATCCAACTTCTTACAATTATGTTACAGCTAGAAATGTCCTTGGTTTCCATGAAAACAGCTAAGTGACCCCAAACTTTTGAACGGTATTGTACACATTGGTAAACTTGGCTTATGATGGAAATGTTTTTAGACAGAAAATCGTATTTTGGGAAGAAATATCATATTTTACTCTTTGGTATTTTGGAAGACGTATAAATCATTCAACACCTGATTATTACTAAATGTATTGATTGAGAAAGATGTCATCAAACTGTAACCCTTATTGTGCCGACTTTAAATCAGAAATATCTTTGATTTCCTCACTAACATATGCTGGCACGTTGGCACAATCGACACCTGCCGGGGATAAAAATCAGCCGTGGCATTCTAAGGCCAGAGGCTGCTAAATAATTTGGAGTTCAATGTCCAGAAACAATAGAGATATCCAAGGCACCACAACAATAAACAATATAGGAAAGCGGTGCAGGGTGCCGCCTTTCCTGGAAGACACCTATTGCTTTTAGACAATTATTGTTGGCTACAAGTGGTTTTTACTATGCTATATAATGCCTATGCATGTGTATGGGAGGATGAGTATGTATGCATGTGTGAGAGGCAGTGGGTGTACATGCATGGATGTAAAGTTGCATGAAAAAGAAAGTAAACCATCTTTGAATTCAATGGTTTTACATAATAACAATCATCTGTTCCTTAGCAGGTCTAAAAATCAGGTAAATACAACCTCAGACGAACAACAACGAACAATATTACACCGTGTCATGATGTGTTCAACAAAAATAAAGCCAAAATGAAGAAGCCATGTGTGAAAAACTAAGTAGGTAATCAAAAATAGCCACATGCCTACCCCTTTCATATTTAAGTACCATTGCTGTATTCTTCAGGGAGGCTGTTCCATTTATCTACCACCTTCTCTGCAAAGAGACTTAGGAGATTCTACTATAAAAATACACTAAAAGTAATACTTTCTGAGAGGGGCCCTTCCTTTCTTTGGTGATGTATCTAGTCTCATTTATCCAAGTAAAGCAATTGAGTCTGTGACGCCACTATCATACTTTCCCTTTAAATATCCACTACAATGTGAGTATTGTTATGATACCACAGCAACATTATATCATAAGAAAGAATGATATC
Source organism: Spea hammondii (assembly GCA_029215755.1). Classification (NCBI taxonomy): domain Eukaryota; kingdom Metazoa; phylum Chordata; class Amphibia; order Anura; family Pelobatidae; genus Spea; species Spea hammondii. Next base: position 125,444,091 of record JARDYJ010000003.1, read on the forward strand.
ATATAGGTGTGATGGTCAGGTGTCCAAATACTTTTGGTCATATAGTGTATTTACATTCCAGGCCTCCATTTCAAATCTTTTTATGTTTTGTTAAACTAGACTCACCCCAGACAGGTCATCAGAGTTTTTGCACTTTTGCCTGAAGTTTTTTTTTTTTGTTCTCACTGTTGTGAAAACGCTTGTCAGCAGCGAAGCTGTTATACACCCTCTCCCTTCTAGATTTGTCAAATCATTAACATCAAGATAATGCAGCCATGAGACTAAAGGTGAAGCGAGTTTAGAAAGGCTGTTTGTTTCTGCACGCAACAACTGGACGGGGTGGAAAAACAGGTACAGAGGGAAGGATACAATAACGTGAAATAAAGAACAAGAACATTGTGGAATAATAATATCTCAATCTTTGAAGAAGTACTGAGTAAGCCGTATTTTAAAAATACATCTCATAGATTCGGCATTGGGGTGTGGGAAGTGGGGGAGGGGTGAGCATCAACCCCCATTATTAGGAGATCTTATGGACCCTCATTTCATTTTTTTTTCATTTCATCTGTATTACTGTGAATTATCCAGTTCGATACACATCGCTGAGTTCATCCTCTGTGCTGGCATTGTCTAGCTGCCCCACTTCCCCACTTTTGTGGGCAGTAGGGATCATATCAACTCCCCTGACTGCTGCAAGGTGGCTATTCTGGCAAGGTGGCCAGGTTGTTCCCCCCTCTGGATCCACCCATGCTATGTACATATATATATACTTGTAATATTATATTATATATTGTCTACCTATCCAATCCATTAAAAGCATTGCATATGTATTAAATCTATTGCAATGTTTTGGTCACCATGCTGCCACTGTTGTTTTAAATAAAAATAATATGTTAGTATGTGTCAACGTATGTTAGTTTGTGTGTTTGTGCGTCTTAACTTAATATATGTTTATTCCTTGTAGGTATTATTTGTGAAATGCAACACTGATTCCCAAGCCTTGTCATGGACACTGGTTTCTGGGTAAGGACACTTGGTCTACTATGGCTTGTTTAGGCTTCCTTTGAATCTTTGGCTCTGCTCAAAAATAAATAAATAAATAAATAATAATAAAAAAATCTCCAAAAAAGAAAAATATGAGGATTTAAAACCTATTATCCGTAAAGCTATTGGACAGTAACAGCTGATATTGGCGGTAGTACCTAATCTTGCACCCAGCTAAGAGTTGGCAAGCCAAACTATGGTTCAATGTAGGTAAATGTAGCCTGCATGTTATACCGTCATGTTACCATAGGCACCATGATTGTGAATCGGTTAGCGGGCAAAAAAATCTTGAGCCCATGGAAAAAATGCCCTGTTCCCTACTTGCCGGCCCTTCCTAAGGTTACTTGAGTTGATTATTTTTAATTATTAAAAGTCAGATTGGAGATAGTTTGCAATTCGATATCCTACCACGCAGCGTGACATGTAAACTTTATTGTTTAAACATTAAGCAATTTAATTTCGCAGTAAATTGAGATAAGAGAGCCGTAAAGATAAAAATTACACTCTAGACCATTTTTTTTTATATGGGTGAAATAAAATGGAAATAAAATTTTCGACTTAGCGGTGGATGCGAGAAATCAAAATAAAGTATTATTATTATTTATATACAGATGATCACTGTTATTATAATTAATATTATTAGTAATATGTATTGTTATTTTATTTTATTTATATAGCATCAACATATTACTTTTTCATATGTTCAAAGGGTCCGACAAAACTAGAACTAACAGATTCTAGATAAAAAATGGCCCGTCTCGCAAGCTTTCAAGTTGAGATCGTTTAGTGAGAGTGTATAATGTTATAATTAGACTTTTTTTGTTCTTCTTCTCTGTTTAGAAGAAAGAGATCTTAGCGTTTTCTAGAAGAACTTGTCCCACCATCTATATTAGAGTATATAATCTTAGAGTATATTATTGGATCTGGCCAAATAGGTAATGCATATGGGGGAACCCTTACAGATCAATGCTACAGTGTCCTAGACCTAGAGACTGTGAGAGATTGACTAAAAGAGACACGCACACACACACACACCTTACTATTGTTGGTTTGTGCTGGTGTGTGGTTTCGGTAACTCTGTATTAGGAGGTCACATGGCTGGACTGGCACATTGTCTAAAATAACGCCATCTGTCCGTACCTGTTGGGTATTTCCTTTATGGATAGCAAAGAAGAAGCATCATGGTTGGGGCCTTCTTGGCTACCTTCCTATTCTATTTACTTACGTGTGCTTTTTATATTAACACTATCAATGTTGCATGTCTCTCGTTTTTTTTGTTTTTTTTACATTTTTATCACCAGAAATGCCATGGTGGTTCCTAGTCCCATGTCGAATGCTATAAGGCTTGAGGTTTTTTTGGGTGGGGTGGTGGGTCCTGACCTTTTGGCCACCAAGGAGGAAGGCCTGTAAAGCCATTGAATTCCAAAGCTTTGCTGAGGTCCCCCATGGGAAGGAAAAAATGCACATTAGTGGAATGGTAAAACAGCATTTTAACTAATAAACAGGAATACATGTATTTTAACATTTTTGGTATCTATTATGCAGTCAGCATATGTTATATACAAATATTTGGAAAAGTTCTGGAGGTTGGATTAATGACTTGCATAGACACATGGAACTTGGCCATTCAGCCCATTTTAGTCTCAAACCTCAATCAGTACCTCATAGATTCAGGAGCCATATGCCTGTCCCATTCATGGTTAAACTCCACACTGTATTAAGTTTTGGTACTTTTAAGTCTCTGACCCTCTAGTTTTAGATTATGGCCTCTTGTTCTACCATTTCACCTTTTTAGAAGTAAACTTCAATCCTGTACTTTGTTAAATCCCTTTAATATTTAAATGCTTCTACAGACTGCACACAAGTATATAGGGAGTTGTTAATGGGTTAAAATTAACAGGCTGTATCATAGCACCCATCATTCCAAATACCAAAATAATGTCTATTTTGCTACATATGTTTTCGGTCCGTCTTCATCTTCCAGTATTCTAAACTCATAGGATCTTGAGGATAATGCATGTCCTCTGTCTTGGATCCAAGTGTTGAGATCGCAGATATTGGGCTTTGGCTTTTATCTTTTTATTTTATTTATTTTAACCAGAAATAGATGGCCTAGAAAACCCAGTCTGGCACCATCCCCTATTTATTTAGGTTCATATATGGGATCATTCGTTTTGACTTTTTTTATATTTTGGACATGAGCAACGGTGACATCTAGTGTCCATCTAAATATTTTCCCCTGCTTTTTTATAACACAGGTTAATTTTACTTTATTGACAGGGGTGCTAGATAAGTGGAACACTCTCCAAGTAGAAATGGTAGTGGGCATGGTGTTCAGCCAGTATGATGGCGCAACATCATGGGTGTCGCAGTCAAAGAAAGTTAATGCTGTAATGTGTTTTTGGCATTCCGAAGTATATATATATATATATATATATATACCTTTATATAAAAAAGGTAGTTAGAAGGGAGTAAAAAGGCTTGAAGCAAAATAAGATACATGGTAGTTTCTCAGCAGTCGTGGTAACATTTCGCACTTAAGGTGCTGTTATTACATTTGTCGTGATGGATGGCTGAGGATCATGAGATGTGCATTCCACAGCAGCTGCGGGGCCAATTTTTAATGATATAACAACTAACCTTTGACACTCAAGTCAAACTCACTTTCCCATGATGCTTAACATACCAGACTGGCTGAGAGTCATGGGAGCTGGAGAATTAACACTAGCTGTAATACACGTTTAAAAACTACCTTGTGTCTGCAGCCTGCAAACTGCGTCTCTGCCCAGATGGGGACTCTGTGTTATTGGCGAGGAGCATACGACGTACAGCTCTTTATGCCACAAAATATAATAATAATAATAATAATAGCAGAGCAGCCTGATTTGCTGCTAACATAAAGCTTCAGTACGAACCCAAGAATTGTGTCTGATGGTGTTGCATACTAGAGATTTCACCTAGAGTATTGTGTTCAGTTCTGGAGTTCAGAGGAAGGCCACTAAGTGGTTTGCAGGATAAAATCATAAAGAAACACTCAAGATGTTTGGATTGGAGGAGATGAGAGAGAGACAGGAGATATGATAGAAACATTTAAATACTTAAAGGCATTTAACAAAGTACAGGAGGGAAATTTATTTCAAAAGAGGAGAAATGTTACAACAAGAGACCATCATCTAAAACTAGAGCGTCAGAGACTTACATATATGTAAGTTTTTATTTACTGAAAGGGAGGTAGATATGTGGGGCAGTCTCCCAGCAGAAGTGGCAGAGGTTAATGCAGTGAGGAAAGTTAAAGAGGCATTGGACAGGCATTTGGCTTCTAAATCTAAGACGAGACCAACGCCTGATAAAAACGGGCGACTAGACGGGGGCCGAAGTGTTGTTATCGTCTGTCAAACTCTATGATTCTATGTTTTTAAAACAATTCCGCCAAAGTCCTTTAGATCACTCTGAATAGGCATGAGCTGCGCATGAACAGATTACCTTCGGCGACCATAAATCAAATACTCAGTTTTAGGCAATATATTAAATATTGTGATAGGTGTGTTTGACATGAGAAGAGCTGGTGATCCGTCGACCTCCGGAGCTTCAGCTGCTGCAGGCTGCTTTGCATACAAATCGGAGTTATAATTAAATGTGTCAAATATAATGTACATATTGTAAAAATACTTTATTAACTGCCATCGCTGTAGCCATCCTGTGGTTTACATAGATATATTGATAGCAAGAAAAAGACATTTCTGCTTAGGTTGTTGCGAAGGGCTCTATAATCAGCTTTAAATAAATACACGAGGCACAAAAGGGTAGGTTTATTGTTAATTGTGTTTTTATTTAAACAATAATGAGGTTCTTATTTCATGTGCAGTGATGGACCAAGAAGAGAAATAGAAACACAACCAGATTGATTATAGATAAATGGATAAAAAGATGGTAAATAGATCAATAGATGATAGTTGATAGATATATATACTAAACCAGATGGATAGATATAAACAAGATATATAGATACTAAACAAGATATATAGATACTAAATAAGATAGATAGATAACAGTGATAGATAAATAGATAATAGCAGATATGTAAATAGCTAGCTAGCTAATAGCAATAAATAGATGTTTGTGATAGATCGATAGATGATAGCGAGAGATGATAGATAGCAAGATAATAACGATAAATAATAGTGATAGATAACTATAAATAGATAATAGCGATAAATGGATAGAAAATAAATAAATTAGATTGATAGACAGCTATATAGTTAGATCGATAGACAGAGCAAGGGTTAAGAAGGTTGATAGATAGATAATAGTGATCGATAAATAGATAATAGCGATAGATAGATAAATAGATAGATAGATGATAGCGATAGGTACATGGTAGTGATAGATAGCAAGATAATAGTGATAGATAATAGCTATTGATAACTATACATAGATAATAGCGTTTAATGGATAGATAGATAGATAGATAGATAGATAGATAGATAGATAGATAGATAGATAGATAATAAATTAGATTGGTAGACAGCTATATAGTTAAGCATCTTGAGTTAGATAGATAGATAGACAGACCGAGAATTAAGAAGGTTGATAGATAATAGTGATAGATAAATAGACAATAGCTATTGATAGATAGATGATAGATGATGGAGATAGATAAATTGATAATAGTAAGATAGATAATAAATAGATAAGATTGATAGACAGCTTGAGAGTAGATTGATAAAACATATTTATTTAGTTAAGCATCTAGATGATAGATAGCAAGATAATAGCGATAGATAATAGCTATAGATAACTATAAATAGATAATAGCGATAAATGGATAGATAATAAATAAATTAGATTGATAGACAGCTTGAGAATAGATTGATAAAACATATATAGTAAAGCATTTTGAGTTAGATAGATCGATAGACAGATCGAGGGTTAAGAAGGTTGATAGATAATAGTGATAGATAACAGCAATATAAAAATAGATAATAGTGATAGATAGATAGTTATCTAATAGCGATAGATAGATGATAGCGATAGATGATAGATAGCAAGATAATAGCCATAGATAAATAGATAATAGTGATAGATAATGATAAATAGATAATAGCGAGATAGATAATAAATAGATTGATAGACAGCTTGAGAATAGATTATATATATAATATATATAGTTAAGCATCTTGAGTTAGATCGATAGACAGACTGAGGGTTAAGAAGGTTGATAGATAGATAATAGTGATCGATAAATAGATAATAGCGATAGATAGATAAATAGATAGATAGATGATAGCGATAGGTAGATGATAGTGATAGATAGCAAGATAATAGTGATAGATAATAGCTATTGATAACTATACATAGATAATAGCGTTTAATGGATAGATAGATAATAAATTTGGTAGACAGCTATATAGTTAAGCATCTTGAGTTAGATAGATCGATAGACAGACCGAGAATTAAGAAGGTTGATAGATAATAGTGATAGATAAATAGACAATAGCTATTGATAGATAGATGATAGATGATGGCGATAGATAAATTGATAATAGTAAGATAGATAATAAATAGATTAGATTGATAGACAGCTTGAGAGTAGATTGATAAAACATATTTATTTAGTTAAGCATCTAGATGATAGATAGCAAGATAATAGCGATAGATAACTATAAATAGATAATAGCGATAAATGGATAGATAATAAATAAATTAGATTGATAGACAGCTATATAGTTAAGCATCTTGAGTTAGATAGATCGATAGACAGACCGAGGGTTAGGAAGGTTGATAGATAAATAAATAGATAATGGCAGGTAGATAGATAGCTAATAGTGATAGATCGATAGATGATAGCGATAGATAGATGATATATAGCAAGATAATAACGATAGATAATAGCAATAGATAACTATAAATAGATAATAGCGATAAATGGATAGATAATAAATAAATTAGATTGATAGACAGCTTGAGAATAGATTGATAAAACATATATAGTAAAGCATTTTGAGTTAGATAGATCGATAGACAGACCGAGGGTTAGGAAGGTTGATAGATAATAGTGATAAATAATAGCAATAGATAAATAGATAATAGCGATAGATAGATGATAGTGACAGATCGATAGATGATGGCGATATATGATAGATAGCAAGATAATAGCGATAGATGATAGCAAGATAATAGCCATAGATAAATAGATAATAGTGATAGATAACTATAAATAGATAATAGTGAGATAGATAATAAATAGATTAGATCGATAGACAGACCAAGGGTTAAGACGGTTGATAGATAGATAGATGGATAGATAGATAGATAGATAGATAGATAGACGGACAGACATGCTTATATAGAATACCAGGCTTATTTAATGCATGCCAGAAGATATGACAGTTAATCTCAGGGGTAGACGTGAGTCCTGTTGAACATGAGCGATATTATGTCGGGCTGTCACATTATCTGTCTCGGCAGTATCTTCCGGAAGGTGATGATGGGGTCAGTTCTGCAATAGCTGGTTGAAGGGGACCAAACCTCTAGGGAAGACGGACTTGGTTCCGTTTGACCAGCCATAGCAGTCTGTAATGTAGAGTGACTTAGTGATTATTTCTTCTAGATCCTCAAGTCCATGCCCCAGTCACCTAGAATGGATCAGAGACACTGCTAGTTACTACAACGTAATCTCATCTCACAATTTACGTTTCTCAAATTCAGCGCCTTCACACTACTAAAGCACGGACAATAAAGGCTGCATCACCTAGAAGTGAAGCTAAATATCAAAACAGACATTACAATAGAACAAAAATATGGTTAAGGGGTCACCATGAGTAAGAAACAACTGATGTGTGGAGCAACCTGATCATGCAGAACGTCTAGAACTTCCGTGTTCCTCCTCTATCCGGTCATTTTAGGTGAAGCTAAACCAGACAGTGGTGAACTAAGCCTCGGGGTGACCGGGGAGCCATATGCTGGTACGAGGAACCCCAATGTTCATATGCAGAATGGCCCAAAAATGTTACAATGTATAGACTGTGAGAACTTCCTCCTGATTGGCTGTGTAAAAAGATTGCGCAATCTTCGTAAACATTTTAGGATTGTTTTTTTTTTGTTTGTTTGCTTTTCTTAATAGGTCCTAAAACTAATCATCAGCTCTAGACATAGTAACTTCACTTAAATGTCATTTAACAGTAGCTGGTGATATTTCACAGATGGTCGGCCACCTGTCTGATGCTAGTCCTTTGCAGATTGATGAAAAACGCATCAGTGGAGCTATTAACCCTTTAAAAAAAACACAATGCAGTGTGTATTTTCGTTGTAGTGAAAAATAATTGGCGTTATCCATTTATAGCATGGTCACGATAGAAAATTACAACCATATTGCTAACCATGCCAATAATTTCATCTTCATTTTACGCCCCCGTGTATCAGTTTTGAATTAGTTGGCGTGCCGCTTTTTTCAGGATTATCAGTCCGTTAGAAAAGGCACAGGTTGTGTAAATATTAAACTGCTGATCAATGTTTGTATTTAGCATGGGGTTCCTTTAAGTCCGCTTTTTTTTTTTAATGGTTCTTAACCAAAAATTCTAGTCTGCTTTTGGATTGTCTGGGGCTCTGGACATATTTACCAGGGTTCCCTAGGAGTCACGACTCTGGGTATATTGGGACCCACGGCCTTCTCATTTCAGCCCAACCTCTCACGCTATGAAGCTACAGGTCTAAAAATTAACTATTAATCTAAATGCAGCTCCCATAATTCCATAATTTATTCATTTAAGTGCATTACTAAATGTCTCCTGTGCCGAGGGCTGGTCAAGAGATCTTTGACCTTCCCAACCAGCCTATTTACACTATGGAGGCTATGCCCGCTCACCACAGCCTCCACAGACTTCATTAAAAGGCACTGGGCATCTTTACGATACAGCATGCCGGGATATGACATCATACGGCACCTTTTATTGTACCAGAGACACAGACGACCGAGGTGGTCTAGAGTGTCCCCAAGGGGTAAACACACCACTGTACGCCCAATAACAATAATTTACACATAAATACTGCTAACCCAAGATTTGGAATAAATATAGTTACATAGTAATTTAGGTCCATCAATTTCAACTTCAAGAAGAAGAAGAAGCACCCCCTACAAAAAAAAAACTAATGCAATTTTCAATTGTGCTTCAAAAACGGGGAAAATCCTTTCTTGAGGAAAAAAATATTTTATTGATATTATGATTAGAATTTTTAATAAAAATAACAAATAATATTAATATTAACAATAATAATATTGATGATATTATTATTATTATTATTATTATTATTTATTACTACACCACTACTGGTAAAATAAAAACCCTAAAAATAAATCTGTCCACAGCCTCGTAATACACAATATTCTGGCCACCACACTTTTTTTTAGGCTGTCTCTCCCTAAAAGGCTCTCTATCCCCTTTTTGTGGCAATTGGCCGAGGCCGGTCCCCGACCTCCCCCATTCCACACATCCCTGAGAAGAGCTGTCTCTGTGTAATAATGAGATAGGAGAGACAGCTGGAAGCGTGACACTGAGACACACAGACACCGACACGCAAAGAGAGACACTCGTCACGTTCCTGCAACTTTACCAGCCACGATTCCGACCTTAAACAAGTGAACGTTGAAACTAAACAGCACTATTGATCAAATCGCTGATTGGAAAAGCACAAAGAGGCTCTAATTTGGAATTTTGGATCTCTTGACAAAGGCAACATTGTTTCGTGACTGTGAGACTGACCCCAGGCATGTTGGTTTTTAGATGAGTTGATATCTTCACTTAGGATCGTTAGAAGGCATGGGTTCAATCATTTCTGTGCTGGAAAGCTGGGAAATTCTGTCGAACTACATTGTAATTACCGGTATTCACGGTACTTGTTAATTTATTGGTGCAACCACCGTGTTGTTATTATTGATCGGTAGAAAAATCAATACGTTATTTTTGGAAAAGTTTGGAAAAGATTACAGATCTGTATGACAATTTCTGAAGCTAGAATTTGAAGATATTGGAATTGTCCTATTGCTTACCACAAGAAATGACATCATGTCCAAAGTAGCAGCGCACCTTATTACATTATTTTAAGGACACTTTAAGTCATGGGTTTCCTTAGAGTGTGACTTATTTCTATGAAGGTTAATCTTGTGACCTTGATGTCTGACCTTGAATGGGGAAGAGACATGGACCGATAGAATCACATAGGGTACACTTTTGAAAATGAAGACCCCTTAAACCCATTCATTTTTTATCACAAAGGAAGCTTTACTGCTGTTTGAAGACATATCCCGGTGAAACCACACACTTCCTTACATTCCATAGCAATGTAATTCATATGGGCATATAAAGAAGTATGTTCTCTCACATGGGAAGAAACACGCTCCACGCTGAACCATAATCCCAGGGAATGGCTTCCATTGGTACACGAAATATCATAATGTATATATATATATATATATAATCATTTAATAATAAAAATATAATTAAAATACAATATTTTTAGTAAATTGTTTATGCTCATATTATTTGTAAGTTCTGTTTGTATATTTTTTATGATAAAAACGAGTGTCTTTAACCTGGGTATGGTGCTTAAATCGAGCCACCAATAGGGACTGGAATCTTAGTGTGCTCTCCTCCCATTGGCTGTACCCAACGTTCTATTTTAGAATATTGAAATGCAGCTGAGTGTTCTTTCAGTGCAGCTAAAATTACCCATCAGCTTGGTTAAATAATATGTAGAATGTACGTCAAAGCCTCGGAGGGGGGGGGAGTTGCACAATTCTTAACACAACCAATAGAAAAAGCCATATAAGCTTCGCTTAACTCTCATTGGCTATTATGGATTACATTTAAGAGCGCTGACATACACTTGTATGCATATAGAAAGAAATATGTTTCTAAACCATCTTTTCATAATGAGACATGAGAAGAGAAATGAAGATGATCTGTTATAGAATCCGATTAGAAACCAGTTTTACAGCAACAGTTTACAAAATGTAAATGAGAAAATAATTGAAAATTCTGAAATTGAAGTGAGTGAAATGTTGGTAATACAGAAATATCATGTATTCTAGTAATCCAGAAAGCCGATATGTACAATTATTTAACCTTATGTGTGCCAGAAAGATGTACAAGGTATAATATTGATAATATTGTATAATATATAAGAAACTAATATTAATATAATGTTTGACGTTTAAAAAATAAATAAATTTATAGGATTGTTATTAAAGTAGTCCATTGCCAGTGAACATATGACCTCAACATAGCATATATTGTCTACTGTTTAAGGTTCCGATTGTAGGATTTATTGAAACCCATGATACCCAAGGTTAATATATATATATATACATTTTACATGTTGTCATTAATACCTAATCCTGTCATTAACATTAATAACAAACCATGACTTAAATGAAACGTAAATAAATAATATTAATAAAAATTATATATATAAATAAATACACATATATATATATATATATATATATATATATATATATATATATATATATATAGATGTATATAATTAATAATAAACAGAAAAAGTTATTATCAAATATAGTCGAAATACAATAAAAAAACACTATATACATTTAGCAGATATAATTACCTGTTAATCATGTCTTTTCACTTCTTCCCCCATGGAACGTTTTGTGGTGCGGAATCTATAAATCACTTAAATTGACTAAGTTCTGGAGCATGTCAATGGGTGCTGTTTCTAAAGACCTGTCAGATATTACAAAAAAATACATTTGAAAAAAAAATCCGTGTTTGGGTCGTGGGCCTATGTAACCTGTCAATATCTCAATCTCCAGAAGGAGACTTAATTGCTAACTTTGTATACAGTTGCTTTCCATCTGTGGGCCGTGACTGTATTGCTAAAAAAAAACTAGTACGAAAAAGATAATTATTTTCCAAGTTATTGGCGAGGAGCATACGATGTACAGCTCTTTAAGCCACAAACGCGGATAGGCTTTGTGGTCACCGACTAACTTTCTTTTGCCTCTTATGTTCTACAGGTCTTCTGAAGTTGCTGATCTTCCTCTCCGTGAGATGGTGTCTCGGTTTATGCCCCTGTAAAGCCCGTGTCTTCCCTTTTTGTATTAGTTGCTGACCCCCCAGGCCTCGCCTCACACCTGTTTGTGTCGCTTAGTGGCCTGTACAATCCTTGTGCCTTCTGTCCATCTCAATCACGGCAGTGACAAGGCACAGGGAGTTGTAAAATTACACCTCTTCAGCTGTCTCCTCTGTATGACTGAACACCCTCATTTCAAGCCTTTTCCAGATAGGGAGCTGTGCGCTCGGCTCCTTGTCCATTTATAGGAAGAAACACATGTGCGAGAAGAAAAAAAAAATAAAAAAATAGAACTTACATTTACAGCACAGGCAAAACTTAACTTTTTTATTAATTTTTTTTTTAACCAACATTTTACTTTAAAGACCCAAAGATTAAAATAAAATAAAAAATCAGCATACTAGGAAATGTAATGTCAGTGATATCAAGGGGTTTGTTTACTAAAAGTGTACTTTTTTAACCCCCTTTTTTTTTTTAATAATTGTTAATTTTAAATTAATTTAAAATTTGAATAATACGTTTTGATAATATTACGGTCAATCACTGTAAGTTTTTGGCATTCACCTAATTGACAAATTAACTGCAAAGGTAAATTAAGCAGAAATATTAGATGTTTAGAGATACTGATAGCATTTTTATTACAGTGTAATACGTTTTATAATATGGTTTGGAAGAAAGAGATCTCAATAAATACGGCTTGAAGGAGAGAAGAGAGAGGGGGGATGTAATAGAGGGTCAGGTTTAGATGTTATGTAAGGAAGATGTTTTATTTTACTCAGAGGGTAGTAGATAGGTAGAACATCCTCCCAGCAGAAGTGCAATTTAACTATGCATGGGATCGGCGTATGTGTCCCAAATCTAAGACAACACCAACGATTGATTAAGGTTTGAGTCTTTACAGCAGGAAAAATGGACAGACTAGATGGGCTAAATGGGTCTGATCTGGTGGCAAATTCTTTTTATTTTTTTATTTATATAGCACCAATAACTTAAACTCTAGAGTTAAAAAATACAAATATTTATCTAAACTATTTTCTCTATTTTGTATTATCATTATTATTATTATTATTATTATCATTTTCCCTTTTTTAAATAAATTATTATTATTATTATGTAATAAATAATAATTAGTATTGTTATTTAATAAATAATAATATTTTAAATCAGAGTGTTGCTGTAAGGTGTTTTTATGCTTTGTTCAGGTGAAAAGGAGCTCACTCAGATTCTTGAAATATTAACCCTTTAAAAGCCAATCATGAACTCTATACAGTTATTCGCTGAATATATTAGCCAATTGGCTCTAACACTGGTCCTCGTGGAAACCTTGACTTACAGATACACTTAATTGAGTCACCTGCAGTGAAGCAGGGATATAAATTATCAACCATAACATACCGGTAGCAAAAGCACCAACTGGTAGTCTTAGATATGATCCTGGCCGTGTAGAATAGGAAGGAGCCCATTCCCGATTGGGCCAAAAAACCTGAGCGTTCCCAGGTATGGCAGTAATTATGTGATATTGAGTTAAGGACCAGATCGACCCTTCTTGGGTTAATGTGAATCTGCATCTCTCTTGCAAACGCTACTGCGACACCCAGTTTAGTGAATAAATCCTAAATTTTATTAGCTGAGATTTTCAATATGGCATCAATATAGGAGAATAATGCAGAAGGCGACATCTTGGTTGACAGTAAATCCAGGGCCATCGTAGGTGAAATTAATTCTTGCTCCGTAACATAAAGAATGCGTGCTGATATATAATATCCATACTTTACCAGAGAACCGGTAACTTCTGGCTTCACACTGTGCGGGGTATAAATAGAAATTTCCCTCTTACTCCCATATGGCTTTAATCGTGCTGGACTAAAAATAGAGATAACAAAAAAAAAAAAGGCAAGCAACTGATGGTATGGTCCTTGGAAGGTTAAAATTAGTTGTCTTGGATGATGTCCAAATGTGTCTCATAAGACATTCAGGAGCAGTTTAACCGAGCGCGGTCTCAGTGAGTTATGCCTGACTATAAAGGCTCAGCCCAATGGATTTTGGAACTCTACAAATCATATTGTCACAATGGCCAACGTAGCTGTGACAATAGGGTGGAAAGACAGATACCTACAGTTTACTCTGGGTTTTGGTGTTGGGAAGGACAGAGATGGTATGAGACAGGAGATGTGGTTTTGTTAGAGGCCACATCTTGCACTCATCTCGACTCCAACGAGGCAGGAACGGAGACGTATTAAGGCTCAACATTAAAAACCTTTGATATAAAATGACCTACAGGTCCATCCGGTGGACCAGGCTGCAATGGTGGTAAGATATATCTATGGCGCAGAGTTAGCATCATCATCATCATGACATCATGAGAAATTGGTTGGGTTATAGTTGTGTGGCATATTTATCCTATAGCCCAATGGGTAATTATGGTTTCAGCTTTCAAAATATACAATCCTACAGTAATAGGATCCCGCTTGATTTCTTCCACCGGTACTGGACAGGAGTTTCTGGACACCGCGGAGAGATCGAGATCTTCAAGGTTCCCTGCCAAGGAGAACATGATGACATGAGGATGTTCCATATCCACTAGGAAACACTCTCAACGTCCCAGATAGTCTATTCTCGCCTAATGCCTGTAACACTAGATGCAAACATCAGAATAAGTGGTGTACATGCTACATGAAGCTCCATAAACTTATTTATCAAGGGCAGGGATGACCTCGCTCAGAGATGACTTTTCATGATTTATCGTTCAAGAGAAGTTGATACAACATGCCGGCAACCAATCAAATTGAACAGCTGAGAAGCATGATGGTAAATGTTATAGTGAAGTGAGTTCCATATGTAAACTTCAGGCACGTGGGGAAACAAAAACAGCTTATTCTCTATTTATTATTATTTTTTTTAACTTTTTGGGGATGTTTTCAAAGAACAATTCTAATAACTTTATTTCAGTTTTGTAACTTTTATATATATTTAAATCGGTTATGTATTAAAATGTATGAAGAAGGCCATTCTATTGGTTGTAATGGTGACGAGTCCTCCTTTAAAACAGGAATAACTATTTATTAATAGCCTCCTCTTTTTAGAGGATACAAGATCACCACCAAACGGGGAATAATGATTTTTGGACCCTGGCTGCCATTCGTTATTTGGGAAACGCCTTGTAGCTTCTCATCACTTGGTCTGACCTAAGCTGTCGGGACCCCGTCTCCAGAAGGATATTGTAATTCTGGAGAGAGTTCAGCGAACGGCCACTAAAATGGTAAATTGGTTTGTAAGATAAAACTTATCAGGAAAGACTAAGGGATCTCTATATGTCCGGCTTGGAGGAGAGACGAGATAGAGGGGGGGGGGATGGGATAGAAACATTTACATACTTAAAGGGACTTAACAAAGTACAGGAGCAAAGTTTATTTAAGTATTTAAATTTAAGCTGTAATAGAAGGTGGTAGATAAATGGAACAGCCTCCCAGCAGAAGTGGTAGAGGGTAATACAGGGAGGGTATTAAACATGCATGGGATAGGCAAACGGCTCCTGAATCTAAGACCAGACCAACGACTGATTAAGGAAAAACCGATGGTCGTGATGTCCTGTGTGGGTCTCTCCGAGGCGCTGTACACGGGACGGGCTCACTTCAATCCATTTGTTGTCGAGAGGAATGTGTGTCTCGTTCCATACATAATACCCCCATACAGTTGTACGTTACAGGCTTCCTGTCACTCAGCACAGCAAGAGTATACTTCACGCAACATCTGCATGTCCTAGGTCCAGCACGCAGCAGTGTGAGCAGGTCCGGCCATCGCGGAGGTCGGACTGTGCTTATCAACCACCTGACCGCATATAAGAGGCATCTGGCCAGCCCATTTCTCTACCTTACTTCTTGGCCTTGTCTGAGCCGTAGATCTACCCCATGTAGCCTTAAAGTCCCTCGGTGAACGAATGTTATCTACTTCTGCTGGAAGGCTGTTCCACTTATCAACTACCTTCTGTAATGAAAGGAAAGGCATGACATGCAATGCAATGGATCCTGGCCTGGGTGAGAAGTCCAGATAATGGTAGATGGCGTAATATAGGTAATGAGCATAACCTGGGAACTTGACGGGGTGCAGATAAGTGGCTGCTTCTTCAGCGCCGATGGTTAACGTCTTCAGTCTCAGGGCTGGGGAGCAGCCTTCGGTCAGCAACTCCCCGGCTACTTTTGGCACATTAGGCAAACACTAATTGCGCCCTCTGATGTAATAAATCAAACGAACCTTGGCACATCTATCATTGTATTATTTCCACTGGAGGTTTAGTCACACAAAACCATTTAAGGAGGCGTTTTAGTTTCTATGGCATCGCCCCATTAGTGGCTGCCTTTGTGTCACATGACAATTAGGTGTTCCCAGCAAAATAGCAGCAGAATCACAACAATAATCACAACGATAACTTATAAAGCTTGTTTTAGGATATATATAATATAATTATTATTTATTTATTGTATATATATATATATACAAAATAAAAATAAAAATATAACAAAAATTTAGGAAGCATGTTTGTGGATATGTATCATTATTAGTATTAGTAATTTATATGTATATATATAATAAAAAACGAAATATAGCAATAATTTGAAGTAAGTATAACAATCATTTAGGAAGCATGTTTGTGGATATATATATATTTTTAATATTATTATTAGTAGTAGTAGTGATAGTATATATATAATAATAATAAACTAAGTATATTAATCATTTAGGAGGCATGTTTGTGGATATATATATATATATATATATTATAATTATTATTAGTTGTAGTAGTGATAGTATATATAATAATAATAAACTAAGTATATCAAACATTTAGGAGGCATGTTTGTGGATATATATTTATCTTTATTAGTAGTAGTAGTAGTAATATTATATATATATATATATATATATATATATAATAAACTAAATATACTAAGTATACAATCATTTAAGAGGCAGGTTTGTGGATATATTTATCATTATTAGTATTAGTAGTAGTAATAGTATATATATATATATATATATATATATATATAATAAAGTAAGTATAACAATTGTTTAGGAGGCATGTTTTCTGGTTGTACGAAAGCCGTCTTGATGGACGCAGTTCTGTCTGTTCCCAGTTGTTGCGCTGGAGGTTTAGACAGCTGTCAGTGAGTCAGGGGATGGGGGATGGGATGGAGTGAATAAAGCCCCACATCATAAGTAATAAATCCCAAGGGGGGTTCACTAGAAGGGGTCAGAGGTGAAAAAATTACAGCCTAGGAACAAAACAGGTGCAGAGACAGACAAAGGCAAAGAGTAACACTTTTCTTTACCCAACAAGCGAGTGTCAGCGGCATCTGACCCTGTCAATTGACAAAACAATCTGTATCTATTATATATATAATAATATATATTATATAATATAAATATGTTTTATGGCAATCTAATTTTTATTTGCGATCCAGGTTTGCTTACTAAGTGCATTGTATTCCCCCCAAAAAAGAGACAGCACTCATTAACCCATTAATGACATACCCCTACGCAAAGCTACTCTTAATGTAAACATCATACCTGGGAACTCTCTGGATTTTTGCCCCAATCTCCTGGTCTCAGGGTGAAGGGGCAGATTCTCGGGGTGACACAATCTGGATCTGACTCCTTTCTATTCTCCCCCGCTGTGATCATATATAAGACTCCCAACTGGTGCTTTTGCTCCCAGTGTATTATGGTCGACATCCCTGCTTGAATCCAGGTGACTTCATTGTGTATCTTTAATAATGACAAGTCAAGGTTTCCTTGAGGGCCGGTATTACAGCCATTTGGTTCACACATGTGGCAGGTCACTATATAGAATCATCACAATGGGCTGGTAAAGGGTTAATCTCAGGGCCCGCTCATTTAGAAAGTCCCCAGATTTGATAAAAGTGTCAATTATTTTATTTCGACACTTTCTTGTTGTATGGGAGGGATTAAGGATGAGACCAAAGGGTTATCTGATGTAAGAAGGACTCTCAACCATCCTTGGTTTCAAGTAAGTGTGTCCTGAGTGTTGCTATTGAGGGCTAGCCAGGGCTTCCATCTAGAAGACTGGGGCTAGAGCGGCAGGTCCAGGAGGGGCAATAGCCCTTGAATGGGCCAATTAAAAGGGAGATATCTGATCTTCCTAAATAGCCCATTCCCTCTAAAGGCCGGTACTTCCTCCATGCACTGTGTTAGAAGGCCTAGGGCTGCTCCTGGCTCCGGGCAGAATGCTAGACAATAGGGCCCCATACTTACTTGATCTGCCACCCCGGCCACATGATGCATGAGTATAAAAACATAACTTGCGGTGTTGGGTATCCAGCTGGCGGCCGGAAATACATCATTTAGAGGCTGATGACCATATAGTTCCGGGGCGTCTCCAGCCCAGCCATGACCGTTTGGCCTTTCCGTTCTCTGCGAATTCCAGCAGAAATATATTCAAAAATAGCACTGTGCACCTAAGATTGTCTCAGGTTCAACCATCAGGGGGCCCTATGTATGAACCCAGCCTTTTTATTGAAATGTGAGGTGTGGGCTTCAAAGCCAATGAACCTTGAGGCCTTGCAATCGGTTCTCATTCCAGGTTTTAAACCTGAAGAGTTTTCAGATAGTTCTGTACAACTTACAATCTTTAGGTGTCAAGTTTTAAATGGCCTTCATCAGGATACTTCGTTGGTCAGGGAGATCTTGGGGACCCTTCACATAGTAGTAGAAATATCCCAGGAGAAATATCCCAGAAACCCGAACAACCAAAGAATTTACCAGATACCACAATATGTGAAAAAGTAAGGAGAAACGTTGTAATAATACATACTGTAATTCTATATAATTGTGTCTTTTATTTATTTTTAACCAAACACACAACCCAAACAGTATGAGGATTACAACTATGACATAAGTCAAGAAACGTTGGCTTATTCCATAAAGTGTTTACTGTGTACCGTGGACAACAGCTTGACGATATCATGTGATTAGTAAAGACAGGTTTGCTGACTGTTCTGCTTCGTCACGCGTCTGGTAGAAACCAAGAACAAACAATTAGAAGTCACTGTAGACTTTTCCATTCAAAAACAGATTTTTTTCCACCTGTTCTGTTGTTTGGCGCGTGGCTCGATGGAACGTGGGGACTGTGGTCATGGAATGTTGCCAGTGTTTACAGTCAGGGATTGTTCTGAAACAAATGGGGTGTGTGTGTTTTCCGAGGCGGAAAATTCAGATTGAATAAAAAATGGAAGTCTATTCAGTGTAGGGTGACCGTTTTAGAATTTCCACCCATTGCTGGTCAGTAACTGTAATGTCCTGCCCTGCAGTATGTATAAACTCAAGGAAGGGAATCATCGCCCAATACGACTCCATACAGGGGACAATGGACAGTGATCCAAGACTCACAGACGTGATGAGATGACCCAACCTTCTAGGAGACTGAGATCCTTGGCGATGTTAATGTGTGAAGACCATCAGTGACTCCAACTTTGTACTAGTCAAGATTTGATACCGGTTCAGAGACTTTATACTGACTTGAGCCTCAATACAGAGCCTTGGATATCTTCGAACCTTTGGATCACTATATGGAATCTAAAGGGGTTAGGTTTCGATGCCTCACATCTTTATGACTTTAAAAGCTCCATGGACTTACGTGATGTTCATTCAGGTGGTCGAATTGGGATTCGCTGAGGGCAGGGGGTGCTTTCAGTCATATTACTGGTTTGCTAAATGTGAGGCATTTGGTGCCAGACCTCAATAAAAAATGTTATTATAAATCAAAGGAAGGGAATCATTTACTCAGTTATACATCACACATAATGCAGGGAAGCACTCTTTAGAATGATGTTTGACCACTTGAACACAGACCTCAGATCTGACAATATTTCATGTGTGGATAATGCTATTTAGTGTTCTATAGAGGACACTCCATCCATCTTATACACTTTAATGCATATGATATCTGAGTATTCCCTATAGTTGACACATTCTACCCCTTGCAAATGCATGGAAGGATTCAGAAGGAGCCATTAAGCGTCAGCTCAGTGCGGTGTCTGAGCAGGAAAAGCCACCCAAAATATCACGTTTGACAACAATGGCGGCCTTCAGGTTTGCAGATAAAGAACCATGGGCGTAACTAGAATCCATGGGGCCCTGGTGCGAAAATTCCCCTGGGCCCCCCAACTTCAACAGCTAGTCTGTGCCATAATTGCCCCTTGCCCCCTCTTCCAACATATGTAAACATACAAATTACACACACTCATACTCACTAACACACACTCCTTCACACTTACACATCCATGCTCACACGCAAGTACACATCCATGTATATGTACCGTATTGGCCCGAATATAGGCTGCACTTTTCCCCCCACTTTAAGTCTTTAAAGTGGGGGTGCGGCCTATATTCGGGGTCTAGCGCCCGATGCCCGGAAAATGCAGGCAGCGGGGTTAGGATACAGATCCCCCGCAGCGGTGCAGGGGACCCGTATCCTACTCTCTGATACGCTCAGACAGCCTCCCCTGCCGGCACTTTCCACGGGGGAGTCCGGGCACGGGAGGTTGTCTAAGCGCATCGTGCAGACGTTCCGGAAGCGGATGTTGTTTACGCGCATCGCCGCAGCCGGTGAACGTCCGCACGATGCATTTTAACTCTGCCCCCAAGACTTACCAGAGCAGACTCCCGGGTGTCTTGCGGGGCCGGCGGGGGACATCTACGCAATACGCGTATACAACTTCCGGTGCCGGTACATCCGCTGAGTGCCGGCACCGGGAGTTGTATACGCGTATTGCATAGATGTCCCCCTCCAGCCCCGCAAGACACCCGGGAGTCTGCTCTGGTAAATCGGGGGGGCAGAGTGGCAGCATATCTCGGGGGGGACAGAGTGGCAGCCTATTGGGGGGGGACAGAGTGGCAGCATATCTATTAAAAAACTTTTTTTTTTAAAGCACCAAACTTTTAGGGTGTGGCCTATATCCGAGCCAATACGGTATATATATTTATGGGGTCGGAAGGGCCCTTTCTAAACAATTTTGAACCGGCAGGGGGAGACAGGAAGAAGACCCCTGTAGTTAACCAAGTGCTCAAGGAGAATTAAATTAACATTTTAATGTCCCTTTAATGATTGACATTACACTACAGGTGGGCTACATGGAGTTAGAGGTATAGTTAGTATTATTTATTATTATTGTTTATTGTTTTATATAGCACCATCACATTCAGTAGCGCTGTACAATGGCAATTTACCTTAAAGTTACATGTATCAGATGGGAGGTTGCATACAGCCAGCACGGTTACCCTCGGCCGGACACGTCAAGCGTTTTGTGGCGTTGAGTAGTTTGACTGGTGTAACCGAATAACCCTTAAACCTGTTTAAAGCAGCTGTGATGTGCAATAAATGTGACAATTAAGAGAATCTGTTTACCGCGTGATGGAGAATACGCAGCGAGTCCGTGATAGATTTCTGTGTGACGAAGCAGAGACGCAAACTCAACGTGTCGGAGTTTAGGTATAATCTCAAATTTGCTGTAAATTGGTAAAAATGGGCTATAAGGCGATCACTATGCACCTGTTGATAGCTGATGAAACTAATGAAGGAATTTAGAAGAATTATGTATTTTTAGTCACACAATTGAATTTATAAACATGCTGTGCCGTTTCTATACACCATATTGGGGCTTTTAGGGCTGTAGAACCCTGCGATACCCTCATACCCAGCAAACATTCTGACCTCCTAGAAAAGAGTGGGAACAGGGGAGGAAGGCAGGCTTTCGAAGAGGGACTGGCCTTCCTGAAGAGGGACACTTGGGTGGTGTACCAGAAGTAATCAGGCAGGTTCTGAGAGCAGGAACCCAAGATGGTGGCTTCCATTTTCATACATTTGACATTTGTTGATCATTGTCTTGGTTGCCGAACAATGTGTTTATGTATTAATATCAATTTTGGTGCAATGCAATAATATGGATGGAGCCGTTACCTTAGTAACCAATAGACCATACCGGCTTTTTGCACCACATTGCACGAGAATTGCCCCTTATATATTATTTCTAAGACCCCCCCCCCCGTTAATTTAAAATTGTGTATTGATATGAAGAGGATGGGGACCCTTAAAAGTAAGATTGATGCCCCCCATTTGTACAAATATTTCATTAACTTCCCGTTAGCTTTGTCAGGGGAACGGGATTGCGACTGTCAGCTTTTTAAATGTTTAATATCATCACAATTTATGGGCCGCTTCTTCCGGGACAGATATACTGTACATTTTCCATGTTTCAGATGAGTACATGCGAGGTGCTGTCCCCTGCAGTATCAGAGGGGCACCAGTTATTGTACTTGGTTATACATCATGCACACCAACTCGTATTTCTATAAAGGCCACGGCGGTCTTTTTGTTGACGCATCCCTTTCTGCTGGTTATAGTGGCCGATCCCGCATTCCTACGGACACCTGTGTGCATTGTATGTATCAGCTGTAGCCCGGCTTGCGGTAGAAAGGGATTAAACAGACTTACACCCTCCCCGTGTTACAATGTCACATATGTTCCAAACCTGGGTGTTCGATGACAGCGTATCTCAGCTGCTTTCTCTTCTGCTCCTCTATCGCTGCTCGAAACGTTCTGGGAAAGAATTCCAGATATTGAGATCTTGTCTCCTGGTTACATTATTTAATTGAGGGAAGTGGGGCAGCTAGGTGGGACAGTGCCCAAAAATCAGGAATGCCTGCCAAAAACTGGGACACTTGCGAGGTTTTGTGCACCGAATTTATACACTTACACACATAAAGTGAAAGAAGGTGTTAGTAAAGCACACAATGCCCCCTTAATACAGCAAACTAGATCCAGAATGTCAATAATATAAGAGATCAATCCCCTTTTGATGTCATACAGCCTCTGTGATGTCATCACTGACATTTGGGGGAAAAGTTTCGGACTTAAAGTAAAAGCAGTGATTTACAGGATTTGTGGAAGTACCTGGGACAGAGGCCGTAGCTAAAAACCACAAACAGCCTGCTTCTGCCATCTTTGCCCCCAAACAGCCTGCCTCTGCCATCTTTGCCCCCAAACAGCCTACCTCATGATGTACACTGGATCAGAATACTTGAAGTAATAGCGATCACAATGGCGTTTTGTCAATTTGGCCACTAAATAATATATATCCACCCTCTCCGAAAAGGCCAGCCATGCACAAAACGATTCAGATAATGACATATTGCAGCTTATATATATAATTGTATATACATATAAATATAAACATTTTAAGAAGGCATTGACATGTGTTTATTACTTGGAGGAAGGACTGTCCACTAAGAATTATTTTCTATTTTATACCAAACAGTATATAGTATGTTCAATCAATGTACTGTGAGTGTGGTAGATAAGTGGAACAGCCTCCCAGCAGAAGTGGTAGAGGCTAATAGATTAAGGGAATTTAAGCATACATGGGATAGACATACGGCTCCTGAATCTAAGACGAGACCAACGACTGATTAAGGTTTAAGTCTTTAAAGCAGGAGAAATGGGGCCGATCTGCCGGCAGATTTCATGTTTTTGAGTTGAATCTGTCAATTATTAGTGAATAACATCGGGGTGAATTTAAAATCCATCATTACTGTTTTCTTAATATTAAGCTTTGTAACGTGGCCCGTGCTGTATATGATACATCACAGAATCCCGAGCATATGACATGATGTAGGTGGCAGAGGCCGTCCCGTGACCTTTCTCCTCGTGTGGCACAGTCGAGGGGGGAACATGAGACGGGGTAACGGAATCCGCAGTCCCTCCTCCAAGACAGTTGTTCCCGTTGGAAAAATCAGCACTTCTCCATCTGTGTGACTGTCAGTGTGAGGGAGCGAGCGTGAGGTCCTGCAGATGCCTTTCCCTCCGCGCTCTCCCCTCCGTCTATTATCAGCTCTCTCCTCTATGCCTGATGCAAACCATCCACCCAGCCGGGGATCCATGCAGAGAATATCCGAGATTAGTCAAGATTCCTCCTATAAATAAGCCGGCTTCACCAAAATGTACGTCCCGCGGGAAAAAACGTCATTTCATCTAACCGTTTCGGCCAAAACAAGCAAAAAAAAAAAGATATTGATTGTTTCGCAGGACTTTAAAAGTTTAAATGTCTTCACGTGTGAAGGTTTGAATGAAATGATATCAGTCGTTGGCAGGGCCGGCCCAAGACTTGCTGCCGCCTGGGTCAAAGTTTAAAATAACGCCCCCCCCCTGCCGACGCCGGGGGGGGGCGTCATTTTAAACTTCGCCCACGCCATTATCTACCCTCCCTCCCTATTATCAACCCTACCCCCCCCCTTTTACTTACCTTTAAACAGTCCAGCGGCGAGTCTCCCTGCTCTGCCACGGTGCCGGCTTGTAATGCTGAGCGCCGGAAATTGACGTCACTTCCGGCGCTCAGCATTACAAGCCGGCACCGAGACTGAGCTAGAGGGCTCACAGAGGAGAGAGAGGGGCGCCGAGCGGGTAAGCTAAAACCACTCGGCGCCCCACTCTCTCCTCCGCTTCCAAAAAAAAAAAGCGCTTGGGGCGGCAATTGCCCCACTCGACTCCATTGTAGGGCCGGCCCTGGTCGTTGGTCTCGTCTTAGATTCATGAACCGTATATCTATCCCATCCATGTTTAAATTCCCTTACTGTATTGGCCTCTACTACTCCTACTGGGAGGCTGTTCCACTTATCTACCACTCTCTCAGTGAAGAGAAACTTCATGGAAGCTTCTGACCCTGTAGTAGTCGGTAAAGGGCAGAACCTCTTCCTGCTACTCATGCCACTTGCCATACAACCCAGCACCCCGCGACGCTTTATTGTATTGTCTGCTTACCGTTCAGTCCTCGGAAAGACAAGCAATACAAGGGGAGGACAGCTGTAGAGCCAATGAAACGAAAGGCTCTGCGGTTATAAAGGAATCTGCCGTCTCTAATAATAAAACCAAACAAAGTTTTAAGCAGATCTGTAAAAAAAAATTTATAATAAAAAAACCAGAGTAATGGATTTCTTTTAACAGCGGAAAGGAAGACAGCGTGATGGTCAAGGAGGGGCAACGGTCCTAAAATAGAGGTTAATAGTCATTAAAACTCTCAGGGTTTCAGGAGTCTCTTGGTTTCGGGGGGATGGGGCAGATTCTCAGGGTGATGGGGCAGATTCTCAGGGGTATAGGGTAGATTCTAAGGGTCTCGGGGTGATGGGGCTGATTCTCAGGGTGATGAGGCAGATTCTCAGGGTCATGGGGCAGATTCTCAGGGGTATAGGGTAGATTCTAAGGGTCTTGGGGTGATGGGGCTGATTCTCAGGGTGATGGGGCAGATTCTCAGGGTCATGGGGCAGATTCTCAGGGTCATGGGGCAGATTCTCAGGGGTATAGGGTTGATTGTAATGGTCTCGGGGTGATGGGGCTGATTCTCGGGGTCACACAGTCTGGAACTGACTTCCTATTCTACCCCACTGTGATCATATATAAGGTGCTTTTGCTAGCAATATGTTATGGTTGGCATCCCTGCTTGAATGCAGGTGACCCAAATAAGTGTACCTTTTAATAGTGACAAGTGAAGGTCTCCATGAGGGCCGGTATTAGAGTCATTTGGGCAACACGTACGGTGAGTTACTATATAGAATCATCACAATGTGCTATTAACGGGTTAATATTTCAAGAATCTCAGGGTCTGCTCATTTAGAAAGTACTTAAAGAGTTATTTAAAGCAGATCCTTTATTTTACGGCTCTACGCAGTTAGTAAACGTACACATTAAATACAATTTATATATGTATGTATTACAGGTTGTATGATTTCCCTCGTATTAACCCCGTGTGATTCATTAAGCAGTTTAACATAGATTTGGAAAACAAACCAGACTTTTTGGGCTGCAGCACCTGTTTGTGACAACTGGTATGCTGATCAGCACGGATTCTGCCCTTTCCGTGAAAACAATCACAAAGGATGCTTTTCTGTGCTTTTCACCTGCTCCCGGACAACTGTTTAAAGGACACAATTAGCCCCAATTTTACCAAATGTTTCAGTTTGAAAACAAATCATCAGCGGGCAGCCTATCGCAGCAAACACTTATTAAACGTGACTGTCTCTTACAGCCATCACCGTCTCTCCAAAATACAGACGAATTACATACATTGTAAAGGGGATTATATATCTATATACAAAATATATATTACACCCACTCATACATACTTACACACACACATACATACTTACACACACACACATACTTACACACACACTCATACATACTTACACACACACACACACACATACATACTTACACACACACATACATACATACTTACACACACACATATATACATACTTACACATACATACATACATACTTACACACACCCGTTTAATAGTTTGGGGTCACTTTTTTTTCATGTAAAACAAGGGCATTTCTGGCTGCCACATAATTGTAAAAGGGGTTTCCTACGATCAATTAGCCTTTTAAACTTAAACTTGGATCAGAGAACACAACGTGCCATTGGAGCACAGGATTGATGGGAGTCATAAAGGAGTGATGGGAGTGATAAAGGGCCATTGGAACACAGGAGTGATGGGAGTAATAAAGGGCCATTGGACCACAGGAGTGATGGGAGTGATAAAGGAGTGATGGGAGTGATAAAGGAGTGATGGGAGTGATAAAGGGCCTCTGTACGCCTATGAAGAGATTCCATTAAAAATCAGCCGTTTTCAGCTACAATAGTCATTTACAGCATTAACTCCACCTGCGCTGGATTTTTTCCATATCATGTTATTTTAATGGACAAAATTTGCTCTTCTTTAAAAAAAAAAGAAAAAGGGACATTTCTAAGTGATCCCAAACTTTTGAACTGGAGAGTGTATATATATATATATATATATATATATATATATTATTCAGGCAGACCAAACACCACCGGTTTGTTTACTTGGGTAATTTAATTTAATGATTGAGCACTAAACTGCAGTATAGAAACCTAGAACCCGCCGGCAGATCGGCCCCATTCGGCCCCCCTCTAGTCTGACCGTTTCTCCTGCTGTAAAGACTCAAACCTTAGTCAGTCATTGGTCTCGTCTTAGATTCAGGAGCCGTATGCCTATTCAAATTCCCTTACTCAATTCAAGATCTCACCGCATCTCACTGTGTGCTTTCTCCACTTGGGCTTTCCTGGTGACCCTGCCGTCCCCCACCATCCCCCCAAACCTTTCCCCCCCAAACCTTTCCCCCCGCCATTTATTAATGGGGGAAAAAACCATGGACAGATGTAGATCAGTTGAAATATTTTTATTAAAATACAATCTAAAAACAGCTGAAGTTTTTATTTTTATATATAACACCGAGCGCCGTCCACTTTCCTGTCCACGGACAGATGGTGGCAGTTAATTATTAGCACATGGGGTATAAAAAGGAGCTAAGAATGAAATCCTGGGGTCATGTGAGGCAAGAAGAATGTTAAAACCGAGGCCGCATTTGTTTATATATCATATTACGAGGATTATGTATTCTTCAGACGTGTGCGGGATGGTGAACCCAACAGGGGGGTATCGCTCGGCTCTCGAGAATGACCAGGGTATAAGGTATAGAATGCTGAGGAATTCTAAAATACAGGAGAAAAAAAAACATTTTGTCTGATGGAAGCCGTTTTAAAAAATTTAAATATAGTAAAGTAAACATCTCAAAAAAGTTAATAAATAATAATAATAATAAAATCCGGCCTTGTCTATAAGATGTTTCTAAAATGTATAATAAAAGTCACACAAATGGTATTTTATTGTTTTGTTAAATACGATCCGGTTAACTTCTTAATAAAGTCTTTTTCCCCTCTCAACAAGGGCTGCCTGAACCAATCAACAACAGTCAGCAACTTCACAACAGGGGAGAGATACAACCTGAGAACGGCTTAAAGCGGATCCGTCCAAAAGAAAACACAATAATTTGTTCCCTGTCACCTTTCAAGCCAAGAGCAACGACCTAAAGAACAAAGCACAACAAACCCAAGACACACAGTAGGGAAACATCGGCAACTAGCTTCGATTCCGGAAGTTTCCCATGCCAGAAAGGCTCCTGTCTTCATCGCTTGAGTAACATTCGTCTCCCGATAAATTAGGGGGTAGGATAAATTGTAGGAGACGTTCCGGTACTTTGAGGACATGATAGTTCTGGATGATGGACCTGGGTTTTCTTATAGATAAACATTGAGTTAATAAAC
Source organism: Spea hammondii (assembly GCA_029215755.1). Lineage (NCBI taxonomy): Eukaryota > Metazoa > Chordata > Amphibia > Anura > Pelobatidae > Spea > Spea hammondii. Next base: position 125,472,407 of record JARDYJ010000003.1, read on the forward strand.
TTTGGTCTGTTTGTACCTGATCTCGTGTCGTTACTTTGTTCCAATGACCAGAGGGGCTACCCATCTGTAGCTGGTCGGAGTGTGAAGAAGGTGGTAGCAACGGCCAGGGTAGTCCTTCTAGACCCTCTGGTTCCCACTACAGTGGGGGTCGTTCCATGCAGCCTTTACTGGGTGGGCAGAGCGAAGACAGTAAGTAGAAAGCGGGCAGAGAATGAAGAAACCGACCCGGAGAGCCAGGGAAGCAGGGCTTCCTCTGGAGACTCTGCTGGGTCAATCATAGACAGATCCCAGGCGGGATAATGGAACATCTAAGGAACGTACAATAGGTTTTAATCTAGAACGTTTTAATTTGGTTTCCGTTCACAGGAATCCAGAAGTCTTGGATTATCACGGTGGTCTTGATAATCACTTATCTTTGTTGACTTGAATTTCTACATTTTTTTGTAAAAACCGTAGATAAAATACAAAAACTTTCTTGAAATGTTATTTAACATATCCTGGTCAATAAGTTTTAATAAAAAATGATCGTATCTGTAGTTATTTCCCCGGAGGGTTTTTTTTTTTTTTCTTTCTTTTCGCATATTTGACCACAAAGGTTTAAAACTTCTGTAAATCATTAAGCTCCTTTCGGTTGCAGGTAAGAGTTTGATTTCCTTTGGAACGTAACAGCCACACATTTCAGTGGCGAAGCAGCAAGGGGTCCAGAGAATTTAATGATCCGTTAAACAGAAACCGTAGCTAGATTTTTAATATATTATTTTCTTCCTTTATGATATGATTTTGCTTTTATTAACGTTCTGAAAAATGGCTGCGTGTTGGCAAAGCCGCTAACCTCACCCGGCTGGACTTGTGGACAATCGTATAGACGGAGTGGACGGAGTGAGATCTAATGCTGGGGTCAAGCATGGTTCTTTCTGGTATCCAAGCAGAAGACACTTGGACATCATGGGTATTGTGAGTATGGCACCTTTGTAAGTGTCTTGTGAGTATGGCACCTTTGTAAGTGTCTTGTGAGTATGGCACCTTTGTAAGTGTCTTGTGAGTATGGCACCTTTGTAAGTGTCTTGTGAGTATGGCACCTTTGTAAGTGTCTTGTGAGTATGGCACCTTTGTAAGACAAGTGTGATCCTTTTTGTAAAATGACAAAAGACAGAGATTTATATGTATTCCTGGCATTAAAGACATTCTGGATGCATTTGCAGAATTGTCTTCATCAATGGTCAGTGCTGTCCAGCTTTTCTGTAGAGGGGCTTCATGCCATTAGTCCTCATCTGCTGCTCCTCTGTGCCAATCGCTCCACTGGCTCCCCATACCCTCCAACTTAAATTCAAACCTTTGACCGTGACCTACAGAGCCCTCAACAACTCTGCACCCCTCTACATCTCTACCCTCCTATGCAAATACACCCCTAACCGCCCTCTTCGTTTCTCTCATGACCGTCGTCTCTCTTCTACTGTCATCCCCATCCAAGCTGTCCTCTCCTACTGTTTCACTTCACCCTCAACCACCGACTAGATTGTAAGCTCACAGAAGCAGCGCCATCTTCTCCTTTTGTACCAGGTTGTTTCCGTGGCTCTGTTGTGACACCACCAAGGATTGTTGAGGCGCTGTATAAATAAATGTAATGTAATGTCTGGTGAGGAACAAGAACACCGTTACGGAGTCTTTAAAGCAGTAGAACCAATTGGTTTTTAAGACTGGGACTGTAGGGAACTTCTGATTCATGGACCACCAGGTAGACCACCTAAAAGGCATTGGACTAACATGAGACTTGCAGAAGGTCCCTCGAGAGATGTCTCTTACTTGACCGTACGCAGACCACCTGGAGTCTTTAATACCTTCACTGCCAGGGCTAAATAACTACCCTATAACAGAATTCATCCACAGCTTCCAGAAATGATGGTTTAAGGGTATTTGTTGGGAAATACTATTTCAAATGATAAAAAAGTCAGTTAATAGTAAGGTAAATCTAAAATATTTTTTATACATGAAAACTCTTGCAATCTTCCCAAATATTGCGTTCTATTCCACTCAAGAGTAACGGAAGCTTATTTTAGAAGCTTAGAAGTCAACAGAAATAGACTTAAGAGGTGAATTAACGTATGGGGCGTATGAAGAAAGACATTATTTTTCCTCTGTAACTAAGAATACATAGAAAGAATTACATATTGTATAATTAAATACATTTATATATTTTATAATGAAATAAAATTAGCTATAAAAATGATATATATTTATATATATATATATATATATATTGCAGAGGTCAGTATGTGGAGCATCTTGCATTTTTATGCAAATAACATTTATTTGATAAAATAAACTAAAACCGAGGTTTTAAGTATAAATGACTTCATTTTAGTACTTTCAGACAGATGGATTGTGAGGTAAAAGTATAAACGAACGAAGTCCCTGCAATCGGACCCAAAAATGATCCATTTACTATCAGCTCTTTGCGTATGGCAGATATTAACGTCTATGGGTAAGTACGTTTCTGTTAATTGCAGTTTATATAATTGAATAACTAATTTAATTTAGTGATTTATTGATTTCATTATTTAATAAATAAATATTTTACATGCATTTTCTTTTCATTTCAGCCTTTTGCATTCATTTCACCATAGAGCCAAGAGAGGGGAGCATTGCAGGGGGGAGCTGGATTACTATTTTATTTCATGGTAAGGAATGGATTTTTTTTTCCCGGTGTAAATCTAGAAATAGAGATTTTTTTCTTTGTTATAGTTCTTAACGCATCATGCTCTCGTTCTTCTCATGTTTGCTTTGTGTGTGTTTTGTTATACCTTAATGACACATTTAATAATTAGAGCAAACCATTCCAACTACAACTTTATTAATAAATAAAAAATCCCATTAACCTGGTCATTTATTATAATTTGCAACAAGGGCGGAGGAATAATAGGAACCCAAACTAGTCTAAGGCTTTTTTTCATTCTTGGTGCTGTTCCATATATTCTGTTGATTCTTAAATTATGTTTATTTTTTCAGGGAATGCTTAAATGACATGTGACACCAGCGGGGGCACTGATTGGTTGTTGCCATAGAAAGACATGTTAAACATTGTTAATGTGTGTTTTTTCCAGTGTGTAATTCTTCATAAAATTAAGAAAATGACATATCTGTTTGGGATTATTATCTTAATGTTGGAATGTTGCTCCAATTATTATCCAGACAATATAGTAGTATGGCTATTTTTAGCATCCAAAGGCAAACATATGGGGTGCCCATATCGTAGATATTGAGGTATCGTACATCTTAAGTAGCAATAGTGAGGAGAGTCTACCATGTGAGTGGTAGATAAGGGGAACAGCCTCCCAGCAGAAGTGGTAGATGTTAATCCAGTGATTGGATTTAAACATGCATGGGACAGGCAAATGGCTAGAAGAGCCTTCTGCTGCCCCTAGTGGAATAACGGAGCTATAACAAAAGCGTCCACGATTAGTGATTTATATGCCACAAACATACAATCAGAGCATCACATAACGACATGGATTAGGCATTTATTGGTTTTGCGTGACGCTATATTGTATACAGATTAATTTTCTAATTATTAAGGGTTTTTTGTATTTTTTTATTTCTCAATCAACAGGATGCGACCAGAGCTGTAATAATTTTACATCTTTTGGAAAAGGATCCCAAATTGAGGTTTACATGACAAGTCCACGGCTGCCCCCACTGATGTGTGACGTTTGCCCCTTTTTGCCTGCTTCAGGAATCATAAAATGCAAAACAAGGTACGTTCCCTAAATGCTGATAAACAGACTTCAAACCCAGTCATTAGGGTGGGCTACCTGGAGCGCTCGATCTTCCAGGGCAGTTAATCCATGACGAGGCAGGGCTAGTCACAATGACTGCCTTTAGTAGGTGTGGAGTGGGATGGAAATGGGCACTCGGAACATCCCTCCCCTACCTAGAGAAAGAACAAAGCGTCCCGGAGACCCAGGGACACAGGGCTTCACCCAGAGACCCAGGAAAGCATGGCTTCACTCGGAGACTCAGGGAAACAGGGCTTCACCCAGAGACCCCAGGTCAAACCCACAGACCTCCCAGATATGCTGATATGGATAGCTATAGAAAGAACACTTACTTACATATACCACAAGGGGGCAGCATAGCAGCTGCACAGACCAAAGCCTTATATATATATTATTAAGACAGAAACAGCAAATTACCTGAAATTGTGGATTTCCGCAGACAGTATAATGAACCGTTTGCCGGAGCAAGCACAGCAAGTGAATCCCTCTTCTACGCGGCACGCGGTCTCCCTCACACAGTTAGCTTTCAAGATTGTGAAAATTAAATATTAAATCTATTTAAAAACCACGTAGAAGAGAGATTATAGCCTTATTTTATATATATATATATATATATATATATATATATATGTGTTCATACCGGTGTATATATATATATATATATATATACATTTTATTCTATTTGGATTTACATCCAAATTCATAGTCAAATTCATGTCAAAAGTTCCAATTATAATTTTGCAACGGATACATTTTTTTTTCTCTATTTTTAAATCCTTTATTATTAACAGGAGTTCAAAGGAAGAAGCTGTTTACCAACTAGATGTATTTTTTGGAGGAGAGTCATTGAAGCAGCCAACTAATAATACATTTAAGGTAACTTGTTTAACAACAATATTTAAAGGGACGTTCCAGTCCCTGATTATCGATCGGTTTAAATCTCTATTGATGTAGAGGTGGGTGGTAGATAAGTGCAACAGCCTCCCAGCAGAAGTGGTAGAGGGTAATACAGTGAGGGGATTTAAACATGCATGGGATAGGCATACGGCTCCTAAATCTAAGACAAGACCAAAGACTGATTAAGATTAAAGTCTTTAAATCAGGTAAAAAAACCAGGCAGGCTAGATTCTATTTCTATGAAATTCTATGTTTCGATGATTATTTTCCATGTAGTTTCATTATGGAAACACAAACATCCATCTATTTTTAATTGTAGTTAGAAGATGAGACATCTGTCTCCTTATTCTTGCTCCACCTGCGCGTACATGTTTAAATTCCCTCACCGAGTTAGCCTCTACCACTTCCGCTGGGAGGCTGTTCCATATACCTACCATTCATTACCTTTCAGTAAAGTCTACGGCAGGAAAAACATTGCTTCTAACCTGATTAAAGGGATTGAACATTACTGCGACTTTGTTTTCGTTAATGGTATTGGCATGCCATAAATGTCTCATGAACGCTGATTAAATATCACCGGGGCATTAAGTTAATGAGTCACATTCCTAGCCGAACGAGCACAACGCGCGTCTTTGTTTTCGGGCCGTGTTCCTGCCAGCTCTTTCCAGCTTGCTACAGGCACTGACAAGTTTAAACAGTAAAAGGTTTACCTGTCAGCTGGTGGTAATTCCCTAACGTTCTAATCTGCTTCTCGCCTCTGTCCCCCCCACCACCCCGTCGCGTATAATTAGCAGCATCGCCGGCAACTTGACGTCCGTTGCGAGTTTTGTTGGCCGGCTCTTCAGGGCTTCAAACTCTCAATGACTTCAGTACAGAATATAAACAGTTAAAAACCTGTCGGAGCCTCACGTGCTTCTAGAATGTCCAGAATAATGAAACCCGTCCCAGATTTTTTTTTAATTATGTAAAATTCTACTTTATCAATATTTTTAAATTGCTTAACTGTCATTTGACAAAAGGACAGGCACTAATAGGTGATTTCCACACTTAAAGACACACACTCACGCACACACGCACACTCATGCACACACATCACGCACGCACACACACTAACACCTTAAATGTTTCTTTGTGTGTTTTTAACCATCCAGAAGAAAGAATAAAGAGACAGATCTGTAAAGGTTTATTTGCTTAACACGACGGAACGGGGGTGCACGACTCCAGTCCCCAAGTGCCAGTTTTTTGGATTTCCCAGCTTGAGCACAGACATCCCGGCTCACAATGTGTTAAGATACCTATTTCATGAATTTATATATACATTTCTTGGCTGGTTTGCAACTAGACTTGGACACCAGGGGGCTCTTCGTGTTCGTCTTCGGCAAAAAAAAATCTTCGTATTCCGCGAATATTCGCCCGTTCCCGTCTTCTCTTCGGCCGAATATTCGTGGACATTCTTCCTGTTCGTTTATTCTTAGTTTTTTCAGTTTTTATAAGGGGCTAATACGCAGCAGCTCTGGCGTCAGGAGTTTAAATGTCCGTATGAGCAACTCTATTGGTCGCCAGCAGGGGGCTCGTCTGACATCAACCAATGGGGTCTACCTCTAGGGGCTTGCCTGCAGCTTAATTTACAACAAAAATGGCCTGGCTGATGGGTACCTGGAAGAGATAGAACAGACTTTGCAGAGCGGCAGTTACATGCCAGCTATGGCTACTCCCAGCATCTCTGGGATTTATTTACTAAGGAGAGAATTGGCAGCTTTGTTTCCAGGAGAGCTGACATTTCAACCCACGAACTTCACGCATTATGAATGGCAATCCCAAGTGAGCTTCCACCGCAAGAAGGGGTGCCTGATTGAACTATACATTATGCAGGGCCAGCTCAGTCCTTCTTGTAGCAGAAACTTGTCAGTGTTGGACCTTCGCATTAGACATGAAGTTGGTTTCTTAATACAGCTCTTTGGTATCGTAAAGTAATTTCCTATCCTTCTCCATTTGGGCATGAGTGGCTATGGCTGGGAAAGGCTGTGGGGGCAGATGCCTTCACCTGGGTCAATCCTAGTTAATTTCTTGGACTAGTTTGATTTCACTGATTTGATAAACCTGTATAACTATGTAACATTCCATGTACTTATGAATTGTACAAATATATTTTGGATGTTTTGGCAGTAACTTTTATAGTTGATGTCATGGCAGCAGCAGGACCTCACCAGAAAATGGGAACAGGGCCGGACTGGCCCACCGGGATACCGGGAAATTTCCCGGTGGGCCGGAAGGTCCGTGGGCTGGGCGGCCGGCAGACTAACCATGAAGACAGCCGCTGAGCGGCTGCAAATGGCATTAAACGCCTCCCTCGGTGCCAGGGGCGGGCTGGGCAGGGGGGCAATTGCCCCCCAGGCTGCCCGAAATCTAATCAAAGCGGCCGCAGGGTGCTGACGCGGCCGGCCGGCATCAGCACCCAGCAGCCGTGTGCGATGGCCGTCTAGTGATGGGAGCAGTGTGAGGGGTGAAAGCTCCGCCCCCTCGCACTGACCTTTCACCCCTCACGCTGCTCCCATCACTATGCGGCCATCAGATTGCTGGGAATGTAATCTGAACGGCCGATGCGTGCTGATGCCGCCGGCCGCCTCTGCTTCAATACTTTTTTTTTACTTTATATGGCAAGCCGATCCAGCTTACCATATAAATAAAAAAAAAGTGTTAAAGTAGCTCCGGCCGGCGGCATCAGCACGCACCGGCCGTTTAGATTACATTCCCAGCAGTCTGATGGCTGCATAGTAGTGATGTCCGGATCATGAACGAATCGTTCATTTGATCCGGTTCTTTTTAGTGATCCGGATGAATCGGTTCACTAGACTGAACGATTCATTTGTAGCGGTTCAGTCTGTGAATCATGCAGCTGTAACCTGATCCTAGAGCTGTGAGTCATCTGCAGAGCACTCAGACACAGACCCTGGGGTCAGGTTACAGCTCATTAATTCACACAGGAACGATGACTCATAGAGTCAGAGAGTCGTTCAAAGAGTCGAATGATCCGAAGAGTCGAATGATCCGAAGAGTCGAATGATCCGAAGAGTCGAATGATCCGAAGAGTCGAATGATTCGAATCTTAACAGGGATCCGGATCTTACAGAGATTCGAATCATTCAGAGAATATTACTGATACCATACTTTTATAAATAAATACATTAATAATGTTCACACTGTCCCCAGGATTTAGATTCCCCTGAGTTTGCCCCCCTTTACCTATAACTGCACCTACAGTTATTAAATTAATTAAATTAACCCTCAGTCATCAGCATAAAATTAACCCTTATACCCCATCAACCATAACTGCCCCTGAAATTAACCGTAAAGATCCCATTAACCATAACGGCCCCTGAAATTAACCCTAAAGACCCCATCAACCATAACTGCCCCTGAAATTAACCGTAAAGATCCCATTAACCATAACGGCCCCTGAAATTAACCCTAAATACTCATTAACCATAACTGCCCCTAAATTAATTGCATGTACTCCAGATAAATTACCTAATAAATTGGTATGGTTGATGGGGTCTTTAGTGTTAATTTAGGGGCAGTTATGCTTAATGGGGTGTTTAGGGATAATTTAGGGGCAGTTATGCTTAATGGGGTCTTTATTGTTAATTTAGGGGCAGTTATGCTTAATGAGGTGTTTAGGGTTAATTTGGGGGTAGTTATGCTTAATGAGGTGTTTAGGGTTAATTTAGGGGCAGTTATGCTTAATGAGGTGTTTAGGGTTAATTTGGGGGCAGTTATGCTTAATGGGGTCTTTAGTGTTAATTTAGGGGCATTTATGCTTAATGAGGTGTTTAGGGTTAATTTGGGGGCAGTTATGCTTAATGGGGTGTTTAGGGTTAATTTGGGGGCAGTTATGCTTAATGGGGTGTTTAGGGTTAATTTGGGGGCAGTTATGCTTAACGGGGTGTTTAGGGTTAATTTGGGGGCAGTTATGGTTAATGGGGTGTTAAGGGTTAATTTTAGGGGCAGTCATGGTTGATGGGGTGTTAAGGGTTAATTTTTTGGGGCAGTCATGGTTGATGGGGTGTTTAGGGTTCATTTAATGGTGAGGGTTAATTTAATTAATTTAATAAAGTTAGCTTAAGGTGCAGTTGCAGGTAAAGGGGAATGTAAATCCTGGGGGCAGTGATTATTAATGTATTATTTATAACAGTATGGTGATATTCTCTGAATGATTAGAATGCCAATGAAGGCAGAGAGTCGTTCAAAGATCCGGATCTTACAATGATCCGGATCTTACAGTGATCCGGATCACTGTAAGATTCGGATCCCTGTAAGATCCGAATCTTTGAACGACTCTCTGCCTTCATTGACATCACTGGAGGCAGGGGGGAGGATTCATAATGAAAGGGGCGGGGCCAATCGTTAGTGTGCCTGCACGGAGTTACTGGACAACAGTAACTCCGTGCAGGCACACTGAGTGATCCGAAGATCCGGATCATGAATCGGATCATTTCAGTGAACGAATCGAAATGATCCGATTCACTTTAATGATCCGAACTTCCCATCACTACTGCATAGTGTGGGAGCAGCGTGAGGTGGAAGCTCCGCCCCCTCGCACTCAGACTGCTGCAGCACCGGATGTCAGGTCAGTGGCATCCTGTCAGCATAGAGGAGAACAGTGTGCAGCTACCAGGAAGTCAAGAGAAGTAGAAGGTGAGTAAAATAATGTATTTTTTGTACTGTATAATGTTTTTTGTATTTGTTAAAAACAAAAAAAATCGGCATGTGTGTGTATGTAAGTGTGTCCCCCTATATGCTCCTCTGCCTCCAGAAATGCCTTATACCCCCCTATATGCCACTCTGTCCCATGATATGCCTTTTAACCCCCTATATGCCAGAGTGGCATATAGGGGTATAAGGCATTTCTGGATGCAGAGTGGCATAAAGGGGGTTAAAAGGTATATCATGGGGCAGAGGAGCATATAGGAGGGTATAAAGCATATCGGGGAGGCAGAGTGGCATATAGGGGACATAAGGCTTTTCTGGAGGCAGAGTGCCCCATGATATGCCTTTTAACCCCCTTCATGCCACTCTGCCTCCAGAAATGCCTTATACCCCCTATATGCCACTCTGTCCCATGATATGCCTTTTAACCCCCTATATGGCAGAGTGGCATATAGGGGGTTAGAAGGCATATCATGGGACAGAGTGGCATATATTATTTTTTATTTAATATGGCAAGCTGGATCGGCTTGCCATATAAAGTAAACAAAAATGTCCCATGATATGCCTTTTAACCTCCTATATGGCAGAGTGGCATATAGGGGGTTAGAAGGCATATCATGGGACAGAGTGGCATATAGGAGGGTTGAGGCATATCAGGGAGGCAGAGTGGCATATAGGGGGGTATAAGGCTTTTCTGGAGGCAGAGTGCCCATGATATGCCTTTTAACCCCCTTTATTCCACTCTGCCTCCTGAAATGCCTTATACCCCCCTATATGCCACTCTGTCCCATGATATGCCTTTTAACCCCCTATATGCCAGAGTGGCATATAGGGGTATAAGGCATTTCTGGATGCAGAGTGACAAATAATGAGATAAAAAGAATGGCGAATAGTGTGACGCGGGTATGTATAAGGGGTGCGTGTGGGTAGAAGAGCTTCACCGTGAGATAAACTATATGGGGCTGGTCTCCAAATTTTTCCAGGGCTGCTTTTCAGTCCCAGTCCGGCCCTGAATGGGAAGAAGATCAGTTTAGTAGTTGGAGAAAGGAGACGTTCCGCTATTTCTACATAATGTATTATATGAGAGAAACCCTACTACAGCCCAATGCTAGATCACTGCATATATTGCCCTTTCTTCAAGACACGGCACAGCCAGGATGGATGGCCGGGGCTTGTAGACATAATGACCATGGTTCATGGTTTGGAGTTTGGGGCTGCGTCCTCTCATGCGTAGAGGCAGTCCTAGTACTCCCTTAATGACACGACACATCCATGATGGACTGCTGGGCCTGTAGAGAACGTGACAGCCCATGTTTATGGCCTGCAGTGTGGGTCTGTGTCCTCTCATGGGTATAGACAGTCCCAATACTCTCTGGTGGATGTGAGGACTCAGTGCTGCCCTCACCTGGTGGTACGAGCAGAAGAATCAATGGAAGAACATGAGTGCGTAGTAGAGTTTCTTAAAATTAATTTTCTTCCATGTAAAGTGCTGGCAAGGTCCTATTATTTTATGTATTAGAAATAAATGCTGTGGCCATTATTACCCGCATTTTGTGTCCGAGTGGTCATGGCCATCATTGTCTCAAGTGAGTTTTGTGGGGAATATGGCCAAAGGGAAGTTGAGGGTTCCACTAGTCATGCAACCTTATCTTCAAACTCCCCTAGCATGCTGGGAATTGTAGTGATGTATATGTTGCTAATCTCTCTCTAATGTCATTTCTTCTCAGTTCTCTGCGGAACATACACCTGTCATTTATGGTGTCCACCCATCGGCCGGCACACCGGGTACGATTCATTTAAGTTTGTTACTGTTGAAGGCAGCTAAGGTTTATTTCAATACCCCCTAATTCAGGGGCGTCCAACCTGTTGCCCTCCAGGACTACATCTCCCATCCTCCTCAGCCAGCTCCTTAGCTGAAAGAGCATTATGGGAGATGTAGTCCTGCAGAAGCTGGAGGGCCGCAGGTTGGATGCCCCTGCCCTAATTGGAGCGTGTGTCATATGGGTATTCACTAAATTAGTTCCTCCAAATGGTTCTAAACATCTGAAATAACGCAATCAACGCGCCCTTATACCCTTATATAGTAGAGCTTTATTATTTTGGGTTGTTTTCATAACTTTTTTTAATTGATTAATTGATTGTATAGGAAGTATTATTGAAGTGTCTGGGTGGATCATGACGGATCAAATTGAAAGCTACGACTTTGACGGTGAATTCATTGACGGGTAGGTAGTCAAGTGAGTTTTTGCGATTTTTATAAATTATTGTATAAATCAGAATCAGAATAAAATGATGGTGGATTTTAATAACACAAATGGGTTTCGAGGTCTCTATTCCGTACGATTCTTTCACTATGGATATGATAGGTGGTGGCGCCACATCCAGGTTTAGGTTACAGGCACTTTCATTTTATTTATAATAAATATAATAAAATAAGTATAATATACATAAAAAAAAAGTTATGCGAACGTGTTTTGCCATTCGGCTTCATCAGAGGGGTAAATGTATGGAGTAACTGTATGTGGCGCTAACTTCTATCATATCAATCATATCAATTGCCACAATATCAATTTTTTTTAAAAAAAAATTCCCTTTCCTGTCCTTATCTGTCTATACCCTCTTATAATCTAAATACTCCTCCAGTCCTACCCCTGGGGCAGGCCGACACACGATATCTCATCGATTCCTACACTTTGACAGGAAAAAAACAACCTGAAACATCATTTCCTAAAACGTTGCGTGTGTTGCATCATAAAACACATGTGACATCATCAAGCTGGTAAAGCTGGAGTCTAACTCAGATTCTCGCTAAATATTGATATTTACTCAATCCAATAAATATTTTAATGCGCTTCTCGTCTTCCATGTTTTTATTGTTAGTCCAGTAATTATGAGGTCGGAGGGGGATGGATTCTTCACAGTGTGCTCGCTGGCTAACAAGGACACGCAGAGCATGTAAGTCCCGAACTAAAGCCACCTCAATGGCTCCGAGCTGACGTAGAAGCCATATTGAATGTTTTGTAATATGCTCCCGTTGCCCACCATAGTTACCCCGTACAACTGGAGCGTGGATACGGGAAGCTAGCGTGCAGAGTCGAAGGAAGCCATATTGGTGAGCCAAACGACTGATGGGATGGGGGGTAGTTCTCTGTTCGCCGCTTCAATATGAAGAGTATCAACATCGTGTTATATGCATTTGTGTTTGGTATCCATGGGAAAACTATGCTTACATAAAAAGAAACTCCTTGACTTATTTCTCCATTTCAGGTTCACAGAATATCAGCTTTTCCGTATTTAACAAAGGCATGTAAGTAAAAAAAGATCACGTAAAAAATCATTTTCTCCTCTAGATCTTTACCTGACCTTGTCGGTTTCTGACCCCAGATGATAACATATCGGCTTCAGGCTAGGAGGACCCCAGAGCTTTCACATCTACTCCATATTATGAGACCCAGTACACCGTCCCGTCTTCCATGGGCTACAAAGTCCTACTGAAGACTCATGAAGCCCACCCCTTAATATCAATAAGAATGAGTTATCATCGCTCTGACCCTGTTTAGGAGTGAAAGCCCCTCTTTAGTACCCACATCTCTTTGTTCTTTCCTCCTCTGATGCCCCTCTATTCTACCCAACGCTTGCTGGGTATGAGGGTATCGCAGGGTTCTACAGCCGTAAAAGCCCCAATAATGTGTCTAGAAATAGCAGGAAATGGGTTATAATAATTTATGTAAATAAAATGTATTCTTCTTTTAAATGTCTTGGTTACATAAATTGGTATGAATAGGTCACTGCTATTAGAAAAATGCCCCCTATGCCCATATGAAATGTCTGGTGGCATGATCATGGTGACGAGGGTCTTCACGGCCGCCCCTAACCGCCGTTGTTTTTTAGGTCTACGGAAAGCAAAGACTCCTGGCTTATAAGTGCAAAGCATGAATTATTCATGTTTCAGACACACTCAGGTATGCCTTCTTTGTAATTTTTCAATGGTGTTTATAGCCTCTTAGCATAATAATTTAGGTTTAAAAGTCGCTGTTCGAGTGTATATATTATAGTTGGGCTGATTCCAAATATCTCATAATTGTGCTGGGACATTCTAATCGTAGAAATCGCAAAATGTGTCCAGGTAGTAGCCTTTTAATTGTGGTTGAATTATGGCTCTATGATCATTACACAATATACTATATATATATATATATATATATATATATATATATAAATGTAATATTCACCTTGAGTATCTGTCCTATTGTAGAAATACTTTCAGTAACCCCCGATTTGGGAAGTCTTGCAGGAGGAACAGATATTACTATCTTTGGCAATTTTTTTGAGCGCCCGGCTAAAGTCAGCGTGGCAGGTAATGGAGAGTTACTGACAGCTTGATAACATACTTGAAAATACTATATAAGTTGGCCTGTGGTGTCCAACTCCAGTTGTTGTAGAGTTGTTGACTCTACAACAACAATGCCCTCCAACGCTCATTTATGGCGATAAGGCCCAATTTGCAGAGCTGTAAGTAGGGGCCCTTGGCACCTGGGGCCAGAGGTCCCATTTGGATACAGGGAACCTGTTCTGAGCCTCGGTAGCGTGTCATTGTTCTCTTGGTTGGCGGGAGTGGGTTTAGGCTTCACCCCTTTCCCCTCCTAGGGTGTCGAGCCACTAGGTAGGAAATCCCTCAGGTATGTCAGAAAGAACCATCTGATACTTTGTGAATTTTTTTGGACATTGATAGCTACGGACGTGTTTTCACTTGCAATTTGCCTCAGGTGAACCATGCGAGATTAAAGATATATCACCAAAAAGCATAATTTGCACAACTGGACCCAAGAGTGGAAGCCAGAAGTCTCCGCATCCAGGTACTGAGTTATATTATGTTTAAAATTATTTTTCAATGAACCTACCAAAAAAATTGAAGAAATTAGAAGTATGTTTCATGTCAAAAAGAGGATTTTATCCCCTACATTATATAAATTATTTTATACAAGTCTCTATTCCTAGTGCCTTCATGGGTTTGGGTTAAAGGCCTTCAGGCTGACAGAAGATACCATGGTTTGGGGTCTTCAATATCAGGGTGCCGCTTTTGCTGGCCGAGGGCAAGAACGAACGAATGAACGAAAGAACGAACGAATGAAAGGAGAAAAAATTGATGGGGAAGTTTGGAAATAAACTTGTCAACTGAAAAATAGAAAGAAACAGGAAAATCGAAAAGAAGAGCTGAAAATATTATTGGAGCTACTGGCACAGAAAAAGGAGACAGAAAGGGGGGAAGGATAAAAGGACAAAGGAGAAGGAAATAAACTTTTGCGAAAAGGAAAGGGACTGAAAGCAGATAAAGTTGGTATTTTAATACCAGGGGCTTCAGTAGAACTCACACAGGTGATCTAGACTAGAATCCAAGCACTCTTTATGCTTCCAATTGATAAATTATCTGTTTTTCTCCTTTAATCTCAGGTAATCGAGGACTGCTGTTTGAAATCTGGAATCGATCGAGGGAAATGCCTTTTCCAGACAAAATGACTCACAAAAGTCTGTTAACGGCCAACGCCAGCTCTCCGGTGGGAATCAGTCTAGAATTAGAGCAGAATTTTAGGTGATGATTGGAACTATTTTTTCTTTGCCTGACTCCTTAACTGCTCCTTTTCAAGCTCTGCGATCTTTACAAATAGCTATAATGATCGGTAATATCACTAAAACTTGAGTGGAGCATCTATACCCCGCAATTGGGTATACATTAACCCATGGAAGGGAAAAGAGCGGTTTCTTAATTATTGCAATTGAAAAGTTATCAAAAAAAAAACCATATTAAGGGGAAGGACAATTTTCATTTCATTGCTCATTCAAAATAGAACTATTTTTTCGGGACCGTATCATGCTTTATTAATATGAATATTCATACACAGAGCAAAACTGAGTGGCTTCTTTGTGGCACCAGAAACAAACAACTATACATTCTGGATCCAGGCGGATAATGCTGCGCAACTGTACTTTAGCCAATCAGAGGATGCAGGAAACAAGGTATAGAGAGCGTTCGCTAAATTGGATGCAAAATATACTGTTATCTCTAAAGAAAACAATAAAACTATCAAAAGGGTGTCATTAAAAAAATCTAAATAACAAAATAAAAATAACTATTTCACATTATCTTTGGTTTGGTCATTTTTTGTAGCTTTTAGTTTTCATGGAAAATATTTTGTCGGTGATATTCAAACAGGAATTTTCTCCAATTTTTTGGCCTCTCGTACGAGACTCTTTTAGTTTTTTTGTTTGCAGTAGTCACCTGGTAGTCTTAAAACTAAAGGACCTTTTTTTAATCTAAAAAAACTATGATCACTGGATTTTACAAAATAAAAGTGTCCTATAAAAAACATTTTTTACAAGTAATCTATTCTCCTAAAGGGGGGTAGTCATCTGCAGGGTATTTAGCATTCATAGACCATAATGGATTTGGAATGTAAAAAAATAAAATAATAAAAAATAAAATAAAAAACCTTAGAAAACTCTGAAAAAGGGAACCCCAAAAATATTTTAAAAACTATAAACAAAAGCTGAAACAAAATATAAAGAAGCGTTTTCTGTGTACCTTTTAGTATATGCCAAGGATAAAGTCCAAAGCATATTTGGTATTTCAGTACTCAAGTAAATTAATATATTTTGAGTTTTTTTGTTCATTTGCATCCGCTGTATAATATCTATATATTGGATTAAAACAAAATGGCAAAAAAGGGTGTTATTTTTTAATGTTTGCCCCCATTGTTAGATTTTAGTACTAACCTAAAATTAACCTGAGATCTATGCCTCATAAAAATGTCATACCTTTTAGGCGGCGGTCTGAACCTGTCTGAATCAGCAATTAGCAACTTAACACCAGGAGAGAGAGTTAACTTACTGTAGAGGTCCTGAGAATAGGCAGTAAAGAGACAAAAAACATTTTCTTTACATATATATTACTGATTTAAACTTGCATTATGTAAGGGGTTTTAGTCCAGAAATATGTAAGATTTGGTAAAAGTGAAAGATCCACTTTAAAAAAATAAAAAATAGAAAAAAAAATTAAATACACAAATTTAAAGATTTCTAATGTATAAAGCACAAAATAACAGTAATATATAGTTATTTATTTTCTTGTGCTTTTAACCATTGCAGTATTGATGAATTATTAGCTTGCTTGAACAAGGAATGCTACGTTTATTCAAATGTAGATGATAAGAAGAATAAAGAGGCCCTTAAACTCAAAAAAAAAAAAAAAAAAAAAAAAGTATGCATTATAGAAAAATGTTCTATAATGTTCTAAAGGAAGACAGGTAGAAAAAGATACATAGTATTTCAATTTAAGCATAATTCTATTGAAAAGTTATTAAATAAGCATAAAAGGGACACATGGAGTAATAACACCCTTTCAGGGTGCTTAATAAACTCAGCAGAACCACCCTATGGTGCATTACACCACCTGACGCGTTTTGCCTGTAATTATTCCCATGTCGATGCACAAGTTTAAATACTGGATCTTTTTTTATATAATATAGAAACTCATCAAGGATATTATTTTTTTCCCCATTGGTTTTTCCTGCAGGTCCAGATAGCTTCTATACCAGATGGCATTTCCGCTTGGTCTGATCACTGGGAGGTGAACTGGGGTTTCTGGTGGCAACAGAAATCTCCTAAAATTGAACTTGTCGAAGGAAAGAAATATTACATAGAAATGGTACAGCGTGGAAGAGGACCACGATACGACATGACAATAGGGGTGCAGATCCACAATACCTGGTTAAACCCAGATATAGTGAATAGCTACAGGAGAGAAAAACATCAAATAGAGGCAAAATCATCCCAGCTTCCAGATATCCAGGTGAGGAGCCTGTGTACTAAGATGCCCCCCGCAGGTCAAAAGGTGACGCTCTACCTCTACAAAGTATCAATTGAGCTTTCCAAGCTTGAGCTTGATGGAAATCGACCGTAACAAACAACATAAAAAAAACATAGCTGTTTAGGAGTACCCATTGAGTATGCAGACTATCGAGATTACCATCAAGAATATTATGTTCAGGAGTCACAGATACAGACGTGAAATCTGGACAGCCTATTTTGCATTATATTAGAGTTCCTCACCACGTTCTCCTAGCCTGATCATTTTAGCATCGTTTTCTTTCCCCAGATTCTGACTCTTTCTGGAGAAGGACAGATCCGGTTTTGTTGGGGCGATGCATCTAGTAATCCCGTCCCAGTCAACGCTACAGCCGACCAAGTGAGTACAGGAGCCTGCAACACAGTCTCAAAGTCAAATTACTCTTGGGTTGGAACGTCCACAACAAGATCAAACCCCATAATTAAGGCCACTAACCTTGCGGAATTCATTGACCTTGTTCCCGATACTCCTACAGCGTTCTAGAACAAAATATTTGGTTACATTACCACTCAAATATTAAGCATGGGTCATGCAATTGTTTGCCTTTTTTATAGAATATGTGGTTTTATGATAATTGCGCAATAATTTCCAGAATGCTTTGCTTAATAGAGACACCAAGAGCTTGATCAATAATTAAAATCCAACTCCCATGGCACAAATCCAAAAAATTATCCCTAATCGTTCACATTCACACAACTGGCAGGCTGATAATCGCAGCACAATGTGTGCCATTCCATGTCCGATGAGATCAGAAGATGACTTTTAATGATGTTGGCACAGGTTACTGCCACAGCTGAAGCTCATTACAGCCCATGTTGTTGAACCAGTGGTGTTATAACGTTTAAATATGATTATGTTTGCCCTTATCTCTCAGGCAGATGCCCAAATACATAATCTGGAGCCAACTCCTTTATATTTTACTCTGTATTAATGATATCAGAGCCTCCAAGTCCTACTGGCAAATCATAGCTGAAATCCCTGCTTGAATACAGATGACTTCATTACGATGTTAAAATTATTAAAATCTCCTAGACTCAGGGATGTTAAGTTTGATGTTTAAACATGGCCATATGATTCCGAGACGGTTCTCCTTTCCTCTAGATCCAAGCAGCCTTGGAGGACATGCTTTCTGTCCATTGCGCCAGAGAGGACTCCTCCGCAGATATATTTCTACACAATGGATTTGAAGAAGGTAACATGCAATATCATGGTATGAACACAATCCTAGAGGGAAGCATGTTAAGAGGTAACACAATGTTACTGGGCAGAATACCGAAGGGTATTGTGAGAAAAATCTGCTCTACAGAAGGGGTAGTAGATATGTAGAATATATTTTCGGTGGAAGTAATGTAGATGTGGTAAAAGAGTTAAGGAGGGCTTGGGATGTGCATAAAGCTATCCAAAAGGGTAACTGAAAAGGGACAGATTAGAGGGGGCAATAGTTTTTTCTACCATCACTATCTATATTATCAGAAGATCCATCTCCTTTTGCCCAGACACTTAAATGTACTTTGTCAATATCCCTTAGATGATGACAATGGGGTCTAAATGACTGGTAAGAAGGATTCTTTAATATCCTTGATTCTAGATAGTCCGCTGTTGGTTCAGGAGACAGCGCAGTCACCATTCATGATATGTACTTACAAAGCGCTTCCGTAGGCATTGTTTGTTTAGAGCGCCAACTACTGATCTCCTGGAAATTCCATGAGAACCTCAGGAGACCTCGCATGGTAGTCTCGGCAAGCTGATGAGATGGGACCACTGTTTGCCGTATCGCTTTGTTTCAGTATTAGTGGTCGCTTGTCTTTCAGGCTCGGCTGGACTAGGAGGAGATCGTGGCAAATGGACAGAACCTCACTGTGGCAGAGCCAGCACTTTCATGCCAAAGTATCTTTTTAATGGGTCTCACTCAACAGTCTATACGTTAAATAAATACAGTCACGTGAGTATGCACAGTTAGGATACCGCCTTTGAGATGATTGGGTGTATAATCAATATAAGAAATATATAAATACAAGCATTTGAACACATATATATATATATATGCAAGTCTAAGAAAATAAACAATATCTTTTTTTCTTTCTTTTTTAGTTGTGCTTTGCATACAAAGGATATGCGGAGATCACTCTGGTGGTCTCGTTTTCATACAATAATACCTTTCTAAACACAATAAAGAAAAACAATTCATGTGAATCAGGATTTGATATGAGAAACACGGACAGGTACGTTAAACCTTATTCAGGAGCCCGGTACGCGAACCAAAGTCTACTTTTATTTGTTTCCTATGCGTCCTACTTAAATTTGGAATTTTCTATACCAGTAGAGAGATAGCTACAGCTAAAATGCTAAATGGTTAAAAAAAAAAGCAAATTTTAGGTCTCTTCTATAATATAAGAAATGATATATATATATATATATATATATATATATCATCTTGTGTTTTGATTTATTATTTCGACCAAATATTTTGGGTTTTGGCAAATCCAGTTCTGAGTGGTTTTCTCAAAGTTTTTATGTAGAGTTCCCCAAACAGCACAACTTCATCTTCCATTTCATTGAATCGGAAGGTGAGAGCAGAAATAGAGTATCGCTGTTTAATACAATTTTCTGATACGAAAGTTTTCTTTGTGGATAATGAGACGCTTGTTCAGGTGGAAATTTGGCTGCGTCGATCTGTGGGATTGTCTACAAAGTTCGGGATCGTTGAAAGACGTACACACGGAGTCAGCGGTGTTGGTGGATCAGATTGCTCTGGGGTATGTGGAAAACGGAGAAGACGAGAGTTGGTTTTATGTCGATGACGTTATGGTGACAAACAGAAGCACGGAAGGTATCTGCCCCGCTAATTTCATTGACAGCATACAAAGTTGTGGTATGACATTGATAAGAAAACATATAAAAGAGCTCTAGAGAAAACATTATTCTGTTCTTGTATAGTTTTTCAAGTGGATCCAGAGCCAGCCCAACCTGGTGGACATTTTCCTGACGCCATTTTTATCGCTGGGAAATACCCAACATACAGCTTGACTTCATTGGTTGGGAATTGTGGCATCGGTCTTCCTCTAATAGAACTCTGGTACGGTTCTCGTGTTTTTTTTACAGGTTTAGTCTGTACTCACGTCGTTAATATCTGAGAAAGTGTCATGCTGTTGGTCTTTTGTTCAACACAGTAATGGTTCCACCGTGGCGGGGTCGGGAAGAAGCGATCAGCTCACACAGTCAATGAGATACGGAGATGGGACTATTGTTTTAACCGTCCAAAGGCTACAATCAGCCAGCCCGCCAATCGGAGGAACATTCTCAGTCCACGTGTCAGACGTGGTCATTAAAGGTAGAATCGACTTAGCTGTGTTTAGTAAATTAACGAAAGGGAGAAGTACCCAAATGGGGTGATATAAGATGAGACCTAGATGTCTCTGTATGTCTAAATGTGAGCAAAACTGTGCCATCTTGGAATATTTTGTCGATTTGGCATGCCCGGTGGCTGACCATCCCAGCTGGCTAATTGTGATTTCTGTTTAACTGCTTTTTATATATAGGTATACCTGTGAATATCTCTCCTTCCCGTCTCAGAAGGCTATTGATAGACAATTCAGACAATTACACTTCTCCTTATATCAATACAAGCGATTTTACTGTCACCAAGGACCTGGACACATGTTTCCACGTCATCTGGACATTATCGTGGACTAGCAGAACAGGGGACCTACCCAACCTCTTCACTGTAAGATTCTAATGCCAAGAATCTTATATATTTTAGAGAGTGTCTCACAATTGATAGGGGAATTCTAGCCTAGAAAATAGTTTTTTTTATGTGTTTAATGCATATTGGATTATATTTTGCATAGACTCCAATGCTTTTTTCCGCATTCAATATTTAGTTATTGAAGTTAGAAAATAAGATCTCTGTATCTTTCTGTAGATGTCTGTATTATTTCTCTCCTGTCCTGTTGCCTCAGAAAAGTGTAATCAAGAAGCATATTTAACTAGACTTACTGCAAATGGCCTGTAGGACCTCTGTTTAAGCCAATAGGGTGCTCCTATTAACATGATTGGGTGTAGCTACTGCCAAGTGGATGTCGAACATCAATGTTCAGCTAATGTACGTGGAATTGACTGCAGCTACTCCCATTGGCATCAGTAGGGGTTCAACAGAGCATGTGCAGAAAGCATACTTAAGTATGCTTCCTGCTTTCAGCAGGGGCAGCTGGAGGAGGAGGAAAATGAGGCAGAACTTTCATTTTCAAACTCTAAAAACTTAAGAATGCCTGCGTTAAATTACATTTAGGAAAATAGAGATTAAAATAGGGCTGGATTGATATTTTAAGAATAGACAATATATTATTGTTTTGGAAATTCTGCGGCCCACTAAGTTATAGGTTGACTGTAAATGGCTTACTGAGCCATACAATATCTTTCCAGGTATATCCTGAAAGTCTCACTGGTGTGGAGCCCTCTATCAGAACCCGAGTTATTTATGATGGGGGAGTTTTTATATGGCCCATACTTGGAGACATGCTGGCCACGGCTAACACGCTACCCCAGGTAGGTTACACAATAACATAGCTTTTCTCTTTGAACGGTTTTAAGTTGCTTCTTTTAAGATATGAACCACTACCATTTTCTAACCCGCCTGATCTGCATTAAGTCAGGAGAGTGATATATTTTTTCTTGAGCATCAAGGGTGGATGGTAGAGCCTTCTTAAAAAGCTTCTGGTCTGTTTATGATCCTACAGCTCCCCGAGACTGGCATCATGCTGGTGGCCGTCTCTGCTAGATAATCAAAGTAAACATAAGTGAAGTATCTCCAGCAGGAAAGAACTTTACATGGTGACATTGTAAATTGCCCCGCATGTTAAATTATAGAAATCTGCAAGCAATGAGTTAGGATATGAACTTCAAGAAAATCCAGGATTTTCTGTCTATATTACATCGGTTGTAATGAGCTTCATTTGTGGCAGTGAGATAGGTGTGTGGCCGTCTGCTGTATATATATGTCTACAATTCTACATCAACATAAAATAAAATGCTGTCACGTTTATCAGCAGCGGACCATATGCTACATTATTACACTGGCTGCCAGAGTGGTAATGAGAGGGGTTATTGTAATCCGGCTCACCGTGGCGGTCGGAGCCTGGGGCCGACGACCTGCATTAACAGCAATAAGGAGTTTTCCTTTGATTTTATCCGACACAGTGGTATAGATATGGAATCAGCGCATGCTGGGCTGCGATTCTGAGATCTGTGTATTTAGGTACAATTTTCAGATGCAGTCCTCATTTTCAGCAAAAGTCTGGATTTTAGATGGGCCATTGAATGGAGATCATGGTGTCCAAGTGTTCAATGTCCATACTGGCATTCCATATCACTTAACGTTTCCATGATTTTTATAAACCATGTTATCTAAGGACCTTTTTTAAACATTAAAATCATCCTGTAATCTCATCCAGCGAGTTATGACCTTGAACAGCTTGCACACGGTCTGTATCCATCCAGTGAACGGTAGAGTGGATTTGGTGACACGCATTTTTATATTACTATCCGTAGGTCGCTGTCCACGTGAATGACATTCCAGCCGGCTGCTCGGGGCGCTGTTCCTTTCAGCATCTTCCCGAAGTGACACCGCTCGTGATGGATGTTCAGTACACTGAAGGTATTACCTAACAACAGATAATACGAACGTTCAGTCTGATCCACGAAGCTTCATAGAAGACGCTGGGGTTTATTTAATGTTCTCCCTTGCCCCTGCCTAAGGGTGACCCTGATGCTCTCAACAAAAAAGGGTGGAAAGTAACTCTTTAGGGGGGACTCATGAGTTTCCAGAGCTCAAACAAGTTTTGTATACGTTTAAAATAACTCACATAACACATGCAACAGTTCCAACCACTTTGAATGGTGCGCTTTCGCCACTCCTCATGTCCTCACCTTAAATTCACAAAACATGTGATGATGATTAAAGAAAATAAACTCTTTGTTCAATGTAGGGAAATATATATATATATATATATATATTTTTTTTTTTATTTTAAAGTACCCACACTTGCTATTATATAAACATTAACCCACTGATGCTATGAATTCACATTTTGTTTTAAGGCAGTGGGTGTGAAAGGCAGGTCAGTATTACTGGATCTGGTTTTAGTGAAAAGATTGAAGACCTGACCATAGAGATCAACCAGATAATATGTAATGTTATGAATGCAACAAGATCACAGATCATATGCTGCGTGGAAACATCCGTACCCCTGGGACAGCATAGGGTTAAACTTCAAGTCAAACCCTATGGTTTTGCAGCCAATTCTACCGGCACCCACCTCTTGCTTCAAGTGGCACCCAGCCTTTTAGTTGCTACTCCTTCATCAGGTCCACAAACGGGTGAGTCTAAACATCTTTCTGCAGTCACAAAGCATTTTGCTTTCTCTCTAAAAGTTGATAACACTATCACAATATGGAAAGTGAAAATTAACAATTACTATACAATGGACAAATAACTTAATTGGCCATAACAGAAGAATAAGAAACCCTGAGCTCACAATCTATATCACTCAAATTGTTCTTAAAAAGTTCTTAAATTACTTTTGAAACATTGTATCACTCCCATCACTCCTGTGTTCCAATGGTCCTTTATCACTCCCATCACTCCTGTGTTCTAATGGCCCTTTATCACTCCCATCACTCCTGTGCTCCAGTGGCCCTTTATCACTCCCATCACTCATGTGCTCCAATGGCCCTTTATCACTCCCATCACTCCTGTGCTCCAATGGCCCTTTATGACTCCCATCACTCCTGTGTTCCAATGGCCCTTTATCACTCCCATCACTCCTGTGTTCCAATGGTCCTTTATCACTCCCATCACTCCTGTGTTCCAATGGCCCTTTATCACTCCCATCACTCCTGTGTTCCAATGGGCCTTTATCACTCCCATCACTCCTGTGTCCCAGTGGCCCTTTATCACTCCCATCACTCCTGTGTTCCAGTGGCCCTTTATCACTCCCATCACTCCTGTGTTCCAATGGCCCTTTATCACTCCCATCACTCATTGATGGTTAGAAAACCCTTTTGTAATTATGTTACAGCCAGAAATGCCCTTGTTTTACATGAAAACAGCTAAGAGACCCCAAACCTTTAAACTGTGGTGTTTTTAATCAATGTCAGTAATTATTTGGGGACTAATTAATCTTAAGGCATTTAATTTGATAAAAAAAATTTAAACTGATGCCCACCATGTTAAAATATTTTAAATGCACTACCTTGACACCCCATAAAACAGTTTTTCTATAAAACCATCTTTCAATGACTTCTGTGCAGGAGGACAGTTGGTGCGACTAAGAGGTTTTGGGTTTGGTAAATCGGTCCTGGTGTATTTTGGATCTCGACAATGCCCCCTCAATTCAAGTAACTCGGGCACAATTGTGTGTACCTCACCACCTCAGGTAAATACGTGTATAGAGTTATATATATATATATATATATATATATATATATATATATATATATATATAGAACCAACTGGTTTATAGGCATTCTAAAGAACAAAAATGGATATTGGCTTCAGAAAAGTTTGTGATACCAACATTCATAGAGTGAGATGTAGTTTTATGTAAACTTTTAAGACCACGGAGGTCCCTTCTTAATTACATCTGCAGAAGAGACGTCTGAGGCCTTGGAAGCTGATGGGGAAGGGGAAGCTCATTTGTAAAGGCAATAAAATAATCGCATCCGCTCGCAGCCATGAATTTAAGAAAGATTGCAAAAATATGATTTTTTTCTAATTTAGTATAGTTTTTTTTTTTTTTTTTTATTATTATTATCTCTAATAATTATGATGTTTTATGTATTTATATGATTCTAAAAGAAGAGACCTACTTCTCCTGAACAAAATGTTGTATAATTTGCGTGGATACATCAAATCTGGGAAAAAGAGGATTCATTAGTTTAACAAACATATGGTAAAACATGACAAAAAAATATTTTGGTCCTTCGGTTATGAGAACCCCCGGGACTGAAGGAGTTAAAGTGAGGTTTTTACTTGTCTGACGCGACTAAAGAGTTGTTTTTTTTTAATTTAGTTTAAACCATGAAGACTATTTTCCCTCGACTAAACAGAATTTCTGCGTCCTGTTGTGTAGGAGCCTGACACGAGCTCTGACGTGGACATAAACATGAAGATCGGAGAGCGGTGGGTCTCGTTCCCGGGAACCTTTAAATACGATCCTTCCTTAAATCCCGTGATATTATCCTTGAATCCCAACGCAAGCAGCCCTGCAGGTATTATGTCTATTTCTGATACAATAGATACATTTTAGCCGTCACATCTTATACGAGTCCCTGAATAAGTACGGTGGGAACTTCCCCAGCTCTTAACGTTATTCAGCTGAGGTTGTCCGTTGAGTCCAAGGCTTGAGGACCTTCTGTCGATATAAAGTGTTAGAGTGAGTGAGTGTGTGTGTGTCGGAGGCAGGCGCATCACTATGAATTATGGGTGTTGATTCACTTAGACAAACAACCTATCAGCACCTGCTTTTTTTTTGTCACATGACAATTAAGTGTTCCCGGAATTTTTACATGGATTAAGCTGTACTTTGGTTTAAAATACTGCATTTTGTTCTCAAAGTGTTTAATCCAGAGGCTTAGGTAGAACAACACCTAAAAAATAAAATAAAAAATTGGTTTTATTATCATCGGAATATTGTTGCATTACCTTTTTCCAGTTCAGTATCGAATATGCCTCTTACGTCCGGTGTATTTAATTTATATTCTCGTTGCTCTGCTGTATTCTTCATCAAGGTGACCAGGAACTTCTCATTACCATGTCATCCTTTGACGCCGAGGCGAACTGGGACGTAAAAGTCACGGTTCACAACAGCGTTGCTGAGATAAAAGGCATGACACCACATGGGGTGGAAGTGACGCTGCCTCCCTTACCCACCGGCGTCTACAACGTTACTGTCACAATTCATGGAATAGTTATCAAAAGCACTGGGTATGTATCCATATGGGAGTTGGGTATCTGATGGGAGTTGGGTTTTTTTATGTGTTCATGTAGCTGTCGTTTCTCCTTGGTGTTTCTTTCTTACCTTTCTCCTTGCTTTACTGGTTTCTTGGCACACGGACATAGTGGTACTGACATAGTATTTGGCATTGTGGGATCTTGGACCTCTGTCCATTTAGATGCCCCCACCACCACCACCTTCTATAGAGAGTATAAAAGGATCTGTGGCGCAGGTACAGATTGGAAGCGCTCCTGGAGAATCTGCGTGTTCACGACCAGCCGTTCTGTACTCTCGGTAGTGAGTGTTGGCTGATGCTGACACAGGCTTCCCCCACGTTGTTAAAGTAACCAAGCTAAGTAACTTCTTCTGACATAATAAATCACATTTAATTGGATGATCGTGTATCTGGTGTTATGTTATTTACGAATCTGCTTTAGTTTGCTGACTTAAAGTCAAAAAAAGGCTATGAAAACAAACATGAGCAAAATATAGGGGCTCACTCTACCGTCTGTTCCAAATTGGCTGTAATGAGCTTCAGCTGTGGCAGCAAAAGTTTCCTCAGACGTCATCAGGTGCACAGTAGTTTAGGTGTGAATTCAGCACATACTGGGCTAAGATTATTAGACATTCACTAAATTAGTTTGTGCGTCTGAAAAGTTAGCAATTTTTTTCTAATCAAATTTTTTGGGGGGGAATTGCTTACCAGTGAGTCTGTTTTTAGTGAGTAATTCTCTTTTTTCATTAAATGTCCAGTTTTTCCAGGGGTTACTGAATCACGTCTATTATGTTTTATTGACATGTGCATGAGACACGATAAGCTGCTCATTTTTTTTAATCTTTATTATTATTTATTGATTTATATAGTGCCCTCATATTCCACAGCGCTGTACAGTGGTTTATAACACAGTCTTAAGTTTTTGCAACATGTTTTATCAAATAAGGAAAGGTTGGGTGAGCACCCTGCTAAGAAATACTTTTTTTTTTAGTTTAGTTTTTAGAAACGTATTGTACAGAAATATATGTAGGTAATAAAATTCTTTCTGTCTTTATTGATTTTATTTCAAGTCAAAGCAACTAAGACCCGGATATAATTTTTATCGACTCAAGCCAATGTTCACCGTTATTCCCATAGCTGTTTTTCTGTGGCTACAAAAAAAAATAAATCTTTCTTTTTTCTGGATAATTTTAAATTAACATATTTTGTATTGAAACTGCATTATAATCAGACAAGTGCTGTGGCCTTTCTGACAATCACATTATCCTAAGGAAAAGACAGGCACCACCACAACACAAGTTATACGTTTTTTTAAAGGTTATACATTAAAAATAAAAACATATGTGTTTTCCAGAAATCACGTAAAAAAATAATGAAATGGGTTTTTCATTTTTTAGGTGATAGATTACAATGGTCGAAATATGTTGCTTTTTGAAAAACGTATATACTCTTTATACTTATGTGCAACGCATTTTACATCTGTGTGTTGCTCAGAGGGTTAAATAAATAAATAAATATATATATATATATAGATATATATATATATAGGTATATATATTTTTATGCAGTCTATCTATATATCTAGATTTATACATATATATATATATATATAATTTATACAGTCTATCTATATATCTAGATTTATATATATATATATATATATATGTATCATTTATACAGTCTATCTATATACGTAGATTTATTTATTTATATATATATATAATGTATACAGTCTATATAACTAGATTTATATATATATATATATATATATATATAATGTATACAGTCTATATAACTAGATTTATTTATATATATATATATAATTTATACAGTTTATCTATATATCTAGATTTATTTATATTTATATAATTTATACAGTCTATATAACTAGATTTATTTATATATATATATATATATATATATATGTACATAGTTATCTTTTGACTTTAACCGTTGAGACACTTTGATGTTTTAAATTATTCTTTCTAACTACATATTCACAATTAGTGGAATTAATCTGCTTTGAAAACCCTCTTTGACTTTGTTACAAAAGGACAATCCTGCGGAAAGCCACCGGCATCGTTGCTGTTGGCAAGGGCGCTACTTTCCCAGATCATTTCCTTTTCTAAACAGCAAAGGAAGGTGACCGGCTAAAAAATGACATCATTTTTTAAGATATTATTACTCGAGAAATGTTTGGTAAAGTCAGCCCGAAAAAGAATTCATGTTTTCCACTCATGCTTTACTTTCACTTACTTTTTTTCAAGTTCGGCGCCAGTTATTCGGTACGTGTTGAATACGTTTGTCGTGGATCCATGCTGTGGTTCATTCCTGGGTAATTATCAAGATTTTTTGTTATCTAGTAAGAAAAGTAATGTTTCTGAAGGCAGGTGAATGTAAAGTAAAACATCTTTACATTAAACCCAAGCATCTGACCCTACAGTTTTAAGTCCATCAAGTTCAACCGTTTTACCTAACCTTCCTATTCTTGATCCAAAAGAAGGGAAAACCCCCCCTAATTAAGCTACTTCCAATTCTGCCATCGGGGGGGAAAAAGTTCCTTCTTGACTCCAAGAGGCAATCGGATTTCTCCTTGGGTTATATTTTAAAGTTAGTATTTCCCTCATTTTCTCCTTTAGGTGGAACCATAATCACAATTTTCGGAAAGGGGTTCAGCACCAATACGTCCCTGATATCAGTCAGCATTGGAGGACAGCCGGGTAGCGTTATAACATCCACTAGAGAAACAATCACTTGTCAAACCCCTCCGTACTCCGGTCTAAGCCCAGAGCTGGACGGGATCCCTGCGGTTATAAACGTTTCCGTTTCAGGCTACGCGGCTACGTATATAAATACCGGACTGCCAAACACGACGGACCTTTTCTTCTTCTATCGAAAAGATTGCACCCCAGTGGTCTCTAATTTCTCCTGGTTCATAGAAGACAGAACCTTACAGTTACATTTATCGGGTTTGAATTTAACCCATCTCCTGATTCTGTTGGAGAACTCCCGTTACCAACCGAAATACAAAGAGAACTTCACAGAATGGCGGGAATCGAACATTCCGATTCCGTTACATGACTTTGAGGCAGGGAGATACCTTATGAAGTTCTACCACGAACCAATGGGGTACGCAAACACGACGTCACCGGGCCAAGTTCTTGAACTCTTGCCTCTCGTATATTCAGTATCCCCTGATCACGGACAGTTGTGTGGTGGAACTCTACTGACTATATCAGGCAGTTTCTTTATAACCCCCCAAAGTTACGTTACCGTGAATCTGTCACATGACTATAGTTGCCTTGTTCGAAGGTTTAACTTTAGTACGATCGAATGTGTCGTTCGGAATGATGGCATTCCCAGCGTATCATCTCCTGCGCATCTTAATGTATCGGTTATTGTGAACGGACTCACCGGGGTTTGCAAAGGGAGCTGTCGTGTCTACCTGAGTCCTGAACAGACCCCTGTAGTCAACGGATTTGTCCCAATATTTGAAGGAAGTCTATGGATTCTCCGATTTCATGGTTACGGGTTAATGAATGCGACGGAGACCCTTCATGTACATATGGACAATGACATACCATGTTACGTGACCCTGATCAATGATAAAGTGGCAGAATGTCATATCCATAACATAGCTGCTGGCAATCACACGGTTAATATTCTAAATGCGGCCAAAGAGGATATCTGTTTTCCACTCATTTCTTTTAACTTTTCCATAACTCCTAAAATAACGTCTTTCTCGCCGATTTATTATGGCACAAATGGCGGGGGTCTCCTGACAATAAGGGGCTCAGCTTTGCAGGGGAAGAACATCACACTTGTCTACATAGGAGCTGAGAGCTGTCATATCGTAGATATGAACTACACAGTGATCTCCTGCATTGTCCCATCCGGAAGCGGAACATTCTCCGTAATGATCAACGTTGACCGTTTTAACCATTCCATTGGGTCTATACGATGCCATGAACAATATACCCCAGTGGTGTATTCCTTACTGGAGAATAATAAGACCTTCAGCTTAACGGTATCAGGGATTACTATTCCGGAGAACGTGCAAGTTTTTGTCGGAGACTCAAGTTGCGCTCCAGTATCTGGAAACGCATCCACCCTGCAATGCCCGGTCCCCCGACTTCCAGCGGGGACTTATCAGGTCAGATGCCTCGATCGACAAAGAGGATGGGCATCTTCCAATACGACCTTCATATCTCCCCTCGGAGTAAGGGCAGTGAGAAATAACATTGGTGAGTTATCACACAGCAAGTTATCGACATAGTGAGGATTGTGGTGCTATCCTTACCGATCTCCCTTTTAACCGTATTTTTAACGTGCAGCTAAACTACTTTTTTTTTTTTACTTCCAGATTGCATTGAAAATGGGATTTTACATTTTTGCGGAGAGGGGTTTTCTCCGGGAAATACATTGATTACCATCTGTGGGACCCCGTGTGAAGTACTAGATCATCTCACATCAGTGACCGAAATCTATTGCTCTCATTGGCAGCTGAACGGTAAGTTACAATCTTAGAAATCGTGTTTAGGGAACATTTGTTATTTGAGGAAGTAAATGTATCTGGTCAACAAACCTTAGAACGGTGTGAGTTTGACCCGGCGTCTCTTGGCAAAGCCACTACCCCCGGAAAAGGGGAGAGCTCCCGGGGGCAATTCATATGTTTACCTCCCAACAAGACATGATTTTACTAGATTTGTGCATTTAAATTTGCATGAATGTTAACAAAATTGACCAATTTTGTTTATTTATTTGAATTTAGTTTTCCGCACTCACTCTCTGTCAGGCTGTTTCTCGCATGCTCTCTCAAAGTCTCCCTACCTTGTCTGTCTCCTTTCTTCTGCTTTCTTCTCTGGTGAGCCGAAGCATTGCCCTGACCTCCTCGATCACTTCCGCATCAGGGTGGAGGCTCGGCACGCGCCACTGGGACATCTCTTCCCTGATTGGAGGAATGATGGAGAGGTTGCCGTCATGGTGTTTGCCGAGGCTCTGCCCCAATGCAGAAATGCTCCAGGGGGCCAACATAATGCATACAGATCTGTGGGGATCTTTCTCTGCAGATCTGTCTACATTATTTTGGCCTAATGGAGACTCAGGAGCCTCGGCACACAACACAGTCACAACTTCCAATCGGGCAGAACCTTTCCCTGACATGATGAAGGTGTGCTCCAGGAAGCACAGGTAAGACAAGGGGATCACTGGGAGAATAAAGAAAAATGAAGATGAAGGAGAATAAATGGAGAACAGGAAGAGAAAAAGAAGGAGTGGAGAACAAAAAGGGGTGCTGTTGAAACATGCAGGGAGACAGCCCTCTGGATTTTGTCTGAACTGAAACAAAAATCATTGCCCGAAAACAAATGGACCAAAAACAAAACATTTGTCTGAATCATTTTTCGCCATTTCACTAAAGTAGAATCTTTGTGATGGGATTCTAGCGCGTTTGATGCGTCTCAGCAGAATCACTCATTTAGGTAAGCTTATGGAATATTTTAGTTTTCCAGGCATGTGGCAATCTGGGCAGAGAAAAATAGGATTGAAGTAGAACATTTACTTTTAATGGATAAATGGGTCCTTTAAACAGATTCCCATCTGTCCAACCAATTTCTTCTGAAAAAAAGAAAAAAACAAGGAATTTTATGATAGATGTATAGAATAATTTATTTCTTACACAAAAAAAAAGAGTCTAGTTTCAAAGCAATGATTCTGTATTTTAGAACCTGCACTGCGAAAGGCTTCAAACTTCCAGACAAAGCAACCCCCCCCCCTCCTTGGGTTTCCATAATGTGGCAATGGGGCATTTAAACGTTGGGTTTAAGAAACTGGTACCCCTTGAACCAAACCTCAATGTTCAGCTGACTGCCCCTTAGCAGTTGAGCAATGAATACCCTAGGTAACTTTTCAAATTTAAGCCACATGGCCGATATCAGGGAGTTCTTTTAGTAATCTTAGGTTTTTTGGTATTCTTTGCTGGCGGATGGATGTTGAAAGTGGCTTTTAAGACCTTCTGTGTTTTTTTACAGATTGGGTTTTGATTGCTTATATGAATTTCCTTTTTATTCTATTGTATTTGTAGTTAACAATCTACACAGACTGTGTTTACTAGTAACTGCCACTAGGTGTCGCTAAAAGATTGTATATTCTTTTATAAAAGTTCCATACTGACCCATCCCCAGCCTGCTACGGATACCCATAGACCATCCATCACTGACATATCTACCATAACTACATTAAAGGAGTAGGTGCGATGATTGCTGATTAAAGTATTGAAAGTGAAATGGAGTTACACATACCTTACAAGTGTCCCTCTCTAGGCACCTGAGGACGTCTCCCTCTTTCCTCCCCTGATGCCCCTTTTTTGTAGGAGCTCAGAATGTTTGCTGGATATGAAGGTATCGCAGGGTTCTACAGCCATTAAAGACCCAATAACGTGTATATAAACAGAAATAAAAATATAAACTGAGAAAATTACATTTTTCTTTTAAATGAAACTTATGAAGAACCACGAGTAGCTACCAATCGCTTCTCGGCACTTTTGCTAAGATCAAGTGAATACATGGGAAAGCTTGGTCCTCTGGCCGAGTGGTCATTATGGTCCCTGAGGGTCGCAATGGAAGCACCATATGCACCCCAGACCTATGATTTTGCCCGTTCATTGCTCATGCCTCTCACTTTGTGCAAATTACCCCAGTCCGTGCCTGGAGGGAGAGGGGTTCTTTCTTAAATACCAGACATTGAGGGCACTTGAACCCAAACTAGCACTGGAAGGATCATCATCTGGGATCATTGTCATGATGGCTGGGGTGTCCCTGTAATTGAAGAAGACCCATTGTCTGGCAGGT
The DNA here is from genome assembly GCA_029215755.1 of Spea hammondii. Taxonomy (NCBI): domain Eukaryota; kingdom Metazoa; phylum Chordata; class Amphibia; order Anura; family Pelobatidae; genus Spea; species Spea hammondii. The sequence goes on from JARDYJ010000003.1 coordinate 125,505,523, forward strand.
GGATTCTGACCAGAAGAGGTCAGCGTTTCCCCTTCCTTAACTAAATGCCGTATCTTCACATGACGGTGCAGAGCAAGCTGACGAGCCGTCAGTGACAAGAGTGACTTGTAATCACATGCTAAGAAATAAAAACCGAGTGCTAAACGAAGCTTTAGCATTTTAAGCAGATCATAGGCACCCGACTGTCTTGCGACTAATGAAGCTAAATCATTACTCACGTTAAAGGAGATGCTTTTTATCAGCTGGTATTTTGGTTGCTTGCACGCGCTGGCAGGAATACGTAACACGCAATGCTGCCCTTTACATTACTGTATTTGCTCGATTATAAGACAAGCTTTTTTCTTAGAAAACAATAATCTGAAACAAAGTCCTTCTTTTAATCGCTGAATCAGCTCTTCTGCCGCCTGCCATAGCTGCCGGAACACATTATATGCATTCAAAGACTTGCCAGGCTCTGAACTGCAAGCCCAAAGTGCAGACACGTGTGGGCACAGGTCACGTGTGTTACTCACGTGACGCCACCACTAAGCAAGAATCTTCACAAAGTACATGCTGAATAATGCAGCCTGATCTCCCACTGCGCTGCCTCAGGTACAAGGGGGCATTTTGACAAATTAGACCTCTTGAAATCGTCTATAATTCTCACTTCTCCTTTACTTTTATCTAATTGATAGAGCTTTCCTAATACTACCTTATAGCTGGTAGTAAAAAAAAAGTTTGGGGTCACTGAGCTATTTTCAAGTAAAACAAGTTTCTGGCTGTAACAATAATTACAAAAGGGTTTTCTAACGATCAATCATCGTGTACCATTGGAACACAGGAGTGATGGGAGTGATAAAGGGCCATTGGAACACAGGAGTGATGGGAGTGATAAAGGGCCATTGGAACACAGGAGTGATGGGAGTGATAAAGGGCCTCTGTACTCCTATGAAGATATTCCATAAAAAATTAGCCATTTCCAGCTACAATAGTCATTTACAGCATTAACCCCGTCTGCTCTAGATTTCTGATTCAATTTCATGTTTTTTTATTAGACAAAATTTGCATTTGTTTCAAAAACAAGGGAATTTCTAAGTGACCCCAAACTTTTGAACAGTAACGTGTATGTATATCTTGAGAAACTAAAATGATTTTCTTTTTTGCTTCAACAGATTCCTTGTCCTTTCTGTGCGACTTGACGTACGCCGGAACTGATTGTTACACAAATTTAAACACATATCTCTGTTGTGATATAAACATACAAGTGGGGACCATCCAACTGACACAGCCCTTGGCGTACGTTCATGTCTGCAACAGGAGAAAATGTGCCTTACAATCCGCGGCAGACACAGAGGACACCGAGGTCCATTTATCGGGACTGTTCATAAGGTATTCCATTAACAGCAAAGACATGTTTCACGTTACACGTTAGCATCCTTGGGAATCCCTCGTTTGGCTTCTCGGAGCTCCCCATCTCCTGGAACGGAGTGTGGCTATGATAAAGGGGGTTGAGCTAGCCACACATAACGTCGGGCGGACCAAGTTCTAGCACCGGGCAGGGGCATATTCTTAGCAGTGGAAGTCTTCACTAGGTGAAGCTCACCCCATTGGCACCTTCCGTGCCTCTCTTTCCTCGCCTGACCTCAGAATGTTTGCTGCGTATGAAGATATCCCAGTATTCTACAGCCCCAGTCACAATAATGTTTCGATAACATGGCAAGGAAATGCAGAACAATTGTGTATAAACATAATGCTAAAAAACCATGGGGAGTACCAAAGAGTACTCCTTGCCTGGGGTGCCGTTTCGTCTATTACTGGCCCAGGTAGCCCCAGTTAGATGTTAAAGGGGGTCAAAGGTCACGATGTCGGGGTATCTTTTAAGTCTAGGGTGTATTAAATAGAAAGAGAAAACCAATATCTACCTCCAGTATGGGAGCCACAAGTGGACAGATGAAGTCCCTATTAAATTATACATATGAAGTGTAGGGGGTGGAACTGCCAAGACCACTTCCACCACTGGAGAAATAAGAGACGCTCCTGAGGACCAGAGTCAAGTTAAGAAGTATGGAGATGAATATTACTGCATTCTAATACCACATATTAGGAAAATATAAGGTGGTCAGACTATATCACAATTATCGTATCTCACTCTGGTTTAGGAAGCACCAATGAGCTCAATTAGCTCATCCTTCAAGAAGGAGAGTTAGCTATACATTATGCAGGGCCTACTTGGCCTTCTCATAGGACAACCCTACCGTTCATAATGCAAAGTATAGTGGGTAAGAAGAGTCTGTTAAAAAGATATAACAAGGTGCACTAAGATAATAATACAAAAAAAAGATATTCCATAGTATCCACCATATAACTCCCAAACAACGTTAAAATAATTCAGTGATGTAAGCGAATGCCGTGAAAAAGATTTAAAAATAAAAATACTTCATTTTATATATATAAAGAGAAAAAAGAAGGTAAAGAGAAAAAGGATAGGTGAGATAAAGAGAAACGAGAGATAACGAGGGATAAGGGGAAAGGAGAAAGATAGGGAGAAAGAGGAGAGATAATGAGAAAAGGAGATAATGATCGCCCCTCCCAGCCACATATAAAGCACTCCCCAGTGCTTGCCTCCTTAAGTGTGGTTGGCTAAGTGGCATGCTGGATGTAATTTGTTCAGGGGCGTGGTTAGGGGTGTGGCTATGGCTTCTCCAAGACTTTTACGCAAATGTGTGACCTTTTAGTAGCCACATATGCAAATTAATAAGAACCATGCATCTTAGCTACACAATTTAATTTGTAAAGCAATCTCCTCTTGTTTCTATACACATTATTCTGGCCTTTAGGGCCGTAGAACCCCTGGGATACCCTCATGCCCAGCAAGCATTCTGAGCTCCTAGAAAAAAGGGGCATCATGGGAGGAAAGAGGGGCATCAGGGGAGAAGGGTGGGACATCAGGGGAGAAAAGAGGGACATCAGGGGGAGGAAAGAAGGACATCAGGGGAAAAGGGAGGGACATCAGGGGAGGAAAGAATGACATCAGGGGAGAAGGGAGGCACAGAGGGACTTGGGTGCTAAAGAGTCACAGAAATAATTTGTCTTTTCCCAATTTTCTTAATCAGTTCCAATCATGATTAAATTCTGCATCTTCAGTGTAATTAATTAGCAGCTGTGTCATTACTCGGTGTTCTGCTATCCTGGTGGCACTGAAGGGGTTACGCCTCGCTCTCATTAAATAGTACAACTCTAATTAAATGCTTGCTAGCTCTAATTAGTAACAAGCAAAAGCTAATTAAAATCAATTAACCCCTTCATTTCCAGCTTGGGAGCTAATGAATGGCGCCAGGATTCTAACTAACAAAACAAATCACAAGTAGGTCCGTTAAGAGACGGATTTGTGAAGCATTATAATATATAATATAATTACTATTATTATTTAACAGGAGACAATATTTTTGTTTAATTTTGGACTTTTAAGGGGACATTCCCTTTTCCTCATTCTACTGATGCTGACAGGGTCGGTGATGTGTTCAGGCCTAGGGTCCGGGGGGCGGCAGTCCCCTGGCTGCAAAACCAGGGGGCAGATTATCTTCTTGGTAGTCATGCCCCCCCTTACGAAAAATTACTGCAGTTTTTTCTGAAGTAATACTGCAGTTTTTTGGACATGAAAAAACTGCAATACTGCACTTTTACTGCAGTATTACTGCAATTTTTTTTTTATATTGCAAACCTACAGTTGTACTTCAAAGTAGTGTAGCTTTATTGCATTCCGTACAAAAATAACTACAGTACAACTGCAGTACAGTGAAGTACAAATGCAGTAAAACTGCAGTAAATGTGCAGTAATACTGCAGTAAAAGTGCAGTATTGCAGTTTTTTCATGTCCAAAAAACTGCAGTATTACTTCAGAAAAACTGCAGTATTTTTTTTGTAAGGGCCCTGGTGTGCCACTGCTGAACGGACATGTTTTGGCCAAGTCTCGGCCTGGCACAGCCTCCATACACTTATCAAAAGGTCCGTTGCCAGGTCTCCAAAAGATCCGCGTCTGGAGCCCACAGCAGATTTGATAGCAGCGGAGTCCGCTTTGGGAGCAGTCGCTGCGCACACTGCTCATATACACGCACATACTTACAAAACATTTATAAATTAACAAAATTCTGATTTATTTCCAGCAACCTCCGTGAAATGAACAACCCAGTGTATCTGCTTTAGACATCCCAGTGTGCGAGTGGCCTCACTTTAGCCGTGGGGTTACGTGACCTCAGGTTACATGACCACGCTCTGTTCCTGCTTTCCTCAGCTTGGACTGGCCCTTTGTAAACAATTTTGCACTGGCCTGAGGGGGGCAATTGTGGGAACCCCTCACCTGGTGAGTATCACCCGGGGCAGGCTGCTCCCCCCTCACATATGCCACTGGTGCTCAGTGCCAATATATGGGGTCATATCCCAGCGCTCCGCATTAACTCGGGGCAGGTAAGAATAGCCCAATACGGGCTATAAAGTTGAGATTAAGGACTAACCCCCCTAGTAACCCCACTGGCATCGCCAATCCTGCCGGCTCCCGACTCCTTCATAAGGACAGCTATGGGTCAACAAGCCGGTCAAATTGCCTGATACAGCGGAATATTTATTCATTACATACTTTGTATGCGAAAAGGTTTGCATTTCTGGTTCAACGGGGTGTATTTTTGCTAGGTCGGGTGTTTTCGGATGAAATAAAAACCTTTCGGATGCCTGACATCGCCTCTCATTATCAAAGTCAGTGAGCTTCTCCTAGTGGCTTATTTTGTCTTGGTGCTACCCTAGGCCACCACATATGGCCGTGGCTGGTGGCTACCTCCAGGGCTGGACTGGTGATGAGGAGATGTCCCCATCACTTTAAGGCGTCTGATGACATAAGTGGGGCTGACGGCCAAATATGCGCGGCCGCACACTATGGTTTTATGCCCACATAGTGTGAGGCTGTACATATACAGACAGAGCACAGATCGGGTTAGTATGCGGCGATTTTGGCCCATGGGGCATTTAAATGTCTCACTGTGCCAGCAATCTGCCCGCGGTTATATGGCTCCTCTTCCAAGATGGGCTTAGCTGGTGATGTGTAATTCATGATTTACCCTTCATGATATAAAATGTTTCATCTTCTAAAAATCACCGTTTAGTGAATAATTAATTAATTATATTATTATATATATTATTATATATTAATTATATAATAATTATATTATTATATTCCTCTCTCCGTGACTCCTTAAAACATTGATCAAATTATACTATTTGTTAATTGTTTCAAAAAAATCTTTATTTCTACACAAAAAAAAAGCAGCAGGTTTGGTCCTGTCTGCCGCAATTTGATATTTATCTCCGTCTTCCACGGAAACATCTGGTGAATGCCAATGGGTGAAAAAACATTTTACAAGAATTGAGAGAGAATGCTTTAAAGACATTTATTTAAAAAGAAAGCTGTTGGAAATTCTCATTTCCATTGAGCGTTCAGCAGATAAGTAATATTGTGAATTATCAGTCGCAATCAATCATGGCTGCTACATTTTCATGGCTTCTCGAAAGAACTTCTGTACTATAGACTGCCTGGAACATTCAGAAATCACCAAAATAAGGCCCTCTCGGCATACCTGGTAACTCTAGGGGTTTGCTCCCCCCCCCCCTGAGCTTCAGTGTTTCCGCTCCGATCTCGGGGTGAAGCGGCAAATCTCAGGTTCATCAGATAACTCATTCACTGATTTAAGGCTACTGATTAGTGCTTTTGCCCCTTGTAAGTTATGGCTGATATCCCTGCTTGAATGCAGGTGACTCAATTAAGTGTAGCTTTAAATGATAAAAAGTCAAGGTTTCTCATGAAGATATAAGAGCCATTTGGTGAACACATTTGATGAGTCACTACGTAGAATCTTCACTATGGGCTACTAAGGGGTTAATATTGTGAGAGTCTAAGGGGGCAGCTCATATAGAAAGTTCCCAGGAATGCCTCTTGGGACTCCTACATTTACACGCACTTTTTTCTTGGGTCATGTAGCGTGAACCCACCTCCCAGCTACAGCAGCATGCGCAGTGTGGTTACTGCCCTTCGGCTGATGGTGGTGCGTCTATAGATTATCTACTAGAGAACTTCGGTTCCTCAGGGCTCGGAGGCTCCTAAGCACTTGCCTAGTGTGCCTAATAGATAACTCGCCACCGATTACCAAACAACCTTTGGTGCCCTCCACCAAGAAATGACCTGCCCGTACTTACCAGCACCTGGTAAACATCGTATGAGATGTCATGCGCAGGTGGCCACTATACCATACTTTGGCCATTCTCACTCCTCACACAGGTCCTTCCCACGTCCCACAAATCTGATTGACATTCCCATAAAGGGCATGAGAGGGAGAGGGGGACAACCATGGGAGTAACCCAGATATGCAATTACCCCCCACAGACACACATACATAGGATGGGCGGTGATGGGAAATCATGACATGATCTCCCCATGGAGAGCCTAATTTAGCCCCATGCAGACCCAGTATGGACACCACACATAACCGGCCGCCAGAATCTCTTAGGAATCAGAACATAGGTCTAGTTATAGTGCCGTCAAATTCTATATTTCTATGTTCTCTGGCCGCCCATTATTACTCTTGTGAGTGAATGTTGTCAGAGTTTACACTCACGGCTCTCCAAACAAACTCATCATTTGCAAGCTAAGAATAAAAATACAGATACATTTCAGAAAATGTCGTATTTTTTCAATGGCTTTACTAAAGATATGGGTATCCAAAAATATTTCGTTTAAAGGGCACTTTTTTTCATAACTTGAGAATAATGCTTAAAATTAATAAATGCTTAAAATGATTGATTTGAAAAAAATTGTATTTAAATGAGATTCCCATCTCTAGTCAATTTCACGAGACTTCAAATCTGAGCGCTTAAAATTATTGATTTGATTGATATTGATTTATTAATCAGAAAAATGTTTAAAAATACTGTTTTTTTTAAATAACAGTATTTAAATAATATTCCTATCCATAGTCGATTTCATGGGAATTCAGGTTAAACAACTAATATATTGTAGGCTGCCACTTTTAAGTAATTTTTTTTGCAAAATTTTCAATTCTCTTTATTGACCCGGAAACAAAAGTATCAGGGATCAAGCCCGAATTGGCCATCGGGCCCACCCGATGAATGTCAGGACGGCCACCGACATACTTGCCTGATCAGCAGCTCCAGTGGCACATTGGCCTACCCAGAATCTTTCAGGCTCTGGTTACCAAGACTGGTATGCGAGTGGACTGGTCAGTCAGCGTCAATGGGGGGGGGACCCAGTAATGGGAGTGGGCAGGGTCAATAACTTCGTGGGTGGGGGTAGCCCCATAAAATTGTATGGAGTAGGAGGGAAAATGGGTGGGGAATGGGGTGTGTCTAAACACAGGTCCTGTGATCAGCAGGTGAAACCAGGTACGCAGATTGGGTCACTGGCTGGAAATGCCCGGCCACAAGCTACGTGAGCATAAAACCAAAATGTATCCAGCAGCCGGCCACAAATTGCCAGGGCCGCCTCGTCATCACCAGTCTGGTGCCCTGCCAAGGACTATACGAAGTATCAATGGACTAAGGTCTTTAAAACACCCAACGACTGTGCCAACACAGAGCTAAAAAAAAAAGCACGGGGGGTTAACATTCCCGCTCCTTCATTTTTATTTTATTTTTTGCCTCTTTGCACGAAGAATACATTAAATTCAGACTCTGGCAATATAACTGGCACATATATCGAATCTGCTTATTCTGGGTTGTTAAGTAAGTTTAATTAAGTTAATGTTCCACGCTATCAACGGAGGATCGTATCGCAATAAACCGAGAGCCGGGGAATAAGGATCTTAAATTGGCTCATTTTTTTCACAGTTGGAATTGGGGAATTGGAGAGCCAATTGTAATAAAGGGTTTCCCTATTTCTCCGGCGCCCTGCAGAAATACAGGTTACTTAGCGGCAGGCGATAATACCGTTTAACTGTGAACAAAGTATCCGAAGATATTATAAACTTGCTAGTACATTTTTTTTTTGGGATATTAAGCTCATGGCTGTTTAATCTTGCAATAATTTAGTCCACGGACATTCTAATCAGAAAGAGCAGAATATAACACGCTTAAATCGTCGGCGTGTGTGTGTGTGTGCGTGTGCGATGGCGGCTGGCATTTTAACAGATTTGCTAAACAGATAGAAATCGTGTAATATATTTAGCACATGTGTTGTTTTTTTTTCCCCCCGTGTTGAAGCTGCGAGACCGGAGAAAACAAATAACGCAATACAAGAACTGAAAACAAAATTAAAGAAATTTGCAAAGTTTGACAAATGGTAGCCCGGAGTTGCCACAAGCTAATTTCTTGCAATGATTAATAAGAGCAAAAATAATTGCATTTCATTAAGATTGATGACACCCCATTTGCCCTCCCTCCTCGTTTCAGCCCTAAAGTGGAAAGAGATGGCGTTCTCATCTATAATAGCTCCTGTAGCATCGCCATGGCAACAGAGGCAGAGATGGAGTGCGAGTTCCCTAATCAGCCAATTACCGCGAAGATTACTGAGATACGGAAGAATCGGGGCCAGAACACTCAGGTATAATCAAATTTCCTTTACAGACTCGTTCAAACAGTTTAAAATTAAATTTCTAATGGTGTGTACATTAAAAAAAAAACTATTTCGGCTTAGCTTTGGTAATATATAATGCTAAATGCCACGGAAGGTAGAGCACTCGTTTTAATGCAAGAAAAGTGAATTTATGGCTAATCAGAAGTGGCGGGAAAAAAAAAAGCCCAGTTACTCATCTAATTTGCGCTAAACAAATGAGGGTTTTTCCTTGCCGTTTTCGTGTTCTCGGCTAAGCTCATTATCGGCCTCTTCTGTTTAACTCTGTCTGTACCAACAGCGACGTTCATATTAAAAGTATCTAAAACGTTTGCAGATGAACAGAAATATTAATTATTATGAACTCATCGCCTGAAAAGATTGTAAAAAAAAAAATCTAAAAAATGATCTACAAATCCATATATGTTAAGTCCTGAACGAGGAAAATAACCTTTTTTTCTATACTTATATTAGCGGTTTGTTGGAATCGCCTTGTTGCATTTTTGTTGTTTATTGAAGTGATTTAGGTTAAAGATTGGACAATGAGCATTTGTGACTTTGACCATGTGCAATTTCCACCCAGGTTCCGCCCACTTCCTGTTCTAGTCCCTCCCATGCTCCACCCCCTTTGTTACAAATCAGCAAAGTTGAGTGGTCTGGAGTCCAATCCCATTGTTCTTTTCATGAGTGGAGTGTCAGTTGGCCAGTGCCATTGTGTTCCCCAGCGTTGTACGATGGGTAAACAGGACATAACAAGCTGAGTACCATGTAACAATTTGGACTTTTGGAAACTAAAGGGAAGGAGGGTCCTGGTCAAAAGAGCTTACAATCTAGAAGGAGTTGGCGGTATACCACACAGGCGGTATACAAGTCCCAGTGTTTGAGATGGACCAGCCACACAAGTGCATCTCATTGCACTGATTCAATACATAATAATACTGGTTTATGGAGTACAGGCTGATGGCAGGAGTGAGTCTAGGAGAGGTGAGGATGAGTTAGGTGGTGCCCTGTTACCCTGTAGTTTCACCCTGAAGAAGGAGACAAGGGAAGAGTTGGATAAGATGAAGGAGGGCACTCCAAAGGATTGTGAAACCCATGAGCAGTCTTATATTGGAGCAGGAGAGATACATATTAGAGCAGAGAACAGACAAAGACAATGTCATGAAACTCTAGAATGTGTAGACTTCTAGACTTCTGAAGTATTAACATAGAACCCCCCTTTTTATAGTTCTGTTTTGCTGTATGTGGAGGTTACTTTCTTGGTGCCTCACCATAAGGCTTTACAGGGGAGATGCGTTCAGCAATCTTTAGTGCTAGAGGCTCAGTCTCTGAAAACGATGGAGAGAGAGTCTAGAAAGCAGGTAACAATTTCCTAACTGGATTGACTGTAGGATTCTAATGCAGAGTTCACCAAGGGATCATGGGGAACAAAGTCACATTTGGCTTCATCTCAAGTGTGATTGTTCCTTTTAAGCATGTTGGCTTCAGTATCGAGTAAAAATGTAAAAACATAGGAACCTAGAAATTGATGGCAGATAAGAACCATTTGGCCCATCTATTCTGTCCACTTTTCCTGATATAGAGACTCAGAACATGCATGTTTAAATTTCCTTATCGCTTTAGCCTCGACCACTTCTGCTTTGAGGCTGTTCCACTCGCTACCACCCTCTCAGTAAAGTAAAACTTCCTTACGTTAAATTTAAGCCTCTGACCCTCTGGTTTTAGATTATGACCCTTTGTTCTCCTCCTTTGAGATATATCCTGCACAATGGTGATGTTTCTACAATTCTCAGCACGGTGATTATTTACTGTTTGTGACAATGAGAAATAGTGGATTTTACTCTTCATTAAATGGTCATCATGCTAGTTGTGGAACGATGTCCTTTTATGCTACGCATGCCCCAGTAACCAAAGCTAATCACTCTGTGTCGTCCATAGCTGAGGAGACCACCATTTTTCACAGAGGTCTTCATCTTTAACCTTGGTAATGTTCCTCGCTCTCTATCAATCAGAACAATAGCATTTGTTAACTGTCAGAGAACCTAAAACGTTACAAAATAGTTATGCACGGATCAATAATGCATTCCGAGCAATTGATTGTGGCATTCCACTTGTTTTATTAACAGTCTGGTCGTTTAACGTCCAAATTTATTATGGTGCGTCAATACATCATACAAAATAAAAACGACTTCCATATTTTATAATATACACGAGCCAATGGAATGATCAAGTAGACCAGATACAGAAAAGTTCTGGAGGGTACGTGGACTTGTTCCTCCCAGTTTTATGTTCTGATAAAATTTGCCATTATGCTTTGATATTCATAAAGCACTACAGGTAAAGCTATTTGTATCTGTAGACCATTTTAGAAAGGGATGGGAATTCAAGGAATCTCCTTACTACAATATTCTACTATACTAGAGATGGCAAGTTAACTCTTTATTAAACTCTGGGCTCCTCGTCTCCTGACAGACCTGACCTCTGACTTTTGAGAGTCAGCTGACTTAACAGACTGAATAATCAGGTCATATAGTTGAGTCTAACTCAACAGGAGCCTTGAGTGGGCAGCTGGACCATACTTGACTCAACTAAACCTTGCCAAAGGACAAATTGCAGTTATGTTAGTTCTTTACCCTGTCACACACTTCACACTGTTCCAAGGAGACCACTGGCCAGAAAATATTGTTTTCTTTATTTTTATAACCAATAACTATTCCAACCCAGAACAATGTTCATAAATCACAATGGGGTGAACGCGCAACTGTGTTACCCAAAGAGCCAGAACGCAAAGCAGATTTAGTATTCTTTATCTTTACAGTAGCATTTAAATGCAGTTTTTCATAATTCAGGTTTTGGCACATCATAATGCTGGAGGATTTAACCTATGATCTCTAAGTCCTCTGCCGTATTTTTAGTATGACTTGTGACTACTAATAAGCTACATTGTATTGTGAAAGAAACTTATCTCTGTTGTGTGACAATTGCCCTTCCGCAGATTCCGCTCGAGAATGTCAAGGTACCCGACTACCAGCTAGGGGGGCCACATAGTCCTGATTGCTTAGGACATTCCTTTGGATCCGAGGACGTTTCCCACGTCCTAGGCAAAACTGTACACTGTGCCAGAACCAAACATGTCTCCAGTGGTGTATTTAGGGCAATGTTCCCTACACTTACCTCCGTAGCGATGCCAGGATGGGACATCATATCATGGTGTTCTTCTCAGGAGGACACGCGGCACTGGGTACAGAGTGCCCTTCTAACTGGCCTTATCGAGTGGCGGTTTACTGGGGAACCTGACTGCCCAACAGCACAATCTACCCTGGGTTTTGCCTGAACGTATAAGGTCTCCTGGATGTATGCCCTGGGGTGGCCAGGGCCCTGCTTGGGCTAGGTTCAAGACAGTGACCCTGATTAATCCAGCACTGGTGATTCCCTGTACCAACTCAGTGCCCTAGTCTGCCACCGTTTGCCACCCAGGGCCAGTCCTGGGGCTTTAGGTACCCTATTTTGGTATCTACAAATCCGGAAATCCCTCCTAGCCAGCTTCTTATGTCAGGTTCCGAATATTCACAAAGAGAACAAAGAGTGGAGTATACATTTTATTTATTACCCCCCTCTCTCTACACATGGTTCATAGCAAGGCTATCACAATTAATCACAGGGTTTATTTATAACGCATCTGTTTCATCATCTTCCAACAGATTGCCTGCAAGTAGCATGATATTTTCAGAACAGTAGGGTTTACACAAATAAAAAAGGAGCAACCCTAATGCGCCTGACATTAAGTTTGGAATAAAAACCAATGATGCATCAAAAATCAGGAATGAAAAAAAAAACTACCCTAAAATATTCTGCATTGGCAGGGAAAACTTTAGCACTGGGGGATATAAAAAAAAAAAAAAAAATACCCATTACACAGTCTCATTAAAGTAGTTATTCTTTGTTCAAATGCGTTTGTTTTTACAATACATAGAAAAATGAAAATGATAACTAACCCAAATTAAATTATGAAATTATGGCAAGTATGGAATGTCTATCAAATCAATTAACTGGTTTATAGTTTTATTAAATTGCTAGCTTTTTAGCTATTTTTAATATATATATATATATTTATTTTTTTTATATATATATATATATATACCTATCTATATATATTCTTTGAGCTCAAGCTAAGTTTATTAATGGGAAAGGATCTTAAAGAGTTTTACACTGCCACATTGTATCAGCCTGAAAAGTAATATAATTTAGCTTACTACCAAAAATGCACTGATTGTGTATACCCAAAGGACTTAATTAACTCAGAGCTATATGTCATAATACCAAGAGGGAAGGGGAGAAGAGCTACGCGTTACAGACTACCTGTCCGCGTCCATCTTCAATTTCTAATGAGATGTCATTGGGAGTGACAATGATGGGTAGTGTTAAAACATGCTGAGTTTGCAGGTTAAGTATATTTGTCGCTCTTTTTTTATAGGAAGTTTTGGTCGGGATCAGTATCTCTGGTAAAGTTTTGTTACTTAGTTTCAGCATCTCTTTCCTGGACTACAGAAGCAAAACCATGTTTCGCGCATTCACAATTAACAAAGTTCTAAATACCGCGTGCGGGGATTTAATATAACAGCCCGCTGTAGCTGGGTGAGCTGGTGTAGACATTGTCTGGCTTGTCAAAAGAGGAGAACATGGGGATGATGTCCTTGACCAGCTTCCCGTATGGTAAGGTGACCACATCTGTATCGGTTCCTTACAGTAGGTACAATACCCACAGAAGTTGTGCTATCAAATTCAGTTGAGACCATTAAATATGGGGTGGGTGAAAAATATACAGGGTTCAATGACACAATTATTTATCATGTATCACTTGATTTAGTGAGAAATCAGAGGCCATTTTGGAGTCAACAATGATTTTTTCTGCTTTTGCAGCATAATTGGAAATCACTTAATTGTGGGTTTTCTGCCTTTTTTCTGGGTTAACACTGGTGTTGTACTAGATGGACCGCATCAACACTGGGGTTGGACTTGATGGACTGGGTCAACAATGGGGTTAGGCTTAATGACACTGCCAAGGACTCTGCAGTATGCGGGATGTATTGGTTCCCTTTTGAGTTGATATCTCATATTAGATGAGATGATATCTCATATATTGCATGGGGCAGAATTTTACCCGTGCTGATCAGCATCTGTGAGAATTATATGTGTCGTGGAAGACATGGCAAACCTACCCTTGGCTCATGTGAAGTTCTACCATGCTAAGGTCAAACAATCACAAGGTTGATATCAAGTACTGAATTCTAAGTCACTCTCCTCTTGAACTCAAATCCCTTATAAATGGACACATTTAATGTTCCTTTCACCAATATATCCTCAAAGAGAAATTATGTTGAAAATGTGAGTTGTTGTCTCTGCAATAAGCAGTGTGCCAGAGGCTCTGTTATATCTATCTCTGTAGTGTTATTTACTCTGGCACAGAAAATTGAAGGCTGTTTTGCTTGTCTGCAGGAGTCTACTTTGAACAATTTACTGTGCTTATGTATTACAAGGTAAATTCACAGACCTTGAAAGAGACATACCTCCAAGTTGACCATTGTTAGGAGGTAGAGTCCCTCTTTAGGATACAAATTCCTCTTTCCTCCTCTAATGACCATCGTTTTAAAGGAGCCACATCGCAGTGTTCTACAGCACTATAAGCCACATGAAAGTGTAAAGAAGCTGCAGAAAGCATCTTCAGAAAGTAAAAGTCTCAGTAATGCAACACAAAAGTGTTCCTCACTGGCTATTTGAAATGCTAGTGGGTATGAAGGGTGTTTGCAATGCATAGTCACGGAAAATGGTAATTGGTTTGATCTTAGTCTGAACAACTCAAAATCTAGGGTTTCTGTTGTGATTTGCCCAAAACGAGCCATTCCAACTGTTGGCTGTAGTGACTCTGTGGGCTCGATGGGTTGATTTGGGGTATTACATGGACAGAGCTCTTGATGAAACAATCCCCCCCACGTATAAAGATAGTGAGAGTAGAAGGGAACCAGCTGGCCCATTTGCCCTTTGTGAATCACATTTAGTTTTTAATTCTTTAGGATAGCTTTATTCACATCCCAAGCTTTCTTGAATTTCTTCACTATATTTGCCAGTACTACTTCCACTGGAAGTCGATCCCCACCATCGACTACCCTTTCTGTAAAATTGGTGGTGCTTAAAAAAAAAAAATGGTTGCGGTGGATGTCCTTGGAAACTTTGTGATCCCAACTAATTTTTTGCAATTAACAAATAAAGCTGGAACTTTGTACAGACAATTCAACGAGGTTCAGGAGAAAAGTCTGGGTCTTTTTCCGCACCAGTAAATGTGTAATGATAATACGGTACAGTCTGTGTGCTCTGCCAGTTGCTGCTTTCAAACATTGAGGCGCAGGCTTTAATTAATGGCGTTGAGAACTACTGCAAGACTTCAAGATGGATTTAGAGGCAATGAAATGGAACTATGAATCTAAGGAAAAAAAAGTCAAATAAACCCAGAGGCTACTGTTACCATTATTTGTTACAATTTGGCAGATGTTCAGAAGAATCCAGAATTTGATAAAGGTGACTAAAAAGTGAAAGCTTTAATGTGCTGTTTAAATGTGATAATAGACAAGAACTGAATCTCTGAATGCTTTTTTTATTTGTTCATAACAATTCCTGAAGCATCTGCTGTAACAAACTACAACTCCTATGATTTTTGAGTAGCCAAGACCTAATTCCACCCTTCTTACTAGCTGAGACCAGACCTTAACCAGATACCACGGTACAAAAATTTGCTCTGCCCCCCCCCCCGGCGACTTCACCAAGCAACATTACCCACAGTCCTAATTTTGTCCCCCAAATAGTTTGTCAGTGCCAACCTTGTCTTCAAACTGCTTCTATGTGCCATCATCACCCCTAAACAGTCTGTCTGTGCCATCTTAGCACCCAAACAGCCTGTCTGTGCCATCTTAGCACCCAAACAGCCTGTCTGTGCCATCTTAGCACCCAAACAGCCTGTCTGTGCCATCTTTGTCCCCAAACTGCTTCCCTGTGTCTTTATCGCTTTGTGCAAACTGATCCAACATGC
This sequence comes from Spea hammondii, assembly GCA_029215755.1. Taxonomy (NCBI): domain Eukaryota; kingdom Metazoa; phylum Chordata; class Amphibia; order Anura; family Pelobatidae; genus Spea; species Spea hammondii. The sequence goes on from JARDYJ010000003.1 coordinate 125,521,191, forward strand.
AGGATATGGATGTGATGTCCCTTCCTGAGTGTGAGAGATCATCCAATCTGTTACCTGCAGCTAGCACCTTTAAAGGGGCAGTTAGAGGGGCTGAATCACCCAATCAGTGGCAGGAAAGCCCTCCTAGTAATTGTCTCGTTAGACATCCCCACAAGTCTTACAGAGACGGTGCTGTAGCAGAGATCTCCTGGAAGCCAAAAAGGCTTGTGGGTGTGGAATGGGGCAAATGAATATGAGGAGATTCTTCAGATTCCTTCAATGCATTTGCAAGGGGGTCCATATGCTATTATAAACAAAGTGCATATGATGGCTAGAGCATCAATTTAAGCCAGACTAATCTCGGGGGATATTTGTGAGACTGCATTTGAGTCCCAGACAGGTATATCCAAAGAGATGTGGCTGCTATTATTGTGTAGAAGAGTATTTTCAACAACGTAAATCCCCAAGCTTAGTCGCACCTTATGTGCCCAGCGGCATCTTTTTTATTTATACAAAAAACTGGCTACACAAAGAGAATTTTCTTCAAAAAACTAAATTTTTATTGAACGTCACATTTAGTAAGAACCAAAACAGAAAATTAAAAAATCCTTTAAAAACTAGGAGGTCTAATATATAGCAAAATAGAATCGAAGTGCACAGTAGAACCGTCTGTTCTGTTTTGAGTGTCAAATAATTTATATCAGAAAAAGAACAAATGTAATAAATAATAATAATTCCCATTTATATAAAAAATATATTAAACAGCAAAAGGAACTTAGTGTTAGTCTGCTACTTATTATTTGAGTACTTAAAAATTATAAAATAAGAATAAAGCATGATTTAGCGACAACTCTAAAAAAGTTTTAAAGATCACATGCCTTAAGGGTGCTATTCCATCTTCTCTGCTTAATTTAATGTTTTGTAACTCAGTACTACTGAATGCTTAAAGAAATAATTCTTTCATCATACAAAATTTTGCCTGATTTATAAGTTTTGCTGGGAACACTTAATTGTCATGTGATGCAAGAGCAGACACTGATAGGTTGTTGCCCTATATATTGAAAAAAGCTCCTGAAAATATTCGGTGTTATTTTTAATTCTTCGAAGCAATTAAGAAAATAATTTTTTTCTCAACTTTACGTAGTTAACATTTTTTGGATTAAATTAACCAATGGCCAGGGCTTGGCAAAAAGAGCAAATGCATATGGAGAGGGGGTTCTGGATTATTACATTTCAAGGGGGATTCCGCATACATTTTAAGGGACCTCTCAGCTATCATATGTATTAAAGTGCATATGACGGCTTGAGTGTCCATTTAAGTATGAAAGTTTAAAAAAGTGGCCCGATACACATGCATTAACTCCTATATTACTCTGCAACCTCCTGCAGGAAGAACACTAATCCATATCAACCTTCTGCATAGAATGTTTGCACAGAAGGGATCCAGGGAGTAGCTTGTAGAAGATATAGGAGAGTTTCATCTGAAAAAGCTGTTAAAAAACATGCAGAGAGTCAGAATGGCTTCTGCACTAACCACAGGCAATGTGCAGAGATAAATGGTTGACCCCTCGCTCTGTCAGGTTGGGATTGATGCACCTATCAGACCTTTTGCCTTCCCAATGATTTTCTTAAAAATCTTTGATAGAGTGTATTATCTAGTTACTGGCATGAGGGCAGGGGACCCCCAGGCAAAAAAAAAAGAAAGAAAAAAAAGAAAATAGGTCATTTCACACGAGGACACTCGTTGTTGGACTAAATGAGAAAAGGGAGCTCGATTTGGAGAAGAAAAAATATATATAAATATAAATAAAATATAAATAAATAGCATGCTTAAAAAAATATCAATACTGCTTTTGCCCGGTGCATGGCATCGAATAAGATTTTTTTTCATTTTATTTATTTATTTTTTTATTTCTAATTTTTTAAGCTACAGTTTACAAACTATTTCATATTTTTAAGGTACATTTTTTTTATAGAGATTAACTGTTTATTTATTTTTGTACTTTTTTATTTCTAATTTTTTTTTAGCTAGTTTACAGAGTGAAATTTTACTATTTCATATTTTTTAAGCTAAGATTATTTTTTCTAACTATTTCTCATTGGCAAAGAATAAAAAATCTAATCTCATTCAATTAACCCCAGAGAATGTCGATGCAATGAGAATATAGTTCATTTACGAAATGGGATTGCTTTAGGGACAAGGGATGAATATTTCTTAAGGAACAGAAAACTACGATTTTCACGTCAAGTGTGTCTGAATATTCAAAGTCTGCAAGAATATTGTAACTCGGAGCGCGCACAGCTTCCTTAAGGGCGATTCCAATGTATTTTCCTATTGCGACTCATTGCCTGCTTTAATTATGATAGAGATTCTCACTGACTCTATTAGCATCCAGGCAAAATAGAATAAAAAGAAATCTATAGCCATTTTCAAACATTTATACTGTAAATGCCTGATTACTTTGCTCTGGTTAATTTCATTTATTTAGTCAATAAGGCATCTGTCAGTCCAGGATTAAAAGTTTGAATATTTGGAACATTTGCAAGGATTCAGGGATAATGTTTCATTTTGTTGAAAGTTACAAGATCTGCTTATTTTATTTTTATCTTGAAGTAACAGTACAGGTTTACATACAATAAATGCATGACTGATCCTGGATCATCCAGAATATTTCCTATGAAATATTTGTCCTGGGGACAGCAGGTGCCACTGTAGATCTGACATTAGTAAAGGAATATAATAATACACCTTGTTTAAAGTAACACAGAATCTGATGGCAGATAAGAATCATTCAGGTCTGTCTATTTTCCCTGACTCAAACCATTATCAGTTGTTGGTCTTGTCTTAGATTCAGAAGCCATATGCCTATCCCTCACTGTGTTAGACTACGTCTGCTGGGAGCCAGACACAGATGAGGGTACACTATAACTCCTATCATTATATAGTGATCCAGACTCAGACAAGGTACATTATGACTCCCATCATTATTTAGTGAGTCAGACACAGACGAGGGTACACTGTAACTCCTGTCATTATACAGATAGTGGGACAGCATGACTCCTATCATTATATAGTGATTCAGACACAGACTATGGTATAGCATAACTCCAATCTTCCATCATCATCATTTTTGGTTTGGAGTCCTATTGCAAAAGTGCACCAAGAAGGCGGAGAAAGAGAAGTGTAGAAATACTTCTCTTTTTGTGTGCCAGTCTGCTATATGGGAAAATCACATGCAGTTTGCAACAAGGTGACTGAAGGATCATTTGCCTGAACTGATGGGGTCAACACTTCCAAACTACAAAAGATAATTCCAAGCTACAAAACAATTAAAGAGGGAGCTCTACTTCCATCTAGGGCCCCAACAGTGAGTGCATCAACGTAACCCCACGGGACGGATTTGGGGATTATTAACATTTTTTTGGAAGCACCTGCGGGGAAGGGCAGATATTATGATTACATTGTTACCTATATATATTAATATATATATAATATATATATATATATATTACCATTTATATTGTGTTATGATTGTTCTTGGATATGTTTTCTCTGTTCCTTTTGATTCACTGTAATACGCATACCCAAAAATCATATAACTAAGGAATTGTGTATTGTTTTGCTTGCTCTGTATATCTACATACTAGTGTCCATGTACACTATAACCTGGTTTTCTGGAGTTTTACTAGGTGCAGGCGCTGCCTGCCATATAGAGTATACCCCCTAACTCTCAACTGTGTAGAGTCCAGGATCTCCTGAAAGTGCCAGCAAGGATGTAAACACCCTTAGGGATGGCAGGCCTAAGGAAAAGGGTTCTACATATGGTAATCTTTCTATGGTTCTTTTATTGCTTTTGTGCATATAACCGTGTGCTGAAACCCATTGGGCTGTTTCCTCTTCTGAATTGTATGTATTTCTTGGAAAGGTGTAACGTTGTTTTATTACTATCACTGTTGGTCTACTGATGATCCAAGGGGCTCTAGCTGCATGAAGTGCGGCAGATCTGGTAGAGGCGACCACCGGGTGCACCAGCATTCAGTGTCCTCCACCAGGACACATCCAGGTACTGTCACACACACAGTTTAGCAAAGAAGCCATAAAACTAGGATTATGATCATACCTGGGAATTCTCCAGATTTGAAGCCCTGCTTTCCTGGGTCAGTTTCTTCTCGGGAGTGGTGTTGGGCAATACTTCTCACCTAACAAAGTCTGTGTACTCTTGCTCCTACACATGGATAACCACCACAAGTGTGATTAGGAGTCATCCAGCCAGGAGGCAAAGAGGAGCAGGACCATTGGTGGGAGTGGTGAGGCTTAAGGCAGGGTCACCTGCCCACCTTACCTAAAGAGCCACCTTCTGGCTGCAGAGCATCACAAGGTGGCCACCTGGGAGCTGTGACGGAGGTATTTGCTGCAACACCACCACTTTTACAGCTCCTTGGGGTGGTCATGGGATCAGAGGATTTCCCCAACCATCTCATGATCCCTACTGTCTGAAAGCCCGAACTGTCCTGCTCTAAATGCGTCCCCTGGGAGGTATCGTATCAGGAAGAAACATGTCTACATAAAGAAGATAAAACATTTTTAGCTACTGTGGAAAATCAGATCGGTTCATAGTGTGGCGTCAGAGTGTAAGATAAGGCTTCACGATGGTGACATGAAATGGGATTATTGTCTGGCTTGGACACTGAGTGCAGTTTAGATCCTGCTATCTGATGATGCTACGCAGCTTCTGGACGTCAGAGAGCCCTGGTTACCGAGAGCCTGTTTGAGGACAGAAGACCTTGAAATATAGAGCAGATAAGTATGTCTAGCTGATCTAGCAGAGGGAAACGGGAGGTTAAGTAGGAAGTATGTATACATACCCCAGTGTCTGGGGTAATTTTCCTTTGCCTATCCTGCCACTTTAGGACACAAAGGATTAATCCTTCCGTTCTGGTTAAATCTTTTAATTCATTGCTCTGCAGATCGCATACTTAACAACTTTACCGGGTCCAACTTCTGCACACTGGAGCATGTTCTAGTCCGGACATAAGCTCAGTTCTCTGTATTGCCTTTGGAACTTGAGACAGTTGGCAGCTATCACTTCCCTTAAGTCATAAGCAAAAACCTTAATTGGCAGCCAACAGCAGCTCTGTGTGAGTTCAAGGTTAAGTATTTTGAGAGCGTTTAACAAACCTCTGCTAGGGATGTTGAATTTGTTGAGTTTGGGTTTAATAATAGAATATTTGATGTTTTGCATGCTGGCAGCTGATATATAACCAGATCAATTTATATATATATATATATATATATATATATATATTTATATATATATATTTTTATATATATATATATATATATATAACTATATATATATATATATATATATATATATATTTATTTATAAAATATAGTTATAGAACTAGCAAAAAGATCGCCCCTGTCTAGAAAGCAAGAAGAATAGAATTTTCCTCGAACCAGTCATTTTGTGTTCAAAGGAATTGGATAAGTTTTACCTCCTCATTCAATATGCAAAAACACAGATATCAACAGAATAATTTCTAGTTAATAAAATGTTTCCTCCTGCCCAGGCTCTGTTTCCTATGAACATTCTTCTCAACATATTTACGGTCACTGTCAACCTCCTGATATAATGCGGAGGACCACCTTGAAATTTCCTTGGGAGCGCTGGCCCCCAGACATCAGATTAATTACTGATGTCATGTCACAATTAAAGTGTCCTATGTATGTCTTTTATATTTTATGGAAAAATTTAAATCATATAGTTTTATGAAAAAAAAATAGTTTGAAAATGATCTTTTAAATTTTAAGTTTGTATTTAAAGGTGAATTTTATAATGCTAATTACATTTAATTAAAACACAAATTAACTTTAGTCCTGAAAAAAATCCTGAAATTAAATTATATTATTTCTCTTTTAAAATGATATTTTTGGCATTTGTGCCAAAACAACTACATGTGGGGTTTGACCTCTTAATTTGTAAAGTAATCTTTTTTTTTTTTTGGTTTAAACTACTTCGACCAGTTGAAAAATGGGTCTGGGGGGTGAATATTTCACTGTCTAAATTATTAATGCCATTGTACTTTTTTGGGGTCTTGGGTTACAAGCCCCTTAGCTCCAGGGTTTTTCTTACTACTAATTAATATAAGGTCATTTGTAGGATTGAAATGAATGAATAATTAAGTTGTTATGATGTCTTTGTGGCCAGCTAATGGTGATGCATGGCCAAATCCTTGGCATCAATGCTGCAATACTATACTTGGGGATTCTGATCCTTTTTATTCCAGATAACAATTGTTTTATGACTGGTTGGGTAAAGATATTTGGAGTATAATTTCCTGGTTATTGGTGGTTTGTAGAGAAAGCAGAAGAACTTCATTATTTTCCACTGTGAAGGAATGAAATGTCCTTTAAGGAAAGGATGGCCTCTCATCCCTTTAACAATGCGTTGTTCAAAGTAAATTCTTTTTATTTTTAAAAACCTTGTTGATACAAACTAACAGACTTTAAGGGAATTCAGGGTGAGACAAAGGATAGAATACCTTACTTCTTCAAACTACAAAAGACTTACTCATGGACCTATTCTATGGAACCTCTGTAATGCATTCCTGTTGATGACTGGACTCCATGTTCTATGGCTTCTTCTAGACTGTTCGGGGTGGGGGTCAAGGGGTTAATATTGCTGGTGATGTACTTACAGAGGGAGCTGCCTTTGGCCTGACCAAGGTCAGCACCCTTTGGTAAAGCAACCCCGATCTCTTATTCTGTTCCTCTTCACATAAAACAGGTGCCACTACTTGGCATCTCCCATTAAAGGGAGTGACATTTTGTACTCACTGCCACTGACATAATGTCATTGTACAAAGATCCATGATATATCGTCATATTGTGATGCTCAAACGATTGGAGGTGGTCTGACACCCCTCTCAGTGAACTGCCAAGAGCGAGTCCTCTGGTAGATACCTCTGGTTTCCTGTTGTCTGGTGGGGGTATACCTGTCATAGGCTATGCATTTGGCATTTTCCCAAAGTATTTATCATAGCAAATCGGTGACCTATAAACAAAACGATCAAAACTCAGTATTCTATAAAGAAGTGTCTTTGATGAAAAAATTCTGCCATTATCTAATTTGTAGTAGCATCCAGTCAAAAACTGTTGAGTTGAGCCAGGTGGGCTATTAAGTTCCTCTGGCCCAAGTTGGTTGAAGTACCTGAGTCACTCATCTCTTCGCTAAAGTGAACTTGACTGCAAACTCAACCACAGAAACGTGATGTTTTCAGTGCAACTCAACTGACTTCAAGGGGAACAGTAACAGCATTTGTATCATCTCGCCATGTTTTCTACTTTAAACATGGTCGGGTTGCCGTATATGTATAAGAAAACTCCAAGTAGGCCATCACTCTTGCACTTGGAGTTATCTGTACTGTGGACAGAAGTCACTCTACGAGAATAAAAGTCACGCTCAGGACAAAAATGAGTAATTGAGCTTCTCCTTGGACTTATGTATGAACATACCTGGGAACTGTCTGGGTTTTTATCTCGTGTCTGCAGATAGCCTTTTTTCACTCCGGTTTTCTACTTTCTCTGGGCAGGTTAGAGATATGTGGCCATGCGTACTCACCACCCATGTTCTACGTTCTTTCCTTGCCCAGTTCCTCTCAATAAAGGCTCTCTGGGGCTGGTCATGGCCACCACAGAAGGCTCTCACCCAGAAAAAAAAGAGAGGTCTCTGGGACGTTCCCATTTATGTGTATGAGACGCCCCCCAGATATGTTTATACATACAATACAGGCAAAAGGGCAAAAAAAGCAAACTCTGGGGAGAAAGATATGCCCAGATTCAGCCCTCTATTCAGCTAAGTCATGGATAACCCAACAGAGCTTGCGTAAAAAAACACATAAATACCCAGACATGTTAACTTAACAAAAAAAAAACAGAATGAAGCAGAACAAATATATAAATGCACTGCTGCCGCCTTTAACAGAGGGGTTTGTTTGGAGTGTTTAGTATCTATTTATCTCTGTTTTTGTACTGGATCGATTGTACTGTCCCTTCGGGTCGGCTTCAGAGCATCATATGTAAATGCTAGGTTTTGAAGGGGGATCTGGATGCGCCTTTCATTTTCTCCTATAATTTCAAACATTACTTTCAGCTAAGATCCAGTCTTGATGCGGTGATGCATGAAAAGTGAAATAATGGTGCTGCTTGGCAGGTGATATTGTCACAGCGAGGCGGCGCGGAGTAATTGAGAAGCTGTAGCAGGGTTGCCCGAAGGCTGAGTCTGCTCATTGATTTAGTATCAGCTGCACAATCCAAATCCTGTGTATTGTAACCAAGGGATTCTCACCGAGCCGGCTCATCTTTGATGTGTATGACTGCTGCTTGCCCAGTTTTTGCAAGAGCTGAGTGTTTTTAGCAATGCGTATCGCCGGCGCGGACAGAAGGCACACAAACCGATAGAATAAGCACCGGAGGTCACATTAAAATTATAATTTATTAGCAACAGATCAATATCTTTGTCGTGAAGGTCGTTGGTAACATTGAGGATGCAATTGTCTAGGTATTCGTTAAAGCTGAATATTATTCTTTTTGTTATGGTGTTGAATTTGGTACAATTGTATTCATTGGATCAATATATATATATATATATAATATATATATATATATATGTATGTATCTATATATATATATATATATATATAATATATTATATATATTATATATAATATAAATATATTATATATATATAAATATGATATACTATAAATATATTATATATAATATAAATATATATATTATATATAATATATATAATATAAATATATAATATAAATATGCTCCATTGATGTTTTTTCAATTTTAATTATAAACATCTGTACCAATGATGTTGTAAATACAAGCGGCAATGTGTATGAGACTCATAGCTGCGAACAGTTCCAGATAGTCCCAACAACCAGGCTTATGTCCCTGCTGTCATCTGGCCTGATGAGTACAGGTACTGTGTGCTAGAAGGGGAGAAGATGAGTTATTCTGTGGATGGAGCTTGAGGTGGCATCATGAAGCAGCCCTCTAAGTATGTGTAAACTTGAAATCTATCTATCTATCTATCTACATGCATGGAGCGTCTGCATGGAGCGTCTGCATGGAACGTCTGCATGGAGTATATGGGCCGGTTGGGGAGATCTGTCCCTGGGAATTATTAGAACTTTAGTAACTCCCTGTACCCTGGATAAGTTGTCTTCTGGAACACAGAGATACAAAGAATTAGATGGGTGATCAAAGCCATTTGGTCCACCTAGTCTGACCATTTTTTTTTCTCTGCTGTCCTTGGTCTTAAGGATCCTCTTATGTATATCCCATGCCTCTTTGGGTCAACCTCCACCACTTCTGCTTGGGAAAAGGATGAGTGCGTCTGGGTGGGGCTTTTGGGTTGAAGGCCTAATGTATTTACCAATTGCACAGCTCTTTTGTAACTCGGAGAATCCACATATAGTTCACATTCTAATTGCCAAGATTTTGTCAAAGATGCAATGGGGTGAGCAGAGCATTAGCGCTAGTTAAATGGATACATTCTTACTTCCATGTTCCAGATCATAAAAACTTGTTCTAGAATCCACAATGCTTGTCTAATGAAATTTAACCGACCATAGAATGCTGTCATCAACACCCTGCACATATGCAGCTTAATGAATACCATTGACGGATAAACCGTTTCCATGTTCATCCATGGACTGTAGCATAAAAAATAAAGGCACTGAGCTACCCTCATGCTAAATTATGTGCCATTATTACTTATGACCTCATTCACAGGCACCTCCATCAGCTTAACACCCATGCATATAGTTTCATTTCTATCCCAATATCTAACACAAATATAATAATTTTACTATACTATACTATTAGCTGGGAACACACACAAAAAAAGTCGACAGAGTAAGCAGCGGCAATAATTTGAGCCTCTAAACTCATCCCGAGAGCATGGACAGTAATTGTAATAACATAAAACATTTGACGGCAGAAAAAAAACATTCGGTCCCATCTAGTCTGCCCATTTTTCCTGATGTAAAAAATCTCAATCACTCCTTGGACTGGTCCCATAGTGAGAATAGCATAATGTCAATGTCATGCATATTTAGATTCCCACGCTGTATTTGCCTCTACCACGTGTGCTGGAAGACTGTCCCAATTATCTACTACTCTCTCAGTAAGTAAGAACTCCCTAACATTACATGTAAGCCTTTAGCCCTCTAGTTTTAGATTATGACCTCTTGTTCTAGCATTTCTCCTTCATCCAAATAAATTTCCCTCCTGTACGTTATTAAATCCTTTTAACTATTTGAATGTTTCTATTGCACCCCCACCCTCTTCTTTCCTCCAAGCCGGACATATTAAGATCCTGTAGCCTTTCCTCATAATTTTTATGGTGCAAACCATTCACTATTTTAGATTCCGTCCTCTGAACTCTCTCCAGAGCGACAATATCGTTCTGATGACGGGGTCTCTAGAACTGTACGCAGCACTCTAGGTGAGGTCTGACTGTAAAGTATCAGAACCTCCTTCTTCCTGCTATTAATGCCGCTGGCCATACACACCAGCACCCCGCGACACTTTTTCTGACACTCTGATTGTCTGCTTACATTTAATCATTGGAAATGTAACTCTCTTCCGTAGTCCCCGACAGAATAGGGTCCCCAATGCTATATGCTGCTTTGGGATTTTTTGTGTGCCATTCTTGTTAACATAGAATATGTTATGGTGGAACTATTTGCCAATGAATGCGTATTCACAGAAAACACATAAAACTGTAGAATATGTATTAGTAATCAGCCAGAAAACTAAATCTTAGATTTAGGAGACATATGCCTGTCCCATGCATGTTTAAATTCCCTCACTCTATTAACCTCTACCACTTCTGTTGGGAGGCTGTTCCACTTATCTACCACTTTCCTCCTTACATTCCATCTAAGCCTCTGACTCTCTAGTGTTAGATTATGACCTCCTATTCTAGCATTTCTGATCCTTTGAAATAAACTTCCCTCCTGTACTTTGTTAAATCAATTAAAGTATTTAAATGTTTCTATCCCATCCCCCTCTCTCTCCTCTCCTCCAAGCCGGACATATTGAGATCAGTTAGTCTTTCCTGATAAGTTTTATCCTTATCCTAATGTCATGGCACGTTGGCTGTAGCAGGTTAGATGATTGATCATGACAGGGTTAATTTAGCTAGGGGGAAGAGTGCACCGCCAGTGGCCCCTACTGCCTGTACATAATCATGGGCAGATGCCTTCTGACAGAACTCAGCCAGAATAAGACCATATAGGAAAAAAGTTTTACTAGTAAACATTAATTCACATGTAAACTTTTTTTTAAAATGTTATAAAAACTATGATTGAGAAAAATGCATTTATTTTTTATTTCCGAACCTGCCCCCTAGTTATGCACATCTGCCCCAGGCTTGCCGCTTTGCCCCCCAGATTTGCCTTATACCCCCTATATGCCACTTTGCCCTAGAAATGCCTTATACCCCCCTATATGCCACTCTGCCCTAGATATGCCACTCTGCCCCCCCTCAGAATTACCAATGCATCCCCAGACTTGTCTCCTGTGCTCCAGACTCCCTGGTGTCTAGTGGGGGCAGCCAGTGAACATCTGTAAGATGCGCGTAGACAACCTCTGGTTGTGCTTGATACTTCCGCCGGGGCCTCTATGGTGGAGCACAGGAAGGTCATGTCACGACGGGCAGCAGCGGAGGATGTCTACGCGCATCGCACAGACGTTCACCGGCTGCCAGGGAGGAAGATCCAGGTCCCCTGCAGCGCTGCGGGGGATCTGGATCTTAGTCTTATAGTCAGACCTCTATTTGAGGTGGGATTCTAAGACAACCTCGAATATAAGACCAGGGGGTCTTAAAACCCTGTCTTATATTCAAGCAAATACGGTATAATATGAAATCGGAATTTGAAAGTTTCTTGATTTTTTTTTTTTTAAATTAGAAAAATAAGTGAAAAATTTGGAAATTCTATGAGTTTAATACACTGCTTCTAAAATACGCTACCATTCTAAAAGCAACAAAAAGTAATGCAGAAATCATCTCAAGAAATATTTTTTTTTACAATAAAAAGTCAAGAAAATCAGTTTTTTTAAAACTGTAAGTGATGCCCCTACCTAGCTAATTGCTTTGTTATTAGGAAGGTTGCTTGTTTCCCTGAGAGCAGAATGTAATTAACTTTTGTTTATCCCTGTATCTCTCTTTTTTTTTTTTTTATTTGCCCTCGAGGACGTAATTATTTTCATTGTTGTAAGAAGATGGTGGCCGAGCATTAGGAATAATTAGAGCAGATGGCAGGAAAAAACAAAAAAAAAATAATTCACAATGTATTTTGTTATAAAAATAAAAGGGCCCCTCTTTTCCTGATATTAATGTACATGTGAGGTTTGGAACAGAGCGCGAGACAGCTTAGACCACACATTCCATCACTGAAATGAAGTGTTTGGAGTCACAGGTCCTTAAGACGGGAGAAATATACATCGCATTCCATCACATGAAATGTTAACCTTGTCATACTTTGGGAATCCGAACAGAAACACTTATTTTGTATTAGCCGGTTAAATGGCAATCTGTCAACGGCGTATAAGTGCTACCTCGTGAGTGTTACCGTAGCGTTTTTTTTTGCTCGCGACGCAAACCCAGCTTGTTGCCAGTCAAGCAAAGAATGAATTCTCGTCGAGACAAGTTGCAGCCTTAATCATTATTACTTAACCTTTCCGAGGCAGGTGTACAGGGCCACTTCTGTAGGGGGGGGGCTCTCGTCATTTTCAATACACTGGAAATGTTCAGTTATATGGAAAGGAGTATTTTTATAAAAAAAAAAATATATATATATATTATTTTAATTAATCTCCATTGCATATTTAACTGCAAACAACTGTCATGTCAGCTGAAGTTCCCGAGATGGGCTGAATAATATTATTATTATTTGATTTATATAGTGCCAGCATATTCTCCAGCACTGTCCGATATGGAAAGAGAACATAAGAAGTAGGGCTTCACATTCACAGGTGGAGAGGTCCCTGCTTATAATCTAAACAGGGGGTACCTTACACGGGACAAACATAGCTCCCAGTAGTCCAAGTGGCCAAAGAGAGATAATTTTGTTTTAGTGGTAAAGCACGGTGGATAAACGCAGAAACTCTCTGGGTTTGACCTGGAGTCTTCGAGTGAAGTGCTGCTTTCACCAAACCTCCAGGTCACTCTCCTCTTTTTCCGGGGCTGGGGAACGGCGTTTCACCATGTCCACCACACGCTCGATTCTCCTCCCAATTCCAACCCATTCAACATCATATGGGGCTAGCCCCCCCTCATCCACACCCCTGGAGCAGTTCCAGGCAAACGCTCCTTCATGGCTAGCCCTGATCCTTCACAAAGCCACTTCCTTGGAAGAGGAGACGCTCCAAGGTATGCTGATAACTCCAGGGCAGAGGCACCTGGAACATGAATTTAGCCAAGGTCTTCTCCTAATCATTTTGTTCTCCCATGAGAAACTAGCGTAACTGGAAACGTGTTGGGTTTGACATGGAGTCGTCGGATGAAGTGCTACTTATCCAGGTCAGTATGCTCAGTCTCAGTTCAGGAGAGCACTGTTTGGCCATGGCCGCTCCCTGTCCAGGTTGTCCCATCTACTCCTTGCCAACTTCATGCTCTTTAAAGGATAACTGGGGCTAAGACCCCATTAGCATCCACGACCCTGTGAAAGCAGGTATGAAAACTGCTTATGTGTATTTTTTTAGGTTGATCATCACATTAATATGTTTAAAAAGTTGCAATGTTTTGTTTTATGAGTTTGATACTTTGAACCAATAAAGAAGACAATCAAAGAATAATATCAAGCTTGGTTCGAGGAAGACACTTTAAAAGAGAAATTTCCCTATAAAAAGAGCATTTTGCAGATGTGCTGGTGAAAAATGATACCAATTACATTAAGCAAAATGCCACCTAACAGTTCATAATTTCTCGCTATTTCTGAGTCTTCTGTGCCGCTTCAGTACGCGCTTGTTCTTGTTCTTAAGAGTCTAAGATTTGTCTAGAAGTAACGTAAACACATTCACAGGTCCCCCCACCCCAACAAATTTACCCCACTTTTTAACTCTCTTGAGGAGGCCTGAAGTCCTCAATGGGATATGGGAGTCAAAAGGTCCACCATGGCTATCCACCATCTGATGTGAAGAGAATGAACCAGGTGCTCCAAAAGGTAGGGCCACACTGGAATGGAAACTTCTTCTTCTTCTGGGACCCCTTCCTTTCCTCCCTATCTGGTGAAAACCAAAGGAGAGCTGGATGTTCTGGTGGAAATCTTCAAGGGCAGTGTCCAAAAAGCACAAACCAACCCCACCCCACCCCAAAAAGGCCTTCTGTGGCAGTTTCACAGCGGCAGCGCATGCAGTTTTGCAAATATACTGGCTATAGCTATCTCACTAAGAGAATATTGGGTGTTTGTGGAAGCCGTTGACTGCATAGTGAAGGAGACCGATTCAATATGCTTATTGTGGGTCAAAAGTGATAGAAGCCCCCCCACTGCACAGAGCTCGGCTGGAGTTGTTCCTATCCGGTGATGAATAGTTCTGAGATAAGAACACTCAGCTCATGCACTATGTTATGCTTGAATCTAAAACAGCAGGTATGATAGAGACCGACGTGTCCATATTGACATAAGTGTATTTTATTTTGCAGAAAATGTGTTTCTGCAAAATATAGAATTTAGAATATAAATTCTATATGGAAAATACAGGATTCTTGTAAATCCGATCAGTTGACACTTAATTGATTTATTTACAGAACTATAACTACTTTATTACATTAATAATCAGTGTATTTTATTACACTGAACATGTAGCACATCATCAATGGCGCCATCTGCTGGCCAAGCGGGTGATGTACACAGCACTTACCACAATGCAAAAAAAATGCAAAAAAAATCACTTCATGGCATTTTTTATTCACTAGTCTCAGCCTTTTTTTAAGCTTATTGACTGATTTTTTTATGATGCAAACCAAAAAAAGGGTGTTTTTTTTGTCTGTTTCGGCATTGTGCGCATGCGACCATTATGTTTTTATTGAAATATTTTATTCAGATTTTTGAATGATCAAAATGATCATGGTGGAGTCGGATCTCTGTGAGATTTGGCATTGTTGGCGGGGGATAATGTGGTCCCCTTTGGATGCCCCCCCCTTCCCCAGACAACTCCAGTCTGCATAGAAGGACCAAGAAGATCCAACCCTCTTGCAGACCAGGGAGAGAAGGACTTTGGGGAGTCCGACCTCTGACTCGGAGAACCGGTGCTCATCAGGAACCTCAATTGACACTTTGTTACTGTTCGCCTTTTGTTTTCTTTGTTTACACCGAAGCACTGAACCTTGGGGCTTCTAAAATATTTGCTTTTTTGCATTGGCTACCCCCCTGAATGTTGAAAAGAATAAGTAAATGAAGTCGGCCCTGTCAGAGGCCGTGCACCTTGGTGATGTGTGAGACTGACATTTCATGTGAGCTCCCCTTTGAGAGATCAGTGCTGGCCAAAAATAGTAATTATTTCCCCAGGACTTCATAAAAATGCCAGTATTGCACAGTTTTACAAACTTGGAAAGTATGAGGAATACTGTTGGAGGTCATTGTGTTTTAAGAACATAGTGGGCATTCATAGTGGGTCGGGTTGGAGAAGTGGATCATGTTTTTTTTTTTTTTATATATAACTATAGTATTTACACATTTTCCCCATTATTTCATATGATCGCATGGAATGAGACTGCTGTGCTGCTGTACTACATCCTGCTACCTGGGTTTTGGGACACTACAATAAAGACTAAAATTGTACCAGATGAGTAAAGAGCGGCCTTGGTGGCTACATACCTCCCAAGTGTCCCTCTTCACAAGGTACAGTCCTTCTTTTGGCCCTGATGCCCCTCTTTCCTCCCCTAATGTCCCTCTTTTTCTAGGCACTTTTTATAAATAATCATCAATAGGTCCCAACAGTATATAAAAAGTCTTGATAAAGCCCTGCCCCTAGCCACGCCTCTAACCACGCCCATTAAAACAAAAGCATCCGTCTTTGGCCCCTTGAAATGTTAGGAGGTATGAATTTGCGATACAGGCAGCCTCTTGCGCATGGAGAGGCTCCTTGTGTGCTATTCCCAGTCTCATTCCATCATGATCGCACCTATACTGTGTATAATATCTAAAATATACATATATTAGATCGCCCATTCTTCATCAATCTGGAATATGTTTGTGCTTCATTATGTAAACCAAAGATAATAGTTACAGAAATTATATTTAATGGGGGGGGGCAGGAAGCATGCCCGTTCATAATCTCTGGATTAGCAGTTACAAGACAATGTTGTAAATATGGTCATTCATCCTAATTTATATATATGCTAAGCATTAAAAAGAATAGAAAATCTAAAAGTTTTGGTTAAGATGATGTTTTGGTTTTAAAAAAAAAATAAATAGCAAAAAACATCGAATGATATCTCTTCTGACACAAGGTGCTTTATGATGTCATATCCCGGCGCTCTGCAGCAAGGATGGCGCTCGTGGAGGGGACCAAATCCATAATCATTTGGATAAAACACTTTGCTTCTATGTATTATTGTTATTATTATGATAATTATTAATTCACGCAGCACCTCTTACAGTACCTATACAGAGTCTATACTAAAGAGGGTCCTGCTCGATAGCTGCGCATGATCGCTTTCCTTAATAAATCAAGGAACAAAGGGTTAAATTATAATTACTAAATACTCATTCCAAAGCAGAGGTCAGTCTTCAATCAGCCCATCACAGAAGGTTGCTAACTTTTTTTCCGGTTAAATATCAGTATTAAAACTTCCAACTATATTGAATATACTGTGAGTTTTTCATTGATATGTTTTTATTATTTAGTGTATGATTTATGCCCCTTATAATTAAAGGGTTCTTTTCTTTCCTGTGAGATACGACTGCATTAAAACATTTATTACGTTCCTTTTGTCTGTTTTTTTCTTTTTTTTTTCCAGGGAATAATCGGGTTATGTTTCTGCAGTCTGTGGTCCGAGAATTCCAGCTGGCCTTCTGGTCATCCACCATTAGATGGCGACAAAGTCACAGTGGATACCGGTCATACGCTACTTCTAGATACTAAGACCAGTCTACTCACGCTGCTGCACGTTAAAGGTTCGGCTTCGATTGCTTTCCTTTAAAATCTACAGATAAATATACCGTATTTGCTCGATTATAAGACAACCCTGATTATAAGTCGACCCCCCAAATCTGAATATTAATTTAGGAAAAAAAGAAAAAGCCTGAATATAAGATGACCCTATAGGAAAAAAGTTTTACCAGTAAATGTTAATTCATCTAAACTATTTTTTTTTTTAATAAAAGCTATGATTGAGAAAAATATTTTGGTTTTATTTCCTTCTATTTTCCAACCTGCCCCCCCAGTTATGCACATCTGCCCCAGAAATGCCTTATACCCCCTATATGCCACTGTGCCCCATGATATGCCTTTTAACCCTCTAAATGCCACTGTGCCCCATGATATGCCTTTTAACCCTATATGCCACTGTGCCCCATGATATGCCTTTTGACCCCTATGTGCCACTCTGCCTCCAGAAATGCCTTATACCCCTATATGCCACTCTGGCATTTAGAGGGTTAAAAGGCATATTATGGGGAAGAGTGGCATATAGGGAGGTTTAAGGCATTCAGGAGGCAGAGTGGCGTATAGAGGGTTAAAAAGGCATTTCTGGAGGCAGAGTGGCATTAAGGGGGTTAAAAGGCATTTCACAGAGCACTCTGCCTCCAGAAATTCCTTATGCCCCCCATTTAACACGCCCCCCCCCAAACTTACCGGTGTTTCTGACTTCCCTGTCATGTACCCGGGGCAGCGTGTAGATCCTACGCACTTACGCTGCAGCCGGAAGGAGGCGTGGCTAGCAATGGGGGTTGTCTGCGTCCATCGCGCAGACCTTCCCCGACTGATCTGATCTCTGATAGCTGGAGAAGATGGACGCAGACAACCCCGCTTCTAGCCACGCCTCCTTCCTGCTGCAGCGGAAGTTGTCTACGCGAATCGCATAGACATCTACACGCTGCCCCAGCTACACACCGGGGACTCAGAAGTACCGGTAAGTGGGGCGGGGTAGTGGAGACAGGAGGATCCAGGTCCCCTGCAGCTGCGGGGGATCTGGATCTTAGTCATCTCGTAGTCAGACCTATTTGAGCATTTGCTCTGAAAAAAACCTCGTCTTATAGTCGAGCAAATACGGTAATTGTTGGGATGTTATTAAAGGTTCCGTCCCACTAAGGCATGGCAATAACTGAACCTCCTACCATGTAAGCAAATAAACCGTAGCAGGTCGGACTTATTCTTTTTTCCCCCCGGAATGTTCAAATGCCTAAAACAGAACATTTTTAAGAAGCTTCTTTGGTTCCTGTGGTAAAAACATATCGCTGATTGTTTGTGTTTCACATGACAATTATGTGTTCCCAGGAAAAAAAAAAGATGTATTTGGCCTTTTACTTGAGTAAAGAATTATTTCTAGGAAGGGTTTCTATGTATTGTAAAAAAATATATATTTTTCACATATTTTGCAATAGTGTAGCCCTTTCAGTGGCACATAAGAAATATTATAACGATAAAAAAGTAAAAAAAAAAAAAATTAATTTACTTTAGAGTGTTAAAGACATCACACCCTGTCATATACCGTCCCTTGTGTGAAAGAATAAACTTCCTAATATCCAGTATCCAGAAATCTCTTAGGGTCTAATATATTAACATGAATGACCCCCAGAGAAAGAGAAATAAAAACGCATTTACATATATGCAAAATAAATAATCAAAGTAAAGAAATAGAACCAACATTTCAATCACATAATTTCAAATCATTACTACTAGAAAGAAAAATTGTATTTTGTATTAAAAATGGTATTGTGCAAAACTTTGGGATCACTCAGCTGTTTTCATGGAAAACAAGGAAATTTCTAGCTGTAACATAAGTGCAACAGAGTTTTCTAACGATCAATTATCCTTTTAAACTTAAACTTGGATCTGTGAACACAACGTGCCATTGGAACACAGGAGTGATGGGAGTGATAAAGGAATAATGGGAGTGATAAAGGAATAATGGGAGTGATAAAGGGGCTCCGTGCGCCTATGAAGATATTATATATAAAAAATCAGCAAAAAAAAAAAAAAGCTTTTGGCCCATAGGGCAAGTCCAGCCTAGCCAGCCTAATGGCCCAATGCTTACTCTGCTCACATTTATACCAAACGGATACACGGTAAACGCATAAAAAGAGCACAGAAAGGAACCAGTTATGATGTAATGCTTCCCGATGTCTTTGTTACTTTCCATCCCTCCTGGCTCTTTGTGGAACTGCATGTAAAACACATATGAAAACATTAAGGTGGTGGCCCAAAATAAAGAAATCAAAGCAACCCATGGGATACCCCCCCATGCTTGCCTTGCCAGCCCTCCCCTGGTTACTGTTATTTATCCATCACGTTGTCCCATTGTTTCTGCGGATTGCAACAGTGAGAAAAATCTTGGAACATTTTTAAAAGGAATAAAAAATCACCTGCTGCTTGGAAAGTGCAAAGCGTGTCTTATGGATCTGTCTGTGTGAGGATCTATAATAACAATAATAATAAAATAATAATAATAATAAAAATAAATAATACCAACAAAAATAATAATAAAATAATAATAAATAAATAATAATACCAACAAAAATAATAACAGAAATAATAATACTAATACTAAAAACAACAAAAATAATAACAATAATAATAATAAAATAATAATAAAAATAAAAATAAATAATACCAACAAAAATAATAACAGAAATAATAATAATAAATAAATAATAATACCAACAAAAATAATAACAGAAATAATAAAAATAATAATACTAATACTAAAAACAACAACAACAAAAAAAATAATAATAATAAAATAATAACAATAATAATACTAATACTAAAACAACAAAAATAATAATAACAATAATAAAAATACAAATAACAACAAACATAATAGTAATAATAATAACAAAATAATAAAAATAATAATAATAATTCAGACATCTTACTACATCTTCACTGAGGACTCATCTTGCTAGTAGGGTTCTCTTCTCGTTTAAAAGAAGATATAATTGCTGAGAAAACATTTTTTCTGAGCTACATATCATTATGAGCAGCTGCAGACATACCCACCATGTACCCTGTTTCCCGTGGGGAAGTCACGATTTACCACCATGTGCTGGTTGGGAAAGCAGCTTATAATTTCCGAAGCACAGGCTGCTTTCTCGGTATTCCGTGGGAATTGCTAATGTTTTTAACATCAGGAGAAACCAAAGGTGTTTAAAATGTCAGCGGCACTTTAATGATAGAGTCACATAATACTATACAACACTCATAAATAATTACATTAATAAACGTTTAACTCTTCCGATCCCAGAAGTTAGTCGTTCCCCTCGAAGGTTTCATAATTAAACCCACAGAATGTCACGTTGAATGAAAGACTTATTTATATACAATACACTAATATACTTGCCCTGCAGTTTAATTAATAGGGCTTTAACCCTTTCAGTCCTTAAAGTTCCACACTACTTTTAAGCTTAAGTGGATACGGCCATAGAATATTTTTTTTTATCAATTGATCAACAGTTAAAGTGATTCTGTCTTTTAAAAAAATCTTATTGTCTACACTAGCATTGACATAATAAACCTTTAACCCCATATTAACCAAGTGTTCAATGGGCTCCACTTTCATCAAACCGTTCTCTGCAAATTGGGCCTTTGTTATTTTACTTTTTCTTTATATCTAAACAATCCACACTTAAGTGACACATATCCAATCCTGCTAGGTACCTCACCCCTTGTTTCATAAAGGCATTTGCTATTATATACAGGCACATGAGACCTTATCCCTTATACAGGGGAATGTTATACATACAGTATATATATATATCTGAGAACTCTGCAGGTTTGACCTGGAGTCTCTGGGTCACTTTGCTCTTTCTCTGGGCAAAGTGGAATATATATATACGGTATATATAGGGCCATGATCAGAAGTCTTGGAGCCCAGCACAGACTTAAAGTCTAGGCCCCCATGTTGGTGTGGAAGAACTTGACCTCAACCCCATTGAACACCTTTGGGATGAACCGGAACGGAGATTGCGAGCCGGGCGTCTCATTCAACACCAGTGCCGGACCTCACAGATGCTCTACTGGATGAATGGGGAAGAATTCCCACAGAAAATCTCCCAAATCTTGTGGAAATCCTTCCCAGAAGAGTGGAAGCTGTTATATCGGCAAAGGGGGGACCAACTGCATATTAATTTCTATGTATTCAGCATGTGATGTCATCAAAGTCCCTGTTGGTGGAATGGTCAGGTGTCCCAATACTTTTGTCCATATAGTCTATATGTAACAGTGTAACTAATCTCTTCGCTCTATAATTTGAATCAATTAGCTAAAGAAACGCTCCAGAAACGGGTTCGTCACACGGGGCATCCGTATTTTCACAATTACAGGCAGTTCTCACTAACGTTCTATTTATTGATATACGGAGAACAATCGCTTGTTTATTGTGGGAAGAGATCATCTCGGCCCCGTTTTCGATGCCAATTCCCAGCTTCATTTTTTATTTTTTTTTACAAGCTTCTCCCTCTCCTAATTAGCACGCATTATGAAACATATTCCAATGTTTACTAAAGCATTTTGTGTCATAACTAACGATTCATGAAGAAATCTAATTTAGCAAGATGTACTGGAGTGGTGATACAGTGACACATTTGCTTAACTGGCTCCGGCTCTCTCCGTTATTTAATCATTGTTTCCTCCATTTAAAATATGTTAAGCAGGTTTCCAATTTGCTGCGGAAATCCATAATCTAGTTAACGCCATTCCAATAATGTACAAAGATCGCAAAGACAATCCCGTGTTATCGCTGATTTTAATTGATGAGCATATCATTCATTTGTTTTTTTAACGCATAATCAGTAATTGTTATATAGTATGCTGTCAAAATATACAATAAAAGGGAGAATTAAAAAAAGAATTAACCCCATCCATTTTTTATATTTCTTTTGTGGCGTGATGCACATACTATAATTTATATAAATATATTTAATTATTTAATATATTATCATATTAATATATTATTATATTAATATATTATTATATTTATATGTTATATATTATTATATTACATAGTGTTATATTTATATATTACATATTATTATATTTATATATTATATTATATATTATTATGATATAATATATAGATTATTATTATATATATTATATTCATTATAAACTGTTGGGAATAATGAGGAGAACTACTTGACTACTTTTTTAGTTGACTATTCATTTTAGAGGGGGCACTATTTGCTTTTAGTGGGGGGAGGTGCGGGTCACATGCAGGCTTTTCGATTCTTGAGATATCTGATGCCTTTTAAAAAACTAATAAAAATTAAATAAAACCTATGTAATTTTATTGTGGGTTGATACTAGATGGTCAGAAACTTTAGGATGCAGGAGGTGGTAAATAAGTGGAACAACTTCCCAGCAGAAGTGGTAGAAGCTAATTGACTTAATGGGATTTAATATAGAGGATCAGACCCTTTTGGCCCATCTAGTCTGCCCGTTTTACCTGTTGTATAGAGTCAGACCTTGCTTAGTCCTTGGTGTCATTCAGGAGCCTTATGCCTATTCCCATGCATGCATTAGCCTCTACCACATTGGCAGGGAGGCTCTTCCATGTATCTGCAACCATTTCGGTAAAGTAAAAGTCTAAGAGAAGACCAAAGTCTTTAAAGCAGGAGTAGCAGGTAGACTAAATGGCTGAACGGTTCTCATCGGCCGTCAAATTCAACGTTTCTGTGGAGTAGGAATCGCGGATTGTGGCTCCGTTCCACGGAATTAGCCGTGTTTATTTTCTTGTAGGAAGCTGACGATAACAATAGCTGATTGATTTTTTTATAAAATTATCTGAGGTTGCTTGTAGGACATCGCTTGATTTCTCACAAAGCCACGGCAAACAATTCAGGGGTCACCGACAAACGCTCCGGGCGTGTTTGGTTTTTGGCTTTTAGAAAAGGGTCAAGTCCTTCTAGAAGAGGAAGGATATGTCTTTTTGTAACGTTTCAGCCCTGTATATTTATTTTAAACGCAAGGATTATATCTTCAGAACGCAAACGCTTAGACATCTTACGTTACCCTTTGTGTTGTTTTGTGAAAAATGATACGTTAATTTAGATATGAATACCCGAAGCTAATGCAATCTGTCATTCCGCTCAGCCACGTCTTGGCAAAAGCATCTTGTTCGGTTTCCCTGTCAAAATTATTTGTATGGTTGATGCGACTTATTTATTAATCTTGGTTTTTAGGATTTAAATATGTGAAGAATTTGAGAATGCGTTCTACACACGGCCGTTAAAATGATTGTTAACCGTTTATGATCGTCTGCGCTACTGCGATCTCCTTAACAATTGAGAAAGACATTTCATCAAAGTACTTGTCTGCCTTTTAATTTTCAGTGTTTGATCCTGGGGACGTAATGGGTTAATATATATAAACTACCGTTCAAAAGTTTGGGGTCACTTAGCTTTTTTTTCATGGAAAACAAGGAAATTTCTGGCTGTAACATAATTGCAAAAAGGGTTTCTAACGATCAATGAGCCTTTTAAACTTAAACTTGGATCAGCGAACGCAACGTGCCATTGGAACACAGGAGTGATGGGAGTGATAAAGGGCCATTGTAACACAGGAGTGATGGGAGTGATAAAGGGCCTTTGGAACACAGGAGTGATGGGAGTGATAAAGGAGTGATGGGAGTGATAAAGGGCCATTGGAACACAGGAGTGATGGGCGTGATAAAGGGCCATTGGAACACAGGAGTGATGGGAGTGGTAAAGGAGTGATGAGAATGATGGGAGTGATAAACGGCCTCTGTATGCCTATAAAGAGATTTCCAGCTACAAAAGTCATTTACAACATTAACCCCGCCTGCGCTGGATTCCTGATCCATTTCCTGTTATTTTAATGGATAAAATTTGCTTTCTAAGCAACCCCATGGTAGTGTATATGTTTATAAGTATATATATATATATTCCAACTCATTCTCGATCCTAATTTGTATACTTTTACCGTACTGAGTTTTAAAACTAAATTAGCATTTTTATTACAGATTACAGAATTGTTATGTGGTCTTCAAAGTACTTAACCGTACCGTTTTTCTGTTACTTGTTACTAATACTGCTAACGTTTCTCTCTATCTCTTCTCAAAATAAACTAAAATATTAACATTTAATTTCCAAGGACCTGCGCAAAGTAGAGAACAGTATTGTCCGCTGGCAATTTTCTCTTCTCATATTAATATTAATTTATATTACGGCGCCTTAACTTAAAATAGCACACACATGCCCTTTTGTGAGTATAATCTATGATGTTAGCGTGCGTCACTGTGTTCTAAGCTCCTGTAACATTCGTAAACTGTGCAATATTGTGTATTTAGTGTATTTTTACGTTCATTAATAGCAGAAAATAATACTGTTTCATCAGCGGCAGACAAGCCTTTTACAGCCTAGGGCATAAGCCCAAACAGGGGCCCGTTTATCCCAAAAATATATCTCACATGTAGGTTAGACCTTCCCGATAAACTAGGCCCGTGCATCACACATTAGCCGTCATGAAACAAACTGCCTATAAAGCCAATGGCAGAAACATAATAAAACAAACAAACAAAAACAAGTCAACATAAAACAAAAAATATATATAATTTGCTTAGAAATCCTTTCTAAAGACTCAATATTTTATGCTATTCTCCTGTGCTCAGATTAGTGCCTTTTAGGGGTTAATTGTCCCCCAAATTGAAGCCCTATCCTCAAGTTTCTTGCCTTGGTTGGAGAACTTATGGCAGGGAAACAATGGTGATTAGAGCTCCTATGGACGAAGATCCTTGTTTTGGGAGCTAAAATTACGGTGAACCTGAGTGCAGCTTTGGTTCATTGGAGCCCAACTGGTGAATTCAACGAGGGAAAAACTGTTCTGAACTCTCTGTACAACGGAGTTTGGTTCAAAATGATACTATCCATGAATCGATTTACTGCAGCTGTCAAGCATAATTCTTGGGTTACATTTGGAAATTAAGAGGGTCCAAGGTTTTGGTGGCAAGTTCTGGTTCAACTAGTTTGCCGTAGTGTCTTACTAGCTACATGAAAATGATCACTGCAGAGTGGGTGGAATTGGAAAAAACTCAGAAGACTATAATAACTATAGACAATGTTTAATGCTCTGCCGACCTGGAGTCGAGAGACTGCCACGGTGGTCTTCTCTTATAATATATACAGTTCCCTAAGGTTCACCCCATGGGTATTACCGGTATTCTGCAACTTAGCTTCAACACTAAATGAATATTAAAATTGTTGGGGACCCGTAATGAGACACAACCAAATGGTAAAGGCCAACAGTAATCACAGGAACAGGCTGACTTCGGACAAGAGCGGGGATCTATCTTTGGTGACCCAAGAGAATTTCTGTAGGACTTCCTTCCACCAGGAAGTTTGCCATGTTCTCCATGATGGAGTAGAGTTATGATGCCTTCTACTCCCCACCAGGACTGAGCTCCAAAAGTAATTCGCATATAATTGGCATGTGTAGGAACCTCAACATCATAGATGGTTCAGTGAGTATGACAGGACCCCCCCCCCCCAATAACCACAAACACTTTATGGAAGGTAGGCAGGAGGTTCATGAGATTTGTTAATTAAAAATATTTTCTTTTTGAAAGCGCCAATATGCTGTTAGTCTTTCCCGTTAACGTGTTTGTGGATTTTTCTTCCTCGCTAGTATAACTAGCAGGCATCCTTGTAAATGCTTGTTTCGTGGAAATGCTTTATTGATTATAAAACACAAATGTTTTCATAACTTGATTGCCCATCGAGTGTCAATAAATCACTCATCGGTTCACCCAGAATGAGTTTCTCCTGTAACAGGAACTGGCAATATTATTTATGAGATATTTTATAAGCTGCTGGAAAAAGTCCCGTCTGCAGAACAACATGCGGTTTCATGGTTTCGGCTACACAGTCAAGCCATAACTGTATGAAACAAAATTAATCTTAGGCTATCCTCAAAAGCACAAATATATATAATATAAAATACAATAACATCATATATTTACTGAACTATAGATTTTTTTTATTATTGCACTCTAAATGTCAACATATGTAAGAATATTTAATATGTAAATATATACTTTCCAAATATCCATTAGGTAGAATGAGCATTGGGAACCTCCAAGCCTTCAAAATAAATAAAATAACCAAACAAAATCTGTTGTTATAGCTGGGATTGGTGGAGTGTTTGGAAGTGGACATCTGGCCCAGTGTAGGTCCATTCTGTATCTTGACACTAACATTCCAAAGCAGAATGTTGGTCTTGCAAAGCTCACCACCTATTGGTTGAACACAGGGACGTCTCAGCCAATAGCTTGTTCTGCATCTCAACATCCACTGTCGAGAACGCTTAGGAGGAAGCTCTCTGCTTCCCCGTCAGCCAACAATTTCTCTGGTCCACCGTCAAACCACCATCTCTTAGCTGCCCTGTAACCCCATTCATTGCCTATTTAAGAACAGTGCTCCTCAGCCCTCTCTTCAAGGCAGTCCAGGATTTAGGTGTTACTCAGGTGTGTTTAAGGTGTTTTTGTTTTTTAATTTGGCCAACACCTTAGACACACACCTGAGTAATACCTAAATCCTGGACTGTTAGGTGTGCCTTGAGTAGAGGGTTGAGGAGCACTGCTTTAGATGTCCAAAAATCCCTGATAGTATTGTAATTGACACATATAACACATGGTAGAGGCTACACACTTGGGCTTCATTAACAAGACCCCACACTTTAGTGACTTGCAATTGCCCAGGCTGGGACATGGGATGTAATATTTGGGTCTTCTGAGAAGAGTTCAGCTGTTTTCTTCAGCTCAAAAAACCCTACCATGGAGTGTGTCTGGGTCTAAGCTGAAGTTCAGCACCCCCCTATAACTGTACCAAGGGTTCAGTTTGGAGAATGTCTGAGATTACCATTTTTAGAATACAATTGCAGTTCTATAGAACAGGTCTACTTATTTAAATGAATTACCCATTTTGAAAAAATCTCAAATATAATATTCAAAATACAATAAGAATGTCTTATATATGTAAACAAAATGGCCTGTATATATGTTTTTTCTAAAAAAACCAACAATATTCCACAGTATTTATTTATAGATTATTTAAAAGCAATTATATAATTACAATAAATGCAGTATAAATGAATGATTAGTGTATAATATAAACAAGATTGTAAATAGTGGCTCCCATATCAGTACATGTTATAATAAAGAAAAAAAATGTTAAATGTAAATATATATGTAAAGCTTGTATCGGTTCATCATATCCGTCAATCTGTCAATTCTAATTCTGCCTTACCCTTTAAGTACATGCATTTTGCAGCATAAATTCTTGGTACTATAAAAATAAAACAGAATAGTACTATTTTTTTAAAAAACTTTCAAGCCATTTTCTTTCAGGTATAATAAAGCAATACCTATTATTGATATACTTGTTATATGTTGTGTGTTAAAAACTATAATAAAAAATATTTTCATTAACTTAGTGGCATAAAATTAATTAAAACCATCTTGTTTTAGCATATATTTGCAGTATACAAAGCACACGAGTTCATATAAATTGTAAAAGTATTATTTATCTTCTCTTTCAGGTGGAAAATTAATATTTGTAGGGTCAGAACCAGTGCACCTCCGCGCTCACTATATTATTATATCACACGGTGGATTAATTCAAGCGGGGACACAGACTGAACCATTTACTGGCAAAGCTCAAATTACTCTGTATGGAAGCTCATTTTCCCCTCCGTTATATCCTTATGGGGTTAAATTTCTTGCAGTCCGGAATGGAACACTTTCATTACATGGTAAGTACACGCAACGGGGGTTAACAGAACCGGTCAGTACGAGAATCTCTACATGTCAATCAATACATAGCCTCACATATCTATCTATAAGCAACACATAATTCTTATGATAATATATAAATATTAATGCAATATTAATGTTAACAATAAGAATGTTAACTGGACATTAATCACTGAATATATGTATATCAGTAGGCTTCTCCAGATATGATGTGCTCCAGCTATCCCAGTTCACAAACAGTGATATATTCTGACCTAAGTTGACTAGTTCTAGGGACACCAGATCTATGGGTGGGCAGCCCCAAGACCACTTTACCATTGACCAATCACGTTTATGGGTAATTGGCCTCCTTAGTGCACCATAGCTCTTTATGGCTTCCTTGGGATAATCCAAAATTTCCCCCAAAAACATTCAAAAGTGTACTACGGAGGTTCATGTGGTCTAAACGGTCTAAACGAGGACTGGGTAGGTCTGGTGGGGGCGGATGGCTGCATCGCGATGGGTCAGGGTTCTAATGGATTCCCCTAGCGTAAACTCCTTGGGTCATCAGTAAGCAACCAATGCGCTGGTTCCTTACCGACTAGATTCATTCATTGAACCCATGTGCCAATACCAAACAGGAACATCTTTCATGAGTAAAGCAAATAAAAACCTGTCTTCGCAGTTAGGGCTGCAACTAACGATTATTTTCATAAAAATGAATGTAAATTTTTCATTTATTTAAAATAATTTAATAAACAAATGATGTTAAATACAAATAGCAGAATAAAAAAAACTTTGATAAAATGCATTTCTTGTCTTTATTTCCCAACCAGCCCCCCCAATTAATGCACATTTGAGCCCAGACATGCCACGCTGCCTCCCAGACATGCCACTCCACGCTGCCTCCCACATATGCCACTGTGCCTGATACGCCTTATACCCCCTGATACACCACTCCATCCTCCCCAGACATGCCACACTGCCTCCCAGACATGCCACACTGCCCTCCCCACATATGCCACTCCACTTTACCTCCAGATATGCCAATGTGGCCCCAGATATGCTTATACACCACTCCGTCCTCCCCAGACATGCCACACTGCCCTCCCCACATATGCCTTATATACCGTATATGCCTTATACCCCCAGATATGTCTCTCCATCCTCCCCAGATATGCCTTATACCCCCCAGATATCTCATAGTGCCCTCGTAGATTCACAGACCCATTCGCAGCTGACACCATACTTTTATAAATAAGCAAAGGGTTAATCTTCACTGCCCCCAGGATTTAGATTCCCCTTAGTTTGCCCCCCTTTATCTCTAACTGCACCTTAAGTTAACTTTATTAAATTAATTAAATTAACCCTCAATCCTCATCATTAAATTAACCCTAAACACCCCATTAACCATAACTACCCCTAAATTAACTCTAAATACCCCATCAACCACAGCATCCCCTAAATTAACCCTAAAGACCCCATCAACAACAGTCCCTAAATTAACCCTAAACACAGCATTAACCACAACTGCCTCAAATTAACCCCAAACACCCCATTAACCATAGCTGCCCCTAAATTAACCCTAAACACTCCATTAACCATAGCTGCCCCTAAATTAACCCTAAACACCCCATTAACCATAACTGCCCCTAAATTAACCCTATACACCCCATTAACTATAACTTCCCCTAAATTAACCCCCACCTCCCCTAACTTTCAGCAGCCCAATGTCACACGCGCCGCGGCTCCTACCTCTGACGCCAGGGCTGCCTCGCCTGGTCCCGACTCCTCCGTCGCTGCGGTACCCGCCGTGCGCACACGGCAGTGTCGCGGTCCCGCCTCGTCCACCTCGGCCGGGATCGCGCCTCCACGCCGTGGACGCGCTGGCACGTCCCCCGACGGGAACGCGGTTATGACGCGACGACGGTCCGCGTCGAATGTACCGCAGCGTACGCAATTTACGCAGCGTACGCAACGTACGCAACGTACGCAACACAGCTGTCTGTAATTAAATCACCTATTTAAACCCCATTCTTTTCTCCAGTCTTCACCCGTTCAAAGTGTTATGCTTTTTGGGTGTGTTGGTTTCTCTATATTATCTCGATTTCCTTGTGTACCGACCTTTGCCTGTTTTTGACCACGATTCTTGCTGCCTGCCTACGACCTCAGACCTGTTTACCCGTTTTGCTCCTATTCTGCCTGCCTCGACCTCGGATACGTTTGACCTCGCTGCCTGCCTTTGCAATTTTGATTACGGACTGTATACTGGACTTCTCCACGGTGCATATCTGCATAGTAGGATCCTTCCTCTCTCTCCCTGACCCCCTGACACCCAAATATTAATTTTATACTTACAGTTAGATGAGTGGCACAGCCATGTGGTTCTGGAGAAGGAAGGGGCGGGGCCAGTTGTCACAGTGATTACAGGGAGGGACTGGTAAGTAGGAGCCGCTGCTGTGAGTCACTGAAACGGATTATGTAATGAGGGGTATTTTTCAGAGCGTTTGCTCTGAAAAAACCCTCATTTTATAATCGATAAAAATCGATTCAACTAATCGATAATGAAATTCATTGACAATGATTTTCATTATCGATTATTATCGATTTTATCGATTAGTTGTTGCAGCCCTATTCACAGTCCTGTAAATTTCCACTCCTCTGCTTGCAAATCATTTCCAGTAACCTTTTCTACATCCTAGCAAACCTTGATGTTTTCTCTAGGCCATCTTCAACATAGACCGTAACTAGTTAGACTAATACATGCACTCCAATGCACTCTTCTTTAGTAGATATCTCACAATTGCTTGACATGGGTGTCTTTCCAAAGTCACGAGATTCACACTCAAGAATTATGTCATTTGTGATACCATCAGTGATGTCATATCTGCAATAATCCCGCCTTAAATGGTATCCATGATGATGATATTATGAAGCCTCTGATGTGTACAAAAAGGACTTTAAGGTCCACATGTATTTTATGTATTTTCAGCCTTAATTCAATACTTTTAATAAAATAATACAGTAATGGAAATATCCTTTATAACTTGGCTTTCAATACATGTACTTTTTTTTTAGAAACAAATTGAAAAAGCAATCCATCCCATTAGTCCTAGATTGGACTCCCGGGTTCCGGCACTAGCAGCTTCAAAGCTGTTAATTGGACCCAGTTCATGTTATATTTTCTCCTGGTCTCTGTGGAACAACATCATGGCCAGATGTTACTGGTTTAGAGAGTTTTTTTGGTGGGTCTACATCTCATTGAAGAAATTTGTACCAGCTCTCCATGTTTCTGAAATAGATTACCACACCTATAAAAACATTAAGTCTTATCATTATCAAGAGGATTCCGTTTTCTAAACAATAGATTATCCTAAGAGATACCACATTACAGTGGTAATGTTGATGGCGTGTTGGTGGGGGAAAAAAAAGGTCTAATTTGGTCTTGCGAGATGGAAACAAGAATCAGCTGGTTCTCCGTCTGAAACAGAGGAGCCAAACTATGCAGCGTTTCCGTGCTTTGCGGAATTCAACCTCCCACCGCATGGCTACAATTAGTTATCATTGAAACCATTCGCGCAATCCATAATTTAACGCTGAGGTAGTGAGGACCCTAGCCACTAAAATCAGCTTACGCTGCCTCAATTTGACGGAGCTGTAAGGCTCACATCAAACGGAACACGGCGTGATGGTTCTAATTTAATACCATTTTGGTCTACGGCACAGAACAAATTGTGGAGCATGTCGATGTTATTTTTTTATAGTGATATCACAGTTCACAATCATTAAACAAACAGACTTTGAAATTCTCAGCCAGCTCACGGAAGACGAAGCCGAGTGCAGTTGAATTTTTCTTTTCTGTTCGTATATTGGAAAATAGGCCGCAGCCGTGGCTAATTCCAAACAGTTTTCTTTTGATATGTTAATGTGACAAAGCAAAATCCCAGAATTCTCGGTGAGTGGCAGATTGGTTCTCGGGTGGCCAAAAACACGTCGGGAGAACTCATTGTTGCCCCTGGCAAAAGGCTGCTCTCCTGCCAATCAGGGCGCACCACCCATACACTGGCTGCCAATCAGGTGTCAGTTTAAACTGATGTCACACAGAGAGTGGTAGAGCGGAATATTTGACAGTTTAATCATGGCCCTTGACACCGTAGAGCCACTCTATGCTGGAGTGAAAGGGTGTTATTGATTGCTCAGTGAAGAAATTTATCACTGTCGTCATTCCAACTCCGTGTTTCCCGTGACAGGACAATACGCTCTAAAACCACCGTTCTCAGTTCCATAACCTTCCATTTCCAGTAAAATAACTTAGAATTCTAAAACAGCGAAACTTTAGAATTCTGAGATGATGGAAGGAAACATTCCTAAGAATACCGAATACCGGTTCTTTGATTTCATTGGCTGTTACGGCCAACTTCCTGTTTGAAGTTACTGTAGAAGCTTCTGTCCCTTAAGAGGTTCTGTAATGAGAAGGCATCCAGATGTTTTACATTGATACGGACGAAATGTTACATTTCACGGTTCCGAGGGCTAAGAGACTCAAGGATCAGTGCAAATGTCTGAAGAAATCAGAATCTACAACATATTTGTAGATTTAGTTGAACAAAAAGTTGGTTTTGTTTTTTGTTACATGCCATATTGGGACTTGGCTCACAAAATCGGTGGTAGGCTAACGATGATGATAGCTTTTTGAGTGTGTGTGCGGGGGATTATTGATCAACATTCTACCCTCAGTAGAACGAGTGCTTGTATGAGCTTGTGCTGTGCCAGGACTTTCTTGGATACCTTGGATACCTTAATGGGGAGGAATATTCATGGAGATTAAGAAGTGAAGATACAATTTACTTTATATAAGCACATGTGTTCTGTTCATATACACATGGGGTCGATTGGCCAAAGACGGTGCTTATAGGACAGTTGGACAAATCAGGTACCTAATATCACTATATATTATGAAGGGCCAACCCTAGTGAGCTTCTGCTGCCGGAAGTTAAGTTCCACATTACTAATGCATTATGTAGGGCCAACTCGGACCTCTCTGCAGGAGAAGGTCTTCTCTTCTCAGCTCTACAGTTCTACAATTGCAGGGTCTATTCACTAAATAAATAGTTTGAATAAGATCTAGAGTAGACATTGATCATACATGAGCAGTTTCAACTTCAAATGTATCATATACCTGAAGAAGAGACCTAGATAGTCTCAAAAGCTTGCAATCTATTATAATTTAGTTAGCCAATAAAGGTCTCATCAAATTTGTTTTTTCTCTTTCTACGGCATAACCACGGGCAAACCTCAGGGGGTATTATTTAATTAAGCTGATCCTAAAAAATAAAGTTTAGGACTTCTGAAGTCATCCTCCGGTCCTCATAAAATAATAATTTGTCAATTAATATCGAAGAACAGTAATGCCAGAAGCAGCGCGTTTCTAGAGCACAAGGTGTGTATTAAAGAACCCTAAATATCCAAACCATCTTACAGATTATACAAATTTCCGCTCATAAATAATTCACTTGGCGTAAAGTTCGCAAACTTTCTTGGAAAGGTTTTAAATTCTTACTTCCTCGGGGGTCATATCTTTCTTAGGCAAAACGTCAAAGATTTGGTTATAATGGGGCACATGTTCAGTGTTGTGTAACATACAACACCCATTAACAATAATGTGTAATTCAATTGACAGCGATGAAAATTTACCTAGCAATATGTTGCCGTTATCCCCAACTGCTTTTAGCATTTAAACGATCATTTCAGCTTGCTTTCTGATTCCTGCAGGCGAATATTCCTTGTCTCGTTCAATAGCACCATAGATTAAGTGGCTATAATGCAAAAATGGTACCAGCTGTATACAGACAATACACAGTATAAAGTGGATGTCACGTGACAATCGGAAATGAGCCCCTAACACAGGTAGCGATCATTAAGAGCTTTGTTTCTGTCTTGGTAAAGATTTTTAAGCTATATGCACTTGGGTCAAATGCAGGTCCGGACTAGGGATGAAAAGCGACCCAATGGCCAGACACACACGGCTGTGCACTACGTTGTTACAATGTGGCCGTGTCTATCAGCTGACAGAAGAGGTGAGCGTGGGTCGCCATTAGCCCTGGCCCACCGGCATTTGCCCAGTTTGCTTGATGGCCAATCCTGGCATGACCACAGCTATGTATAGGATGGTGATGTAATTTAGAGGGAATGTGTTGTCAACGTAGGAAGAATAATTACGGTAATTTGGTCAAAAGATGGAACCTCCCAGCAATTTTACATAAAAATAAGTTTTCTTTTTAAAAACAAAAACAAAAAAACAGTTGTACTATTTGCCCCATAATAATAATGTTATCATAATAATGTTTTCAGGCAGCTGCATATTAGCTATTAGTATGAGTTCTCATTCTGTTATCTGATCCCCAATCTACTAGACAAACACCCCGATTCCTTATCATACTGCCTGTGGGAAACAATAGAACGGCTCAGTTTTAATCACTCAGTCTGACACGCTGAATAAGGAAAGCCTATGGAGGAACGGACTTCATTAGCATTGCCATTAAGCATTAGCTCAGTGTGGTTATTGACAAGGATAGTTACCCAAAATATCACATGACTGACACCAATGGCGGCCTCCAGGTCTGCAGATAAAGGGAGTTTATTGGAGCAAAATGTGTGCATGTGTGACCATAGATGTGTAATTGTGTGTGTGTGTGTGATTATGTGTACTTTTCTGTGTGTGTTTGTGTGTGTGTGCGTGCATATATGTGTAATTGTGTGTGTGTGAGCATGGATGTGTAGGTGTGTGTGAGCATGGATGTGTAGGTGTGTGTGTGAGCATGCATGTGTAAGTGGGTGAGATGGAGTGTGTATTAGTAACGCCCCTGTGTGAAAGAACAGCGAAGACGTGTTTGGTCGGCTCTGATTCATGCTTCGATCCTGGCTCTTCACCAGAAAGAAAATTCAGAGCCTGGGTTATACCTCATTTGGCCAACCTGGAATCTCTGATCAGGAATACGAAAATAAAGTACCTTTTCCCGTAAGCGCTGCGCAGGGTATTCCAATTCAAGTTGCACATTTCATTATATTCATAACGCAAACAAAAACATCACTAAAGAGATTCATTTTCCCGTTATGAGCGACGATGTTATTACAGAAGAAACGTGCGCAAATTAAATAATGCGATTGTTTGCACTGGAGAGCTGAGGTTTCAGCCGACAAGGTGCTAATCTAATTAAGTCATTTAAGTCTAGAATACATAGGGGTATATTAATCAAATGGGTGATATTATCTCCTCTATGATGTTATGGGTAAATGATTTATCACAGGAGCCTGGTTTAGGGAGCGTGATATCGTGTTTTCACGTCCTATTGATTTTTTTATCTGATTAGCACAGAGGTGTTAACCCTATGTATACCCAGTGGCCAAGAAACACCCAGAAAAAAAATTTGGTATGATCCATACAGCGATGGTTAGATTGTTCCAGGGGCAAACCCACTAAACTGGCCACGTGGTCACAAAACATTGTGTCAAACGTGTTGTTCCACCTTTTCTGTTAAATATAACAAATTGTTTAGCTAACTAGAGCAATGGAACTACAGTTCTAATTGGTTTTGAATTGCGCAAGATTATGGTTTTTCCAGGGAATGCTTAATTCTGAGATGTTTCTATAGTGACTGACAGGGACAAGGTTTTCTGAAAAGTATCTCTGTCCGTTAAACAGATATAACCTCACATTGAAGGACCACACAAAGAACTAATGCATTGGTTTCATTGGGAGCAAATCATGAACGATTCTTTATTGGCCCACTTGCAAAAGTATGAGGAGGACAGTGACTACCCCTGGGAGCTCTCAGGGTTCGACCCAATCTCAGGGTAAAGGAGTAGATTCTAAGGGTTCCGGGGTCACATAATCTGGAACTGACTCCTTCCTATTCTACTCTACTGTGATCATGTATAAAACAGATGGTGCCTCCAGTACATTATGGTTGATGTCCCTGATTGAACGTAAGCGACTCAAGTCAAGGTTTCCATGAGGACCGGTAGTAGAGCCATTTGGTTAACACAGTTGGCAAGTCACTACATAGAATCTTTACGGTGCTCTATGAAAAGGTTAATCTTTGAAGTCTCTGGATCAGCTCATTTAGAAAGTTCCTAGGTATCTTTCTCTTACAAGAAGAACAAAGTTGAATCTCTTGCCTTAATGTTAAAAAAAATCCGTACATTTTTTTTTATTCTTAGGTTGGGTACCAAAGTTGATTTTTACACATCTGGCATTGGAAGCCTTTGCCTACGATACCCGAATGATATTAAAGGAGCCTGTAGACTGGAGCGTTGGGGATGAAGTTGTCATATGTGGAGTCGGTTTTGAAGGCAACAGAATGCAAGAGGAGGTTTTTACAATTGAAAAAATCAACGCCACAGAGATTACCATAAATCCTCCTCTTAGGTAACCCAGTGGACCAGAAAAATAATGTTTTATAATATTTTTAACGTATATTCTTTTTATTTTCTGGCTTCCTTATCAAAGCTGCTTCATTTCATGTAGGAATCTATTCCCTTAATCTGATGCCACCAAAAGTTAGACCAAGCTTAATAATGTGGGGCTTGCTACCAGCAGATACAGATATGTTATAGACATAACCTACTAAACATTTAATATGCCCAAAATAGCATGTGAAACATACAAAATATAATTAACAGCTAAAAGAAGACTAATGCTTTTCGACCCATACTGAATTTATTAGAAAATAAGACAAGGTATTCCTTTTTATCTCGCTTTTTACTTCAAGAGTTATGAAGACTTTTCTTGAATGGGCGGCCATTATGGATTGTAAATGTCATCAATGTGAGAGACAACATCTTTCTTCTATTTCAGGAACTCCTATAAGGTTATAGAACAGTTTGTAGATGGGCGCATGGTTTACCTAAGGCCTGTTGTAGCACTTCTCAGTCGAAATGTTGTGGTGGAAGGAAACCTAACTGAA
This sequence comes from Spea hammondii, assembly GCA_029215755.1. Lineage (NCBI taxonomy): Eukaryota > Metazoa > Chordata > Amphibia > Anura > Pelobatidae > Spea > Spea hammondii. The sequence goes on from JARDYJ010000003.1 coordinate 125,558,134, forward strand.
CCCTACATGACTCATTCCTGGCAATGTCTTCAAGCTGGCATTACAGGTGAGATGTCAAGGAGATGCGCAATGGGGGAAGGGTGCAAAGCTTAGCCTTCAAAGGCCATAATATACCTTACCACTGCGTCTTAAACCAAGGGTATGACACAGGCTCCTGCAGTCCCAGTGGTCCAAGGGGACCCTAGATCCTAAGGTATCGCCAAAGGTTTCACATGGTACACATGTGGATTCTTAGATGTTGGTGCTAATGATTTCTGCTTCTAATGAATATTGTAATTATGTATTAACATGGATTTGCAGTGTCCTTGCTATCATATCTAATTTATGTGTCAGGAGAACCTCAACAAGTTCTGATGGCTGCTTGACACACCGCTAGCAATCTGGCAACTAAGGCCTGCGCGGCCGTCCCATGTGCCCCGCCATATTGTAATACTCCTCTGAAGGCATGTCCTTAAGGACCACCATTCTCCAGCTTTATCTATATCCTCACGGGAATGCTGTTGAGTAATTACTAAAGCCAGGACTGTTTGTGTGGTCCTTGTGGAGATATACATGGAGCTCTGCACGTGGGGGCCAGGGCTAGCCCTAAAAAAGCCTTTAGTGGGAGGAAACTGGGTTGGGAGCGGGCAGAATGTGGACAGGGAATGGATGAGATATCGGTCAGGAGTGGGTATGGTCACACGTCTCCTCTGCCTGGAGAACCTGACCTGGAGACCTAGCAGACCAGGACTTCACCCAGAGTTCCTGGGTATGCATATTGCTACTGAAAGAACAAATTCATGAATGTCATGAGATTCCAGGAACCATTTTATCATGTTTTAATATTTATATATATATGTATTGTTCTGAAGCTGGCTACTCATATTTTTATTTCATATTTTCCTTAGATATTTCCAGATGTCTGTATTACAGAAGTGAAAGGAGGCTAGGATCTCAAGATCTGGGAGCAGCGTTGATTGTACAATCCTTACAAAATGAACCAAGTCGATTTCAGGTTTCAGGGGTCCGGTTTGAACACATGGGAAAAGGCTTCCAAAAACACCTCAGTGGTCTGAATATCATCGGCAACGGCAATATGTCTGGTAAGAATTCTTCAAATTATGCTATAGAAGAAGACGAGGTCAATTTATTGAATTTATGGGTTTAGTAGGAGTCACGAAGGGTACAACCACACTATGATCATGCTAAAACTCAACATTTTAGGTAAAAAAGTAATTAAAAAAAGCATTATACTTATAAATAACTGAATATTGGATAGTTCAAGAGGAAGTACTTCTGTTTCTGATCTTTGCATGATGGAGAAAAGGCTCTAATACGTTAAACTAACTTCATATGAGAACCCATATTATTTATAATGGAGAAAAAATAAACTTTTCACATCTCTGCTGACTATTCGGGCTGTGCGGTTATTGAACAGGGTTTTCTTTTCCATAACAAAGTAACCAAATATGTAAACTATAAATTATTTGACTTCTTTTCTGCCAGGATCTTACATACGCAGATGTACTATTCTAAATTCTTTTGCAAGAGGTCTCAGCATTTCTGGAGTTTCTCATTTTAAGGTGGAAGAGAATGTACTCTACAATATAAAGGGTCATGGTATTCTTTTGGGTGAGTTTTATAATGTATAGCTCCTTTTTTCAGTAATTATCATTTAGCACTAGTCAATTTAAGTAAATAGTATTGTATTTGAACAACGTTCTTAATTTAAGTCTAAAAAAATGTGTTCTAATTTATAGTTTTTCCACAACAGTCTAATTCAGGGAATTTTCATTACCTGGTGTCAATATTTCTAAGAAACAAATTAGATTAATCTAGCCCCAACCTATCATTGACTAACAAATGGCGTACTATTGGATACCCAGATTGGCCACCTCGCACTCCGGGCAAATGGCCAGCAGCACTATGGCAGATAGCACCCCATACTTACCCATTCTGCTGGTTGGCACATTCTGCTCCAGGCATAGTATTAAGTGTGAAAATGGGGGTTCGAGCAGAGTTTGAAAGTTTGCTTCGCAACAATATTACAAGAAGAGAACTACAGTGTTTCTCTTAATATGGATTTTTTTTCTAAATTAGCCGACCCTTTCGTCCACGATATCGAGATTAGACACAATCTGATGATACGGATATCAAGCACAGATACCCTGTCCAATACTGAAATGATAGCCCCGGCAGCCATGTACATCAGGGCACCCTTCAACACCATAGAGGTGAGTTTACATTTATCCTTTCTAATTTATCATTGAGATCATTATGTAGCTCATTAAAAGAAAATGCCCTGCCTATTTATTTATTTTTTATTTATATGGGTTTTTTTTCCATAAAAAATGGAATTCATTTTTAAGACGGAGAGAATAGGGTACTAGGCTACAACAAATTTAGCAAATCATCTTAGCTTTCAAAACGTATTTTTTTGTATGGTAAATTAGACAAAAAATGGAAAAAAAATGGTAGAGGGTTAGATGTTAGCGGTGAAGGGTAGGTCACACCTGGAATAGTAGTTTTCAGTAAAATATTCATGCTTTCCTAAGATGTATCTAAAATATTTACTCAAAGGTAAGCCTAATGTTACGTATGTTCTGTAGGAAAACTATAACTTAAATTTGAATTTAATTAAAATTAAATCTGGTACATATGCAAAACAAAAAAAGGGTAAAAAAAAACTGGGGCATAGACACATACTAATACATTTGCCAAAAATGAGAATATTTAACTCCTTGTTTATAAAAATCAATAAAACAAGCTTCGAAGACCTTCGGTGTGGACGTTTTGGAGACCTTTCTGGCTTTGGCCCTTGATATATACCCTGTAATAACAGGCCAAATTTAAGAAAAGTCAAATCTCATTCCTTTGGTATACATAATTGAGTTTCTTTTGCTGTGCTTATGTGGTTTAACCCCTTAAGTACAACGGGTTGTCCGTAAACCCATTAATGACAATGCATTGTGAGCCCATACGTGTAAAGGCTTTGCCGAGAAGGGGTTAAAAAATCATTCACGTTAAGACTTTGTGTCCCCATTGACTCTCAGCTTATTGTGACCTCATGGCTCTTCCTGAAAGGGTTAAGGCTAGAAATATTTCTATCCACATTTTAAAAAGATCTGTATAGTTGCGTCTGGTTCTGAGAATGTCTTCGCTCAATGCTCCATTTTACTTCCAGGTGAGATTTGATGTTCTTGCCAAGTTTTCCCCAAGGCATTTATAGATTAGTAATTTTTACCTAAAATTTAACTGGAATAAAGGCTTATAATGCATTGACTTCGGAACCAAATTGATTTCTACACAAATTCTCTGCTTGCCTAAACCTCTATCGATAGGAAGGTGTGTGCCTCCATGAATGAGCTTATTTAATGATGAGCCATGCACAAAGTACATTCCACAAGTAGAAATGCAATTTGGAAAATGGCATTAGGTAATTTTGGAGAGCGAAAACGCCTGGAGCATAGGAGATGATGTGGAAATACACCATGTAACTCACAAAGTTTGGGGGAGCTTATATATTCAATCCATGCAGTGTTTCGAGAGAGTCTACAAGCCAAGGAGTCAAGCGCTAAGAACATGGTCTGGCCAACAAGATCACTTGGTATTCTACAACGAAAATAGTCTCTTTTTTTTATTTCTTAGGAAAGGCTATAATACACATACCCCGGCCATGAAAGCTGAAGGTTGTGGAACTCTAGTCCTCAAGGGCCACCATTTTTGGATTTGGCCCTTGAGGACTAGAGTTACTAGGGATACATGGAATTGGGGATTGGGACTGGAGATGTGCAGCCCGGGGTTGGACAGAGCCAACCACTCCCCTCCACGGGGTGGATAAAGCCTGAAAGCTGTGAGACATGGAGCCTCTGTGTCAAAACCAGAGAGCTTCCATATATGATCATACAGTATGATACAGTATGATATAGTATGATATAGTATGATATTTAAATAATAGCTAAGATGGGGAAGGTACCATAGTAGATGCAATATGGATGGATTAGGAAAGCAAAGAATAAATTACCACATAGCGGTATCAGAGTTAACCATGCCTGCTGGACTGAGACATCAACCCTGGGTGCACCTTCTGACTTTGCCCTAGGGACCAAGATCCATATTTACTGCTCTACCAGACTTTAGGATCAAACATTTCCTGAAAAAAAAAGAACAGATTCATGAAGAACGTAACATGAATAGTCCTTAAGTCGTTAGTGTATATATATATATATATGGTTTCTTCATGATTTTTTCTAGGAGAACATTGCATGTAATGCCGGTTATGGCTTCTTCTACCACCTTTCAGATGATGGACCTTCTCAGGCACCCTTGCAATCCTTCAAGAAAAACACAGCTGTATCATGTCTGAGGTGGGACCACAACCGGTGTTTTTTTATCGGTCAATGGCAATATAATTGCATAAAAATGAATAAAAAAAAAAATCAAATGTGTTTAAAAAAAGATTTAAAAAAAATGGAGGGTGGTGGAGATTTAAAAGATGTAAAAAAATAAGAAAAACAAATGAAAGGGAACATTATATATAGCAAATACATATTTGCTCTCAAACCAAATATCTGCAACCTTTTTATCAGACCCCTTGAATAGATGTATTGTATTCAGCGCTGCGTAAACTGTTGGCGCTATATAAATAAAAGATAATAATAATTTTAATGCTTAAAATTTGCCTTAATTTTTTTTTCATATACTTTTACATATCACAAAGTAATAAAGGGGATATACATAGAGTTGGACATATTTATAGACTCCCTATTTATATAATTATTTGCATTTATATATTTATATGAACATGTAAATGTAATGAAAATAGTCTTTTCTTTAATGTAGATTTGGATTCTGGCTATACCCGGATTACAACCCTTCACGCGACGGGTCTATGGCCACGTTCCAGGGCTTCAGCGCTTGGAGCTGTGGCGGCGGAGCTCAGGTATCGAAGAACGGAAAAGTCTCTAATAATCGCGTTCAATTAGAGGCGTCTTCTATTGCCGCTGGTTGGCACTCGCCTTGCAAACTGCTCATGTTTACTGCAAATCTCCAAATGTCTTCAACAAATTGGCAGATAAAAACGCGAATAAAAAAAATAAAAAAATAAATAAAGCCGTTTTACAGAAAACCCCCGAAAAAAAGAAATTAAGAAAATGGCATCCTTCCTAAATGGCGAAGATTAAGATACTTTAGCATTGCAAACAATCTGGTTAAATGATTCAAATTCTCATTTCTGGCTACGCACGCAGTTTAAACAAAAGAGTGATTGGCTACAGTTCAAAGCGGCATTAGGAAAGATTAGTAGCGACTGACGACGGCAGAACAAATTAACCATTTGATGTCCTCCCGCCGTTTAGATCGCTAGATGTGGAAACGTCCGCTTTCGAGAGTTCAACATTTATTCTTGCGGAGACTTTGGTATTAATATCATCGAAAGCACGGGAAATGCGGAAATTTCCGATAGTTTATTGCTTGGCCGCTTCGATGGGAAGGTAAGTGGGGAAAAATTTTATCTTTTCATTCTAACTTGTAAGACGTAAAATAACCTTTGACAATTTCTATAGCATCAAACACTCCGGTGCGTTGTTGCCGTATATATAATATATATATATATATATATATATAAAAAATAGGCGCTGGCGTGATCGCTCTAAGCTATAGCAGCAAATTTGATAAAGTTAGATTCCGAGGTTCCATTAGACTTATGTCTCAATCTCTCAGCATGTTTAATAACTGGGGAAAAAAGGTACTTTATTGGCTTTACTAATAATAACACTGTGTTTTCTGTCCCGGAGCATATAGGTGATGACTGGAAGTATATTTCATTATTTTGAATTCTCCGGAGGATTGTACAATATACAAACTCTTGGGATAAGCATGGAATACTGAATATAGACCATGTGTATTCTGAGGACCCTTCGTCGAATTTTGTGAAATTTAGCATATAGACAGGCCTGGACACGGAGGTAAATGCCAGATGGGCCGCTGGTCAGTAGTTCCTCATACCTGCCCAATCTGGCAGATCAGGTCCTGCATTGCGCGACCACTGCCTGGGTCCGCTCAGCTACATGCAGGTCTTCTGCCGGCTCCGCATGTATGTCATTTGGCGGCCAATGGCCTTAAAGTGCCAGGGTCCCTTCGATATCCCCATTATTTAAGTACGTTTTAGAAAAATACTTTCATGCCAAATGTTGCAGTCTCATTATCATTGATTATGCAAAGAAATAGTTGTTTTCTTCTGACTTCACGTTAGACTGGTTTATTTGGCCCAAGTTGTTGTAGACCACTATTGGCCACTTAAATGCACTCGGACGGATAGTGGGCGAGGACTGTTCTTGGCCAAACGCCGCTTTGCAGGGGAAACTGAGGTGGATCCCAGGGGAAGCAGCATTTCTCCAGGAGACTCTGGGTACAACCCAGTTATGGTTGTGATCTCGTGTGGCCCCTCAAGCTGAATTCAGAAGTTGATGACTGAATTCTACCCTACAGTAGGCTCTGATTGTTGTCTAACAGCCACACAGTCTTTGAGGGTTTGAACCATGGATGAGAGAGGATGTTTAGCTTCACTAAGACCCCATTTGTCTCCTGCAACGCTTACCTTTGACCAGCAAGTCGATCTCCTTGACATTACTCACTGATCTGAAGATAAATATGAGGCCTCAGTGTTAAGGTTTTGAGAAGTGATAAAATGTAAGGAACATAGAATGTGATGGCAGATCACACCCATTCGGCCCCGTCTAGTCAGCCCATTGTTCCTGCTGTAAAGACTCGAACCTTAATCAGTAGTTGGTCTTAGATTCAGGTGCATTATACCTATCCCGTGCCTGTTTAATTTCGCCCTGTGTAGTAGCCTCTTCTACTTCTGCTGTGAGGCGGTTCCACTTATCTACCACTCTCTCAGTAAAGTAGAGCTTCCTTACATTACATTTAAGCCTCAGAACAAAAGTTTCAATAATTGATGCGAGCATCACCGATATTGTTTCTTTTTACTGAAGTATTCTACTAAGTGCTGTGTAGACCAGAATAGGCTGAATAATATCCAGCGGTTGTTTCTTGGGATCTGAATGAAACAGCTCGCAGATTGCACGTTCTACACCTTGGGGAAATGAGACATTTTGCTTCTAGTTTTGCCAGGGGTTCAATTATAATTGTTATTATCTTTGTTATCACATAATAACATCCCTTGTGCCATAATTTGCATCTTAATTTATGTAACATTCCCATTAATAAGGTTGTCTAGTTTGCATCAATTAGATACCGGTGACATTCATTCTTTTTTTTTTTATTTTGCGAAAGTTAACCTGAGTTTTTGCCTCCAGATGAACATTTAGAGGTAAAGGTTCTGCTCAGGAATATTATATTTTTGGCATATTCGTTTAGGTCACCAAATTATAAAAATATTACGTGATAGGATTGGAAATCGAAGAAAGAAAGCCACTAAACCGAATGTAAATATCATAGGGAAAGAGGGGACATAAATGGTGATATCATCACCATGTCCAAGTGCGTTCAAGTGTGACATCTACACCACCACGGACAGGGCAAATAACAAGAGACCATCTCATGTGGCTAAAGATACCAACTAAACAGAGAGGAACATTCTTCACAGTAAGGGCTGTAAAGCTCCGGAATGCACTGTCTATGGAGGTGGCTGATCACTGGTGCTCTGGAGACTTAAGAACTGGATTAGGTCTTGGCAAGCAAGGATTACTCCTAATGTAATGAGAGGCAAGGCGTGAACATAATATTCTGCCCGCAGAGTCACAAAAGGCGTTTTTCCCCCTTTGGACTTGGGCTGGCATGTGCTTTTTTTCCCGCCTTCACCTAGAGGGCGTTTAGGTATACAGTATATTGGATATGTTGAACGTATACATTCTTTTGTTTATTTTACTAAGTAACTTTGTGTTATACTAGGTATCAATAATGATGATTTAATCTCCAAGAATGTTTAAGCAGAACCGTCATTCTACATCTTAAATGACACCCATCTCTGAAAAACGGATAGAAGGTGGCACTTTCCGACCCAGGGATACTGCCACAGAAAATACCCTCTATCCACATCTGATTATATCGATATGAAAACATTTAAACCATAAAGATCAGTCTATTGACGTAAATATCGACCCTTGTTGAAACTTGGCCAGGAGTCTCTAGTAGGGTTACCATCTGTAGCGTTAAGCTCGAACATGGATTTCTTTGAAACCCGTACCTAAAATATCAGAGAGCATTATTCACACAGAACGCGCGTGACTCAATGTTTTATCTTCTCTTGACAGGACACGGGTTGTATGACAGCTGGTATTAAAACTCCTAAGAGGTTTCAGGCTTTCCTTTCCAACATAACCTTCATGAATTTTGACCATACCCTGTGTAGCTCCATCAGAACCTGCTCCGGGTGCTCAAGGGGACAAGGTAAGCTAGACAGATGCGTTGGGAAACAGTTGAGTGTCCAAAGTACTCTGATTTATACCTTTCATAAAACCTTATTTGGTCCTTGACCTCTTATCACTAGATAAGCCTTTTGCCAGTAACGGCAAGTTTATCCAGATGCTGTAGTCTGAAGCCTATTGCCCATAATGAGACAGTATGCATAGTTGGGCCGTTGGAGCTGTATGCTCGTTCATACTCCTGTTATTAATTTCCACCACTTCTGCTGGAATAATGATCTACTATCATTTTAACTGTGTTGGATTCTTTCCTTTGGAAATTTTCAAAGCAACTACATGGATCAAAAAAAACCCCCCCAAAGCACTTTCCCCTTAAATGTTGGAATGATAACACGCATTAAAGGAGTATAATCACATTGCAGGTTGCATATGAAGTTTCATAATCCAAATAAAAAGTGAAATGCCTCATGTCTTAATTTAAAAAAAATTATAATACTGAATGCATTATGACATCATCATGTGTATTGTCTGACATTAAAATTTTTTTTTAGGTGGATTTACCGTGAAAACTCTGCGGCTAAAGTTCCTGAATTCTCCCAGTCGGCCTGTTTTCCCTTTCCCTCATTCTGCTATAGTTGACGACCTTGATGGTTCATTCTTTGGAATGAAGGGCAGCCATCTTGTGGCATCAACGGACATCCTTCCCGATTCATGCACGGAATACGCCGGCATCAATGGGACTGTCCCCGGCAGCGTTTGCGGAGAAGACGTAGTTTTTCATCGTATGTCCATCGGCCTGTAAGTACCAATAACACATGGAAAAAATAATTTGTTAGAAAACACATTTTTTCATAAAAATTCAAGTTGCGATAGAATGTGCTGATCCTAACAACAGTACCATATGCTTACTTTAAGTCACAGAAGATGGGTAGATAACACATGGAATAACTGTTTAGCCTTCACTGAACTGCTAAGAGTTAAAGTAACATTTCAGATATAAATCATGTGTTAACCGATGTGTCTCAGGAAAGTGAGAGTTTGTGATAAATACTAAGTTCTCTTTAAGCAGTTGAACAATTAGAAATGATCGATTATGGTTGCGTTTCAAATAATGTGTTATTCATTTCTTCAAGTTTACAAAATATTTTTAAGAAGGAAAAAAAATCTAAACTGTTTTGGTAATGGACCATGTCAGCTCCCGACTGTGTTTTCCGATGAGCGTTACAGTGAGGTAGACTGTTGGTTTTCTCTAACTTCTACTCTAAAAATATAATAAATGGATTTTCATAGAAAAATACCATCTGTAGAGTTTCTAAAATATACGAAGTTCCATTAATTTCTACCCATAGGACAGGGGTGTCCAACCTGCGGCCCTCCAGCTGCTGCAGGACTACATCTCCCATACTCCTCAGCCAGCCCCTTAGCTGAAAGAGCATGATGTAGTCCTGCAGCAGCTGGAGGGCCGCAGGTTGGACACCCCTGCCGTAGGAGAAGTGATTAGACCATCTGAGCTTAATACTTTATTTGAGGGGACTTATATGAGACCCCAATGATGGACAAGACCTTTCCGTGAAACACTAAAACCTCAAACAAGGAGGAAATGCTACCCAAGTTGTGAGACTGCCTACAGAACCTGGGCTTTTGAACCTTAGATGGGGCTTTATCTTTATTTAAGATGGGCTCAGGGGAGGATTTAGAAGAAGAAGAAAAAAAACTCTTCTTCCCAGGTGCCAAAAAAGGCTCGTCCTCCGTTTTTGGAACTTGGTCTGGAGAGCAAGCCAGAGCCAATAGCAACGATTGAGACCTTATCCTCCATTAACAAACACTGAACCTGCCAGCATCTTAAGGAAGACAAACTGCCCCAAGAAGCCCGCTTACCCCACAGTATTTAATGCTAGGTGGCAAGCCTCACGGAGAACAAAATGTTATAAGTAGCACTTTAGACAACTTGAAGGTATCTCAACTGGTTAAGAGTTTTAGCTAAGTAATTAAAACCCCTTTTTAGTATTTGGCACCACCTTATCTTGTGGTCATTTCCAAAAAAACATGCAAGATCCTTCCAAAAGACGGCAGATAGAATGCCTTCCCTAAGAAACTAAGCCCTGCTGGAGTTTTAGTTCAGCATGACACTTCACTAGTCATTTGTGGCAAGTACAATTACTCTCAATCGCACGGTAATCCGATCTCATGACATATTTGGAACATACATAAAAAATTAACACAAATTACTATCCAACTATGCTAAAAAAAAAAACCAGTTTCAAGACATAATTTTTCTCTTGTTCATAATGTATGGGATAATGGGATTTATACAGCCGTTTATGTTGCAATTGACTTTTATATCAGATAGATTCTGAATGTTTTAATTTAAACAGAATTAAATTTGTTTTTTTTAAACGAGTGTTCCATGTATATATATCACATGGAGGATGTGATCAGATGGTACATTACATAGTTATAAGTGTATTGCATAGAGAAGAATGCTAATTCAGTTTAGGATGAATTGCCCCACAATTACTGTGGTCTATTGATGTTATGTCACACTTTGCCCCTTTCCTACATACATAGTACCCAATTTGGTATTTACGCCCGAGCATTAGGCACAAGTCCCAATAATGAGGGCTCTGGCCAGGGAAGCCACTACATAAAGTAAATACAGACTATGACTGCAAATTTTGCACTGTTATCAGCTATGACAAAGCATGGCTTTGGCAATGGGGCAAACGGTTGGGTTAGTACAAATACACCTACTTACGGACTGGTATGATAAAGGGTTGGTGGCCCAAGACTCCATCTGCCACACGATATACAACAATAAAGAAGCCATAGTGACTTCACAAACCAAACGAAGGTTGACCTACTGGAGCAAAATTGAAAAGGGCTGGTCCTCAGGGTAAATAGGACCCAGTGGTAGCCTTAGGGATTCTAATCTGAAGAAATTGTCAAATTTTAATATTTTGTAATATCTTTCTTGTAATCCTTAATTTGGCCACAGGGGGAAATAGGTCCTTATGGATGGTAGACATTAGGAAGAGCCTCCCAGCAGAGGTGTTAGGTTAATACTGTAAGGGAATTGAAACAAGCAGGGGATAGGCATATGGCTCCTGAATCTAAGACGAGACCAACGACTGAGTACTATCTGAGTCTTTACAGCAGGCAAAATGGGGAGACTAGACGGGCTGTATCTAGCATGCATCTGTCATCAAATTCTATATAGCGTTTATCAAACTTGCTGAATTCTCTATGGACTTTATTTTGCGCATGTCCTATAATTTATAAAAGTTCTTGACGTTTAGAAATATTTGATTGTATTTTAGATGCATTTTGTGACACTATCGCTTATTATACCCCCTATCAGGGACAGAGACCCTGAAAGCAGCTACAAAGTGATTGTTACCAACCGTATGAATAAATCTATCTCGCTGGACTATGTTCAGGACACTTTGTCAAACCAATATGGATGGCTCGCTTTACTGGTGGATAAAGAGACTTACACAGTTATATTCGACTCCCCCGAAGTAGTCAATACTTTTGAGGTAGGTAATGTTCATATTTGAGCCTTTTTTCCGGGTTGGTATTCTAGAGCTGCCGTGCTGCTCCTCGTGGGAGTGATTTCTTTGACATGCTTTGTAAAAAAAATTTAAATACAATACGAAATAGCACTTAAAATATGAGATAGAGAGATAATACACAAATGTCGGGGTGCAAAGCTTGAAATCTATGTCTCTTAATACAGCAGATAACTGGATATGTTAAAGGTAATCCAAACTGTACATCAAATGTATATGCGACTAATATTATCTAGTAAAAAAAAGTATCCAGTAAAAGTCATCCATACCAGCAGAACATCAAATACCAAACAAAATGGGTTAGTTTGAGGCTACCAAATGCTGCCTTTTGTTAAGGTCGTTATGGCTTTTTACGGTTTGGATACGTTAAGTTATATGTGACTAATATTGAAGAATAACGAGCGGCCGTTTATATCCTGCCATTGGCCATACTTACGTCATCATGCGGCCACTGGCCTTAAAGAGCAAGGGCTGCCCAGTCTGGTCCTGTTTACAAAATGTAACCTAAAAAGAGTGAAATGTTTCTGCAGGTTGCCCCTAGACAGACATTCATTCACTTATCAAATTGTAAAAACGTAAAGTGTCTAGACCTTTGTAACAGAAGCCATGTTTTTCCCTTTAAAAAAAATATCAAATGAATTAATTAGCGGGAAGGAATATTCATTAAGATACTGTGACAGTCTCAGAGGATTTGTTACAAGGTCTCACGCATAAAACTACATTTCCCAGCAGGCAACACAACAGGACAGGCAGTGCTAATGAACCACACCCAAAGCTCATTAAAGAAATGGGTTTCATTTCATACCTATCCTGATTGGCCTGTAAATGCATATTTTTGGCTTGCTAATAAATCTGGAGACCCATAAGACCATAAATCTGAACATTATCACAGCTGGTGGAATAAGTGAACAGAAGATGTCAAATGCTCCAAACAAGGGGTGCAAGTCCTGGCTGATAAGCTCAAAGGAACCCAGCTAGAGATCCCCTAATGACGGGATCAAAGCTTGCTTCCTCCAGAAGTTGACTGAGGTTGTAAAACTTGCCTTATGACGTTAAGAGGAATGCTCAGAGATAGCTGGCTGTGTGAACAATGTGCTGGTCTTCTGGCACCGTTCCTGAGTGGAGAGCCCCTGAAAGCATTTTGATCTGGAGCCCAATGATTTTGCCAGATTGAAGTCAGAAGTACTAAATCCCTTGGGTGTTACTGTAGCTCTGAGGTTCTGTGCTTGGACATTCCATCAAGATAAAGCGCTACAGTCACAGATCTATGACCCAATTCACCCGGCACGAGTATATTGTAGACAGTGGAACACTTGGTGATCGTTTCATATGGAGCCTACAGTCATCTCCTCGCAGATGGATCATCCAAAGAACCCCCCCACACATACACACACACACACTGCTGACCAGTTGACTGCCCTTAGACGTATGGTGGCTGCTGATGTGCTGGAGTTTAAAGCGCTAACATGGAACAGAATTCCAGAATGTAACCAAGCCGGTAAGACTGTTCCCAGCTTTAATTGTGTGGGTAAGGAAAAAGTCCCGTGAGGAACTCTGAAATGAATGATAGTTTCAAGGAGCTGGCAGTGATATTGGGCCTTGTGTGAATGTCTGCCCCCTGTTTACCAAACAAATGCAATGAAGGAGATACTTATGTGTTTACAGTGTTTCCTGGTACAGTTCCCCCCCCCCCAGTAACTGTTCAGGTGCCACAATTCTAATTAATTACAGTAGAGGACAGAAAGGCTTGGGCAGTATGGTCACTCTTGTTTAGAAACACAATCTCTACGAATCTCAATGAAACAAAAGTAAACGAAGCAAAGAGCTCTGAATTTTCGTTTGAGTTTCATTCTTTCGCTCGCGCTCACTCACGCACTCTCAAAGTTGAGGTGGCTGCCCACATGCTACACACAACTTGGTTTAATACATACGTCTCCCTCATTTTTATTTTGGTCAGTAAGCACTATTTCGTGGGTTTATTTAATGTGTAGATCTATAAAATGTAGGTTTTGGTAAAAGTGAATGATCAGCAGTAATTCATATTATGGTAAACACAGAATCTGACGGCAGATCGGACCTGTTTCCCCGTCTGTTCTGCCCGTTTATCCTGCTTTAAATGCCCAGACCCAAAGTCATTGGTCTGGTCTTAGATTTAATAGTCATATGCCTGACCCATGCCTGTTTTAATTCCCTCAATTACCATCTACCGCTTCTGCTGGGAGGCTGTTCCACGTATCTACCACCCTCTCTGCAAGATACACACAGACGTGTTTTGTATTTTTATGGACAGATTGCTATACAGTAGAAGCCTCGGATCTAGGCTGAAGCCCTCGTCAATGCCACTCATGACGGCTGACAAGGACACTTAGTTCAAGGCATGACAGTTTTTTATTGAAATTAACACAAAATGTCAGCAGCGAGCATCGCTTGGGCAGAGCGGGCAAAGTCTTGCAGCGAGTTTTGTTTTATGAAATGACTTTTAACTTCAGTAATATTTTTGAAGAACAAAGACGCACTTGACTAGACATGGAGCGTTCCAACGTAGCGATATTGAGAGAGATCAAACGGATGCGTATTAAAATAACTCGCGACGACAAATTAACTGCCCATCAGACGGATACAAATGTAAAAAAAATGGCATCTGACCAAAAATATGCATTTTTTTTTTGCCTAAAAGATAGAGATCGATGGGACAGCATGCCTGCTGCCACTAAACATTACCCATTTTATAATGTCCGTACATTCCCTTCATGTTTACGTACGGACCCCGTATTAATGGTCCATTTCTGGTGCTACTATGTCTGTTCTCAGTATCTGCGTGATTATTCCTCCCCGTTATGTTTTCTCTCCCATGTTAAGTTGCTGATTGAGTCAGGCAAACGTTGTATGGGTTGGGGGAGAAGATGCGTAAACGTTTATACTAAATACCCCCAAAAGATTACATTGCCAAACATAAAGCATACACTATATATTTAATACATGGGGGGGTAGCAGCTGCCTGAGGTCTTCATGTACATGTTTTTCTGTATATTTATAACGTGGTCCCTGTTCTATACGTACATAAGCCGTTGCAAACACAAAATAGTAAGTAACGTATTCATCCCAAAAAAGTTTTATTAAATCCTCAGCATTCAATCATCATGATGGGAGGTTTCACCCAAGGGAAAGCCCTGCCCATCCTGAAACATTGGGGGTTATATATATAAAAAAAGTTTAGAAATGGCGACCGACAGAATGTTCTTTGATTGGAACAGATTCTATGATAAAACCAGTTTTGCACCACAAGCATTTTAAGACATAACCGCCATTGTGTTATAGTGCTTGACCACTGGTGGTGATGTAATGAAAGATTGATATTATGATGTAAGCCTTTTTTTTTTGTCAAACCAATATATTTTGGGCAGTGCTCCATAAATCGTCACTATATAAAACGATTGTAATAAGACAGGGCGGTATGTATTAATATACGCACAGATGGATTGATTGATAATGTTCTGTATAATTACTTGGATTTCATCTCCAACAGTACTCTGCCACCTTTGACAATTTCAAAATTGGGCGTTTTATATTAATGCATCATCCAAACCTGCCAGACTTCTATAACGTCACCGTAACGTGTGGATCCAGGATCGGTCGCCCCCTTCCGTCCCATCCCGTACCTGGAGAAAGTGGGGCTTGCGACTGGTTCTTTGACCATAGCCTGGAGTCTCTAACCTACCTGGGTAAGATGAGTAAAACCTACTTGAGTCGCACAACCTTTTACTATAAACATACCTTAAAATATATTAACCTCAGGGGGCTAGGGGTGCCATCATGAGGTTGTTTAAGGTGCTATAAGTGCAACACCACTAGATGGCAGTCATGTCTCCGAGCCCTGCATATCCAGGCCGTGGCCAATGCAAGGGAGCACTTGGGATCTTTGGCATAGATCTTTCCCCATCGAGTGGTGGGGTGCCGCTCAACTTTTAATTGGCGTACCCTCTTATTTTCAGCTGTTGCTGGTTTATTGCTATACTTTCATTCCACTGATCTGAAACACGTTGCTTTAGCTGTTGCTGAGCACACTTAGCCAGTAGGGGGCACTAGCGGTGCTATATATACTTCCCTGTCTTGCAACGCTATAGCGGTTTCAGTATTGGTAGACTATCGAGGGATGAGGGAATCTTATCAGTTATAACAGAGATCCATAAGAACTCCACCAAACCCAATGTATCTGTTCTACATATAGACATTCCATCTGTAGACAAGAAGTAGATGCTGTAGATCCACCAACGAAGCTCAATTGTTGGGTCTTGGTGACAAAAAAACAGCAAATAAATAAAACCTCTACAAGCCTCAATGGCAGAACCAGACCCAGAGTTTTAAATCCACAAGCAGACTTCTTAGAACTTCTCCAGTAAAACATACAAGACAATGGGGGGGGGGAGTTGCCACCAGGAGCCCCAAACTCTCTACAAACCACTAAAATCTTCAAAACATGCATTGCTAGGTCATAAACCATATTAAGGCCTTTGTACAGTTTGCATGAAACACACATGTTTTTATGAGAAGTCCCGCTGCCGGATGTTAGTGTGTAGATCTAAGTTGAAGGTCTCCAGTTCCTTATCGGCAATTGCTGGCTTAGATGTTTTGTTTTTGTTTTTCTCTTTGCTACCAATTTTTTTTTTTATAAATTTATATTTGTATTACTTTTGTGTGAGTGTCCAAGTCTACATATCTTCTGGGGAATAGCAGAACGTGTCTTTCTAATGTCGTGTTGCCTTCAGAAACCTAATGCTGACAAGTCGTACCGGGGCAGCCGTCATCGTAGCAGAAAGTGTGGGGTCTCCCGTCCTACCTCCGCGTGAATAAACGGCACCTATTGCGTGTTATATGCCCTCCAGGGCCCGCTATTTAACAACCTTTTGTGTAGCTTGTGTTGGTTTAATAGGTTAAGGGTGTGGAGGTTATCTTATCTACTGGTCGCAGAATGACTGGAACCACCTCGTTTGTGATCCGAGTAGCGATCCGGAAAGTATTGCCGATCTGTTAGCGCTGCTAACGCCCCTTTGCGATTAAAACATTCCTGTACCATCTGCTTTCAATAGTTCCTTTTATTCATGGGTAATAATAACAAACCCTTAGGGTAAATAAAGGAGACCGGGGAGGACTAGGAGGAGGAATATTAGACTCGCTGTTGTAGAGGAGTTGGGTCTGGCATCCTTCGCTGGCTCTGGGTTATAAAAAAGGTTTCTAGGGGCGTCTCCATGCCGTATCTGATTAATTTTACACCAACCAGACATATGTTCAGTTTTTGTTTTTAAATAATTTTGGCTAAACGTGCCACCCCTGCCTGCACCAGCCAATAGGAATTGTTTGATGTGCGTTTTTTTATGTAGAATTTTTCTGGCGCTTTAAAATTGTCCTGGACACCCAATTGTCTCCTAAGTCATAATGTTTGGCTGTATGCCCCCATTATCTTTTTTTATTGCTTGGTTTCAGGTCCATCTGGTGTTTTGTCACGCTGTAGTTAATACACTCCGTCAAAAGGAACATTCAGACCTTTGTTTCTAATTACGCACCCCCCCCCCTGCCTTGTCTTCCAAGGGTTAATTTTACCCAAATGTATACAGCAACAAAATAGTCAAAGGGGTACGTTTTTATTTATAGAGGCTCCAAAAGGCTCTGTAGCGCTAAATCACACTGGGTGGATCCAAAATTGCCTATAAAATGAAAATTATAATAATCATTAAAAAGGAATAAAAGTAAAAACAAAACAAAAAAACATGAAGATGTATAATATATACCGGCACAAATGGACAAGCTTACAATCTATTAGGACCTGAGTCACCTGCATTCAAGCAGGGATATCAACCATGACATACTGGTAGTAAAAGCACTAACTGGGAGGCTCTGGTATGATCAGATCATTATGGAGTCACCTCCAAGCTGTGTGACCCTGAGATTTTGAGAGTAACATTGGAGAAAAGGTTAGTATGTATGTGTGTATGAAAAAGAAAAAACAATTTGTTACGTTTGCCACGATTTCCTGTTTTCTGTCACAATTTCTGTTTTACTTTTGATGTAGCAACACTTTATGGTTTGTTTCAAGCTTTTTTTTATTGATATTATATGTATAGTTCGGCTTGATCCATACATTAACTCTACTGAAGAGCTGCGATGCACCGTAAAGGCGGCCAGTTCCCTCCACCCCATCCCAGTTAGGCAAACAGAGTGAGATGATTTGTAAAGAGGTTATTCATGTGAACGCACACTCGGCTCACGTAGCGTTTCTCTGTTCGTGACATTTACCTAATTGTTAAACTCAAGAGCAACCCCAGGGACCATAAATGCTACATGACAATAGAAATAGGGGAGGGTGGTCTGAGAAGCAGAAGGGCTGAAAGCGGTACTCGGGCGTCTTTTAAGGGGTCATTATGTTCTCCTAATGAGATCATTCCCCACTTTGCACACAGCCCTGTCATTTAATTCAGTGTCATGTGTTTTTAAGGTGACACTTTTCCCTCTAACGATCTATATTCTTCAGGGATGAAACACTCGTTCTGGAATGGGCTTTAATCCACTTAATAAAACAGAGTATCGTTTATCTGTGCCTTGTTACACATGTTTTGCTTTGTAATAAAAATATATCCTAGAAACGTGGGCCTTTTTGTGTATTTTTCACCAAAAACCCTATTTTGGCTTACCAACGAGTGGAGTTAAATATATTTTTATATGTTAACAAGTATCATGAAATGGGTAGTTGATGATGCTTGGACTACCATTTGTACTGGAAGGCAGTCCCAAGTATCCACTTCCCATGGCTAAGGTATTGTTGATGTTGACCCCCTCCCCTCCCCATCCCAATAAAATACACAATACCCAAATTAGTCTTTAAATTCATCTTTTTGGGCCGCGGTGCAGTTAGCTTCACCCTCCGCACCAAGACACTTACACAAACACTCATTTTATTTATTTTAATTACATAAAAATGACATAATAAACACATGTTACAAACATGACAAAACACGTGACAATAAAGCCAACACCTTGTTGGTCAACACAACTGTTTGTAAACTAACATCACCAACGTTTAGTTAACCACTTATTTAAACGTTAATTACAACAACCCGGCTGGCACAGGCGTAACACCGTATCCCTGTTGCGACCATTGGCGTCCCATGGGCACAAGCCCGAGGAGTGTCCTGCACCTACCCCTAGGGCTTGTGCACCACGAGTTCAAGCGCACCTTTAGGCGAGTTAACCCTTGCAGCAGCCCACCAAACAACCACAACAAACAAGGAATGGGAGGGAGGGCGCGCTGTGCCCAACAAGGCTATCTTGTAGGTCTCTAGAAAAGAGGAGCGGTGGGTCACGATATACATTTTTTTAATTATTTTCTACTTTATTTTGCTTATGGTGAGCAAAAAAAGTGTTGGAGCCCTCCACCATACAGAATACAGCAAGCAAAATAAACCAAACATGTTAATATGGGCATGCTTATGCTTGAATATTCAAGTTTCCCCAAATACTGTAGGCACAGACATGCAGATAAGGATACCTGGTATGCAAATTAGGAAGCCCATCTAAACGCCCATGTGGGTAATGTACTTTGTGTCCTCGGCTATATTTTTCTGCCTATGGTTATTGCACATGGGAACAAATTCTGGAAACAAGGGGCTGAATTGTGGCTGGTCTTCTATTTTTGAATATTTGTCATTGACGTCGATCAGTCTGGAAAGGGTTTCAAAGCCATTTCTAAGGTTCTAGGACTCCAGCCAAGATGAGATCCATTAACTACAAATAGAGAAAACTAGGAATGGTGGTGAACGAGTGGCCAACTGACCCAAATATCTCCAGGAGCGTATCGACACATCTTGATGACCCCCTAGACTGCTGGGACAATACGTGGACCGAGTGAAAAGGAGAACTTTTTTGGAAGACCTGGGTCCTGTTACGTTTGGCGTTAAGCTAGCACAGCATTCCATAATAAGAACGTTAGTGTGATGTTCTGGGGCTGCTTCAGGACCCTCGGCCGCTTGGGCTAATTGATGGAACCATAAATTCTTCTCTACCAGAACATTCTAAAGGAGAATTTCCAGCCTTCAGTTTGTGACCTCAAGCGCGGCTGGGATATGCCGCAGGACAATGATCCGACGCTGGTGGGTCTGCTCTTGGTTTGGCCTAGGGCAGCTCCATAGAAATACACCATTAGCGGTAACATGTTTAGTTTCAGAAATTGTCCAGCAAAAAAACATTAAAGGGTGTTCTGTACCTAAATAAGTTACTGTATTTCAAATATATACTTTTTAAGGTCTGTTTCTATCACATCTCCTCTCTCCATTCTTGCATGGCATGCATACCAAATGGGAATGTTCTATAACCAACAAAATAAATTCTTCATACGAAAATGTGCATTTTTGTCTAAATGCACTTTATCTGTTCACTTGGAGCTTCCAGTTACCGCATTCCACATTAGAATAACCCTCTCGTAAAGCTTTCTGTCATGAGTATATAGTCCTCATTCCATAATTTCCCCCTAAACCTTATTTATTCGAATGACCCAAAACTTATTGCCATATTAGGTCCATATAGCTCAAAAAAAAAAAAATCCCCAAAAATCATGTTTTAACATTTAAAGGTCTGTGGTGTAGACTGTCAGAGATGTCTTGTTTGCTAATCTCCTGGCGGAAAGGTAACACTGCAGCGCTGCAGGTGCATGGAAGGTATTTTAAATATTCCCCACGGGCAATGACGCGCTCATTTATTCATTCTTCCAGAAATGTTACTACTAGAGTTTTTCTAGCGGCTTCACTGCTGTATTTGGCTTTGCAAATGTGTTGTTCCTCATAAAAATGCCACATTTTGTTTATTTACTTAACTTTTAATGATCAAAAATGTATTTTACTGGTTAAAAAAAAAAAAAAGACAAAATAATGACCCTATTTCAAATATCAAGTAAATGTTTTTTGGGGTTTTTTTTTTTTGCGAAAAGGTGGAAATCCTAGTTAAGTACATAAAGTTGGCCATTTTATTTTTTTTCTGGGTAACAAAAAAATGCATTTATGGGGTTATTACTGACGATTGTAATTTGTTTTCTACTGCCAAAAAATCTATATATATATATATCGGTATATAGAAATCTAATAGCCATACAATGTCCTGGAGTGTAGATCCTTGGGCGTGTGTGGTAGAAATGGTATACATATTTTTGAATGTCGTTCAAATTTTTGAATCTTACAAAGCAGTTTTATAAAGGGAAAAAATATTAGCTGGTGCATTTTTTAATTCATTAATATTGGCTTTGCTTTTTCTTTTTTTTTTTTCTTTTCATTCAATTTTCCATCCTTATTTGTTAGTTACGTTAATTGTATGATATAATTAGTCAACCAAGTAATCCAGTTTACAAGCTTTGTAGGATTCTATAGCTGCCACTCAAGGAGAAGCCTGAGGCCTAAGTTACAAGTTTCCTCCATTCGTGTGACGGTCTCCATGGCTACTGGCTACATCTGCGGATAGGCCCGTCCTCCATTTACTGCTTAATTAAGAATTTCACGCTTGGTCCTTATCTGCCTCCGAGAACAAGAACTTTACTGTTTTAAAGAAATTCCTTGTTTGGGATGCTACACAAGGAACGTCTTTTTGTAGACATGACAGAATGGAGGTTTTTTTTATTCTTCTTCTTCTTTAAATACCCTCGTGGCAAGCGAGATGCCACCCTTCCATCAAAAATCATTAAATGGGGCAGAAATAACGAGCATGTAGCATATCAAAAGAAGAGATGTTTGCTCGAGCTAAGACGAGGGGGGGGGGGGAAGAAGTTATAAGGGCCTACGAGCTGCCGACACTTCAAAGGGAGATGGTCCGCCATGTCAGCAGACTGATAACGAATTATTTGTTCCCATTTGACTTATGCAAAAGGTCTGGTATGTTAGAATTCTCCGTCTCGCAGACGCAAGTACCCTCTCTCCTTGTTCATGCGTCAGCAGTTAGGCAGCTGGGCCCGAACTACATCAGTCAAAGCGGATAATCACTCGACTCTGCGTTAACAAAGGACACTTGTAGGGGGGTGGCCGGTAGGAGGTCTTCATTACAATAGGAACACAATTATTGCAGCTGCTAGGAGGGCTATAACTCTTCGTATAAAAAGCATGAGACCCTACGAACGAGGGGAAGTGGGAGTTTATTATTTATATTCTGACTTTTGGAAGCCCTGCTCCATGCCAGCGGGGGACCCCGGCAGCTGCCTGCGTGTCGGCTCCCTTCCAATAATTGTACATTCTGCCACGGGGTTAACTCACTTTTGACCCTGCTCTTTTTCCCGTCGGTGAATGGCTTGAAGAGGGGGCACTGTTAAATAGTGGCAGGGGTGCATTAAAAGCACTAACGAATGGTTATAAATTCAAATCAGATGCTCCGCCATAGAAAAGCGTGTCTCTCAATTCACACAGCCTTCACTCGGATGGGCCTGTCGGGGCACGAGGGTGTTATTCAGAAGCCGAGCAGCTGAAAACAAGGTCATCAATGACACTTTTTGTTGAGCATCAGATGCTCAACCAAGGGTCTTCGATCGCAGGGAAAGCTGTGCACCGAATAACCACATGAGAAAATAACGTGTGTTTTCTTTCTCCAGAAAGTGAAACTGAATAAATATAGAACAGCTGCTGCTTGCAATATAATGCCCATACATTTCCAGGTCGTAATTAAAAATAATAACTTAAAAAAAAAATTAAAAATAAAAATAAAAAAATAAATAAATAAATATATATATATATAGTTAGAATATAATATACTTATGGCATTTGCAACTGATATTAAGCTTAATGTACACCTGAAATAAAAACAATTACTGGAGCATACTTTAAATACACCTTAAACGGTCTGTCAAATTACCGTATTTGCTCGATTATAAGACGACCCTGATTATAAGACGACCCCCCAAAATCTGAATATTAACTTAGGAAAAAAAGAAAAAGCCTGAATATAAGACGACCCTAAAGGAAAAAAGTTTTACCAGTAAATGTTAATTCATGTAAACTATTTTTTTTAATAAAAGCTATGATTGAGAAAAAAATTTTTTGTTTTTATTTCTTGTATTTTCCAACCTGTCCCCCAGTTACGCACATCTGCCCCCAGGCTTGCCACTCCAATATGGCACTGTGGCCCATGATATGCCTTTTAACCCTCTATATGCCACTGTGCCCCATGGTATGCCTTTTGACCCCCTATGTGCCACTCTGCCTCCAGAAATGCCTTATACCCCTATATGCCACTCTGCCTCCAGAAATGCCTTATACCCCTATATCCCATTCTGGCATTTAGGGGGTTAAAATGCATATTATGGGGCAGAGTGGCATATAGGTGTATAAGGCATTTCAGGAGGCAGAGTGCTCTATTAAATGCCCCCTTAACGCCACTCCAGAAATGCCCTATGCCCCCATTTAACACACACACACACACACACACACACACACCCTATACCCCCATTTAACTAACACACACACACACACACTCTCCCCTCCCCTCCCCTCTCAGCCCTCTCTTACCGGTGCTTCCAGCCGGGGCAGCGGGTTGACGTCGCCTTCTGCTGCAGCCGGAAGGAGGTGGAGTTGGCAGCGGGGGTTTGTATCCGTCCGTCGCGTATACTTTCCCCGGCTGTCAGAGATCAGAGTTCCCCGCACCGGTGCGGGGAACTCTGATCTCTGACAGTCGGGGAAGGTTTGCGCGACGGACGCAGACAACCCCCGCTGCTAGCCACACCTCCTTCCGGCTGCAGCGGACGTTGTCTACGCGGATCGCGTAGACGTCAACCCGCTGCCCCGGCAATACAGCAGGAAGCACCGGTAAGTGTGTGTATGATGGGGGGGGGGGGTGAGACAGGAGGATCCAGGTCCCCTGCAGCGGTGCGGGGGATCTGGATCTTAGTCTCCTAATCAGACTCTATTTGAGGTCTGATTAGAAGACGACCCCGATTAGAAGACGAGGGGTATTTTTCAGAGCATTTGCTCTGAAAAAAACCTCGTCTTATAATCGAGCAAATACGGTATAATCCAGAGGCTGAATATTGTAAGTAATATTTTGTATAAATTAATCTTGAATAATGGTTAAGGACTGCGAAGGAAGAGACGTAAACATTGATATCCACTATTTTACATAGTAAAGAATTTAACACCAGTGGGAACACTCCTGTGCTGTAATATCAAACCAAAATGTTATTTTTCATTCTAATTTGTTATTATGATTTATTTTTATCGCATTAGCAGTATATGTAGGGCTTTTTCCTGTTAAAGTCTTAGATATTAGTGGAAAACATTTGATGTTTTTAGGTGCAGGAACTACACCCTAAAAGGTTCATTTTGAACAAACCCTATATTTAGGGATGTTAATGACATTTTTTTTTTTATCGTGGAGGCTGATGCGATACCTATACTAAATAATGGGTGCTTACAATACAGGTGTAGTTTTATTGGCCTTTCATGTCTACTTCAGTATTTTATTGTACATTTATTAAAAAAAATTTGCTTGTTTTTAAAGAATCTATTTTAGAAGTATTTCATTAAATCCCTATAGAATTAGAAGTAACGGCACAACTTCTTTACGCGATCAAAATGTATAACTGTTTGCTTTTTTAATTGTAAAAAAAAAAAAAGTGTTAAATGGAAATATAAAAAAATATTAAAACTTGAGACCGGCTTTCTAATATATATATATTGAAGCTGGAATAACAAAACAAATACTGAAATGTTCCTTTTACCAAACCGGTGGAAATATTTGATACCATGCAATCACTATTTCTGTTCTTCATTAAAAAAAAAAAAACACTTGTATTAACAAAATATATAAATGGGGGATAGTTGGTTTTTGCTTCTACTGGAATTAAAAATGACACGAAAAAGCTGCTAAAAATTGGAACATGACAGCCATTGTCCACGTTTTTTGATTGTATGGCAAATTTTGATTAGAATCAGATTTTTAATTTACCTTTTCTTGTCTCCTGTTCCCCTGAATTTGCTTATCCTGATCGGCTTTTCAACTTGTATTTAAAGTCTTGTTTAAGTCTTTGTAGAATATTAACAACTAGCATGGAAAACAGAAAATACAAGTGAATAGTCGACTGCCCCAAATGGCCATAACATAATTGAAAGTAAACTTCAGTTTTTAATAAGTTTTCTGCTGTATTAAAGCATTTTTTGCAGATAAGTTCACATTGACCTTTAACAAAACGAAAACCTTTTAATATTTGTCTATATATATATTTTTTTATTTTCCAACATTAGAAATATTAAATTGATAAACGCTACTTTTTTTTTTTTATAAATTGAGAATTATTTTCTTTTAAATGTACTCGCATAAATAAAAATTAGTAGATCACAAAATTGCATGAAAAGTCTTAGTAAAGTCCATCCTCTAGCCATGCCCCTTTAAAAAAAAATAAAAAAAAAAAAAAACCCAAAAAACTTTTTGGCCATTTCAAATGTTGACAGGTATGCTCTCTCATCATTCTTGGGCTCCTAAATGATGTCATACTCAACTTTATCACAAGAGGGCGCTAAAGTGTGACTATTGCACAGTCTTTAGGCGTTCAATTGCCTGGAGCAAACATATGTTTGCCTGGGGCTAAAACAAAACGAACTCATTTTCGCTTTATTCCCCAGTAGCCAAGCCTGCCCCGCCTGTAAATTCCGTACTGGGACCACGGGGCTGACCCCGCACTGTATTACTTTGAAATATTTAAGGACGTTCCATCTATATAGAAGGATGTGTAGAGAAGACAGTTTGTCTGGATAAGAAGTAACGTTGAGTTATCTATTTTTGTAAGAAGTATGATTTACTGTTTGAAGGTGTTCATTGTCATAGGACGGTTTGTTTTTTTAATGTTGCAATTGCACCTCCCATTCGATATTCTGATTTAAGATATTCTTCGCATGCAATATTCTCAAAGAATGTCTGTTAGCTGTTAATGCTTGGAATCATTCAGTCCAGCGAGTCTTGATGTCAACCGTAGGTCCTTTCCACCACTGCAGCTCGTCGACTGCGTTTTTTGTTGATCTCAGATGCTTTGGAGGTATATAGGAGGACAACTAAAGGTCTCGCAGCCATAGTCTGAAAGACCACAACGCTCTTTCATGGCATATGGTACCCGCGGCTTGTGAATTCACTTTAGGACCTACATCTGTGAAGCCAATTCTTACCAATCCATTGCTTCAGTTGCTCGTTCTGTTTGTGGAGGTTCTCTTTTATTGTTTTCCTTCTATGTTATACTTTTTTTTTTCTTGGGAGAACTATTTATTGATCTGTTAAAAAGAAGAATGGACAAATGTTTGTGTCAGAAAAAAGCAAAGGATGACTATGTAGAGAAAACAGCGGTGTAAATAGGAAAGCCATCAGGATTCTCTTTCATAGGCCCTGGAAATCTTCTGAAAAGTTCCACTTCAGTTTATTTGGGCATGAAAATGAAAAAGCACACAATCCTAGATCATTCTCCCATTTTATCAGATTCAATCTGTATATATCCGTTTCATTCCATAGTTGCGTCCATTGAATTACCGAATCTGAATTATCAAAAAAAAAAATTTACAAAATTCTACTAACAGCTTTGTGAAGCATTATATCAGTAACACAAAGGATAACCGAATAAATATGTATTTTTCATGATTACATTATGCATATGAGATTCAACAAAGGGTCCCAAAACTAAATCCCCATCCCGATTTCGTCCCCAGAAGAATTTTGGTCTCAACAAATGCCTTTCGAGCCTCCAAGAAATTTGACCCTCATCCATCCATGTTTGATAGCATAGTGCTTACAGAAAATAATGCATATGCAGTCATCTATCTTCACCATAAAAAAACAAAAACTTCATACTCCCTGGGATAGGTTTTTATTAACTTCCCACTTGTATTGTTCTCCATTAGTTTATAAAGTGAAATTTTGATAAGATCCTTATTTCTGTGGAGTGTTTTTTTCCTGACAGAATCTGATGATTGTCAAGAAGAAACTTAAATA
This sequence comes from Spea hammondii, assembly GCA_029215755.1. NCBI lineage: Eukaryota > Metazoa > Chordata > Amphibia > Anura > Pelobatidae > Spea > Spea hammondii. The sequence goes on from JARDYJ010000003.1 coordinate 125,585,054, forward strand.
TCCCATTGGTGAAGAATTAAATTGGTCGCATTGTGAGGTTTGGATATGGTATGGAATATTGCATGTTCTAGATCCTACACTTCCAGAATTACATGGCGAGAACATTTAGGAATCTTCTGTGTGCCGTAGATTCAGTAAACTGTGGCCTGTCTATTCGAAGGTGTTTTGGTATTGGATTTGTCAGAAGGAACCTCATGGACATCTATCGAAGTACTCTTCCCCCCCACACACATATTAGTTCAGTTGACCCTCCATGTTGCTGAGTTTTTAATTGGAGCCATCAGGGTGCCTGGAATAACTAAATACATTTTTTTAAATGATCTATTTCTTTTTTTTATTCATTAACGTAACATGGGAAATCATGGGATATTTAGCTTAAAAGTTTAACTCGGGGAAGCTGAGATCTGTGGCATAAGGTGACGCCTTTCGAGTCAAGTACTCAATCTCCCAGGCATTGACATGGCAAGCTCCCAGTATCCATCAAGTGGCAGAGAGGTAACAATAGGGAGGAATAATCATGCAGATCACAAGAACAAGATTTAAAGATTGCGGCTCCTATGGTATACACATATGGTGGGTTTCTAATACATATATTTAGTTGAATTTGGATACACATACTGCAGAGAGAGGACGCATTAGTAGAGAGCTCTGTGCCATCAATAACTCAGACCTCCGTATTATGTTGGCTATTAGAAGACCCTATGGGCCGCTGACATAAGCCTTCATGGTAAGCCTTGGCCCAGGACAACTAGCCCTTATGCCCTGCGTTAAAGCCAGCCCTGAATATAGGGATATTTTGTGAAAGCGGTCCCTTTGATTTAAATGTTAACGATCGACTACATTGGTGCAGAAGTGAGAGATGGAACTAGATTATAACCAAAAGCCACCAGGTATGGAAGCGCTTACCGAATCCATCACGCGTTTGTGCATAACACAAGCAGACCTCCAGCTTTTAACCATATATCTTATTCCTATAACCCCCCCCCCCACCGTGCGCCCACCTTCCTCCGGCAAACAATTGCATCGTGCAGCTCACCTCTTGAGATATTTTATTTGTAACCACGGGGGTAACACTTTATATAAACTAAGCATCAATCAATGTTAAGATATAATGGGATTTTACAACAACATTAACAGAAATGATAAATACGCCGGCATGTTCCAGGGCAATCGCGGTTTGGAAACTATTCCGTTCGAGCTTCAGGGTACAAAGTCAAACAAAACAATGGGTATCGTGAGGCATATTCTAAAGATTGCTCTTTTGAAACAGACCTTTGGGCAAAATCTGTATGAATTGGAGGATTAGTAATGCTGGGGCACAGAGACACCTTTCAGGATATGGATGGCCATGCGCCACTACCAATATAATCCTCTTGGTCATCATCGGAACATATTAGTAACAAGTGATGTAATTTATTTAGTGTTCTATCTTGGTAATGCATTCTGGGCTTTGTGTTTTAGCCCGGTAGATGGCTGTAAGCTCTATAAGTGCTCAACAAAATAGCTACTGGCATGTAATACATTAGAAATCTCTAGTTTTCCCTTATTTATCATTATGCAGTATTCTTCATTACACTTTAACGCATGGAATGGTAATTCAATAGGAATTTATACATCTGGGATACATTAGAGCAGCAGTGGTCTCCTGGACGCTGCAGCATACCCTTCAGGTGTCCAAATCGGTGAGGAGGAGCAGAACCGGCTCCACATGTGGGTGGGAGCACCAAGAAAAGTGGGTCTGTGTGGCTACTGCCCACCATTTCGGAATAACCACAGGAACCTGGGACTGTGCCATGAAAACCCAGACTGTCGGAAGATATGCTGTAGAGTGTATATGTTCACATATATATAATCCACGAAACTAAAAGAAATTGAATATAACTTTTATTTACTCTTCATTATAACCATGAAATCCCGACCACTCAGTCATTCTTACAAATTATGAAGGGAATGCGGTTGATAAAACTGTGTAACTAGAATAGATTTTGCATTTTCAAGATCATTAATAAAAACACAAGCCTTGGCTAAAAAATATATATATAATAATTACTCGCGATCTCCATACAGTTTACCTCTTCTTTATCACTGGGGTGGGAAAGATGGTATAGAAAATTCCTGTTCTAAACCCACCGATTATTATAATAAACCCAATGGGAATAGCGCATGCTGGCTTCATCAGAAGAATTGTATTTGAGTATGTGTATGTGTGTGCGTATGTATGTAATATATATTGTTCTCATTCTTATGTAGATTGGTGGAGTTAAGCAGTATGTGATACTTTATAATGTTACGCTATACATTATTTTACACGAGCCGATAGATCATTTAAAAAGCTTTCAAATATACTGCCTATATTGCCGAAAATATTAGTTAAAAATGGAACTTTTTTCTTTCGAGGGGAATTAATGGTGCAACATTTTATGGATTTTCTCCCTCCACCCCCAGGTAATTAAATATAAACTTTGTATTTTAATGATTTGTAGTCATTTGATAAATGGGGACATATATTTTTTAAAAAACCTTATACGCAATTCTCATAGTAAGCTCCTGGGCAATCTTTATTTCGGGGGGTGGGGGGAGCAAGCAACTGAATGAAGAAATGCTACTTATATCACAATGTAATTTGATTATGATCAGTATATGAGTTTTAGGAATGTGTCCAAAATTCCGTGTGTTCTAGATCTAGAATACATGATATTTGTTTGTTGAGGTAGTTTTCAGATGAGAGTGTAATTTGTAAGAGTTTAATTTGAATAGTTTTCCATGAATTAAAAAAAAAAAAAAAAGAACAAATAGGGCAATGCGGCAGATTCAGGATTTGAAGTCAAATGGGTTGATTGGATGGTCCAGCATCTACTGTCAACATCTAGGATGGCTATTAATAATACAATGAATTGATAGATATGAATCGTATGCTTTACCTGTTCCATATTCCATACATTTGAGCAGTTATGGCGATCCTAAGCATTCAGTGGCCCTTACAATTAGTAAACACGTGTGAAGGTGACCATCTCACGATGGTGTTTGGATCTTCTGTCCATCCACCACAACCTGTCCCAGCAGTCTTTTAAAGATACACTCCAGCCACCGTATGCACTTTAAAGCAAGTGTTACCTTGCAATTAGTTTTTTTGTTTTCTCATGCAAATGTATAGGGGGGATGACGGGAACCCTCGCTATACATTTTGGATGTTTACCTCTCTGCCCAGCTCTAGTACCCCGCAGGAGATACGTTTTGGCTGAATCCATCTCCTGCTCGGGACGGAGCAAGTGAGAAGTACCAGCGCCCGGTTGGCTTCTGTGATCGGACATGGGAGATTTCTATGGGGGTCTACTGAGACCCTCAATGCACATGGGCATTTGGCAAGTGGCCAGAATAATCATGTCTGGGGAGTTCCCAGTGCTGCTCTCTCTCCTACCAATATATGAGGCAGGAAGAAGTTGCCGTAAAAATATTATAGGTATATATAGGTGTTGGCGCATAAACTTCAAGTCATTTTTATATGTGCATGGTTTCTATGGGAACTATGGGGGAAAATTAAACCAAAAAAAGATTGATGTGAAGCAAATGGCTCCTAAATTATGCAGAGTATTTTAACAGAGAAAGTGACTCCAATATTCCCAGCGTTCAAAATGATGGAAAATCAGAAAAAAAATTACTGATTCCCAAGGACTCGATACGTGTTTCATTTTTATAAAATTTTATTTTGATTTTATTAAAAAATCCATATAACAGGTTTTAATAATTATACATAACTGCATTTGATATTTAAGTTGATTTTTACTTAAACATATAAATTGTGCAAGGAAACATCATTCTTAAGCTGGAAAATGTTTAGCTTGTTGAGAATTTGCCGGCAGATCAGACGTAGTTTGGCCAAAATACAGTAACGTTCCCTTACTTTCTGCTCATGGGATGCTCTATGTTTTACTCTTTATTGCTTGATTCTGGAGGTTTTTAATATGCTTGCGAGAAATGCGGTGAATTTAGATGTTTTTGCAGAATTTCCTGCAGGAAGAATGTCTTTTTTTTTTTTAATTATTTTTTTTTTATATATATATATAAAAAAAGTATCAGTAATTTAAAGTGGATATTTGTGAATAATACTGAATCATACCCCCACCCCAACACCTCACTCTACGCAAAGGGCCAGCTTCGGAGCGCCATACCTCCCCGATCTCCCCAACCGGCCGGTGATCTCCCGTGGCTGCAAAAGTAGGACAATGGGACTGTTTTACAGAAAATTATACAGTTGGGAGGTATGCTGGGTATCTTCACACACTTAGCAAGTCTTTTTAAGGTGAAGTCAGAAGCCGTTTACTTAAATCTTGCGGAGCTTGGCCGTGGCTGTTGTGTCTTTTAATTTCCGGGCCTGACGGATCATCTTGAAGCCTCGCTTATTCCCTTATATGTGATATCCTCTTGTATTTTGTAACCATTTGACTACAAAGCATAATTAATAATTTCAGAGACCCCTAAAATAATAGCGCTTGACATTTAGCGGATATAGATATCTGCAGATTGTTTCCATTTGTCTTTGATGTTGTTCGCCGTTTCCGAATAAATCAGATTTTTTAAAGAAATATATTAAAGCAGGATTGCAGGAGCCAGACCGAGCAAATTATCTGCAGATGGTCAGAACGCCGGAGAAACGCAGAATTATTAATAGACACCGAGATTATCTGATAGCGAGCGTTCTTGGCGATCCTTTCCAACCGTTTCCGGAATCGTTCCCGGCAGATGTGTGATATGTGTTTGTTTTTTTCTATATTTAAGTCGCAGGTGAAGGGCTTGTACGAGTGACGCTTTACGCGGAGGGACGCGGGCCGGCGACCCCAGCAGCAGGTGCGGAATTGTCTGTTTTCACTGAATAAATGCATATTATCTTGTAAAATAAAAAATATATATTTCCTACCCAACCCCCCCCTTGTACTGGAAGTGGATGAGTCCACCCACCGCCATATTCAAATTGCCACCTCGCTTCACAATTTTGCCACTCTAGCCTATAACCTAAGGACCGCAATCACATGGTCCCAATTTCATTCTCAGGTGTCTGGGACAATACATACTGTGCATGTGCAGAGCTGTGTTCATGTGCAGAGCTGTGTGCATGTGCAGAGCTGTGTGCATGTGCAGAGGCTCTACCTACCATGCTCCGCCCCCTGACATTCACCGGGGGAGGGGGTATGCTCCACCCATGTTACAAATCCCTTGGATGGTCAAGGAGAGATCTCCCCAACCACCCCATAACCTTACTGCCCAGAAAAGCGCTGCCCGTAACATCGGCACAGTGCAGAGAAATCAGGACTTCCTTGGGAAAACTAGGACTGTTGGAAGGAGCGTAATTCCATATGACCCAACATTTAAAACACTGAAGAGGGCGTTGTGGTCATAAGCATGGCTGCATATACAAACGGCAGATCGTTTATATATCAACAATGTCTAAACGGCAAAGGATTTATGTATCAGTATTATTATTGGTACTAGTATTTAGTAGTAGGATTAACCAAACCACGCTCCCCAGCCCAGAGTCTAAACGCACTCAGCCACGGGACGCATAATCACCTCCGATTTAACCGTAATTCTCCTTCCTTGAATTGTTTAGTAACTTAAGGTTTAAATATTATGAAATGTCATCAAATGTCTGCGTTAAATGTCTCAATCTTGTCAGAAACGTGTTTATTTAATCGCGCCGCTTCTTCATATTCTTATTTTTGGAAAAGGGTTTTATTTTGACACCAACTTGAAATAACATCCCTCGCATGGGTAGGGCTGCCGTGAAATCATACCACAAATTATTGCTCGTCTATGTCAATCATGAAATAACTGAAATAACGTCTTTTCACAACTACAATATTTATTTTATAGTCATTAGATTCTAAATTATATATATATATATATATATATATATATATATATATATATATATATTTATACATATAATTTGAGTAGATAGGTGTAGCCAGATATAGATAAAGAAGGTAGATTATAGGTAGATCAGTATATGGGTACATATAGATATAGAACATATACATTTTAGGTAGACACAGATACCTAAAGACAGACTATAGATAGATATCCGAGCTCTCACAACATAGGCAGATGGATGGAATTACCCCGCTAATACCTCCAATTAGTTTTCTATGAATTTCTATTTTCCAGCGCCAAGCCCGTTACCTCATCCGGCTTTAAAGTGGTCCCTTCCGCAGTCTTGGGACGGAGTCGGGGAAGGGTGGGGAGGATTTGGAGCGAGGATCCCACAGACTGGAGATGATGTCATCATCTTACCAAGTGAGTCAATTTAAAACAAGCTTACATGAGCTCACCGCCTTGACCGTAAGATCGCTTATTGGAGGTGGTTGTTTTATATTTTGACTACAATTATTTTGCTTTGGGCTTGCAAATATTTTTATTATTTTTTTTGAAATGTAATTTAATTTTTTATTTTTTTATTTTTTTTACAAACCACCCAGTCTCTGCTGGAACGAGCGAGTCTCTTTGCCCGTAATATGTTATCTCTTGCAGATGTAAGGGACTTTTTTTTTTTTTTTTAAGGTGGAAAATGAGCAGTAAATGTGCGGGATATTAATCATTCCATTACCGAGGTACTTGGCAAATCACTACAACCTCCCTCTGGCTTAAAAGGAATAAAAAGTGTATTATCTGATATGTCATTTTGATTGATCTAAGAAAATAGGGATTTTACAATCTTTACTTCGGTTTCGCTGTCCCCTTTTTTTTTTTTTTTGTTCCCTTTTTATGATTTAGTTTTGCTAGAATTATGCGTTCATTACAGACAGGAAGTCAAAATATTTTACTCTCTCGGCAAAAAGACAAAGGATGGTACAATATAAACTACCAAATTAACCCTTTGGGGCCTGGCTGGAAACACTATATTCTCATTAGAGCTGGCGACTGTAAAAAAAAATTTGATATATATATATTTATTTATTTATTTAATTTAAAAAATAAAATACAGAATTAAAAGAGCTTTCATAGCCCACAGCTGTTTGTAAATGAATCCAGGATATAAAATGTACATTTTAAAAATATATGAGCTTTGCAAAAAAAAATCTTTCACATAAATATAAGAAAATTAATAGCCATCAAATACCATTCAAAAAACACGTATCTGTGGCATAGGAGTTTTTATTTTAAATATTGGGGATAACGTCACTATATATGGCCATATATTGCTTTGCCCGCCACTAATTTTTCACAGCTATATTGCTTTACTAGGGAGCTGAATCGGTGGGACTGAACCACATTTTAACCCTTTGATACTCTAAAGCCGTCTCTGGACTCCATTAATGAGGCACCTGTGCGGCAGGTGGGCTGCTCAGTAGTGGCAGGTTAAGCTATATACGGCCATACAGTGTGACGGAATCACCAATATTTATGCTTCGGGTGTTTTTTGAATGGTATTCGCTGGGGATGCGCTGATTTCTTGCTCTTTCTACTTATTGGTCATTATTATTTTTAGGGAATCTGAATGTGAATTTGCCTTTTATGCTCTTCAGGCTGTGCTCCCCTTTCTGTACATATCTTTTACATAAATATGAGTTTTGTTTCTTTGATAAAAAAATTGCACTGCATAGTTTCGATTCTAAACATTGATTGGGTTGCGGGTGTAAACATACCTAGGAACTTTCTAAAAGAGCTGACCCTGAGACCCTTGACATATTAAGCCTGTAATAGCCCATCATTAATATTCTACGCAGTGACTCGCCAAACATGTTACCCAAATGGCTGTAATACCGGTCCTCATGGAAACCTTGACTTCTCATTATTAAAGATACACAATTGAGTCACCTGCATTCAATCAGAGATATTGACCATGGCATACTGGGAGCAAAAGCACCTCTTGGGAGTCTTGTATATAATCACAGTGGGGTAGAACGGGGAAGGAGTTGGTTCCAGAATGTGTTCCCAGGTATGGTAGTAAGGTACACAGTCCTTTTTGAGACCCAGGTTCCTCTCTCCCTCCTTCCTCCCCTGATGTCCCTTTTTTCTAGGAGCTTAGAATGTTTGCTGGGTTTGGGTGTATCACCGTGTACCCTTAACCCCTTCCCTTTCATACACCTCATGTGACCAGTAAATCTTCAGTTGAGGGGTTTTCTGCAGGGAGCAAATCGGAAATCTTGCGGCCCAGCAGGGGCTAAATGCCTTGGCCCCATGTCCATCCCACAGTCTCACTCATTGCTCCATCCATCACTCTGCCTTAAGATCTTCCCATAAGCACACCTTGTGAGAACTGGGGCAAGCCTATGGGTAGGGGCATCTGGGTTAATTTCTTTATGGCCCCCCTATAACTAGCACACATGCATACTGACACACAAAATCTCTTAAACACCCACTCACTCTACCACCGTACACTTACATGCACACGCTTTCTCCTGCTGCTCCTCTCCCCCTCCCAAGCATGACCAACCCTAGGCTCACCAACACTATACACGGACAAACTCACGATAACATTATACGCTGACACCCACACACACTCATGCTAACACCATACACTTGGTGTTACACCATACTGACATAACACAAACTCACTAACATCACATGCTAACCCCATACACCAATACACACATGCAAATGCCATACAGTAACACACACAACACACTATGCACACATGCCAACACTACACTCTTATATACATTCACATGTACATGATGGCATAATGTAGGAAACTTAGAATGGTCTACAGCAGGGGTGGGCAATTAATTTTCCCATGGGGCCACATGAGAAATTGGAATGGTTTTAGAGGGCCAGACCTCTACAAACTACAAACTCCGAAGCCTTGTCCATTTTGTTAACTTATGTGCTGTTTAATAAAGTTATTCAAGCCTACGTCATTGGTAGAGGTGCTTGAATAAGTAAGGCCTGAATAACTATTAGCACAGCACAGAAGTGAACAAAATGAACAAGGCTTCGGAGTGCATACCGTATTTTTCGCTCTATAAGACGCACCTGCTGATAAGACGCACCTAGATTTTAGAGGAGAAAAAAAAGGAAAAAATATTTTGAGCTAAAAAATGGGCTAAAATATTTATTACAATAACTGAATAAGCTATGAACACAGTAAGACACACACAGACACAGTAAGACACACACAGACACAGTGAGACACACACAGACACAGTGAGACACACACAGACACAGTGAGACACACACAGACACACACAGACACAGTAAGACACACACAGACACAGTGAGACACACACAGACACAGTAAGACACACACAGACACAGTAAGACACACACAGACACAGTGAGACACACACAGACACAGTGAGACACACACAGACACAGTGAGACACACACAGACACAGTGAGACACACACAGACACAGTAAGACACACACAGACACAGTGAGACACACACAGACACAGTGAGACACACACAGACACAGTGAGACACACACAGACACAGTGAGACACACACAGACACAGTGAGACACACACAGACACAGTGAGACACACACAGACACAGTGAGACACACACAGACACAGTAAGACACAGTAAGACAGACACAGTAAGATACACACACACACACAGTAAGACACACACACACAGTAAGACCTCCCTCCCTAACCCCCCTTCTCAGTATCTCCCCTCTAACTCCCTAACCCCCCCTTCTCAGTATCTCCCCCCCCCGCCCCGGTCACTTACCTTAAACTCCTGTGTTGGAAGCGTGAGGCGTTTGTCTCGGGTGCCGGCGCTTCACTGCTGATCGCCGGCGTCTGACGTCATATGCCGGCGCCCAGCGTAAAGCGCCGGCACCCGAGACAAACGCTTCCAACACAGGAGTTTAAGGTAAGTGACCGGGGCGGGGGGGGACACCGGACTCATTGGTGAGTCACCAGGACACTCTTTGCGGGCCGGTCCGAGCTATTCAGCGGGCCGGATGTGGCCCGCGGGCCGTGCTTTGCCCAGGTCTGGTCTACAGTGTGGGGTGCTATGCTGTCAGAGAAAGAGGTTGTGGTTCTTCCATCTTCAGAAGGATATCAACATTTTTTGGGAGAGTGTAGGGAGGGCGTCTACAATGTTGATTAGTTTACGGGATTAAAATTATCAAGACATATTAAGCAAAATGTTTGCATTGCGCAATGACGAGGGTAGATAAAAAGTGCCACCACAGACACGTGGTTGACCTACTAGAACCATTTAACCGTACGTGGCTGGCATTCGGATAAGGGGAAACCTCATGGACTGCTTGTGGAATATAAGTATTATCCAATAGCAATAAAGGCACGCCTGAAACCACTCATCTTTATTATTTATTCAATATGTAACTGGACCATACACAGAATCCTATAAAATCCTACTTTTGATATTTAGTAATGTTCCCATTTTTTTTTTTTTTTTTTTTTTTTTTTATATATATATATTTTTTTTGCAGTTTTAGATTTATTTATTTATTTTTTCATTCACCGGGAAAATAGCCGGGCGATCGTTTGCATAAACTATCCCTTATCGCTGACAGTTGTGCGTCCGGATATCTCTTCCTTTTGTTCTGGAGCCGCGCTGGTTAGCTGCCATCCCAACTCCAGATAATGAAAAATATTACTGAAGCTACCTTAAAACCCCAAATTGAAGAGATATGCCTCCAGATTTTCAATATGACACATTTCTGACACAAGACATATCGGCACAAATGAAAATATGTTCTAATTCCGAGTTATGGAATGTTGTTTTGAAGGGTATAGATATGATATCACGTAGCCTCGGGCACTTTTTTTTTTTTTTTTTTTTTTTTTTTAGTAGTGGAATCCACTCTGTTATTCATTTTGTATTTTTCTTTGAACTTTCTCTGTTTGAAGAGATGAATGCCAAAGTACTGTTTCTTACATAATAGTTCTTCTGTTAGACCTGATTTCCATTGAATAGCGTGCTATGATTTTCTTTATATCGAAATAAGACTGATCAAAGGCATTTGATGTTCGTGCCGGAGTCATTAGTGAGTTCTCAAAATTGTAGACTTAGCATTCATCATATACCTGCGAATTACCATATTAAAACCGAATTTTGTAGCCCTACTTTTAGTGATTTTTTTTTTTTCCCTTCAATGGTTGCTACTCGTATTAAGACAATTGTTTTAAAGTGCCGTTGATGTGAGTTTTATTAGAGATTCTTGAAACAATACATTTATTGTTTTTCTCATTTTTCTTTTTTTGTTTTGTTTTGTGCAACAGCTGCCCAACCCAGTTTGTCATTTTTAACATCCAAAAATCCAATACTTTTTCAGGGGAATATTTTCCATACTTGCTTTTAGCTTAACTAAAAATGTGTTCAAAATATCAAGAAGTGTCATTTTTGGAAATTTTTTGCGCCTTTATAAAATGACGCTCCTAATGAGTTTGTCCTGCAAGAAGTGCTTGGTAGGCCCCATATAATGCATAATTAAATCAGCGAGATGAACTGTGCATTATCCAGGGCTGCCTTCAGGGAATAAACCCCTTTATGGTAAACACCATGGGTTTATTCACTGCATAGAATGATGTGGGATTTAGTTAACGAGAATGCTCGTTATAGACGCAGTGAAGTTGCCCCCCTCGGATCAGGACTAGTTGCACATAGGGGTAGGGCTAGCTCCGAATAGACTTGAATGGCCAGCGAGTGGACTTTCCCGAGCCTCCCCTATGAAATCTTAAGCAATTAGCATAACCAATTTTGAATATCAAACAGCACAGGGTTCAGATGTTTTAAATCAAGGTGCGTGATAGGTTAATAAACTGGGGCAGATGATGAATTAGCCCTTGTCCTGATGTTTTACATGGTCCTGGGTCTGTTACCTTATGCTAAATATATGGGGTTAGATCCACCCCCAGTCAACTTTCTGACAGTTACAGCTTCCCATATTATTCAAATACCTTTGATACAGAACTCCCAAGTGTCCTGGTTTTTGGGGCAACTTACCTGCGTAGCTATCCCACCGCTTTAGTGGACAGTGGGGATCATTGGCTGGTTGGGGAGATTCAGGTCTATGTGATGTGGGCTCCTTACCCACGGCCAATGACTGTTGGTAAACACCATCTTATTTTCTATACAATAATAGTACTGTGCTCGAACTACAATAACCCAACTGTGTGCTTCAGGATAAGTCTTATAGAAGATATAAGATGGAAGACCCACTTAATAAGAAGATACTATGAGGCTCTAGACAGGTACCAGACACTGTATTAGAAGATGTATCTGTTGAGATTACAGCTAGTTTTTCTGTAGCTAGCCATCATCAGTACACCTCTCTACAGAGACCAGATACCGAACAGTGATCTTTCTGGGTGAGGGCCACTTGATTTACTCTACTTGTTCTACCATTCTTGGCTAAAAAAATTAGCGACTGTTGGGGACCGGATCAAGCTGTCAGCACCGGTTGTCCTGAGAAAGCAGCATGCAGCTTAAAAACTATGGACTGCTTTCTCCAAACTCTGTAGGGAATGGAAAAATATTTGGCTTTGGATTGGGGGGTTTTTTGGGAGGGGGTTCCAGGCACTGTTAATATGAAACTGGTATACCAAACAGCATTCCTGTAAGTCCTCCCTGTTAGCACCCATATGTAAATCTCTACTAACCACATGAAATGTTCTTTTCCTCTGCAATCAAAATGAGTTACTTATTAAGATGTTAAGTACGGGTTATACAGTCATCAAATGACAGCTACTGTATGTAACTGGAGGCCTATTCCAAAACACTGTATGTGCTAGTTTTATTTATTAATACCTTTTTAGATAAAAACGTATTAATTAAATAGAAGGATTTAAACAAGTCTTCTGTTTTATGCCTTTGAGCTACTTTCTAAAAAAAAAAAAAACGCCATTTTCTTTTTTCTGTCTCTGTTTCAGATAGAACCGTTGTGGTGGACACAGTGCTTCCTCGGATGGGGGGCCTCTATGTTCTTGGAACCTTGGAATTTCCTTCAGAATTCAGCAATCTACTGAGTGTTGCCTGCATCCTCATAGCAGGAGGGGAACTCAAAGTCGGTGAGTAACAAACATTAATTTCACTCATTTGTTTTCTCTTACACCGTATTAAACATTTTATCCAAGTTCTGAAATATTACATACGTGTTCAGCCCTCAGTATGACGCAGTATGAGATGGATCCTAACACATCTTCAGAGCTCTGTCCTCTACCAACAGCCTGAGTAAAGGGCATCCAAATCAACATAAAAAAGACATGTTCGCCACATTGGCCAAAAGGTGAAGTTAATTACCTAATCAAGGAAGCACAAGGGACTTCTCCGGTGTCTTCAAACTTGCATTCTGTCCAAAGCCAAATGGACTCCATCGCGCTTCTTCAAAGGTTCTTCTTAGGCAACCATTCCATGATAGCCACAACACATATAAAATTATTAGCTTTTGAAAGTAATCCAGTAAAATCATTATGTGAATTATTTAGTTGGTTTGTTAAAAGAATAATAATAAATAAATAAAATGGCACTTTATTAGTTTAGCCCATGTGATCAAGGCCTCTAGTTAACACTTGGTCACTGCGTGTCCTTCACTACGCATTTATGACCGAAGGGGATGTGATTTTTAATCCATCTGAAGAAGATAATGAGATTTTGGTAAACAATGATAATAAAAATTGACATCTATATTGGTGAATCCGCACTGAAGCCTCATGGCCCTCCTTTTGCTCGTTCCTCTATGGCTAAATTTACCACTCAAGTTCGGCAGAAAAATGACTTAATAATTTAGCATCACCGCTGTCAGGGTCCATTCTGTTGAGGTCGTCAATCACATTTGTTGACATGAAAGGCCACTGGGTATATGAACTGGTTCTCCTCTGCTTTTAGGGACAAGTCAACAGTTTTAACTGTTGATTTTGTTAGTTGTGGATAGTTTGCTTTACTTACCGCAAACTTCAAAAAAAGACAGGAAGGTAACAATGTAGTGTGTACTCGTAGGAATATGAGTATACTGGCACGAATAATTTTAAAGACCCGGTTAAATTATTTTCTATAGATCTCTCTAGTTAAATTTTTTTTTTTAGTAGAAAATATAGAAAATAATTGAATCCCTTTGAATGGAATGCCAGAAATTGAAATCAGAAAATTAGCTTGATTCAGTTACATTTCCCTATAAAATTCTGACATGGGGAGGGTAACAATAAGGCCCATTAGTTGGATATGAGAAATGCAATTACTTTTCAGTTATTTATAGACTCTGTAAGCTTTTAGATATGTAAAGTCCACGTGTTGGAGATTATTTGTTATTGAGATATAAGGTTAACAAAAAAGTAGGGGATCCAACGCCATAACTGAGCCACCTCTAAGGGCCTTTTCTATGTTGGCTCAATAAAAAGCATCTAAATGCTGCTGTTTCTGGAGTTGACGTTAAAGTTCTTTGTGCTAACCGTCCAATAAGTATTCTTTTCCCTTATATTCTTGCCTAGGATGACTAGGCCTAAGGTGGCAGCCCCTCTGATGGAGAGCCAATGGCAGATTGCCTTAAAGGGCAGTCAATGTCCTCTTTGCAAATAAAAATTCAATAGTGTTGCGCAGAAATATTTGTGCCAATTTAAAAGGAAAAATATAAAGTGATTATATATAATACAGACAATATATATAAAAAATGTCAATTTTTCAGTTGTGATTTTTCTCCCAGTGTTTTAACATATGTAAGAAAAAAAGAGTAACATAGTGTTTTCCGTAAAAGCAGTAAATCTGTATCAGATATTTTAAATGGATGAGAGCATTATAGTTTGCTCTGACTTTCTGGACATGAATTGAACGGTTCCACCCGCCAAAAGGATTGTGTATGGGCTTCCAAAACTCCTTCCCGAAGAAAACAAATATTGGTCCACACGATAACGCCGCAAAACGAAAGCCAATTATCGGTCCACACGATAACACCACGGAATGAAGCAAAGAGGCAGAAGGTAAAGTATACAAATATTTAATTCGTTTACAAACAAAAGTGCGGTATGCTCACATTTAGGATTTCTTTCTCGGATCTCTCTCTCCAAGCGGACAACTTCCGGGTGTAGCAAAATAATGCAAACGGCACGCAGACGCTTTTCGCCTTAATCAGGCTTTCTCAATGTCCTCTTTGCCCCTGCTTGTTGGGCTGGTTACGAGGAGCTCTCTAATATGTCCAGCCCCCATGGCACCCTGTACCCAGCATAGTGTCTTTCTGGGTGGTGTCTTTTCTGGTGCTCTGGAAGCCATGGATGGTGGCTTTGGTGGTAGATGCTCCTCTATAAATAAAGCCACTCTGTCCTGCGCTTTGCGAGTTGGCCCCACTCTTGGGCGCACTTTCATTACGCGATCAGATGCTCTGCTAGGCCGGCCGATGTTACCGACTCCTAGGACGTACTGACCTCAATTAACCCATTTTTTGTTACGGTGCCATATTACCCATTCATGAACTTGCCGACCTCCAGCTAGTCCCTATCAACCATTTCTTTGCCATGCTGGTGTCTGATTTCTGCATTCAGGTTCCTTCGCGACATAAGTGTGACGCTTAGACTCTTTGCTTACATTTTTTCTATCAAAACAACAAAACAGCATTTTATTCCATTCCATATTAAATGTTTTTTTTTGTTTAACGTTAAATTATACATTAAAATTTATATATGTATATATATATATATAATATATATGTGCGCCACATGTGTTGTATAAATTTAAGAGTCTTACGTCGGACGTTAAATTCCCTCAGGGCGAACGCTGTCCTACTTTTTCCTCGGCTGCAATATCTGTTTAGAGCAGGGGCATGTTAATAAGTCTGTGTAAACTAACATCATTCAGATTAAGGAAGTCATAATAATTTTACTGTCAAGGCCGGCAAAACTAAAACAAAGTTATTAGTTGAGTGAATTACCAAACACGCCAGATTATATGATCTGTTCTCCGTTTTCTCACGTAATATATGGAACGATAATTAGTCATTTTTATTCATATGGAAATTGCGATACCCTTTCCTAATGTTCCAAGCCGTAGACAAAAGGCTACTGTGTTAATATGAATTTGACGTGTTGTGAGTATTAACGGAAAAATTTGTGCTAATTTATTTAAAGATACACATTTGTCTGGCCTTTCATTTCTTCATGGTACGATTTGTTTACATTTTCGTACGATAATTCACTGGAAATATCGGCTTTGATACGTGCCAGCTGTTAACCGCTTATTTAGAAAAGTATATTGTTTTATTCCCATAGAATTTAAACCATAAAATATGAATGGCTAAGTGTTTACCTTACGGTGTCACAAAAAAGATGTGAAGTAACACGAGTCAGAGGAAACATGTTTTGTTATGAGTTTTAACTCTGTATTTTAAAAGTTTAGAGAACATACTGACATATGTGTATAAATAAACTAGTGCACAAAAATGTGCACTTTTCCTTTCTTCATTTTCCCCTTTCTTCTGTTCCACTCTTTTCTCTTTATTCTTTCCACCTTCTTTCATCCCTCTCCTTTCCCTTTCTACTTTCTTCATGTCTTCTTCTCTCCCTCTTATTTTTCTTCTTAGTGCTCTCTTTTCTGATTTTTCTCTGCCTTCATCTTGGTTCTCTTACTATCTTTCTTTAACTTTTTCTTTTCTCCCCTCCCTCCCTATACACTATGAATGACTGTGATTAACACAGCACATCCTCCATAGCAAGCTTATTTGGTGCTGTGCATCCTCCAAATGCAGCCCGCTTGTATATTCAGCATAGAGGTTAGTGGGTGTAAGTGGTGGCTGGGGCAGACCTAGGCCAACAACCCGCAAAAATAAATTTCTTCTGACTTAGCATATTTCAGAAATTACAGCTAAAAGACAGATTATGCTGTGCCGACCTGGAGCATTCTCATGACCTCTCCTCATATGCAGCAAATGGGTGACCATTCTTTACAAGCAGGACCAGCTTCCTTCAGCTATTAGTCTAATACATATGAGACTTATGAAATGCGGCATTATACTCACAGATGAAATCTTCATACACAAACGTTTTTGGCCCAACATGCCCCATGGTGCCCGTGGCCACCTTCTCAAGTCGAAAGCCCTCTAATGCTACATCACAAATGACACCAGCTAAAGAGGCACCAAGTTATTTGTAAATCCATTACCCATTGTAGCCTGGGTTATGCTTCTCTCAACAATATTGAGGTATTAGAAGTTAAGGTTCACGACGCTTGCTTACATGAACAGACTCCAAGTGTAGGAGATCAAATGTGGATCTTTAGGGCTTAGAAGACACATTTGCTCAAGGACAGTAGTGACAAGCCTTTAGAAGGTCCTTGGGGCATTTAGTGACATGTCTATCACAAATCCCGTTGCCCAATACCGCTTCCAGCTTCTAAAGACAGTGAGGTATGTATTCTTAGTTTGAAAGTGAGGGATTATCAACCTGATAAACCTATTCTTTTAAGCGGAAAGACCACCATTTTGTACACAAAAATACGCAATTACCGAGAAGGTCCATAAAGTCTGCCAAAATAGGCACGGAATGTCATCCTGTCTAAATCTTTGTCTTATGCGTCTTTATGATATTTCTGTTGGATGTATTTTTAATCTCCTTTTATCCTTCAAACAGGCAGCGCCCGGCATCCTCTCGAACGAGACCGCAGACTACAGATCACCCTCCGTACATCAGAAGGAATTCGCTGTGACCGCCTGAAAGGATTGAATATATCCTCAGGAACATTAGGTGAAGGAAAATAAAGAAGCAAAAAAAAAAATTAAGTCCTAATAGACAAGTTGGTTGACAAAGCCAATATGGTCGAACTCAAAAAAACTAAAATTACTGTTACCCTGATGCCTCTTGAGTATATTATATAGTCCATGCATGTACCGTTTCTCTTATTATTTTCATGAGAAGATAAAGTGTGTGTTTGAAAACCTATGCGTATGTTTTATTTAATTTTTTTCTTTATTGTACCTAGACGTTTTTCTAACTGCATTTTTTTTTTTTAATTTGCATAATTATTGCATTAGGAGGCAAATAGGATATTGGCTGAAAATAGCCCTAAAGCAGTTTCTCTATTTTAGACTTCTCCTCTTTGCCCCCGATGCATGTTTCCAGCTCTGCCGATATGCAAATAACATCGTATTATCAGTTTTATGTGTTTGCTTAAAGGGTCCTGCGTACGTCGGCTAACATCACATTATTCAAATGTTCTTAATTGCTTTAATGTTTGACATACACAATTTTCCTTTAATAATTCTGTCAATGGTCGGTAACTAAAATGCAATCTTTTAAGGCATTAAGATTCAGACACTGCTGTTCGTATGTCTTGACGCAAGGTTTTTACCGTTTCCTTCCACTTTTATGTTTAAGTATTTTATTTTTCTTATTAAATAATACGCTTAATGGTTATACCCAAAGATAACCTAGCCAAAGGTAGCTACCTCTGTAATGAAACAAACACATCCCACAGTGACTATGATGGCAGTGTAGGTGTTCTTCATAGTATTTCAGGCTTTCATGATATACGTCAAGATCCTGTGTCTTTTTATTGGCTCGTCTAGGACAATTTATCAGGAGAAAGTCCAGTGTTGATGTCCCTACCACCTGTTGTAAGCCGTTAAAACCTCAAATAATTGGGTGTTGGGTACATACCTCCACTAGGGAGCTAGACATCCCAAGGAGGAGATCATGAAACCGCTCTTTAGAGGGTTATGAAGTTCTGGGTTCTAGCCAAACTCTGTGTTCTTCACAATCTGGTTCATCCTGATTTCCTTCGATGGCTTACCAATTAAGATCTGCTGAATAATTTATTACCGCTAGATACTCCATTTTTGAAGAGCGGCCTTGTCTTCTATGCATTAGAGAAAGCTTGGGTGCTTCCAATCTGGTTAATCTATTACGGTTTCACAGTTTAAGCGGGAATGTATCTTGGCCAGTCTTTGGGTTATGATGGAGAGGGTGGTACAGAGCCAAATATTATTCACTTTCTACAATTTCTAAAAATAGTAATTAATAAGTTATCATAAAAAAACATAAATGTAAAACAAACGCAAGTACGAATAACATAAATGAAAAATAGTAAGCGGTTTTCAGAGGTTTTTGTTGAATTGAACAGTCCTTGTTGAATTTATGCTTGATGCACAAAGTATGATTTTGGAAATATTTACAATGCTTACACAGGCGCGTTTAAATTTTGTTCTTTGTCCCTGCCTGCTCCAGGAGTTTATGGAAAATTAAGGATTCACAGTGCTTATTCTAGAAAGCCGTGGACACATCTTGGGGCTGATGTTGCACCTGGAAATGAAATGTAAGTTTTTTTTATAATTGTAAAAAATATAGTATATTTACAAACAATGTAAAAAAAAAAAAAAAAAAAAAGTCTACCTAGAACTGAACTACTGAGAGGGTGGCAGATAAATGGAACAGCCGCCCAGAAGTAGTTGTGGAGGCCCGTGAATCTAACGGAAAATGGGAAGACGAAATGTAGAATTCCAACTGAAAATGAGACCCGAGATGCTGAAATGTAGCTTTCTTTTTCTTTCTTGACCTGATAAAAGTATCAATTTTGGCGAAATGCTCAATTTTCACTTGGAAAAAATCATATTTTCTTATTGACAAATATTACTTTTTAGAGTTTAGAGAAGCTACACTTTTTATTTCTTTTGTTTTCTTGTCTTTTAGAAGTTGTTTTTTTTTAAATTAATTAAAAAAAAATGAAAATGAAGTGGGTTTTTTTCGGTGTAAATTTGGTAGTGTTTGTATTATTATTAAACGTTTTATTGCCTCTGTAGGATCGTGCTCCAAGACCCTGTCGACTGGAAAGCCGAAGATCATATTGTTATCAGTTCGTCCTCCTATGAACCCCGCCAAGCAGAATTTGTAAGGATAAGAGAAACGCATGGCCATGCCGTTAGGATTTATGGCAATCTCCTTTACAGACACACTGGTAAGATATCAACTCTACATGATATGTTTACATATTATATGATTGTCACCATTACTAAAACCGTAAAAGTACAAAATAATGGAAAATTTTTGGAATTTTAGAATTTTTTGTATTTTATATATATATATATTATAGCTATTTATAACTAGCACTGTGGTGGTTAGGTTTTATGTAGCCCTGTTTTCTTTTTCAATCTGTCACTTTGCCAGATCCTTAGCAAACAGATGATCGTACCTAAAGAAATGAAAATATTAGTACACTGCTTGACGGTTTATTTATTTTTTTCTCAGGTGCTGTTCATAGTATTGACGATACCTGGAGTGTTCCACTGTCAGCGGAAGTCGGGCTGTTAACCCGTAATGTACGGATCAAGCCCGACGTACCATGCTCTGGGAGAATTCAAGTTGGAGAATACAAAAATGGCAAAGGGCAGAAATATTCAGGTGCAACTTGTTTTAGAATCACGCTTGATTTCCTTGTAACAGTGTTGGTTCGGTTATTGTTTATTATATTTTGTTCATGTTTTTTGATAGTGCTTCACAGCTTATTTTTGTATGTTCCAGGTGTATCAACTCTTTTCAACAACCTAGTGTAATTTGAACTCATATATATATATTTATTTATTTATTTTTTTAATTTTTATTTGTAGACTATCCCCTATACCATTTTTTTTTTTCTCTGACCAATTGTCAAGGGTCAGGCCGTCCCTAGTGGTAATTGGGCCGGGGCAACTTGATTCTTGAAGGCCCTGGATCCCAATTTGTGTCCATCAGCAAACACCAAGAGGAGCTTTCTCAATTTCAGCTAACCCTGTTGACATATGTTAACTGTCCCACCTCAGCCTAGCAGAGGGACAACTTGATGAAGGTCCGCTAGCAATTTAAGGATGTCTCCATTAGGTGAACCTGGACTGGGGGTCCGAAAGAATAAAAAAGATATACTATCTCAAAACTATCATAAAAACCTATAAAACTCTGAGGCATGTTGAGGCTTATTGAGAAACACAATATGCACAAAAGGAACAAAATAACTAAAGTCTCTTATGTCTCTTGCTACTTGACATCTCTCAACGTTCTTCTGTATATACTTATACTCTATTTTGTATTGTTTCAAAGAGAATGATTATTTTACTCTGTTAGCGAACCGGGGTTTTATTGCAAAATCCAATCATGAACAATGACAGCCTTTCTCTTTGCAGGCACGCTGGAGCTAACGAATGTGGAAATTTCTGAATTTGGTTCCTCTTTGTTTCCGACGATCCATTTTGAGAACACATCGCTCCCGTCTTCTATAATCTCATCGAGCGTTCACCACGGTTGTGGCGCTGGAGTCCAAGCGGTGGCCAGCGCGAATATTCTGCTACGTGAAAACGTGATCTTCGACCATGTCGGAAACGGGATGCACCTCGATGGAGAAAAATTCACCCTTACCGACAACCTTCTTGTTTTGATTAAGCAACCCAACGGCGAATTGGAATGGGTGGCCGGAATCAAAATGAATTTGGTCGGTGATTACGTTATGTCCGGAAATTCAGTAGCGGGAACGGAGCGTATAGGTTTCCATGTGAAAGGTCAAAGGTGCGATCAAGATGGGGGCGTTTCAGCTCTAAATGTAGCCCATTCAAATCTCCACGGTGTTCACTTTTACTGGGGGGATGGTGTTCAGAATTGTACAAAAATAGTCGGCTTTCTCGCCTACAAGAATTATGACTACGGCCTCGTTTTCCATCTTGAAAGCAGCGTGATGATCGAAAATATAGTCCTCCTAGACAATTACGTCGGTATATTACCTGTTGTCTCTCAAGTATCGACGGGCTCCTCAAAGTACCCGAAGAAATACATATCCATCCGCAGCTCTGTAATAGTCGCAACCAGTCCGGGCTTTGATTGTATCATGGACAGAATAAAACCTTTGTCTGCCAATGCAACCGCGAGAGACAGAGCGCCGCTGTCACCACTGAGAGGTCGCGTCGGTATCCTCTGGCCGGTGTTCACCTCGAAACCCCGACACTGGCCAGATTACCCCTGGCACATGTTAGCAAGTGAAGGAGCAGTGTCGGGATTAATGAAACTGCAAGGTTCGTTCAGATATTCGTCACGAATACTACATATTTTGATAAACTTTTCCCACTCGTTAAACTTCCACATCCATGTAAAAATGCCGTTCATCATATACATGTGCGTGCTCAAGACAACCTTTATCGTTAAATCATATAAGCCCCATTTCTAATAGTTAAGCATTTAGGATATAACATTGTTTTAATTGTTTCTAAGGGTTCATTATAACTATTCTACCTTTTTTCATCCAAGATGACCCATATTGTAAGACCTTGAAATTCCTCATATTAGTCTGAATATAAAAATCTGAAGCCCGTTTCAGATCCATTAATAATTTTTATTATTTTTTTATCCCTGTGTGTATAATATTATGCATAAATACCAAAAATAACCTTACTAGTCTCATCTGTAGCATTCTAATTTCGGCCGGATTAAAAAAATAACTAAAAACAAATAATGTGTTCGTGTTATGGTATTTATTATACATAGAGCATTTTAATCATGTATTTTTCTGTATAACTCTTATGGTTATAATATTTATGGTAGAAATTATCCATTGTTGCCTATGGGTCCCAATAAACTGATACTAACTACATGTATTAACTACATGTATTCTGGTTTGACCTGACTGTAATGTGTTCTGTCTTTTGAACAGATGTTACATTTTCAGCTTTTACGAGGAGCTGTTACAGTGATGATATAGATGTCTGCATAACGTCCAGCCCTCAAAATATTGAAATAATGTGTCCGATTATAGCAGAAAGAACCAAGATGTTGCATATGAAATATCAGAACATGTTCTACTTCCATCAAGCAAAAAGGTAGGAATGAGGGCAAATGGGTTTATCAGTGGTATCTTTATTCTAAATGGTGCTGTTCACAGAACTGCTTGGATACCATCAACTAAATCCACTAGACTTGGCAGTGCACTTCACATCTTAACTGCCCTGACTGTAAAAATTTATGCCATATAGTATATGATCCATGTCTGTGGTATTGACAGAGCTCCTGATTGCCCTTTAAGCATGGAATGCTATGGCGCACAGAAAGTCCTGTTCAAGGATATAGACGGCAGTTCCATGGGTCTCGTTCCGCCGGTCACTGTGTTTCCAGAAGCAGGCAGTCCCATTTTACAGCCCTGTCTCAACTTCGGTAAGACATTTTGTTTTACATTTTTGATCAAGGACATATTTTATTCAGAGCTGGTTATAAGCTACAAACTAAGGTCAGTCCACATTTGCTCATGTGATGTAATTGTTGTGGTTGGTGGAGCTATGACCACCCCCCCCCGATGTCCAGAAAGCCTGAGGAAAATTAATGACCAGGTGGATTAGCATGGATATTGGTTCATGTAACAGCACATGCCTCTTTTTAGTGCTTTTGGTTACGATGTATCTCATCTGGGACCCAGAGTCTTCATGGGTGGACCAACAAGGAGCCAGAAAAGAGGGACATGTGCTCCCCCTGCTTCCTCACATAGACCAACAAGGTTACTCATCTTTGTTATCTAAACGTGAAAGCGGAGGGGTCAAACGCCTAATGCAGTCATAGATGAAACATCAAAGACCAGAAGGATGCCTCTAAATATGTCACAAAACCTTGTGCCATATCTATCAAAATGGACTCTTAAGGGGTTTAGCTTGATGTGTGGCTATGACATGGAGTTTTATGAAGACCTTTTATCTGAGCTTAGGTACTTGGAGAAGAAATGTGTTTAATTTACACAATTTATTTTATAAAGCCATTTTCCTGCTGTTTCTATAGACATTATTGTGACATTTTGGTCTGTAGAACTCCGTGATGGCCTCATACCCAGCAAACATTCTGAGCACCAAGTGAGAAAGAGGGGGCGTCATGGATTTGGGTCCTAAAGAGGGGGTCTGTTCCTTCTAAAATGCACACCCGGCAGGTGTCACCTGGCTCCACGAAAGTTTGAGAGATGCAAAAAGCGGCTGGGCCGGAGGTGATCGCATTTCCAGCATTAAATTGAGAGATTTGAAATTACACAGGGAGTTATTATTTTGTGCTGTGTAAGGTATAAAATGCAGAAAGAGAGGGATGTTGAATATCTAATTTGAAAAGTACATTTTAATGCCTTCATTGCATAAAATGAGACAATTCATTGTCCATTGGTACAAGAACTTCAAACATAATCTTCTTTTTTTGAGCTTCTCAAATATTCAGAACTGTCACGAAACTGATGGTAGAAACATCATTTGGAAGGCTGACAGAACCTTTGTCTGCCTGTATCTTAGCTTGAATATGCCGTTCCCCTCTAGCTAGAGGGAATATCTCATTCTCTTTCCTAAGCGATTAAAGGCCTCAAAGACTGAAACTAGGTATATGGCTCTTTAATCTCTGCTGGTATTTCCCTTCAACTGTTAAGACGAGTAATATTCTGAACATAACGGTTCTCAAAGCATGAAATACTAAATAAGAGAAAAAGAATTTGAAATTATAGCAAAAGAAATAAAAGCAGTCTAAAAAAAAAAGTTTAATGTGCATTCTTTTTGTTGGGTCAAGGAGTACATTTCTCATCTATGGTGCTCTGCTTGTAACCATATGATCTGGCTAAAATGTCCCTCTCTAAGTATAGATAGATATATTGATGAGCTATTACTATATGTAAATGGCTCATCTTGCCTATACATTCCATACCATGAATGATCAAACTAAAGAGGGAATTTGAGTTCAACTGCGTGCTATCGCTATGCATTATTAAAGGGACATCCCAGCCACCATGTCCACTTTTATGCATATGATAGCCGAGTGGTCCCTTTAAATTGCCATGTAGTCCCTATTGCAAATACCTGTAGAGATTCTGCAGACATCACCCCCACCACCACAGACGTTTGGGTTGCAGAAGATGTGTTTGGTCTGCTCCCACATGGTGTCCTCACCGCCTGTCTACTCCAGAACCGTCTGGGCAAGTGTTCCTGGTGGTTCTAATGAGGCCGTCGTTGTGCATGCATAAGAAGAGCTCCATTGATTTCAGTAGGAAACCTCTCCTGCCACTGATTGGCTGCTTCAAGCTCAAACAGGATCACCATGGGGGAAGCTGAGCTGGACCTCCTTAATATGCATTCCTCATTGATGAGCCTGTATAGGACACTGGAGTGTCCCTTTAAGGGCCAACCCAACTGAGCATCTCCTGCAAGAAGAGATACCTTGGTATAATACATAGATAACGTGGGGAGTTCATCTCTCTGAATTAACTATCCGTTACACTAGACCCTTCTTGAAGTGGATTCCCACTCTGGCCAACTCAAAATGCAGAATGAAGTCCTTGAGTTTAGAACATTTGACTCCATAAATTCTTTGGTGAGTTAGTGATCACTCAACAGCCTTTTTTTGCATGATAAATAGATATGTGTCAAAGTCACATTGTATATATTGGCTTCGTTTTCACTTTAATGCGAACGTTACTGACTGACTATAAGATCTGTATTTAGACGCCGAAATGGGTATTTACAAGACTTGGTCAATTTGCTTCCTAATGCGGTAATGACCTGCGTAATGAAACATGTTCTAGACAATCCTCTTCTTTCATACATCATTAAACCATGCTTATTGCCACTCTGTTTTGGGAAACTCTTTCATACGATGCTTGCTCTTTAATTCTCATTGTAAATGTTTTCCCTCTGCAAGTTTATTCTTCTGACTTATTTTTTTTACCCTTTATAACGCTCTTTAAAGAGATAGTAATGCCTTAGCTGGAAATGTTGATTTTTAGAGAATTTGGCACAGAGAACCAAAGAAGGAAAACACTGATTGTTACACTTGAGCTCTCTTTTGTATTCCGATTGGCTTCTCCTTTTTGCCAATTGGAAGAATTCTGATCAAAGTTCCCGACCACAAAATGAGCCAAAGAAAATAAATGAATAGCAAGTAATTTGACCGTCGTATATAGAACAATAAAACTAAAATATGAGAAGATACATAACATTTAAATATAGCTGTTAATGTCTCTAAATCAAATTAAAATTTGATTAAAAGTATACAATCGGATTATTCATTTGTGACAATTATCCAAATAATTCAATATAAACTATTAATTTAAAAAAGATAAAATTCTCTTTTTAAATTTATATATGGTTTTGTTGACATTGTTAAAAATATATTCAGTAAAAATGAAATTTCTAATATTTTAATACAAAAAACTATATATATATATATTTTATATTAAGAGAGTTAATATTAGAATATTTACTATTGTACAAATATGTACTATTGAAATATTTATTAAAATATAATAAGTTATTGGTACTGGAATGTTAGCGGTTCAATAAATTTAAAGATTATCTATACTCTGTGTTAAACACATTTCCCTTTTAAACTGAATCCGCGATTTACTATTAATCTACGATCTCAAAATCCTTTTTTTATCTCCTTTCCCACAAGAGGAAGCTCTTCAAAGATACCAAAATTAGACCCACGAAAAGCTCTGCAAATTATTTTCAGTATCCTGGAAGAAGAATTTGGAAGCATTTCATCATTTTTTTCCCCCCTTGCGTTCCAAATATTAGCATTTAATGAAATACACATTGGCTTCATTTATTTTGAGAATCTTCCAAGCCCTTCAAATACCAGAAACTCCAATGTTATGATAGGCTAGAACCTTTATTGGTTTGTTTTCTTTTCATTCTTTCTGTTTTGATTCTGACTTTTTTTTTTTTTTGGAAATCCTCATGTTTTAAACTCAGGGAGTCTCGCTAATAAGATAGACTTCCAGAGGAGGTAAGAATATTGGACAATATGTCTACAGATCTTTAAGAGATAGACAGCTGCTTCTCAAACAGGAAATTGAAGAAGCCAGATTCACGAAAAGGAACAGGATTTCATTCATGAATGTTTTAGATAAAGTCTTGTAATAGTACACAGTTGAAATATAGATATTTTGCGGTGGGGTCAACATTCATGAGGATTTGGTGACTCAACAATTGGATGTTTTTTTGGGGGGGGGGGTTCCCATAACTGTTTGAGAATTGATTGAAAAAGAAAATCCTTTCTTCTATAAACATGTTGCCTCATGAGCAATATAGAGTATGTGTATTTGTTGTGTGATGGCGTGGATGTGTAAGAAGGGGGACAAATATGGCGCAGACAGGCTGTTTGGGGTAAAAGATGGCAAGTCCTATACGTGGAATCTAGGTGCTAGGCAGGTCCTGTGTATGCCAGGGCTGGCCTTTGGGGTGTGTGACCTGAGATCTTGGTCTGCAATTTAGGGTTCCAATGCATAGTTTATTTGATCTATACCTTTAATGTGACGTTTACATGTAGTTTTTCATTGATCTGTACCTGCAAGGCTATGTTTCCATGTGTTTAATCATTACTTGCAAATACCATGTCTGATCATCTTATTCAGTTGATCTATACCTGCAATGTTTCTATGTGTTCATTTGATCTATGCCTGAACTACATGAGGGAGGAAACAAGAGGGGACAAAAAGGTCACTCGCCAGACTGGCACCATTAGTTTGCTATGTGATCGGCGCAGTATTGTGCTCCTCCTCTGAGTGTGGCATGAGGACCTCAGCGCAGAAAGTATTTTTTGTTTGGAGTTGGAGTAGAGTGTGTGTGGTTGCATCCTAGTGGGCCCCAAGCTTATGCTTACCCCGAGTCCAATCAATATTAATGGCAACCCTGGGATAAGGTTGGATCCTAGACATGTTATGCAATTAAGGTTCCTTATGTTTAAAACACTAGACACTTGTTGGGCCTCAATTATGTTCAATTATGTAACGCATGCTATACCCACTGGCATAGATCATGGGTTAGTGTCATAGGGGCCATGGGCAGTATCCTGATTTACCACAATACATTAAACTTTGCTATACATTTTCTGCTTTATTTTATACTTAAATTGTTATAAGTAAATATTGAGTTCTGTTTAACGGTAATATCTAATTGCACCCATGAGAATGACATCACATTTGAATTAAGAACCAGAGATATTAATGGCTTATGTGCAACTGATGAGCTTGCTTTTTCTTCTATATCTGTCCAAGACAAATGATACATAATACCCAATGGGCTTGGAGATTAAGGCTTTTACGATAATAGTAACATAACACAGAACCGTTTTTTGTTTTCCAGGTATTTGACATATTTGCACAATAATTGTCTGAGAAAGACCTAGCTAAGATACAAAACGTTGGCTGTTTTTGTGGTGGAAGTAAGTGATACTTCCGGAGCTGCAGGTGTATCCAACTAAATCCCTGATTAATTTTTTTTTTTTGGGGGGGGGGGTGGATTGGGACTTAAACTTGTGAAACCTTCTGGCCTTCTTAATCTTGGGGGGGTGATTTAGCTCCAAAGATTTCCCATTGCCAGCACCGATGCACGGCTTTGTTTTTTGTAGATCCGTGACAATCTTCTAACCTGTCTGCTCTTTCAATGCAAATTTTATAGAATCTTATTACTGATATAAACTTATATATGTTATCATAATATTGAGGTTAATCGTAAAAAAAGTTACAAGTCTACAGGAGTTAGTTTGACTTCTGTATTTATCAAGAATTCTTAAAAGTATAACATTTTCGATACGTTTTTGAAGGTTCCGAGATGCCCCGCAGCTCTTAGCCTCATCTGTCATTCATCCTGACAAGCACTTTGTCAAGTGTCAAAAGTTATCAGGTTAATTCTTTGTTTCTTTTGCCAGTGTTCCTACAAATATATTTTTCTTTCCATAAGTTGACATTATGTCCCGTTTGCTGTTAAAAGTTAAAAATTGTATTAAATAGCCATGCCAATGTTGGCAAAGTTGAGTGTTCAAGAAGCCACAATCTAAAACTAGAGGCTCAGAGGCTTAGATGTAATATAACGACGATTTACTTTGAGTGTGGTAGATAAATGGAATAGCCTCCCATCAGAAGAGGACATATTATTAGACAAGAGCCAGGTTATCCGTAACGTACAGGGGACGGCTACTGAGGAAGCTTCATAGTGGGGCTGAAATCCCTGTGACATGTGACAGAGAGAAAAGGTCGCGTTGCCCTGCGTCAGCCTCTGCCAAAGTCAAGTTAATTAATGTTTTATTTTTTTTCTAATTCAAATGGATGGACCTTCAGGCAAAGTGCTGTTTATAACTGCGTGGCAATCCAGCGTAGCGCAGCCTGACAGACTGCATGCTTCTTCACGCCAAGGGACATAAAAGAGGCTTTTCTTTTTTTTTTCTCTGAAAGCAAAACTCTTTGGGTTTTAAGTAATATTGTGTTATTTTGAGTGCTGTTTTTTTTTTCTTATGAAACATATATTTTGGCATGCGTGTATGTGTAATTATACCTCTTTCATGACAACACGTGAAACGATCTCTCTGGCATCTGTTACTAGCAATCGACCTGATTCAATGGGCCCTAAAAAAAGAAAAATAGAAAAATCAATGTAAAAAAAAATAAGAAAAAAAAAATATATATATATATTTAATTTTTTGGGGTATTTAACATCTAAAAAAATTACTAATAGTAGTAGATGCTACTAAAAAGCATTTCCATAGAAATGCATAGGAAATAGGACTGATTTAATGACCTTTGCTACATTGTGTCTAGAAAACGACACATTATTGCTCATGCTTTTCAGACCAATATATCTTATTTCTAAAGAGATGTAGACGGGTCTAAACTAGAGATTAGACCAAAATACATCACTGGAACATTTTTCCTACACCAACAAAATGCTACAACTGCTGAAATAATAAAGAAATTCCCACATCAACGCCAGATAAGCTAGCCGTCTTCACCCCATTCCTCAAAGGTTTACTGGGATTCCATATCGCAAGTAGGAATGAAGAAATGGTTACAGCCATTCATACAACCTTTCAACAGTCTTAAACACGTTCATTCTTCGTTTTCCTGATTTATGCCCCATCCCTCTAATACACGAACACTCCAATCCCCAGATAGTTCTTACAGACTTGTTTATAAACGTTCAAGTTGCAATGAGTGAACTCATTGGAATAAGACTTCCAAACTCAACATGTATCTCTTCCTCCGACTCTTTGGGGCTTATTCATAACTATCCACGTTGCGTTGTGTCGACTCATTAGAATTTGACTTGAGTAAAATTGGCAGTCAATCTGAAAAAAACAGGTTTACCATCACAAAATCAAATCAACTCCTCAGGAGGAGGTGAGTTCATCCAGAATTCCATCAAACTCAATAGGACTTCCAAACTCAAACCTCAACCTCAATATACACCTCTGACTCTTAGGGACTTGTTCATAAATGTCCAAGCTGTGTTGAGTCAACTCATTGGTATTTGACCAGGTTCATCATCATCAGGAGAGGTGAGTTGACTCAGAGTTGATAAACTTGATAAATAACTCTGGCCCGATTGACAGGTTTCCAATATGAGTTGATGGGTAAGCTCACTACAGCAGTTGAGATGAACTCAACAGCAATTTCTTGGCAACTCGACCCAATTCATCAGGAGACATGTACAAGTGTACCTC
This sequence comes from Spea hammondii, assembly GCA_029215755.1. Classification (NCBI taxonomy): domain Eukaryota; kingdom Metazoa; phylum Chordata; class Amphibia; order Anura; family Pelobatidae; genus Spea; species Spea hammondii. Next base: position 125,615,401 of record JARDYJ010000003.1, read on the forward strand.
TACAGAAACTCAACTTTGTAGACCTGGAGTTGAGTTTGGTATAACTTAGAAGTAGTTGACCACTTGTGTTACAAAAGATGCAGAGAACTCTGAATTTAGTGAATGGCATTTCCCATTCCTCTTTTGAATAGAAATTTAGTTTTTATTCTTCCTAAACACAACTTTCAGGACACAGAGGATCAAGTATAAATAACTACAATGAACTCCTCACCGAAACAACAATGACATTCCCTGTTGGCAATGACATGCTTAAGACATGCTTATTTAAAGTTGTTTATCACAATGGGACTGTCTGTTTGGATATTCTAGAGTGGATGTGACCAAGAATGCTCTCTCGTGATTCATTTTGATCAATAGCTTTTGTCTTTCAAATAACACGATGACTTTCACACATCCGTATTGACGGTAATCATGTTTGACCAACAGATTTCCTTTTGCACTTCGAACAAAAATATATTACAGACGAGATGGTTATGTGATATACAATGTTCATAAACGTATAGTGCTGAAAACACAAATGTTTTCTTGGTTCATAGTTTGTCTGTGAAGGCGATTGAGAGACGGCTTTAACCCCTTAAGGACAATGGGTTGTCCTTAAACCCATTAAAAACACTGTATTGTGAGCCTGTACATGTACAGGCTTTGTCATTAAAGGGTTAACGTGCCATACAGAAAAGTAGTATGATGGCAGATAACAACCATTCGGCGCGTCTAGTTTCTCCTGCTGTAAAGATTCAAAACCTTCAAATCAAGATTCAGCAGCCATATGCCTAGCCCGTGCATGTTTTAGATTCCCTCACTGTATTAGCCTTTACCACATCTGCTGGGAGGCTGTTCCACTTGTTTATCGTATAGTCGGTTGAAAAATGACTTTAGTCCAAGTTCAACCTTTTACACCTTTTACACCTTTTACACATACCTAGTTCTACAGTTGATCCAAAATTATCAATTATGCCACAACAGGGGGAAAAAAAAAATTCCTTCTTGATTCCATGGCGGCAATCAGATTACTCCCTGGATCAACTTTCTAATACAACTGTCTTTTTAGCCGTTGTAGCCCTTTATTTAGGAAAATGTTAGGAGTCAGATATAAGAATCCAGAGGTCATCGAACCCTGAAAATGCAGAATGTCGCCGTCTACTGTGTTCTTTAAATGATGAGGTCTACGTATTATTTAACCAACGAGGGAAGGGCCCGCTTAATATCTTGTATAACGGTGTAAGAAGAATGTCCTTTAACTTCAGCTGATAACAGAACTAAAAATGAACTGGCCGGGGCCACACAGTTGTCATTATGTAGAAACATAGAATTTGACGGCCGATAAGAACCATTCGGCCCGTCTAGTCTCCCCGTTTTATCTGCTTAGCTTGTTTGGAGTATGTGTTTAGAATAAAACCTTAATTAATAATATATTAAAACAGGGACACCTGCATTAAATTTAACATAGAAACACGGAATCCTAGAACTTCAGATAAACCCCGTCTAGTCTGCCCATTTTAACTCATGTACAGACTCAAACCTTGGTCAAAGCAGTCATTGGTCTCGTCTTAGATTCAGGGGCCGTATGTCTATCCCATGCATGTTTAATACCCTCACTGTATTAGCCTCTACCACTTCTGCTGGGAGGCTGTTCCGCTAATCTACCACCCTCAAAAGTAAAAATTCCTTACTTTCCTTACATAATATTTGAGAAATTATATTGACATAAAGCCCTTTTTTTTTTTTTTTTTTTGAGTGGGGTGATTGTAAATGGTGCAATTCAATTATTGTTTTCTACATGTTGTAGAAAATATTCCAGTTAGAATTATAACTCACTGAATTACCCTGTTATTTTTTTTAGTAAGTGGTTATAAGCCACATCTTACATTATTGATCTCCATATAAAACCTTCAAAGAAGCAAAGTCGTCCAAAAAACCCCCAAAAACCTATAGTTTTTATCAGAGATGAAAAGCAGATCATGTAATTGGTTTGCAGGTAAAAAAAAAATGTCATAGTTTTATTTTTTACTAATTTAATTTAACTAGCTGGCTTTCACTAAATTCTTTATCTAATAGAGCTAATCATTATATATTAATATATATTATAATTATAAGTATTATATATATAATTTTTCTAGCGATTAATACTATTGCTACAAAAATATTTAAAATGTATTGATATGGTATTCAATTCTAACTGTTTTTGTTAAAGTAAACTTTTTTGTGAAATATTTATAATTTCTATTGCTGTGTGACGGCAGATTTGGGTTACAAAGGTTGATTTGTGAGATACTTCACCTTTTACTCTCACGAGTTGAAGACTGACCAAAGATCATGTGACTTGTTTCTTTTTGTAGTTTATTATAATAGCTCCTACGTACGAGTTCCACCATGTGATTTAACAGTGACCAAAAAAAGAACGTTTAACGGCTGAAAATTTGTCACGGTATTCCATTGACATCTTGCTTATTCATTGTACATCTCATGATTTGCCCATGACTTAAAAATAATAATAAAAAAAGATTCCATCTCAAAGCTTCTCAAGATATTCCTCTGATGTATTCAGTGATTCTAACAACGCCTGTTTCACATACACAGAACAATTGGATTCTGTGTATTTTAACTGAAATGTATATATTTTAGGGTAATTTTCTCCATAAAAAAGAAAATGAATAGTGGTGGGTCAGGGCTGTCCGTCAACTGATTTAAAAAAAAAAATAAAATAAAAAAAAAACACACAAACCAAGCAACATTTTAACATGGTTACTAGACAGTTGAGAACCAATAAAGATGTTTTATCTACATGTCTTTAATCCAAGTAGTTTAAGTGATCGGAAGATCCTTATTTTATTTTATTTATATATATATGTATTTAGATATTGTCACTGCAATGTAGACATGCATAGAATTGTTACTTTGCTGAGCATACGATGTGTAGTTGAGAGCTTTGTCACATTTTTACCCATAATTCTGGGTGATCTTGACGTTCATGACGAGTTGTGTTCTAGACTCCTCTATGGAGAAGCTACAGGTTCTCTGAAAAGGCATTGGATGGGACGCTGGCAGGTGCAGTATGAGAAAAATCATTGGAGTGAAGTAATAACTGAAGAAAGATGTATAAACTGAGCAGATATACGATTGGGCCCAAAATTGGTGCCCTATGGAAGGGCCTGATCTGGTTTACAGGTTTGCAGCCTCTACCTGTGTCGTGAAGCCCCTCTAGAGGAGCGAGTTTAGCGCTTCTCAAATAGAGCCCAATGGAGTCCAGTTATGACATGTCACAGGACCCTCCACCATTACTTCCAGTAATTAAGTCCGTAATTCCACCATTACGTCCGGTCCTCAATCCTGGAGTGGAGACTGATTCCGTTGATGTAGAGCTGGAGGACAAACCCAGCTTGTGACGTTCGGAGCTCAGTACCCAGTGGGTCGTATTCAAAGGTCACAGGTCACAGGTCATTGAATAGTGAGCCTTGTATGGATTGCCTTTGGGAAAAAAATAGATAAAAAGTAGTGATCTTTTTTTAAATAGCTAAATATCATAATTTGGATTGAAAAAAAACAAACATATACATGTCCATCTTTGTTTTTGGTCCAAAAGAAAACAAAACCCCCCCAAAAAAGGGGGAACATTGCTTCCTTACTCCAAAATGGCATCTGATTTTTTACTAATGGCTTCTAACAGTAAGTTAGAACTAATGAGTACTGAAGCCATCATATGTACATGTAGCCATAGCTTAGTGAGCCCCTTAACTTACTGTTTCTACAGAAGCCCCCTATATGCATCTGCCCCTTTCCCCCACCCCCAGCTATAGGCATTGTGGGTGGCTGACACGTGATATACACCAGATCTGAGTGTCTCTCTGGGGCACTGGAGTGTCCCTTAAACATGTCATTATAACCAGTTATATCCCTGTATATTAGTCTTTGCTGATTAAAACTTCCAGCCCGTGGTTAGACATCTATAAACTTCAGGTAGTGAATTCCACATATTTACTGTCCTTACTGTAAAGAGCCATTTTCTCTACTTTACGTTCAGTATATTCCTTTTTATCTATCGTTTTCGTTGCGATCGGCGAATAAGTATTTTCAGTCCTAAACCTAAATAATGATTCAGAGCCTTAGATTTCCATTCCGCTGCTGGTTTAACACTTTCATTGCTATGAAAATATATTGACGCACTCGAAAGGGGGCCACGGAAAACAATGAGTCTTTTAACCCCCGTGCTTGTGACTTTACTGCGGATTTAAATGGATCCTTTTCTTGTCTTGCTAAAAATAAACATCAGCATGACTGCCTTATACAATGCCGCATTCATCCGTGATGAACTTTGAGTCCCAGAAATATTTAAGTTACATTTCTATAGTTGGCGTGTACCAGATTTTATGTATCCCATCATTCGTTTTTAACTTTTTTTTTTCTCTGTAAACGTTTCTTCATTACTGCAGACACAATAAACATTTCCTGCGTCTCGGCGTGAAGGCTCCATAATGAGCGCCTCCAAAGCTGAGCGCCACGAGGTGGCCACGCCTCTGACCACACCCACTTTCAGAGACCAGTACCACCCACCTTCTGGTGCCCAAAGCCGTGTAGTTTAACACCTTAAGGATGCATTATTATGCCCTTGCCAAACTGGCAATTAAGACTAATTGCAGTCACGGTCGGCAGCAGGACTCTTGTTGCTGGCCGCCCATAATGAATGATGATTTATGTATCTTTATGTATGTATGGTTATGTATTATAATATAAAAATAATAATAAAAAAAAAATATATATATATATATATATATATTGTAACAAGGTGCGGGGTGTTGTCGTGGAAGGGGTATACATTCCCCCTCGATTTTGCATGGTTTTATACGACATATAGGGCAGGCTGGTACTCCACCCCGCAGTTTACATGCACCTGGACTGACGCGGGTTCCAGGCCGGGAGTTTAAGCTGACTCCAATGCACTGGTCAGCTGCAAGTAATTAGCTGCACTGACTGCAATATACCCTGACCTGTTGGACATAGGGGGATAGAGAGTTTGTTTGGAAGCAGCAGAGCTTGCTATGCCCAAAAGAGACCATCAAAGAGGTTGGTGGGATTACGTTTTGTTTTAGTTTAGACCCTTAGTAGTGAGGGAGTTATATGTTAGTAAGCGCTCAGACGAGCTAGGCTTTTGTTTGTAGGGAATTTGTGTTCTATGTAATCCTGTAAATAACTTCATACGTGGACTACAAATAAATCGTGGGTGATTACCTAACTGAGATGTGGCGTTACTTAATACCCTAGAGGACCGTGCTGTTTGGTACCCTGTGTGGGTGCAGGATCACAATATATATATATATATATATATATATATATATATATATATATATATATATATATATACTTAAACTAAATGAGTAATGGTAAAATTATTCTTGAAAAAAGATAGCAAAAGTGCTAAAAAAAAAAAAAAAAAGTATAAAAAAAAATCTTTAATCCTTATGGGGTTAAAAAATAAAATCCACTTGGGCATTCTATTTAATTACTTTTTATTATGGGCTTGTGCAGTCTTAAATATATAAGAAATAACAGAGGACAGATATCTGTGCCGCACACAGGACCATTATTACAAGGCATCAGTCATATAAAATAAACATTATTTGTGTGATTATACAGGGATTACCAATGTGAGCTTCTTTAAGTACACAGAAAAAATAAACCTTACTTTATTGGATTAAAATCTCTTTTATCCTACAGAACTAATATGGCATAATTTAAAATATTAAGGCGATGCTTAGCTTCATGTATGTAATTCTTTTAACTTTAGAACAAATCATAATACAAAGATGCAATGGCATATGATTCAAATTTATTTTCTTAAACCTGCCTAATCCTCTTTAGAAAAAGAAAAAACAAAAAAAAATCTTTTTGCACTGGTAGCTAAAAAAAGGTTTAATTAAAAATAAACGTTAGGCCTGTTTTACTGGTTAATAGCGTACATTAAAGGATTGCATGACATTCATTTTCAGTTACTGTACAAGAGAAACTACGGATAGAAAATACCGTCGTATGGGCTAGAAGGTATATTACATATATTTATATTATATGCAACAAAAAGACAGAAAATACAAATGAAAAGTTTGAAAGTGGAAGTCCCATGGAAAAATATATATGTATACGTTAATACCTCCCCCAGCATTGGATAAGGTATACCCCCTCCCCCTGGGTCCTGTATACGGTAATCTCGGTCGGCATTGACAAAAACCTGGTTTTATCTAATTTTGTTCTAATAAACTCCCTCGATCTGCAGACGGCCATTGTTGTCGGTCATGTGATATTTTGGGTGACTTTGCCGGGTCAGACACCACACTGAGCTGAACCTTTACGGCCATGCTAATGAAATCTGTTTCTCCATAGACTTTCATTAGTCAGAAAGTCAGACTGTGTGATTAAGACTGAGCTATTCTATTGTTTACCACAGGAAGTATGTTAAGGAGTTAGAAGTTTGTCTAGCAGATTGGGCAAAACTAACAGGGAGGGAGAACTCAAATGGCTCATACGCAACTGTCATTTTGGTCAATATGACACACACGTGGTTCAATATGTTCTAATACTATTTCTAATGAATCCTAGCAGCTTTAAAAAGAGAACACAGCCGATGTTGAGAGCTCGGGACAAAAGAACGAATAATCAAAATAAACACAGCTTCCTTATTTAGGTCAATATGTGACCAGTGGTTCAAAGCCATTGCCATCAAATGGCTGATGGTGGGCAATATAATCCCCCCGAAGAGTCTAATACCCCATAGTTTCACACACGAAAGTAAGAAGATTACAGCCGTATTGTTGCTGCTTTAGCATTTATTAACCCCTTAATGACAAAGTCCGTACATGTACGGACTCAAAATGCATTGTTTTCAATGGGTTTAGGGACCGCCCATTGTCCTTAAGGGGTTTAAACTGCCCGTAGCTTAGGCTGTTTGTTGGAGAGTCCATGTTTTGGAAATATTTAACGGCCCGCCTCATGTATGCTGCTTTTATATAAGAAATAACTCATATTCTATATAAAGTCCTTAAAATAAAGATTTTATATATATCTAAAAAATGGTTCCTCTGTGCTGTTGCCGTATTGTTAGCGTTCGGCCTTATTCTGTATACAGCGACCTTCAGAGTCGGAGGGGTCAAGCTGGTGCTTGGAACTTCTGTAACATGAGAATTTTTTTTTTTTTCCACGGTGGTCTTCGAGAAAGACCGTCCATTTATCAAACAGGAATGAAACATTATGAAGTTCTAACCTTCTAACAGATGGTTTGCTTGGCTACAAAACAAAAAAAAAAAAAGAAACCATTCCCATAAGGTCAATATCTATACCCCAGGGATCCGAGCGCCATTCACAAAAACCTTAATAAGCATAATACAGAATCCTGGCTCGTATTTTTTTGTTCTCTTGATATATATACCAGCTTCAGTACAATAGAGACAACTTAAAGGTGACCTCTGTATGTCTTACATAGAGCTCTATTTATCTCGCATTAGTAGAGTTTTCAATATTCCATTCGGCGTGTTCTATATTGTACGATATGTGTTGGAAATTGGAAAAAAGAGTATTTTTTTAATATTTTTAATCCCTGTGATAATAGAAAACATTTTCTTTAATCTTCAAACGCTTCCTCTCTGCCATCGATTTTATTAGCCTGTAAAAATGAACACGAGTGGTTTGTGTTAGAGGAGCTCCGATGATACACGCGGCGTGTTGCGTTATATTGTATCCGTGTACGGAACGTATAAAGCAGCTCTGAAGCATTATATATCGCGTTACATTAGGTCCGACTGGCATTGATTTCTAGTCTGCTACCTGTTTTGTTTTTTTGGATCTATTAAATCATCTCTGGATAAAATCACATTTGAACTTGAATGTGACAGGACCTACCGGGGGATTCAGAAACATAAAAGCGTACAATTTGCCAGCAGACGGGACCCATTTGGCCCATCAAGTCTTCCCGATTTTCCTGATGTAGACTCAAACCTTTAATGGGTTCTTCAGGACAGCCGCACACCGACCCCATGCATGGTTTCAAAATCCCTCGCTGTATTCTTGGGTATTAAAAACACTTGTAGCAATAAAGGGCTGACTTATGATTTTTTTTTATATCAAACAGCCTTCTATTACCGTTTTCAGACAAGATGGCGGCATTATTTGTGATTTATATTAACCTAAATGTTCCATGGATGTCCACAGATCCTCCACCCAAGGATAATTTCCCAAACTTTTTCAAACCTTTTTTTTCCCCCCATCAAATTCTGATGAATTTGTGCAAAAACGTCAAGTATGGGATGATTGGACCTGTGCTGGGAATGCCTTCAAACGTAGACTTCAAAAAAAGAGCATTATTGGGTCCTCTGGAATCTACTTAATTAGTTATTAGCTTCACAAAGTTGTACAAAGAAGTTTCCCCCCCCCCCCCCCCTAATTGGAAAATCTCATTTGGAAATGTTATGACAAATAAATCGATTGAATTCCTACGTTTGCCCAACTCGCTCGCCCATCATCGAAGCGCGCTGTACAAATTTAGGAGATATTTATTTAACGACGATTAACATACGATCTGTCATCCCGCCAGCTGCGGAGATCTTATGAGTCCTTAAGGGAAATGTTTTTTGTTTTTTTCCCATGAAGTTAAAATAATCCTAATTAAAAGGTGAAAACAAACCGAGCCAGACACGTCATCCCAAAAAGAATCTTTCATGTAACTTCCTATACGCGAAGAAAGAAACGGGCCATTTCTCTTTCATTGGGGCCGAGAGTCGGAAAATGTATCATTTGGCTATTTTAGTCGTAAGATATTTCACATTTATTTGACTTAATTCTTTCACTACTTGTCAGAGAACATTCTTTTTCTTAAGTGTTAACAAAATAATCCTTTTTTTTTTTTTTCCTTTCTCCTTCTTTTTTCCCCCCCTTATTCCATCTCTCCAGTGTGCTGTAGAACCACTTGCGGTGAACACGCATTACTTCTAACTGTTATGATGTTTGCTGTCAAAGGAATTTATTTATGCAACCGCTGTGGAAAAGCCCGAGGCCCGTAAGCAGCCATGAAAGATTTTGGAGTCATGGTGTGGGGTCATGAAAAGAAGGGGAAAGGAAAAAAGAAAAAAAAAAAAAGCCCTCTTCGCTGGTTATGAGAAAGGAACTGACACAGGAAATGGTCACATATGGTATAGATTTATTACGCCCTGGACTTCCCTTTCAAATTTCATTATAGGAACGGCTCGGAGCCGTGCGTGGTACCAACCGCGTTGGTTTTTTGGGATCTGGCATCCAGTGAATTTACCGTCTCTCCTGAAACAGATGGCAGAGAGGTGTGATGGCTTTATCAGTTTACGGAGAAAGAGAGAGAGAGACAGAAATTGAATTAGGGCATTAGGTGCGTCCGAGCCGACGTTCTGAATACGGAGAGTCGGAAACGACCATAAGACCAAAAAGCTTTCCTGTTTTCTGATGCTGTAGTCAATATATATAAAGAGAAAATTTTTTGTTTGTTTTTGTGTCCTGGTAGCTTCACAATACTTAAGGTAGCCAAGCCTAAATAAATATATATATATATATATATGTAATATGATTCTTATTATTTTTAATGGAGGGTTCTGGGAATTGTAGTCTGTATGTATATATATATGTATGTGTGTATGTGTATGTGTATGTATATATATATATATATATATATATATATATATATATATGTATATATATATATATGTGTGTGTATATATATATGATATAGATATATAGATATAGATATATAGATATAGATATATATTTTATTATATATATATTATGATTACTTTTAATGGAGGATTCTGGGAATTATAGTTCCACATCAGATAGGCAGGTCAACCTGTAATACCGTCTTCAAATTGCAATGTTTCAAAATTTTAAATAGGGATAAAAATTTTTTTTTTATGAAATTCAGCTTTGTCTGGGCTTCGTCATTCAGCTGAATATGTAACCAGGGATCTAAAGCCATTGGCGTCTGACAAGGTGGTAGATTAGAGGAACAGCCTTCCAGTAGAAGTGGTTGAGGTTTATTCAGGGAAGGGGTTTAAACACGCACGGGATAGACATACGGCTCCTGAATCTAAGACGAGACCACCGATTTCCGTTTGAGACTTTACAGCAGATACATCGGGCAGCCGAGACGGGTAGGTGTGCTGAACGGGTCTGAGCTGGTGACAAATTCTATGTTTCCATCTATTTAAATCTCGCCTAAGAGTCTGATATCCTATTGTTTCCCAGAGTGTGGCAATAAAAAGTTGAAAGGAGTCACTGATATGTCACTGCTTTTAGCGTCTATTGTATTTATTAAAGCTACCTATAGCCTGTGATCTTTGATGGTCTGGAAGTCTGATGTGTATTAGTAGCCCTTTATCACTCCTGTGTTCCAATGGCACATAATGTTCGCTGATCCAAGTTTAAGTTTAAAAGTCTAGTTGATCATTAGAAAACTAGTAGCGTATATATAGAGGTCTCTAGTATTATTGGCGTGAAGTCATATCCTGTTTGTTTTTTTTGGTCTACAGATAGGTTTCCCTGGGTAAACCGTTTATATTGATGTCACCTAAATCTAACTTTAGCAAAGCTACAAAAATTGTAACTCCCAGGAGGAGCTGGTGTACCGACCCCCTGGCACTTAAATGGTTAATCTGTCTTCCAAATAATCACACAGATAGTGTGGTGGTGGCTTTACACCACTCGATCCGATAATTCCCATTGCACATAGGGACCTTGGGCTTCCAGAGACGGTTTGGATCTCTTTAGCGAGTGATGCTACGGAACTGCGGCAGAGCAGAAATTTCATGGAGTGACTTGTGGTAAGGTGGCAACCTATGACAGTGGCCATATTTAAAGTCACCGAGGTCTTCAGTAGGACCCATTCTACTGCCAATGTCTATCTATAGAGAAGGCTCGATTGTATACACCTGTCGGCAATGAGTGCGGCTGTAACGCCTAAACTCTAATATTAGGAGGGGTGTCGACATACTTTGGTCATATAGGGCATGTGAGATGCTTTAAACAACTTTTTATTAAGTACCTACTTGCTTGCACAATATGAAAAGTGTCTGGTAATTATACGCACCCCAGAGCCAAATGGTACAATTGACAAAATGTTTCTTTTGTTTAGGTATTTACAGGAAGGAGAAGACTTGCAGATACAAACCCGAGCTACACGGACATGTATGTCACCAGATTGACCATGCTGTTGTTGTCCTGGAAAATATTGGCCATAAGCTCGAAAACGTGGCTCCCGTAATATCAATAACCGATAGATTTAATGATGTCTTTGTCAATGGCAACGTCTCCCAAGACCACTGCTGTTCCTCGAATCCACATTCAGTCTTTTACTCCATATTACCAGCAAATAAAATCACGAAAGTATGTTTTAGTGGCCCAACTCCAAAAGCTATGAGACTACAACTCAACGGAGTTCAGAACACAACCAAGCTTATATTAGCATTATTTTACGATAGTCCCCAAAGCTTCTCCATTTTCTCCAGGGGGAAAATGACATCATCGTTGTTGACCGACGCAGAGCCTGATTTTTTTCATGAAAAGCAGGGTGCCAATATCTTTAATTTCAGGAAAAATCTCCTTTACGTCCTCCTTCAAGGGGATGAACCAGTGGAAATATGGGCCAATCCTTCCATATATTTGGCTTTGTACATAGCACAAGGGACTAGCATTGGGATCCAATATCTAGTCCCATTGAAGGTAGCACATGTTCTTGGTATCGACCCCACTCAGATTACAATACTGAAGACTTTTCAAGGAGATGTCGGGAATTTACGGGCTATGACGGACAATCGCGCCAAAAGAAAGTTACAATGTCCTTCCTTAGATGCCACCAATAAAAACAATGTGGAAGTCGGACGTGACATTAAAAGGAACATTCTTCACGTAGATGGTCATTTGAATCATGAACAACCAAGCAATGTAGAAGTGATTCTAGTGGAAATAGGCAACACAGACATATTAAGTACCAAACACTTGCCATTTTTGTCGTACGATAAACTTCATGATTTAGCCAACAGCATTATTAGCAGCCTTCAGACTGGAGAACTAGAGAAAGTATTACCATTGCAGATCAATACTTTAATGGTAATTGACCCGTATCCGTCCTCATTTGGAGGCACCACTAGGTAAGTGTCTTTTTTTTATTTTTTTTATTAATTTTTTTGTATAAGCTTGTTTTTGGGCAAGACTGTTACAATGGATACCCACCAATATAATTGAATATACTGTATAAATACATACACCCCAGTGTAGTGCATGAGCGAGCCCTTGGCTGCTCATCAGTATAATTATATTTAGCTTTTACAATTCTGGATTTCTTTTTCGCAGCACAATTCACTAAAAAATTCAAAAGTTTGCACATTCTATGTGCAAAATAAAATGTTATCAAAAGATCCCATCCCTGCAAAAAAAAAAAAAATGTCTATCAAAAATCAAACATGGTTCAGTTATAATTTGAAATACAATATAGTGTTTTTTTGTTTTTTTTTAAAATAAAACCACAAAAAATTTAATTTCAGCAATAATTTTATAAAAAAATTCCTAGAAGCGCATGTGAAGAAATTCTACAACATTTCTGTATTTCTCCATTTTATTTTGTGCTTTTTGAATCTAAATGCGGCTCTGTGCAGGCGCTCGGATACAGGGCGTTCAGCGTTACTCTCTGCAATGCCTGAAATAAAAAACTTAACTATTGCTAATGGCTGATAACACGCAGCGTCAAATCTGTTACAATAAGACAGCTCAGCTGGCGGCAGCACATTAAGCCAAATTGTGGGACTTTATTGACTTACCCGCGTTCACGGTGCAGAGAGGATGGTTTCCTTTCAGATATGATGAACCAGGTTCCACCACGGCTATCCATTAAAAATCCTATATGTAACCTGAACGTCATGTATCAAACATACCCATGGCCAGCAAAAACAACAAACTGATCGGTGGAAATGTATTTATCAACAGCAGGATGGCCTTACAGTATTGTCTGATTATAGGCCGCAACGTTAGTTTGGTGCTATTTATAGTTTTTTAGGTTTTTTTTTTAAGTACATATTAGAAAAAGGGTAAAAGTGTTTTTTCGCTTTCACACTCTCACACTTGCTCACGCTCTCATTCAATGTCTCCTTGCCTTCTCTGCTCACCACTTCCGTGTCCTCTGTCTCATTTTCTGCATCCCTGCTTCTTCTCTTGCATCTCCTTGTTCTTATTTCTTCTGTCTTCGTCTGCTTCTCCCCGTGTCTTCTGTCTTCGCCCCTCTCTCCGTGAACAGGCCTCCCGTGCACTTCCGAGAAAAGTTTGGAGCCTCCCGGCATACCCTCTCCCCTTCTGGAGAAAGGGGAGGCTGTCCCTGTGACTCCACTCTTTTCCTTAAGTACTCTGATAGGCCAGAATAACGCAGACAGATTTGCGGGGAAAGAAGACAGAAGAACAAGGAACGGTAAGAGAAGAAACGGAGCTGCAGGAGACGGGGACACTGAAGAGGTCGGCCTAGAACAGGGGTGTCCAACCTGCGGCCCTCCAGCTGCTGCAGGACTACATCTCCCATAATGCTCTTTCAGCTAAGGACCTGGCAGAGGAGTATGGGAGATGTAGTCCTGGAGGGCTGCAGGTTGGACACCCCTGGCCTAAAGGTTAGGGAGACACCAAGAATATATAAATTTAGATTATAAAGATTTAAATTAGGAGAAGTGTGGCCTATAATTGGGACAATACGGTGTATACTCTAGATTGTAAGCTTCTTCCTCCTTGCCGCTTGTCTCTTTAAGGAAAACTGTATTCAGGTGCCTAAATTGGAACGCATGTGTGGTGGGGTGTGGTTAGAGGTAAGAAGGGGTGGGGTCAGAAGGGAGAGTGGGTGGGACTAGGGCAAGAGTGAGGTGTGTTCACCCACCCACTTTAACCAAAGAGCCACCTTAGGGAGCTCAGCTTCAGAGAATTGCGATATGACTGTGTGGGAGCAGCAATGGCGCTGTTACACCACCGACCTCCTTTATTTTTACAGCTAACCGGGGACACAGAAACAGCCTCGTTCCCCATCTAGTCTGCCCCCTCTTCCAATCAGTCGTTGGTCTCATCTTCCATTCAGGACTCGTATGCCTGTACCATGCATGTTTTTAAATCCTCTCACTGTAATACCCTCAACCACTTATCTTCTACCACCAGAGGATCTCCTCAATTAGCCCATGATCCCCACTGCGAGACAGGGACCAAACATCAGGACTGTCCTGCAAAAAGGGGACACCTAGGAGGTAAATCTTGGTTCAGTGATGGGACTGACCCCTGCAAACTTTGGTGAGGGATCCACTTGTCCCATGTTTGTCATCTGGAGCATGTCATTGCACACGTGTGTGCGCAGCGCATGCAATCTGGTGTAAAATGACATGCATACAACATGTGACTATTGCAGCATCACACAGTACACAAAAAAGCCAGTGATTAGTTGACAAATGTTATGTGCATGTCTAGTAATAAATAATTACAGAAGTAATTAGAGACAATGCCACAGCGTGAAGCAAGCTGGCCTGATATTTCAAAATCTACTTGATATTTTTTTTAAAGCTTTTTTAAAATAGTTATTTGAAAATCTACACGCTAAATTTTTTTTTTAAGTGTCGTAGACATAATTTTGACTTATCTTGTTTTTTTAACATTCAAGGGCAGTAATGTGTGACTTAACGGTGAAGTTAAACAGGAAAAAACTTTTTTTTGGCATAATATTTTCAAGGAAATTGTGTTCAATCATTTATATGGCAGCTTTTAGGCAGATTTGCGAACCTCTAGCATTGGACTTGTTAAGATGACCGTGCGGCCAATAGAAAGACCTAAAGCAATCCTGTCTGAGAGAAGCTACAATATATACAAAAAATTACAAATCTAGAATATATTTTTTTTTTTTTTATCCATTACCTTTCTTCTTATGCTTTGGCAATGATCAGAACAACCGATTATGAATATGTAATATTGTGTTGGAATGTTTAATTTGTTTGATATATTATTTTAGAGCGAAAAATCCGAAAGTGTAAGAATGGTGTTACCTAGTTGCAGTTTTCACTTATCTGTCTCTGTATGTTAATTAATATTGTCGACTATACCTATGTAATATTACAGACTGCCAGTGTTTTAATAATGGCAGCTTTAAGGATGTCATATATATACATTCATACACACACACACATTCGTACACACACACACACACACACACTGCCTTTTTCAATAGGGGTGAAAAGTGTTAACATTTAGCTGTAGGTCATTCTGATAGCTGGCCCCGGTCACATTAGAGGCTTTAAATTGGATAATGATAGAGCCATGACAAATCTGCGTTACTTGCAATAAGGTGTTAATCTCTTTGGAGCTTTGAGTAACAACGTTTAGAGATCGCTGTGAAACAAGGGAACGGTACAAGTGGCTCGTGTAACCACGGCAACGTGCAGGAAAATCCAATTTCGCCCTAATCCTTAACAAGACCCAATAAGGCTTACACTGTGAAAGTGTCCCAACATGGCGCGGTAACTCATATCAATTAGCGCTAATTCTTACAATGCGGTGATATATATCGTGATCACTTCCAGGGAAAGAGGGGGAGGGGGTGCGTGCTATAATTCACCCAAAATGAGGTTAGCTAAGCTGCAGCGGTATTAATTGGGTGTCCATATTAAATGGAAATACATCAGGTGAGTGAAGGAAAAAGGCGATGTGTGACTCTCTTGGCTGTTGTTGACCTATCGGAAGAAGAGTGTGCCCTTTACTTTTGCTCTTATCTATTATAGTTTTTGCTGTCGCGTGTCAAGTTGACGTATTATAAAAAATTCATCGCGTGCCCTTTCACCTCCACTGTAGATTAAACAATTTCAGTTTGATGGGATCATTAAGAGAGCACTGCATTTAATGATGATTTCTCTAAAAGGCCACAGAGATTCGATTTTAAGCTAACAGATTTATTGCACTATTATAACATATCGTAAAAAATCCAGTTACACCCGCGGTACGGGGTCTTTTAAGGGCAGAAGCCGCTTCACCGCGGCGGTTAAAGAGAAATTGTTTTTGGGGTGTTAATTAAATTTAGAACCAATTATGCCTTTTTTAGAAATAATAATAAATATATATATATATATATATATATATATATATATTTGTTACTACTTTAACTGGACTTTTTCAACAGGATAAAAATTATAACAAAGTTAAACAATTATATTGCAAATTAAAAAAAAATATTTTTTATTAATAATCATATTCTAATTATTTATTTTTTTACTTATTTGTACAGTATCTCTAAAGCTTGGGAAGCTCCTTGCATTCAGTAAAAAGTCTGTTAAAAAGAACAAAAAAATTAAATAATAAAAAAAAAAAATGTAGGAGAAAATTTCCATCATTCTGATTATGCATCCAGTAGCACTTTGTATGATGGAATTCATTTTAACTTTTCTACAATCTATTCGTTTTTAAAAGGCCAGCTGCAATTGATGGGATGGAAATGGGATGCTGTACCTTAATGCTATAGAGGAAAAAGTTACCTGAATGAATCATTGTGGGTTCTGCTCGTTCTGTAGTTTCTTTATTGGCTAATTGACTCTCATAATTCTCATTTTCATTACATCACAAATGACATCAATGTTCTTTAATCTCTTCCGAGATACGGTGTGAAGCTATTTATCCGATGCCCAGTGTGCTAGACTCTTTAATTTCCTTATCCGTACTGATTATTTTAGTGAGAAAAAAAACTAAACTTGCCAATTTATAAAGAAGCTACGCTGCTGAACGTAACACTTTTACAACTAAATATCAGTGGAAACATTATTACTGCCGATCGCTCAAATGCTTCCAATTATTTCTTTAATATTACATAAGAATAATTAATATTTTTGTTTGTCACGGGACAAAAGCAGGCACTGATAGGCTGTTGCCATAACAGCTGAAATAGAAAAAATAATCTAAAACGTTTTTTAAACCTCTGGGGAAAAAATTATTAAAAATGACAGATCTCGTGGGGTTTATTTATCCTTACTAGAGGGTGAAATGAATGTTTTGTGTAACTGGAACAGCAGCTTTAAATCCATATAAACGTAACAAACAATGACTTGATTATTTACGTTTATTTTACTCTAGTCGTGGAAAAAAGACAATTCCTTTGGATTTCATATTAGCATGTGGTTATTACCTATTTGAGATTCGGCCATCGTCCACTTTCTGGTATAAGGCATTTGCTTAGTGTACTTTCTTCTACGGAGTTAATGGTTGCTAAGGATAGGATCCCATAACCTGAATCTGTTTGTTATGCTTGGTAACGTTAAACTGGAACGAAACAAAGCCAAGGATTAATTATTGAATGTGTCACAAACCATGCATGGTATCCATAGGGGGCACCGGGCCCTTGGCAAATTAACATCACCCCAAGGAAAGCTCCGTCCAGCGATTTCGTCGGGCTGTTGGGATATTCTACTGGGATTGTCACTGGTGTTGGTCCTCCAAAGCCGAGGACCCAAGATGACAGCCCTCGTTCTGCCTTGGCTGGGACTGTTCCACCAAAGACCTTTTTATTTCGCCCAATGTGCGGAGACGAGATTGCGATAAAGATGGGGCGACTGGTCTGGATAACCATCACCCTAATGTTAACATGGAGTCTATTGTCAGGGTTAACCCATCTAGTGATACTCAAACGCCTGCTGATAAGTATATGTAGCAATTGCCCTCAATAACCCACAACCAATGAATGCGAGGGATAACACATGGAGCGTGGCATCTCTAGTAAATGTCTTCTGCTGGAAGATGTCTGGCCTGTACCCATAACTCAATGAAATAATATTATTTGGTCAACAATACACTTATTGTTCTCATGGCGTGGACATGACTTAGTGTAAACATGGAGATTGACCTGCTTAGCTTTTAGGAAAACGCTGTTTCCCCATATTGAAATGAAGTTCTCCAGAAGGAAAAATTAGGATTACTTAAATAGAGCATGTAATGTGTATGGGAGGCATAGGAAACAACGGGATGTTGGTTTGTCGTAGTCTAATAACCATTCTCCCTGGGTGTGTAGGAGGTATGTGGCTTTTAGAGGGAAATGGCTTTGGCCACCTGTGAAGTGATGTCATTAAACAGCAATGCCTGACGCCAGGGGTTAGGTGATAGTCATTCATTTACAGAGTTGTGATGTGGAAAAGAAAAGCACGTGGAACAATGACACACATACTCATTTTCTGTTTGTGAGCCGATTTACATTAGATTCCTATAAACATGGCTTACAGTTTGCTTTCAAAGGTCTACGGGTGGTTGAGAAATGGTTGGATCGACCAGTGGTCAGGCGGACCCTTAATAAAACCATTTCAGGTTCTGTTTTGTGGACGTTTCTGACTTTTCGTAGTCCTGGAACAGCCAATGGAACAGAAATCATGGTTTGGGTCGCAGGCAGGTTGGGGTTCTCGGTAATGTTGCCTGTGCAATAACACATTTTATAGAAAGCACAGTGCTATTGAATGTTTTTCAATAGTGTCATCAAGAGGTAACCCATGGGTGCAGAACTGCCAATCTACCTATGTGTGCGTCAACATTATATTTACAAAATATAATAATCATTTGTTAAAAGGGACACTGTTGCTTCAAACAACCTCACCAAAGATCAACGCCCATTCAAGTACTTAGTAGGTACTTTATTATGTCACTCCCTGCGTAATCAAAGCATGAGTAGACCTCTACTGCTAGTGTCACATTTGGAGAGGTGGTGTCATGGTGAGATGGTTCCTGGTTTGCTGGAGATGGCAGATGTGTACCTCTGTCGGTGCAGATTTTTCTTCTGCAACGTTCCACCAGTCTTCAATGTTGGGTCCACCAAGGAGAAGGAAAAGAGAGCCCTGATGGGTGAATGGCTTGGCCTCCCAACAATTAGAGGCTCAACCCCAGCTGCAACGTTTGCGAATATACAGTTACACCATGTACGCAACAAAGTGATCAATCTGTTGAGCCTCGTGCAAGCTTTACACGCCACCATTTAAAGTAGAAAGCGCTATAGCTGTACAGAGTGTTCATGACTTGTGTATGTGTGTTCTTTAATTACCTGTAATTACTGGACGCCAATATTCTATATTTTTTTCCACAAGGAACTGGACTGGATCAGAAAATGATGCCATTGTGTATGTGCGCCCATACAGCGTCTTTATTCAACAGCAGCCGATGGATGGGATTGTTGGAAAACCCCTTTCCGTGCAGCCTAAAGTTACATTTTTAGACGTAAAGGTACAGTTGCACCTTAGAATATTCCTATTTTTCTGTCCCCGTCCTTTGCGATCAATACTTCCAAAGCCCGCTTCCCTGTACAAATAGCAATGCTCTTAGAGCTGATTCCAGAGTGCTTTCCTGACACTGATTGGACGCTTCAAGCAGCCAATCAGCGGCGAGAACCATCTGACCACAGAAAAGGTGAGTAGCTACAGCTCCAGAGCTGCAGCTTCTACCTCAGGTAAGCATTTTTATAATTTTTTGAAGAATGCATATTAAGGTACTCGCAAAGTACTTTAATGAGCATCTGTCGTTAGTGGGGCGGTCGGGAAGTAAATTGTCCCTTCAAATGCGTTTACAATGTAGAAGGAGGTAGCGGTATAGAACATAAGTGTAAGACTCCTAATTATTGTTGTAGCTACAATAAGCAATTTAATTATAGCAAATATCGATTATACAGAGAAATATTACCTTATAATTACAATTTTAAGATCCGGTCCAATTATGCCCCAAAGTGAACTTCGTGATTTAATTACGGGATCTACAGAAAGCTTCTCCTTGCCTGAGTGGGGGGACCCTGCTGTGGAAAGAGAGTAGAATGTTCATCCATTGCCGAAGAACCCCGCCAAGATCACTCACAACTTACCGGATACTTGTAGGACCCCCTTTTTGTGCCACACTTACCAGCCCCTTCCATGATTACCGCCTTGGTGCTCAAAGGGTGACCCTGAGCATCAAGAGACTGGGGTTCTTTAACTATTGGCAGTGCCTCCACCTGCCTAGAAGCCGGGGATATAGATAATATATACCTCTTCTGCCGCTTCACCCTGAGACTGGGCCAAAAACCCTAAGAATTCCCAGTTATGGTTACTTCCTAAAATATGTATATATAAAGTGCACATGTTCTGACATAACCCTAATATATACAGTTTATACGCAAATAATTCTTCCATTTTTTATTCGGAAACAATCTGATTATGTTTTGTGCTCCATCATAACAATATGTCCTTTCTGTTTGCTGATTGCTTTCAGATCTATTTACAACGCAGGATAGCTGCATATGCGTGATTGTTAACAATTTCCCAAGGTAGATACGAAAGGCCATTTGGCTGTCTCCGCCGTACACGACTTCCCGCAGTAACGTCATCAGGCAAACAATTACCGACCTTATCTACAGCTTTTCTGTTTACTGTTTTATGTCGGCGAGTAGCAAAGAAGCGACGCGTAATTTTTTGTTACCGTCAATTTGTTGTAAATGTGTGTGATTGTAATTGATTTATATTTATTTTTATTATTTTTTTTTTCCAACTGCAGGGAAATCGGGTTCAGAATTTAGGATCCCCGTCAAATCCCTGGTACTTATCAGCCTACCTTAAAGATTCTTCAAATACTCCTCTGAAAGGTAAGTTTTACTCAAAAACGTCATGATGATGATGTCGTCACGTGTTGATGTGACACACTGACTGCTCGACTAGATTGTAAACTCACAAGATCAGGGCCCGCTTCTCCTTTTGTACCAGTTTTGGCACCGACTCTGAAGTCCTATGGAGTCTGCTGGCGCTATGTTAATAAATGTAATGTAACGCATTTTGTGTTCTGCAAGGAACTGCCATTTTTTCTCTTTCCCATTAGGTTGTTGCAATCTATCGGTGTGGCAATGCAATTATGATGTAACTTTTGGCTGGTAAAAATAATTAACGCCTATTAGATAATATACATTTATGATTACTTCTTTTATATAGCGCCATCATATTCCATAGTGCTGTGCATAATACTATATAACATAATGCCAGGTAAGGGATGTATAGCATATATGCAATATAACATGATCAGGACAGGTTCCAAGTAAGCGTGAGTTAGTGTGTGTGTAGGTGCAAGTTGGGCAGGGTGCCAACCCACCCCTGCCTGTTTGTTAAATCTTTTTTTTCCCCTAATTGTATTATATTTTTTTATGTATTCTACTGGAACCTGTATACCAAAGACTGTATGTATTTATCCCCCCTCCCCCCCTGCTCGGCTGCACCTCTGGGTTATTTACTTTAGTATCTGTTTTACTCTCGCTATCTCGTAACAAAATTCAATGCATAAAATATAGACTTCGCACAAACTCGACAAACAATTAACGCGAGCAAACGTAAAATATGTTTTGCATTTCGCGGATGTTTCATACACGCAGAAATTACAGCCGACAAACCCTTCCTCGACTATAAAGTGCACCGTACAGCTGTCGGCAGTGCTTCGCACCCGTTTTATGGAGAAAAGAGTATATTGTTCTCATGTTTAAAGAACAGAAACCCGCGTTTAATCAGAATTAGTTAAGTCAAAAGCCATCTTTTCCTCCCGACGAAGCCGAGTAACGCGACGGAGCTCGGTTTTGGTTCTATATTAAAAACTATAGTGGATAAAATAAAAAAAAATAAAAAAATAAAAAGTCATTATATAAATGTTAAACTGAGATTCGGAGGCATGTTTTCCAAAAAGCCAAAACGATGTCGGAGAAACACATCCGACGCCTTCTGGCTCCTGTGCTTGGAATGACGATTTACAATGTATTTCAACGCAACGGTCCTGATCTATAAACCGTGCGCTCGCGAGAGATCTGAGAGAAGCAGAACACGTACATCAGGATTCCATCAACCATGTCCATAGCTTATCGCGCCGGGACGCGTTTTTTTAACCAGCCCTCGGTTAATAAATTTTTAACCCATGTTTTAGAATTCCTGTTGATCTTAAAAGCTGTAATTAACCCCTACTTTACTGAGGGTGGCTTGTGCCCCCCCAAAATGATTTTTTTTCCAGCGTTTTTACGCTCTGTTATCTTAACTGTGATTCTCCTTTTTAAGAAAAACAAGTTGTTTTTTTCATGGACGGAAAAGGCTTTCTTTTTATACCAGTTTAAGATGTATAGTTCAACGTTTAGTATGAATGACACATTAAAATAAAGAACATTTTGGAGAAAAAAAACAAAACTATTTTTTTGTAATATTTCACTATTAAAATGGTTCGGCTGATAAAATCGCCACAAAATAGATTAAGTGTCTTAATTTTGAAAAAACCCAACATGCATAGGGTTTTTTTAATTTTTTTTTTGTTTTGTTTTTTTCGAATTTACGGGTCACAAAATAGAACACGGATTCCTTTGAAACTTGAAATTTTCTAATTTTGTTTTGTGACGCCTATGTCTCATTTGGGACACAAGCTCAAAATACCCCTACCAAAGTATATAATTTTGGAGAGAAAACAACCCAGAGTATTTCACTAGGAGCATTTGCACACTTATCATGCTGTCAGTTGGGCATCAATCCTTGCATTTTTTATCAAACTTTCCATGTTTCTTGGGATTGTTGGCACACATTAAATGTTACTGCAGGGGATCCCACAAAAAAGTATTTAGCAGCATATCCAGGTTACAGAAGTACCCTGTAGTACCCCACGTGCATAAGATTTTTTTTTTTTTTTTTTTTTTCATTTACATTTCAAGGCATGGTAGGCAGCAAATAAAGGGTTAAGTTATAATACACTGTACAAACAGTTTACATAATTTTTTTTTTTTACATTTTTACAAGTATGCCAGCCTTGTAAACCACAACTCCCAGTGCCCTTATCACCAGCTTGGCTGATGGGAGTTGTAATCCAGAGAGTCATCAGCCCATTTCTAAAAAAAAAAATAAAAAAAAAATGTGGATGTCGGGTATTTTTTCTTATTTGTATTTTATTTGATGCATTTTATTGATTTTATTTGTGGGGTGAGTGGCTTTTGCTGTGCCATCACATCCGATCTCTTGCATAGATCAGCTGGCAACCTGTCGGCACACTTTTTTACATTTTTATATTATCATTTAAAAAAAATAACTTTTTCGAGTCTCTCTTAATCGCTCGAGACTTCTGAATAGCGGTTCCCGGGGACTGCACCAGGAACCGGCAGATAGCGACATACGCAAGAGCGCACACTGCTACTTTCTTCATGATGTTTCACGCCATCATGATAGATTTTTTTCATGACGACATGGAACGTTGTGAAGGTTTTAAGAGGTTTTAATTGTAAGTTGGAACCCTAAACTTCCTGGCCAACATAGAAGAAGATGGGGACCTTAGACCTGAAGAAGAGACCTCCTGTAGCTTTACATGTCTTTCTGCGTTACCCAATTCCCGTTACCCAACTTCAACTTAAGACTCCGTACCGATAGACTAATGCAACTTGTGCAATCTCTGGTTTTGCCCTACATCTGCCCAAATCTACCCCTCACAGCCCCCTTATTGGAGCAGGAGGGGGGAGAGCTCCTTCTCAGCTGACCTGGGTAGTGGCTGAGTTTGCTTTTGATGCTGGCTGACAACCTTAAACCTAGGAGAAGGCACACATTAGTGGATAATGCCCGTCACACAAACTTTTGCAAGAGAGTTGAACAATCCGTTACCGCTATAGGATGGTGCAAATGTAAGAAATTATTTCTTCCCTGTGAGCGCAGTGGATAAGTGGAAAAACCTTCTAGCAGAGGTGGTAGAACTCAAGTAAGGTTTGATGTTTTTACGGCAGGTGGGCTGAATTGCTATTATCTGCCATCAAACTCTATATTTCTGATCTGGTCTGATTATATCAGCATTTCGAGCACCTTCTTTAAAGCGAATTAAAGCCCTAAGTGTTGCCAGGACATTGGGGGAAAAAGAGCTATAATCATTATTCCCTGGACGCTGAAAAACCCCATAATCTATATTCCCAGAAAGAAAACTGTGCTTATAAAACAATTATCGCATCCATCACATACGCTGAGACTTTGCAAACGTCTCCCATGTAAAGCGTATTTAGTGATTAAATTCACAGTTCGGCTTTATTCCCGTAACTGAACATATGGGAATATAAAAAGCAAAAAAAAAAAAATGCTCTGTAATTTGCATAAATCCAGAATCCGCTGCCTGGCACAAAGTATATAATAATAATAATGAAATCTTATATTTTTGGTACTTGACATATGTTTAAGGAGAAGCCTAAACACGGCAAAATCTCTGTGTTCAGCCTTCAGGTTCTAATACATCAGAGAACTACAGCAAGAGCAAGTTATATCTCCACTTGGCTCAGAAAAGTTCAAAATGGTACCCATGACTTGCCCCAACCCCTGTCGGCCTTTCTAGCCTTTTGGATAAGATTAAGCGAGTACCTGTGAGAGGGGGAAAGCTCGGTCCTCTGGCCTTAAGTCTCAGTAATGCCCATGGTCTGATTTTAGAACCCCCTGGTACCGGGAAGTTTAAGAGCACAAGAATCACCTGCTTTTTTTATTTTTTTATTTTATTTTTTTCACTAAACTATGCCCTGGCCTATGGCTATCGGTGTGAAGAGAGAAACGGGGCCAGATCTGGCACTTGTACACATAGATACATTAATAATAAAGTACTCCATCAAACCCACCCTACTGTTAGAAAGTCAATTAGAAATTAGAAAAGCAGATTTTGTCCATTAAAAGAACATGAAATCACTCTCATCACTCCTATGTTCCAGTGACCCTTTTTCACTCCCATCACTCCTGTGTTGCAATGGCCCTTTATCACTCCCATCACTCCTGTGTTCCAATGGCCCTTTCACTCCCATGACTCCTGTGTTCCAATGGCCCTTTCACTCCCATGACTCCTGTGTTCCAATGGCCCTTTATCACTCCCATCACTCCTGTCTTCCAATGGCCCTTTATCACTCCCATCACTCCTGTGTTCCAATGGCCCTTTATCACTCCTGTGTTCCAATGGCCCTTTCACTCCCATGACTCCTGTGTTCCAATGGCCCTTTCACTCCCATGACTCCTGTGTTCCAATGGCCCTTTATCACTCCCATCACTCCTGTCTTCCAGTGGCCCTTTATCACTCCCATCACTCCTGTGTTCCAATGGCCCTTTATCACTCCCATCACTCCTGTGATCCAAGTTTGAGTTTAAAAGCCTAATTGATCTTTGGAATTATGTTACAGCCAGAAATGTCCTTGTTTTCCATGAAAAACTTCTGAAAAGTGGTGTATATTTATCAATGGTATTCAATATTAAAATCTCGGGTGACTTATCATTAATTGTTAGCAGCAAGCACAGAAAAGAATCGGAAACAGAGCCCAATTATAGCACTAACTAGTTTGGAATTTTTTAGGGAACACGACGGTGGTTATTCATCATGGATGGGGAAATTTCACTAACCTGGCCATCTCAAGGTCTGGGTCAAGCTGGTGCCTCGTATTCCATGTTACTTCTCCTCCAGGTAATTATTCCCGCTTTCATTTTTTAATTAATTAAAACATATTCATTACTTATTTATTAATTCCTTTTTATTAATTTCTATATAGAAACTAGACCGAATCCTGAGATTTTAATTTAAAGTCCTTATTTTATTTATTTGTTTTACATTATCAAATACATTTGGGGTATATATTCAGTTCTCATTTTTTTTATGTTAAGCGTTAATTACTTTTTTCGTTTGTGTTGCGGATTTCATGTTTTTAAATAAAACTTAATATGTAATACATATTTGGCATTCATTTTGCGTTCTGGTTTAGCGGTTTTAATAGGACATATTTATGAGGTAAAGCACTGATTTTTGTAATACTTATAATTGCATTTTTTTATTTTTTATTTATGAATGCGGTGTTACAAATTCCTCTGGAAATGAAATTACACAATTTATACGTGTTTTTATTAGTATCATGTTTCATTCAAAGCATTCATAAATCATTGTTCTATTTCCAGTTTCCGACTTCCTAAAATGTTGGTTAAATGGTTTTTCGAGGGCTCTTGGTACCGGTGTCTTTTAAAGGACAGTACCGGCAATAAAAAATATATATTTTTTAATGATTTGTAATTTTGCCTTAAAATGTGTGATTATTTTTATGCATTTTTTTTATATACATATATAAAAATGGATATTAACGTACTCTGTGAGTAACACTAAACCTCGCGAGTACTTATAAATGGGGGGGGGGACACTTATCTGATAGAGCAGTTGCAGCCCTGCCGCTGCAGCTGCCTTCTGTCTCTGTGGTCCAACAATTCTAGTCTTTGATTGGCTGTATGAAGCATATGCAGCATCAACTGAGCCGGTGCTAGAGCTGACTGTAGGTGAGTATATCGCGCGCCAACACATCTCCCGCTTGGAAATAGCTAGGGATAGGAGATGGGCAAATGCATATGGGATCATTCTGCAGGATCCAATCATCTGTTTCCAAAAGGGACACCATGAAATTTGCATATGATGGTCTCCTTGGGGTCATTAATTGCACACCCCAAACATGACGGTACAGCTCTTCGTGCTTACCCTGAGTCTCTCGTGTCTATTGATTAATATAGCCCAGTGGAACCTTGAGACTCATGATAAACCCCTCTGGGATTCTCTCTACACAATGTGTATTTAATTAGATGAGATTTTTAAACCGTAAGCAGAGTTCTGGAACCCTGAAGTGGAGACTGGACCAGATGCAGGTCCACAAGAACCAAGGAAACCAGAGCTTCAGAACCAAAGCAGAAGACAAACGCAGAGGCCGAGCTGAGTAGGAACCAAACCGGGTTCATCAAAACCAAATCGTGGAGCGAGGGTAATCATGGAACAGACCAGGTCAGGATTCCAAGATGACCAAACTCGATCAAGAACCCACACCAGATTCAAAGGAACAGCCGGGGCAAATACTAGGATGTCTACACTAACCAAGGGCAGTAAGTGAAATAAAGAACCAGGGTTTTTTACGGCACTTCTGGGTTCATCTGAGGTCAGTTAGGGGTCACGATAGTATAATACGCCCTGTGATGTTATCCTTGCACACGATCACCAGCCTAGTCAAGCGTTGGATCCAACGGTGCCTAGTGGGACCTCACAGGCGAGTCCTAACAGGAACTCATCCGCAGATGGACTCTTCATTAACTATACCTTTATGACAATTGTGCCTTGGAATAAAATTCCATAGACCCCGGACATTCGGCTTCTAAAATGCTCTATAAAC
This sequence comes from Spea hammondii, assembly GCA_029215755.1. NCBI lineage: Eukaryota > Metazoa > Chordata > Amphibia > Anura > Pelobatidae > Spea > Spea hammondii. The sequence continues at coordinate 125,642,585 of JARDYJ010000003.1, forward strand.
CCTCTATGAATTGAGGATAAAAAGGTCTTTTTCTACACAGTACACAAAAAAAATGCAAATTCCATTCCCAGATCTCATCGTCTAATTTTAGAAATAACAAAAAATACATTAAAGCGCTCCACTGTTAGAATCATTTTTTTTTTTGCAATTTTTTTTTATTATTTTTATTTTTTTTAAGGATTTGGTGACTCGGTTGTTACAACTTTGTATAGCAAGCCTCCCTTTGATTTTGTTCCATAGCTAATTCTGTTTCTCGAGATGCATCGTATAGCCTGGTCCCCGGCTTTAAAAAAAAAAAAAAAAAAAAAAAAAAAAAAAGAGAGATTAAAAAAAGTTTGCAACCCAGCAATTCTAGCTGTGCACATGAGTCTAATTTTCCAATTATGTTCGTGTTACTTTGAAAACGGGTTTATTTCAACAAGTTCAATTTTATGGTTTCCTTGCCAAATTATAGAGTGCAGGATCCACAATGCGACGGCGAAGTTTTCTCGTAAAACTGTAACATACTATAAACAATGCCCATAAATTCCACAGTTTGCCTCTTTATTAACATCCTTTTTCCTGATGATAAAACAGTGAGCTGGGGCTTGTGCTCTTTTGCCCGCAAGGAGTGTAAAAATTAAGATTTAGGGGGTTTTCGAACAGAAGCTGCAAAGCGAAGGTGTCTGCAATGCTTTTAAACCGCCAGACACACTTTTTACGATCGCTGTAAACATTATCAGGTCTTACAAAGCGCACAATCCTACCTGACACAGTCGCGCAATTATTTGCTGCGGTCCCGTTTTTGTTTCGAAGAGGGCGGGGGTAGAAATTTAACACCAAAACACGCTATTCTGATTTAGAAGAAATATCTTATTTTTTGTGTACTAGTTTCTGTTTAGCGACTCGATTTCCACCTTTCTCAGTTCTAATGGTAACTATTATTTTTTTTATTATTTCATTTATATAGCGCCATCATGTTCTGCAGCGATGTACAATGGGTAAATAAAACATTAAAAGTAGTATGACATACAGTATAATGATTCCAATTTAAAGAAAGGAAAGTTTAGGAAGACCCATTTAACCCCTTAAGGGTTGTCCTTAAACCCATTAAAAACAATGAATTGTGAGCCCGTACGTGTACAGGCTTTGTCATGAAGGGGTTAAACCCGATATCGGTATCGGCATTACTATGTATATAAAAGAGTCATTAAATGTTAATTTTTATTATTATTTTTTTATATATATATATATTCTGCATGCTATATGACTGTTTGTGTTTATGTGCCACGAATATAGCTAAACCTTTGACCTCCTGGGCATGGTCACGGGGTACAGATCCTCCTTGAATATTTTACAGAGTGACCCAGCGCATGGAGTTAATGAGCCCTTGCCTTTCAGAAAAGTTCTTTGATTTCTAGTAATGGAAGTACCCCCGGTACCTTCGTTGTCTGCCAAGGGGGTCCAAGGAGTCAGTAGGAACATGAGATTTATGAGGATGGATCTCCAGCACCATACAACTTGCCCAACACAAGCTCTTCATAAATTCTACTCGATGTCGATGGAATTTAAATAGAATAGAGTTCTGCCAAAAAAATCTGTAAAACAAAAGTGTGGCTTCTAATCTTTTATATCTCTCAATATCAAGGTTACAGAATATTTTTCTTACAGTGTGTGCCGTGATATAGGTTTACCCCAAACCTATTCCCAAAACCAAGTGTTTGCACTTCGGCTGAATGTTTCGTATTGTTGGCTTCACATTATGAAGGAAGACCTCAACGAGCTTCTCCTGTTGGAAGGGTCGAGCTGACCCTCTATAAGTTGTGGCGAGAGAGGTCTTGCAATTATGTTATACAGGGACAGACCAGCCCATATGCATTCATTATCTCTAGCTGTCTAGTTTATTTTCATTAAGAGTGCTTCTACCATTTATTTGTAGCTTAAAAAAAGTTTTCAGAAATATTGTGCGGTTTAAAAAAAAAATAAAAAAATAACCAGTTGTAGTTTTAATATAATATAATGTGTTTAGGCAGCTGCATATCAGCCATTTGTATGATTCTCGCTCTGTTATCTGACCCCCAATCTACTAAACACCCCGACTCCTTATCATACTGCCTTGTGGTAAATAATAGAATGGCTTAGTCTTATTACCAAACCAGCCACTCTCACTGTCGAGAGAGAGGGGGGTTTTATCAGATACAATAGATGCCTTCAAAAATGGCCAGGACGTTCTTTTAAAAAGCAGAACAGAAGGCAGTAGGTAGAAGAGTTGACCAGGACTTTTCAACCTAAATGACTGTTACTACGACTAATGAAAGTCTGCGCAGGAACGGACTTCGTTGGCATTGGTTATTACTGTATACAGCGCTGGGGGTTATATTACTGTATACAGCGCTGGGGGTTATATTACTGTATACAGCGCTGGGGGTTATATTACTGTATACAGCGCTGGGGGTTATATTACTGTATACAGCGCTGGGGGTTATATTACTGTATACAGCTCTGCGGGTTATATTACTGTATACAGTGCTGGGGGTTATATTACTGTATACAGCTCTGCGGGTTATATTACTGTATACAGCGCTGGGGGGTTATATTACTGTATACAGCGCTGGGGGGGTTATATTACTGTATACAGCGCTGGGGGTTATATTACTGTATACAGCGCTGGGGGTTATATTACTGTATACAGCGCTGGGGGAGGTTATATTACTGTATACAGTGCTGGGGGAGGTTATATTACTGTATACAGTGCTGGCGGGTTATATTACTGTATACAGCGCTGGGGGGTTATATTACTGTATACAGCGCTGGGGGGGGTTATATTACTGTATAGAGCGCTGGGGGTTATATTACTGTATACAGCGCTTTGGGTTATATTACTGTATACAGTGCTGGGGGGTTATATTACTCTATACAGCGCTGCGGGGTTATATTACTGTATACATCGCTGGGGGGGTTATATTACTGTATACAGCGCTGGGGGTTATATTACTGTATACAGCGCTGGGGGTTATATTACTGTATACAGCGCTGCGGGGTTATATTACTGTATACAGCGCTGGGGGGGTTATATTACTGTATACAGTGCTGGGGGGTTATATTACTGTATACAGCACTTGTTATGCTCAAGGGGAAGGATATTATTTTTCCATGGGACTTCCCTAAATGTTTTATGTGATTTTTTTCATCTGGTGAAGCACAGATCAAATTTGTTTTCACACCTTATTTCATCAGTATTGAAGAATGGTAAAGCTCCATCCGCGCCCCTATAACGCATTATACACGTCCTCTTCCTCGGTACCGTCGCTGCCAGCCGATGTCTTCCTGCGGTTGATCTGGCCCCGTGTTGTTAAATTAATTGCTGTAACAGGGCAGACATATTAATTAACAGGAAGGATCTGATAACCTTGGTAAAAATCCTTATATCTGAGGGGTTTTTTTTTTTGTTTTTTTTTACAAACTGTTAATACAAACCCCCACCAAAAAAACAAACAAACAAAAAAAACAAAAAAAAAGCAGGCACTGCAGGTAATTACTTTTATTCCCTAGCTTAAATAAAAAGCACATGTCGAAGTGAACGGCAGTAGACTGACTCCCGACGACTCTTCCCAACCCAACCTTTCTAATAGTATTATTTAAATGTATTAATTGATTTATATATAACTCCATCATATTCCCCACATGATATATGTAGGGGAGTTGACCTGACCGTAAACTATCAAGGCCAAGCAGAGGTCTGGTACATAGGTCATTATTCCATTGCAACAGAACAGTAGGATAACATAACTGGAAACTGGCGCAGGACTCAGGACAGTGCAATAACAAGAAAAACCCAGAAATGAAATATTCTTATATAGCTCTTGCATGCGCAATGGCTACAAGGAGATTGAGGGTATATATTGGTAAGGAGAAGGAAGTGAACACCCAGCAATTAAAAACTGTGTCTGTTCCTCTTTAAATCTTTGAGTATCGCTCACATGCAGCCGCTGCAAGAGAAGATAATTCTCCTCCGTATAGCCGCAAGAGAGGAGGACAAGGAAAGAAGAACAACTTGCTGTGCGCCCCCCCCCATGGTACCCGCCATTAGTACTCCAGCAAGCGGGACCACCGGGGGCGGCCATGACGGCCTAAACCAGATTGGTGTTGCGGTGATCACCAAATACATCCCTTCAACAAACATATAAATGATAGAATAAACATAAATATTTTAGAGCTTCTCGATCCAAGGAGACACCTGATTGCCTAATGGAGTCGAGAAGGATTATTTTCCTCCTAAGTGGCAAAACCCCCCCAAATTTGCTTAATTGTGGTTATATTTGCCTTCTTTTTGCATCAAAAGCAAGCAGGGTCCGTAGAAGGGGTGAACCCGGTGGACTTAGGTCTTTGTTCAACCTAAATGACTACGTTATAAAGTTACTATAAGTTATAATACAGTGAATGTAAACTCGGATGTATTACAAGACATCAGAAAACGTTGTTTTTAATGGTTAATTAGAGAAGTAATATACTCGGTACTTGGTAGTCCTGACATATCATTCCTATATTTTTTTGACCGTTTGGTTCTTTTATCTTCAAGGATTACATCGCGCTAAAAATTACCACTGAGGCTTTATAAAAGTATAGAAACGAGGGTTTTTTTCCACCTTCAAGGTACCAGATAATTATACTTTTTTGTTTTGTTTTGTTTTGAAGGCTGTTGTGGATGGCTTTAAGTCATATCAATATTTGTGGATCCAACAGCAGTCTCTGCTTGAGGCCGACTTCTTATACTTTAGTAGATAAGAGCAAAAAAAAAAAAAAAAGCTTCTGTATTTGTATCTCTTCTAAGGTTCAAAAAATTCAGATTCTGAGGTGCAATATCATATGCTCAAAGACGAGGCGTTAGATGATTCTCCTGGATTCGGTATTTCCAGCTGGGAGAACAGGAGCACATTGGCTGTAAATGCCTGTGAGAGGGAACTACGAATTTACAAAGCGACGGCTCTCTGCAGCCTCAGAAACCAGAGTTCAGAACGCATACGAAATGATATTAAAATAAACAACGTTCTTTTGTTATGTCCGCCTCGTACGCGTAGCTCCATAGTCCGTACGGAATTCTAGGGGGGTATCGGAGAAGGGTAGCTATGGGTTCTCAAGATCAATCATGAGCCACCCTTATTGATCTCAATAGCATCTTCACGTGATATTTCCATAGCGTTGGGGTAAGTATCTATAATGAGATATGATATTTTATCGGCTGTGGTCATTTCACGGAGAAATGGACGACAAGTGGGCAACTTATAGAAAGTAAGGAAAAATGGGATGAAAGGAGAATGTCCTTAGAGTTGGAAAGTATAAAAAAAAAAATGTTTGTGAATGGTTTTGCTGGAAGTGCGAGTTGGAGGGAGGACTTGCGTAGTATTTGCCTAACCTGTTTGACCCCTTTCAGAGAGGGTTGCGGAGTCTCAAGTTTTAAAAAATGGGATTCAAGTAGAAGTTGGTAAGGGGTCCGGCAGGGAGACATTCCCAGAGTGTGAGAGAGTGTAAGCATGAATGAGAGAGTGGGTGAGTGAAAGCTCCAACAAAATTCGAACGAAAATTAAGATCTCTTTGCTTCTTTTCTGTTTGATCCTTTGGGGTCCCATCCTCGTTTTTTGGGATTCTTACAAATTGCCAGAATTGGCACAATTAAAGCATATGTCTAGTGCTTACTCATCATATTTTACTTCTTGTTATTTCTGAAAAAGTTACAGAGCTTCTTTCTTTATTTCAGGGGTCCTGTTTTCAGCACAATCCCAAAAATTTAAAGTTTTCCCATCGCCTGCTAGTGATAAAGAGAACATTTTCATGTTAGTAGTGCTGAGTTCTGCTGCCTCGGCCATCGCGCTGCTTCTGTTCTGTTGTTGCTTCTTCAAAAGGAAAACACTTGAAAGTGAGTATATCTTTTTTTTTTTTTTTTTTCTTTTTTAATATACTGTTCTTTCATTCCCAAGCTTTAACTTCTAGGGCACATGGGAAAGATAGATAAAAAGAAATGATAAAATTGGTCCAAATGCAAGAATTAAGGTGGAATGTGCAATACTGGCCCTTCAACCAAAAGCCCTAGCGCTTGAAGGCCAAAGTTCAAAAGTTTGGGGTCACTTAGAAATGTCCTTGTTTTTGAAATAAAAGAACATTTTGTGACAAAAAAAAATAATTGGTAAGCGGTTGCTTTTTGTATTTTTCTTACAAACCTCGATCTGAGGAGATTGCCTCCTTCTCCAGGAATAGCGAAGTTGGGGATCTTAATTCACTCATTTAAAGCAGGTGGTAACTTGGTTTGTAGTTTTGTTGGAATTGATTGAGAGACACGAACAAGATGTTTTATCTTCTTACCTCAACTAGTGTTTTATCCAAAAAAAAAAAAAGCACAAAGAAAGGAAATTCTACAATTTCTATGTTTTGATACTTGCCATGCCACTCCTAAGACGGAGTTCAGCCGCGTGAGCCCGAGGACATCTATCTGCTATAAATTCATTTTTATCTAATTTGTCTGAGATCTAAGCTTCCTGTGGAGGTCTTGTGATCAAAGAAGCTGATTCCGTCTGATGTTGCCTCTGACACATAATGTGTGCTGACTTAGTTCTGTCTATAAACTCACAGTGGGAGGCTGACGTGGCCCCTTTGGCACCTTTACACAGTCAACTTTTTGTTTTACCCGGGGATGTTAACAGGTACGGTTCGTATTGGCATGATGCAGTAAATAATAAGCCAACACTAATAATATGTTTTTATTAGACTTACATGAGTACCATTATTTACATCATTTAGTTATAAAGCCCCAAACTCCCCTCTTTCCTGCCACATTGTAATAACTCATATAGTTGCAGAAGTACGGTCTAATCAGTATGTGCAGATAGAAATAACAGATATTGCAGAGTCTTCACGGCCTTCGAGGAGGATGATATTCCAAACAGTTAATCGTTGTGTAGTTTTCAGCCCAAAACAGAGAATTTAACCCCTTAAGGACAATGGGCGGTCCCTAAACCCATTGAAAACAATGTATTTTGAGCCCGTATGGGCTTTGTCATTAAGGGGTTAAGAGCAGGTAGAAGCCATTCAGCCCGTGACCCCGTAGGAGTACACTGGGAAGAAGGGCAGGGGACGGGGGGGGGCTACTTTGTCTCATGGGCCAAAAGGTGGCAGCCCTCACCTGGGAAGCGCTGGCTGAGTGTCATCAGGATCTCAGAAATGTCACTCCAAAGCTGTTTGCGATAACTTTCAGTGGACTTTCATATAAAAAGATGTAGAGTAACAGATTATGTAAGATCTTTCTCATTACGTGTTCGGGGCACAAGAAGGCATCGCTAACGTTTTTGGACTATATTCTCCCGGTCCTTTTCATTTTTTGCTATATTTGTTATTTGGACCGATATTTATAAACAGCTGGACGTATGTTCCAGTGTTCGGCCTTTTCAACCAGTCTCCCAGTAGTATATGACATTGTGTACTAGTTTTTGAGTAACAAAAATTAGCCCCTTAAGAACAATGGGCGGTCCCTAAACATGTACGGGCTTTGTCATTAAGGGGTTAAAAAAAAAATCCCATATGGTAATATTTGAATCAGTGTTCCAATCTAGGATTATTGTTCACGTTGAATTAAGTAGATTCTGAAATATTAACCTTTAAAGAACACAATTCAGAGTGAAATTTTAATCATTCTAAAGTAAAAAATATTCATCGTTGTTGACCATTCATGAAGCATATTTTAGGTTTCCTACATTATGAAGAGCTGGAGGTCTTTGGCTATTATCTCTGCTTCAGATAATGAAACTTTTCCCTCCAAAAGCATATTATATAAATATGGTTTTCTTTGTTTATTTTTACAGGACTGAAAAATGGAAAAAAATGAATTAAGAAAGCAGACTTGGCAAAGGGTGGCAAACTTCTAAATCCGCTACTCATTTGTAATCTGCGTGCATGTGAATATCTTAATGCCTTAAATGATCAGATTGATGATAAACTTATAATAATAAAATCAGCCCACTTTTATCTGAACACAATTACTCTCTAAAAAAAAAAAAATATTAAATAAGAAAACTAAGTGTAAGAAATAAAATGATTTTGCTTTTGCTTAATTTCCATCACGTATAACCCTGTCTAATGCCTATATATATATATATATATATATATATATATATATATATATATAATATACACCGATGAGCCATAACATTATGCCCACCTGCCTAATATTGTGTAGGTCCCCCTTTTGCCGCCAAAACAGCCCTGACCTGTCGAGGAATGGACTCCACAGACCTCTGAAGCTGCGCTGTGGTATCTCCACCGAGGCATTAGCAGCAGGTCCTTTAAGTCCTGTAAGTTGCGAGGTGCGGCCTCCATTGATGCGTCCCGGTGCCGCGTGTTCTCCAGGTAAGTGACGCACACGGCCATCCACGTGATGTAAAAGAAAACGTGATTCATCAGACCGGCCACCTTCTTCCATCGCTCCATGGTCCAGTTTTTATACTCATGCGCCCATTGTAGGCACATTCGGCAGTGGACAGGAGTCAGCATGGGCACCCTGACCGGTCTGTGGCCGAACCGGCAGTATCTTCACCGCTTTTCCTTACTCGGATCACTGCAGACCGGGAACACCTCACGAGGGCTGCAGTGTTGGAAATCTTCTTACCCAGTCGTCTCATTATAATTTGGCCCTCGTCAAAATCGCTCAGATTCTTACACTGCCTATTTTTTCTGCTTCTAACGTAAACTGAGGAAATCAGTAGAGTCTGACCTATTAACCTTTAATAGTTTCAGAGAAAACCTTTTATAGTGATAATTTTACAGTAGTAGCTATAGTATTCTAACAATAGATTCCTAGAACCCAATGCTTTGTTTGGGACGGAATCATCAATTAATGATCCTCACAAATGGGGATTGGAGGATTGTTAAAACAAAACAATGTAATTGGGTTGAATTTAGCCATGTTTTCCTATAATTAGTGTGTTGGGATTTTAATGTTGGCTTTATTAAGTTTTGTTGTTTATTATATTAAATCCTAAGTGTGACGCTACAAGGCTGCCTTGGCATGACTCAGAGAAAGGAAAATCTCATGTTTAGCCTCACGTTTCCACATATAAATGTCAGAAACCGGGTGTGCCAATGCCATCGTGTTCTAGAGCCGTGTAAACGACTTCCACCGATGCAAGGACGGTGAGGTAATTCGGAGAACTTCGTCATATGATTTTCTGTACACATTAACTGTCTTTCGACATCCTTGTTCAGTTCCTTACACCTCACGACCCCAATTGCTTCAGTGACAATTACCTAGAAGAAAGTACAGCCGTGTGAGACCGTGATTTACAGCTCTGTAACTGAAGACACCGCGACCGTCCCCTAACCCTAAAACGATAAACCGTCTGCTGCTTAATGAACTGCTCCCTAGGCTGTTTTAGCGGAGGAATCTTTGCATGTCCCCCGTGAGAATGTTTCTGCCCTTGGTGAAAGTATTGTTATAACTGTGACATTGTTCCACCGATATAGACAAGGTCTTCTTTACCTGCCTGACTAACCACTATTTAAATGCATCGCTGACCTTCATGGCCCATAAATGTGTTTTTTTTTGTTTTTTTTCAGTGAATAGAACTTATTCATATTGGTTCGCTGCATCACCTGGGGAATCGAACATATTCACATATTGAAGTAGGGATGGAATGTTGGGTTGTTCTGGTCAACACCAGACACTTGGCTATCTTAAGCCGTCTTTTGTCAGCTGGGTCCACATTGGATGTGGTGCAAGGTTAAAAGTGAACAGTGCCCTTAGTGATCATTGTTGAGCAAGTTGTCTCGAGGGTCAACATAATGGAACATTACAGGGAGAAGCCATTGGTAACAATGGAGGCCTTCAATATATTGAAGTATATTTACTCCTGGCTAGAATAGGGTAGGGGGTGGTTGGTAAAATAAGCCTTGAGGTGTCATACTTCAAGCCTTTGGGGCAAATCATCCCAAATGTTCTTATGAAGCTCTTAATGTCATACCCTACCATAAATTCGACAAAAAGGCCAGAGGAAAAATTAACATATTTGAACTATGCCATTAATTCATGACTCTTGCCAGTGAAATCTTGTGCATGGTCTCAAACCTACGGAATACAACACAAAAACAATTATATTTTGTTCTAGATGGGCCGTTTTTAGCGTTCCAAAACATTGACCTTCATAAGGATGACATTATTGCCCACATTGTAACACCTGGCCGTCACAAGGTAGGGCGTGGTATTGAATGTTCAACGGGATTTCATTTTTGAACTTCGCTTCCCATGACAATGCTTTCCAACAATCTTTTGGCTTTTAATTTTTAATTGTGTCAGAAGTTAAAACCACAAAACATTCCATGGGGCCTCTTTTCCTATCACTGGGATTAATTTCTTTGAAACGTTTTTGTTTGACAGGCAGAGTAAGAGGACCTCCCTGGAGTGGCCAAGCTCCAAGTCCAGAATGGACGTTTTAATTCTTCCATTTTTTTTTATTGAGTCCTCCCAGTGGAATATTTGACCCACCAATTAATACTAATTCAAGTGGGTCATAGATTATAACCGTGCTTAACACATTTGCTTAAAGGCTTAAAGGGGAAACTTAATACTAAACATCCATCACATTGTGATTGGCTATACCCAGGTTAAACAAAATGTGAAAAATATTGCAGTCTATTTAAGACTCGGGTAAAAAGTTATCAAGTCGTGTACCGATATTAGTTCTGTGAATGCTCTGTTTCAGCCCAGGTGTAAAGGTGAGTCCAGACATGGACCGCCTTCCTCTCTTGTGCCTAGAGGGATACCAACCGTACCCAACTGACGAGGCCAATGAAGGCTGAAATGTACGTCTGGGGTTGTTGGTTACCTCATGCGGAGGAAATTTGCCCTAATTTCTTGGTGAGCATCTCATATTGTTTTTTCGATGGGAATGCTCTTTTTTTAAACAAAATTTTTTATTTTTTATACACTCTATATATTTCCACCGCCAGGGCTATATTGCACCCACGCCGCCTCTTTGGGCTTCATCAAGTAACATGTCACTCACTTTCCACAGTGCCAGCTCTGTCCCCAAACAGCTTGTCAGTACCACCTTTGCCCCCACACAACTTATCAGAGCCATCTTTGCCTCCTAACAGCTTGTCACCGTCATCTTTGTCCCCAGTTTGTCAATGCCATCTTTGAGCCACAAACAGCTTGTCAGTGCCGTCTTTGTCCCTAAATAGCTTATCAGTGGCTTTTTTGTCCCTAAACAGTTGTCTGTGCCACATTTGTACCCAAACAGCTCATCTGTGCCATATTTGTGCCCAAACAGCTTGTCAGTAACATATTTGCCCCCTGACTTTAAAGAGGACGCCGAGAATGAAAGACAGAGCCGTAGCTAGCTTCTTTTGTACCCTACCCAAGAAAAGAAAATTGGGCCCCCTCCACTATATTTTCAGAGGTTATTTTGAGAATAGTGTCAAACACAGCATAGCAGGGTAGGACAGTGTGTCCCCACAGGAGGAAGCCTGACAGCCTCAGAAGAGTTCTTCGCCTTCCAACTGGTTCCCCCTCGTGTGTAGCCTTTTGAGTCCGAGTCGCTGTGGGACTTGATCTTCCAAGACCTGGGACAAACTCCAGGGGTGCACACAGGTAGCACTTGGGCTGCGAGGCGGGAACCAGGGAAGCCGTATAACAACCCGAGATCAGGAGGACCCCATGAAACACCTAGGTGCTGCCCTGTCCACCATAACGGTATATATTTGTTCACCTTCTAAACATCTTTACACTTCATTTTGGTTACTCAGATTTTTCCCTCTTCCCAATTTCTATATGTAATCTGTTGTTTTGTGTGTGTGTATATATATATATATATATATATATATATATATATATATATATATATATTCTCGCTTTTGTTAGTTTTTAAGTGTGTTTACAAATTACCTGTATAATTTTAAATGTACCTTCCAGCGGTTTTCCAGGTTTTTCGAGCTCACATCTCCTAAAGAAACCTCTCTTTGTGACAATCTTTATTTTGTTGAATGGTTGCTTTGCATCTTAAAAGTACAAAAGAACGTTGCACACCACAATTTATGCAGATTGTATGCAAAAGTAATATCATGTAGCTGCATACAAATGAGAGCAAATCATTATGCAACAAAACCTTCTCTAAAGAAATTATGGGGAGAAAAAAGAATCATTCATATCAATATCTGTCAAGATTTTTAATTAATCCTTTAATATAAAATTCTTACGTTATTATACATTTTGTTTGTGGAATACATTAAAACCATGTTTTTTCCCCCTAAGATTATGGAAAACCGGTAAATTGGATTATTAGCTCAAGAGCTTTTAAGTAGATTCCCAGAATTTGGTTAAAATGCACTGTAGTAGTATTTTCTTGGTACAAGTTATGTTATCATTGCGAATATTTTAATAATGTATTTGTCGTGGGGTAAATGGGCTGAGGAGGCCAAAAAGAAAGATGGCCGGGTGCTTAGTATTAAAGTGAGAGACAACCTTGTGGTCAATCAGACACGCGAAGGTCATGGTGGTCAACCCACTGCTTTTAGGGACATAAGGGCAAGGTCCGACAAATTAATGACATCAACGTCTTTCCTTAGAGCTTGGCCCTAAATTCATCTTGGTTCCTCTAACACAGAATTCTTCTGTGAGTTCTTTGTCACATTTTTTTTTAATTGTCTATGGACTTTAGCTTTTATTTTTCAAATAGATGTGCATGAACTATTATTAATTCACACTAAAAGTGGATTCAATCAAATCGATGCAATGATTGTTTAGTATCGGGTTTTTTTGGTAATATTTTGCACTGTTTACACAAATAACTTGGCTCATGAGTAAGCGCCATCCAAGGCGTGAAACACATTAAGCTCTTATGCTTCTTTCCTATACGTCTATAATGGAAGGCGCGAAGCCTGTGTTTACATTTGCTTGGGTTGGGATTGGGATTTTGGTTTTACACCCCCCCCCCCCGGGCAGATCAGTGGGTGTGCGACTACCGGCGGGGAGTATTGGTGGATTACCGACACGCTGCCCATCGATACATTTTTTGCTTTTGATTGTATACTCATTATTTTTTTTGTATATTAAACATATAACACATATACGATTTTTGCATTTTACCAATATCATTAATAACATAAATCTGAAAACTTTGTTGGAATATACTTTTTTAATACATCATTTCTCATATATTGCTGTGTTGTGCATTTTTCAATGTATATAATGTATTTTGTGATGTGTGTGATATTGTAGCACTTGAAGTTTATTCCATGATCCTTCTGACCGTTGTTTGGCTGTTATGAGCCGCCATAATTAGTTAGGCACCACCGTAGTAAGGTATTTAATCTACCCTGTGAAAGGGACAAAACTTATTTCGTATTTTTTTTTTAAAGTTATGAATAATTGTGACTTTTTAAAATTATTTTTGAGTATGCAGGGTTCATGCATTTTTTTTTGCTTGACTTGAGGGTTTTCTGGCAGGTTTTTCCCAACCAGTAGCACCATACTGGTTTTTAGATAGTTTGTTTGTTTTTTGGGCTTTTTTGGTTTGGTGTGCTATTGATTTTTTTCCCTCAGAACCTGGGACCTTAGTACGCAAAGGACTTCAATGAGCATGCGCAAAACCTAGCCTACTGAAAGCCTGATGACTCCAAAAACCTTGGATGTTAGGAAATGAACTATGTAAGTTCAAGTGGAAGATCTCATTGGGTATACCTTGAAATACCCCAATGATTGTATATTTTTGTCTTCAGAAGTATACCAAACATCACCAAGATCTACCCTTGTCAAGAGCCATTCAGCCCATCTTTCCTGTTCAAATCTTAATCAGTCCTTGGTCTCATCTTACCATCAACCTCAATCAACCAGATCTCAAAAACATCCCTTACGAAAAAATTACTGCAGTTTTTCTGAAGTAATACTGCAGTTTTTTGGACATGAAAAAACTGCAATACTTCAATATTACTGCACATTTACTGCAGTTTTACTGCATTTGTACCTCACTGTACTGCAGTTGTACTGCAGTTATTTTTGTACGGAAGTACAAATGCAATAAAGCTGCAGTACATTGAAGTACAACTGTAGGTTTGCAATAGAAAAAAAAAAAAGTGCAGTAAATGCAGTAATACTGCAGTAAAAGTGCAGTATTGCAGTTTTTTCATGTCCAAAAAACTGCAGTATTACTTCAGAAAAACTGCAGTAATTTTTTCATAAGGGATACCTTGTTGGGTTGAGGTTATATCCTAGATTTATTAAGCTAATTGATCTAAAGATCCTTAAGCTAAAGGTCAAAATAGGACTACAAATATGGACCACCTCAACAGTGTTATAAATGTTGGTAAATTCCTAAAAATTAGGTTGTTTCCTTTAAAAATAAAAAAAGGAACATTCCGTGGTTCCTTTGATAATAACGCCGTTATTCTGTTTAATTCTATTGTTCTTCTCCGATCTATATTGTCGTTATCGTCACCATATATAAAAAGAGAAAGATAATGCATTCACCATTTGACTGATGAGAAAACTCTAACACCGGTAGTATATTAGGTCTACCTCATTATCTGTGCTCCGTTATAGCCGGCACAGGACATCGAAGAAAATTATAGCATTCTTCCTCAAAAAAAAAAAAAAAAAAAGCTGTTTTTTCTTAGGTGTACTTTTCTCTGGATTAGAAAACAGTTTGCATTTTCAATTTCCATTTACTAAACAGGAAAATATTTTACTGGGAAGAAATGGTATTAAGAGGAAACGATTCTCGGTTAGCCCCGAGGCCCAGTAAGCACTGGATTTGATTTGCTATGTTAGGCTGCAATCTGGATTGATACAGAGAGATGAGAGGGTCTTTAATAAAATTTACATTTCATTTTCTTACTTGACACCAGTCTCTTGTCACTCACGGAGGGGCGGAAGGGGACAGCGTTGCTTCAGATGCCTTTTTTTCTTTTTTTTTGTTATTATTAGAAATTAAAGCGACGATGACTTAAAATTATTCGTCGTTAGTGAATTGTTAATGTAGAATTGATGCACCGCTGCGTCCCTGTTAGCATTACATTTATATAAAAAAAAAAAGGAGTATTAATATAAAGACTTCTCTCTCTCTCTCCATGGTTTAAGGTTAAACCCTTCCTTCGTCTAGTTCGTTTCTGTCTTGGCACCAAATGTTATCAGTTTTATGGAGTTGGGCCATTTGGTTAGGGTTTAATCCCGTTTCATCTCAGTCTTGGAGTGAATGGGAAGATTCTTAGGGTCACAGAATCTGGTGCTGACTCCTTCATACTCTACTCAAGGTTAATGACATCTGAGCATCCCAGTTGGTGGTTTTCTCATATCGGCGACAAAGTCCCTGCTTGAATACAGATGACATAGCAGAATATTACTAGACCCACTTGGTTGATTCCCTGAGTGAGTCTCTACAATAGAATCTTTCCGATGGGCTAATGTTTGGAGGAGTCTCAAGGTTGACTCTCTTAAGAAGTCCCCAAGCACATTCAAAACTGTTGAATGCCAAGAGATACCCAAAGTTGTAAGTCCACATGCACCCTTTTCAATAACCTACTAAAAAATTATTAAAAAAAAAATAAGTAAAAAGGGGCATAGATAACTGGGCGTGGCATGAACATATGGATAGATTATGGCCAAATTGGGTTTTGATGAATGGGGAAGGCTAGCATTAGTCCATGTCCACTAACCTTCTATGGGGTTGCCTCTAGACAAGTGTCCTTCCAAGGCACTGAAACTCCAGCTCCAAGAAAAAAGAACCGATTTACTCTTTAAAGGGACTGGCTAATGCCCTCTACAGCCCTACCAATGAAGAAGCATGCAAAACTACTTTGGAAATACCTTAACATGTCTTTTTATACCCATAGAAAGAAAACCCTGATGAAAACACTGCAATTTTGTTTTATCTATACGCATTATAGATCAGATTTGGCCGTTTAAAGCAGCCAATCGGTGGCAGGAAAGCCATCCCGAGTCTCGTTAGACCCCCTGCGGCTTCTATAGAATTGGAATGTTTCAAATGGCTTGAGGGTGCCTACACGGCTAGGAGTGTCTTAACACAGCTTACAGGAATCGGTTCAATCTTTTGTGATCTTTGTTAAAACTAGAACTTCTTAGATATGTCGTATTTAATAATTAAGTGTTCAACACTCCGTACAAATGAACGAAAAAGCTGGCTACTTTTGGTAAATTATACTATGTGACAAATGCAGATAAAATGAGAAGTTTTACAAATAATTTTTTTTTTTTTTATAGGCATTTCAGACATGAATATCAAATAAAAAGTTTAGAAATGATTTTTCTTCTTGGTCTTGCAGTAAATTTATGGAACTATAAGCTTGATAGATTTCTGACACAGTAAGACATCGTCTGGAAGCAAACCGTTTTCTCCGACCAAATTCCGGGCTGTTACCTGCTCAACAGGGAGCAGCCAAATGGCTTACAGTTATGTGACATCCTACTTGTGGTTAATGATAAATATTCCTTACACGCCAGAAAACACTATATTCTGGGCACTTCTGTAAAAGAAGATCAATAGATTTCGGTTTATTCAGCTTGAAAACATAAATTAATACATTATTGGCATTTTTGTTGAAGTACAAATATTTTGCCACGCCAGCAGGTTTCATAGCACTGAAAATTAACAATTATTACTGTCAATTTTGTATATTGCAAATTTAAGTATAATGGTTAAACGTACCCGTAGAGCAGGAAGAGAGGGCCTTGCTCATGTAGGCTTACAATCTATGTGAAGGCTGGGGGGGGTTGAGAAAGAAAGTAAGGATATTTTTCCAAATTTTGGGGCTTTTTAAGAGAAAACAAATATTTTACATTGGCATAAAGAATTTTTAAAAGCTTGACACGTTTGCCAGTATAACCAGATTCCGGTTTATTTTTGGTCCTTAGTTACTTGCCTTAGAACAGTGGTAATTTGGGAAATATGGAGTGTATAATAAGATGGTCAGTTCCTGACGTGGACCATGACGTTCAAATTCTAAAGTTGTGTTTTTACACAACAGTCATAATGTATTCTTTTTATTGTTGTGTATGTTAAGATGTACATTGTTTCCTTACTCTTACAAAAGCTATTTGAACCAATAAACAACAAACCGCATAGCAATAAAGATGAAAGCCTCATATTTAGAGGTCAAAATGATGAAAGTGTACAATGAAAGATGGAATGCTGCTGATCAGATTCATTGGCAGCTTCTCTAAGTATTAAATGTAAAATGGTAACATAAACTGAGTTAAATCCATTGTGAGATCAGCTGCTTAGCATGCGGGAAAATGTGGCTGATCCCTGCGAACGTGGAGGGATCCGTTACTGTGATGTCACAGGTGCCACCGCATCTTTAAGTAAGTATATTTTTTGGATTAAAATGAGTTGATGAGATTATTTGGGTAATTTCCATCACCTCAGTGGTGATGATGGTATAAATGAGCTACTGTTGAAAAGTTTGGGGTCACTTAGCCATTGGGACACAGGAGTGATGGGAGTGAGAAAGGACCATTAGAACACAGGAGTGATGGGAGTGATAAAGGGCCATTGGAACACAGGAGTGATGGGAGTGATAAAGGGCCGTTGGAACACAGGAGTGATGGGAGTGAGAAAGGACCATTGGAATACAGGAGTGATGGGAGTGATAAAGGGCCATTGGCACACAGGAGCGATGGGAGTGAGAAAGGGCCATTGGAACACAGGAGCGATGGGAGTGATAAAGGCCCTCTTTACGCCTATGAAGAGATTCCATTAAATATCAGCTGTTTCCAGGGAGAAGTCATTTACAACATTAACTCTGTCTGCGCTGGATTTCTGATCCATTTTATGTTATTTTAATGGAAAAAAAATTAAGTGACCCCAAACTTTTAGATGGTAGTACATATACACATGTACACTATATGGGCAAAAGTATTGGGACACCTGGCCATTATACCAACAGGGGCTTTGATGACATCACATTCTAAATACATAGACATTAATATGTAGTTGGTCCCACTTTGCAGCTATAACGGCTTCAACTCTTCTGGGAAGGATTTCCACAAGTTTTCCAGTAGAGCGTTTGTGAGGTCCGGCACTGATGTTGGACCGGGTGCCCGTCTCGCAAGCTCCGTTGCGGTTCATCCCAAAGGTGTTCGATGGGGTTGAGGTCGGGGCTCTGTACCACTGGTTAGTTTCTTCCACCCCAAACTCATCCAAACAAGTTTCTTTATTCATGTTTTGTATAGTTATGCATGTTTTCCTGTACATGTACCGAATATGTATTATGGAAACATTGTTTCGTTTTTGGTCAAAGCTTGGTATTTACCTATTTGTATATTCCTTTGTCCAGATCTCTTCCACCTGGCATCCTAACTCCTTTCCTTTCTAACTTTAAACTTTCTCTCTCTTAATTTCTCTCTTTCTCCTCTTGTATCTTACTGCAACATAACAAACAGCGTGCCACTGTTCACCACCATCTCAAGCCAAGCTGTAAGCATCTGCAATGTCGTAAAAGTCCCTGTAGGAGTAACGGGCAGGCGTCCCAATACTTTTGTCCCCATAGTATGTGTGTGTGTGTGTATGTGTATATATAATATATAAAATTAAATCCTTAAACATGATTACGTTTATTCACTTATAGAACTGTAAAATGTTGGCTTTGGGGAAAGTGATATTTAATGCAATCATTTCAGACTTTGTTCTTAAAACTAAAGTTTATCCAACAATGGTCAATAAATGATGGAAGGCTTAGTGTTTTGGGTTTTTTTTAAACTCCCGAAATCTTATTCTTTCACATGGACACTTAGAAGAAGAAGAAGAATTAGTGCTAAATAAATGCTTCTCTTTGCTGTGGCTAGATGAATCGTAAATCAATGCATTAAAACGTGAAACAAGCCTATCTGCTTTTTTTTTTTTAAATGACTAGGAGATGAAAGAGGGGACTCTCGTTTAAGAAGGCCCAGCGGAACATTTCTGCATTTATATAGCTGTTATCAAAAGCAATTCATTTGGAGA
The DNA here is from genome assembly GCA_029215755.1 of Spea hammondii. Classification (NCBI taxonomy): domain Eukaryota; kingdom Metazoa; phylum Chordata; class Amphibia; order Anura; family Pelobatidae; genus Spea; species Spea hammondii. The sequence goes on from JARDYJ010000003.1 coordinate 125,661,559, forward strand.
TCAAATAGACTGACAGATAGGACAAACCAGGGGATCACTGCTGCCTTCAGGCATTTGAAGGCAAAAAAAAATGGTTTTCCACTTCCTTCGCTAATATTGGGTCTAGTCAATGCTCATGTCATGTGTCTGCAGACAGAATGATAATATGTATCTTTTCTTTAAAAATAAATTTTTTTTCCCAAGCTCCGGAAAACACGAAACAATCATTTGTAACCAGGGAGTTAATAGATCGACGATGTGAGATATTTTCGGTAATGTTATCTAGTACGCGTGACATGAATTCCGCGCTTCCCTAACAAAACTAATCACGTTGTGATGCAGAATTGATAATTCGACACTTAGGGACAGTAGAATGGTCCCAGCACGACAGTTATCAGGTCTAACATATGCAAATAGGCAAGGCTGTCAGAAGGCTTGTATCTCCTTAAAGGAAAAACATTATGTATCGTGGACGTTATCCTGAAAAATTCCGAGCGCTATCTACATCAATTGTCGTTGGAAGAGACGGAAAAGCTCCGGAACGTAGAACATTGAATAAGCTGGTGGAGATTAGATTTTTATTTTTTTTTTATGTTTTCTCATGGATATTATTAAATTAAATTTGGACGGTTATGGAACATAACTTACTTTGAATGTAATGCAGCACAGAAATATGGTTTTGGAATGGGTATCCATTATCTCAATGCAAATTTCAATGAAAAAATTGCTCTTTTGCACCAAAATTATCTCTGATGTGTCTCAACTGGCAAGGACAGTATGATATATCTCACTAGGAGACCTGTTTTAAAGTTACCTAGAATCCCAAGGGGTCATTTTTTAACAGCCACAGTCACTCGAGATCTAATGACACGAGTAGTCAACATATAGATTTTGTGAGGCGATCCTCATAGTGAGTCCCATGATAAGTCTAAAGCCATCCTTCACATGGTGGTCTAGTGGAGGATCAAGGAGACCATGGTCTCTGTTCTGGTGTCTTATCCATGCTAATTGGGACAAAAAGGTCTAGGTTATGACATCAAAGCTCACCACCTTGAGACTCCTTGCGTTGAGTTTGCAGAAGAGACATCTGTATCAACAAAATAATGGACAAAACTGCTCCTCTACAAGACCTCAAGACATATCCAACTATTCGAGTACACAAAAAGGCGATCATGGCTGATAATGGAGCCCTAAAGCATTTGCCTTCTGAAGACGTACATGATTCATGCATTGGGACATGAATTTCGAAAAATGTTCTCCAGGCGTTCCACTACCGGGTCCTTCAGGAATAAAACACGTCCATCATCTTTTCTCATCACCACTATCTGTGGCTTGGCAACATTTATATATCTTTATGTATATATCCATATATTAATTGAGAAAATTATCTTGTTGAGATTGTTTGAGTCTATTGACCCCGAAACGTGGCATTGGTGTAGACCAGCCAGCTCTGCGTATATCCTTTATCCTCAAGGTGCGCTTAAGTTCTCTGGTGGGAAACGTTCCTGAGACGTTGGGACATCACCAAATTAGATGAAATACTAATTATGGCAAGATAAAAAAAAAAAAAAAAGCCAATCTTCGGCTCTTCCTACAGTTACCTTGGGACATATAAAGCCTGCAAGGCTGTCTCATGCATGACAAGAGTGAGCTGTCAGATTTGAATAATATCCCAAGCCGAGATAAACCTTTCCATTCCTTCTCATTTCACAAAAAAAAAGGGGAAATGATAACTAGGAGCTATTTTAATGCATGGCTTTGCAAATGAAGCAAGAGATTTAAATATTGTGGCAGAGCTGCAGACGGGAACAGATTTAAAGTGAAATTGTGTTATTTACTTAAATAAACCGCTGGCAAATTTATAAGAATTGTAAACATTATTTTTAAATCATCTTTTTTTGTATTTAAATGTGCCGAGTGCCACGACTTACATCAAGGAGTGTATTTTATGCCCCTTAAGATGATTTAAAACAAGTGAAGACATTGAGTTGCATTTAAAGGAAAGCTGGAAGGGCTGATTATAAATATAAAATATATGGGGTTTTTTGCAACTTTTGCAAGATTTTAATGACCAAATAAATAATTATCATGAACTAATAATGAACAATTAAATTTTAAATAATAACAATTAATACATTGAGCAAAATTCATTTTTTGGAAATGTATCTGACAAATTGTAAAATTTTTAATTTATCATAATACTAGTAATAATGGTTCCTTAGGGGCTTTTTGTTGGCTTTTTGTATGTAGTAGTTCCTTTATGGTGACCGTTAATCCGATAATGCATGAGTTTAGCCCTTCTATATTACTGGTTAGGGTTAGCTAGGGTTGTCCTCTGGGTTAGAACTTACCAGGGTAGATCAGAAAAAAAAAACATTTTAAGAAGCCACTGTCCGCCCAATGGAAATGTTCACATAAAAACTCAACCCCCCCTAAATTTTTTACGGCCAGTTATGTCGTCACGGTCCTTAAGGTCCCACAAAAAGTAGAGGAGTTTACAAATACTATCGAGAGAAGGAAATTTGATGTTTTTGCCCAGCTGTAGTCACCGGCCCCCCATGCTCAGCATTCACAGTTACTGTAGATGTGAAAACCCCCGCCCTAGTGTTAAAGCCAGGCAACTGAAGGTCACACCAGAACAGCCCGGTTTGTAGAACCATCTGGTTAGATGCTCCAAGACCAAAGACTACCATCAATTTCTAGAAAGTATTAACAATTTTAGGTGTCTGTTACTTATTTGTACCAAAGTAGTTGAAGGAAAACAAATATTCCACGGGAGGGGGGAACGCTTACTGACTCTATACAGAAAATAATCATTTTTTACACTAATGTTGGATTCATTATCCAACACAAAGGGTGTTATGTATAAAATGTGATTCTTCCTCAAATTATGAGTAGTGATCTCATCAACTTAGCAACCAACAGAATTTTCCTACTGATTGGACAATTCCATTGGTTGGTGTGGTGATGACATCACTTGCGCTAGGGTTACATCATAAATTAATTTCAATAACTTTTGCCCATTTGTACTCCTAGTCTCCGCTGGAACGTAGACATGGTCTATTTTATCATTTTCTTTAGTCATATTTTACGTTAAACTGCACAGACTAAAATATGGAGATTTCATAATAACTTCAACGCAGGAAATGAAACAATTGTGTATCGTTTCCCAGTATTTTTTATTATTATAATTTTCTTTTTACTCGTTTATTGTCAGGTGTTGCTAAGTGAGGGATTTCAATAAAAAGTGACTAGAAAGAAAAAAAAAAAGGAAGAAATGATTTATTGAACATTTTATGGTCTCTGTCATCTCATACTTCAAGGCGACCGAATCCTTGTGGCAAAAAACTTCTGATAAAATGTAAAATGTTTATTTGACAATGTAGCCAATCAACTATTGTTAGCTATTTGACTTGTATCTTCAGGGGTAGAGAGCTATTTTTTTACCGCATTTCCCCGTGTATCTCATATTAAAATCTTGTTGTTCTGACCATTATCGCTGCCACCGAAGTCTGGTTTATTTACTTGAAAATCTGATTTGTTTCTTTTTATTACTGTGTTGTGGAGTAAAATGATATCAGATTCTACAGGCAAGAGCTGCTTTTACCGGTAGGCCACGATGGCTCTGATTTGGTCTACAGACCCATTCACGGCCCTCCGTGCCCTCAGGCAACCGAAAAAATAAAATTACAGACAATAACTGCTTCAACTGCTTTGAATAACATACACAACTCAGAAAGCATAAAATTAGCATAAACACAGCAAGCGCTTCCCGCAGCCGACGCGGAACAGACTGAAAGCTGGGCTTAAACGGGTCAGGCAAGCGGTAGATGCAAGCAGTAGATCTCCATGTTCGTGCGTATTTAATGATAACATACTGTATATCCTAATAATCTTGTATTTCTTGGGGTGTAAGTATGCATTCTCAGTGTTAGCATGTTGATTTTTCTTTTTTCTTTTTGATAACTAAGTCCATTTTATCTATCCTATCTCTCTCTCTCTCTCTCTCTCTATATATATATATATATAAATATATACCACCAAATGATCAGCTAGGCTTTTAAACTTAAACTAGGATTAGTGAACATAACGTGCCATTGGAACCCAGGAGTGATGGGAGTGATAAAGGGCCATTAGAACACAGGAGTGATGGGAGTGATAATGGGCCATTAGAACACAGGAGTGATGGAAGAGATAAAGGGCCATTGGAACACAGGAGTGATGGAAGAGATAAAGGGCCATTGGAACACAGGAGTGATGGGAGTGATAAAGGGCCTCTGTACTCCTATGAAGATATTCCATTAAAAATCATCCATTTCCAGCTACAATAGTCATTTACAACATTAACCCCGTCTGCGCTGGATTTCATGTTATTTTAATGGATGAAATTTGCTTTTCTTTTAAACATAAGGAAATTTCTAAGTGGCCTCAAACGTTTAATCGGTAGGGTGTACATATATATATATATATATATATATATATATATATATATACACACACATACCTGGGAACTTATGGGCCCAGAACATAGCCTTGCTGGATGTGGCCAGGACTGCCCCCTGATGTCAGTGGGCATTCCCTCAATGTCAGTGGGTGTACCCGCTGACATCACTGCAAACACCCCTATTTAAAGAGGAAATGGGTGGGGCGTGTCAGGGTCTCGTCACCCGGAGGATTCAGGTGTTGACCCGGGGAACGGGATTTCCCTGGGCCAAAACCAAAGAGTTCCCAGGTATGTATATATGTCAGACAAACCTCATGGCATTTTGTGTTTTAATCTTTGAAATAGCCTAATGGTTTTGCAAATTTTTTATCATTCCAAACTAGTTTTGCAGAACTCCCCAATGGACAGAAAGGGGCAGTTTAATTTTAAGGGATTGGTTAGAGGTGTGGCTAAGGTGCGGGAGAGCATGTGCAGGAAGCATACTGAAGTACACTTCCTGCTCCCAGCGGAGGCAGCCGTGGGAGGAGAGAAATGAGACATTAACTAAAGAATACAAGCGCAGATTTATATGCAGCGAGGTGTATTTGAGGACATGGAAAACTCAAATGTGCCGACACAGAATAAAAACTGAATTTCAACTAAACTGTCACTTCAATATAACTTTTCTAACTTAACAGTTCCGGGCAAATTGTCTAACCCATCGCAGATCAGATTATATATCATACAAAGTGCAACTCTTTGCTTTTATATGATATTTATATTAATATTTAATATAAGCAGAAGCAACAATGGGCTGATTTATAAAGATGTATCAAGTGTCCGCACCAATCGTGTTTTAGTGAAATCTAAATGTTTGGCTCTGGCAAGAATCCCGATTAGCTCTGTGTTTGAGTCATGGTAAGAATATCAGGGTATTCTGGAAGGGGAATGTGGTATCGTAATGTTTTGATTTGTATTCGGTATATGAGATTGTATGATATGAGGCTAATGTATAGAGAAAACCTTTTTTCATATTCCTTTCGCTGTTTGCTGCCATCAGCAGGCTAATCAGTGGTATAACATTAGACATTATCCAGTACATATTATCCAATACATATGTTAGTAAATCACTCGAATGTTTAATTTTAGCCCTGCTGGCTTGCAGTCATGTGACCTGTCATCCCAAACTCGATAAATGCCCGCCATGCTGACTGGGTTTACTAGGGCTACTTCTGGAATGTATTATAGCTGGTCCAACCCCATTGGCTAGAGCCCAACATAGGGTTTTGTCTGTTAAAGGGACAGGTTAGTCAAAATTAATGGTTTTTTCTTTTCTTTAATTTTTCATCTTCTTAAATGCATTTTATTGCATGTAAATCTGTGAATGTGCTCTTTAGTTAATTTAGATCTACAATTAGGCTTTTTTCTCATTTTTTCTCCTCCCCTTGCTACCTCTGCTGAAAGCAGGAAGTGTACCTAAGTATGCTTCCAGCACATTGAAACCTTAAAACCTTGAATCCTGAAAATTAATATGACCCTTAAAACTAAAACAAGAAAAGAGTACAAGACAGCATCAATGCAGCTAGAATTCCTCGTCTTGGGGAAGATATTGGTTTTCTGCATTATGAGCAAAGCTGGCTTGGCTCGCATGCGGCTCTCCAAGCCTGGGGTCAGGGTCGGGGTCATGCTCATATTTGTAATGTATACAGTTTGGAAGAGGTGACTTTCTTTAACTTGAAATTAGAGTTGGATAGCAGAGCTTATATAATTTAATAACAATAATAATTGACAAAAATAGCTGATAATTAGATATGGTTATCAGATTATTATTACTATTATTATTATTATTATTATTTTACAAACATGACATCTCAATTGTGACTTTCCAGTCCTACAGATTGGGTAAACCATGATTAACAAACAAACCCTTGCCATTGACATGACCTACAAATTTTGGGAAAGCTTTTTTAACCATTTATTATACATGTAGCCAGTGATGACCAACCCATAGGCAGATGCCCCAGCGTATAAGAAAAAGCTCTTGTGCATCAGCACCTGCCAGAACTCGGGTCCCTTAGGCATTTTCTAATTGACTAGGACAATCGATGGGCCTTTAAGGTTCTCCTCTGTACTACGTCTTGTGCATCTTAATGTACAAACAAAGGCATTTACTATGTGATTTTGGTAACCGTCCGATACTTAATTTGCTGGTCCCTTCACTGGCCCTTTAAGACTTGTTCCAAAGACGATTTTATTCTGCTCCGGTCTGGACGTCTGCTTTGTGTCGCCGTGTTGATTCAGTGGCACATACTCTTAAGTGATTAGATTAACACTTCCTAAACCAATATGAAAACCCATACAGATTACCACTGCCAAACCCCAGTAATTACATTTATTTGTTTCCACTTAACCAAGTTTTTACAAGACGAGCAAAGGGCCAAATAAGCAATAAACACAGAGGCAAGAAATTAAAATGCTGATCCGTTTGCTGCGAAAACAATCAAAGCATCATCTCTGCTCTGGTGCTTCATTCATCATCGGACGCGGCCACACAGCTATGATATGGAAACCGGGGACATAATGCTATTACATGTAAATCACTAACATGAAATTACTGCCGCTGATGCAATTTTACTAATAAATTAGTTCATTTTCCACCGTTTTATAAAAGAATATCCGTGCCATAGCGGACCTGGTGAAATACCCGCTAGTGTGTGTGTTTTCTGCCCTCAGCCTTGAGTTACCATCATTAATTCCAACTGTATAATGCTGCGTATTAGACAACGGGATACATACTTAGCAGATAGAACCCTTTTTGTGCTTTTGCTTCCTAATCATTACCTCTTATCAGCACATTTTTACAGGACAATATGATACAATCTGTATTCTTTATATTGTAAAAAGAATGTGTTGATTTTTTTATATTTCTGAATATATAAAATGTAATTTTTAAAAATATATTTTATAAGATGATTTTTTTAAGTGAAAACCTAATTTTTTTTATTTGTAAATAATTTGAAAAAGTTGATTTCAAATCAGTTTATTAACTTTTTTCTTTTACTAATACATTAAAAAGTAAATAGTAAATGGGCTCTGGGATATTTTCAAGTCCAACCTATTCATTATTAATCGGCTGGGCTTTACCTGTTCTTTGGACTTCAACCAATGTATTTTACAGTGGTAGTGGTGGACACAGGGGGCAATAATATTAATGTGAAATTGTGAATTCATTAATTCCCCCCCCACACTATAAAAATACATTTAAAAACATTCAGAAATGTTTGCAGGCCGGAAAAAAGAACTGCCAGAGAAGTCTCAAGCTACATCAAAAGCGCCAAAGACTAGTTGCTTGTGAGCACCCAAAGTTGCCAGCGCACACCTTCTACAGTTCATTTCGAGCCACCTGGTCACCGACTCTGTGTAACAAAATCACTAAAATGTATCACAATTATCTACACAAGCCATCTCTATCACCCATATAATGACGATCATTTCAAAATATCAAATGTAAATACGTAGAAGAGGAAATGGGGCGTAGCGAACCGAGGGACAAAGCCTAAATTAACCCCTTAATGACAAAGCCTGTACATGTACGTGCTCAAAATGCATTGTTTTCAATGGGTTTAGGGAAACGCCCCCTTGTCCTTAAGGGGTTAAATCTAAGATCGCCATTACTTTTGCTACCAAATTCTGGTACTTGATGGTTTAAACCAAAAATGATGCATTTTTTTTGTGTGATGTACAATGTTTTAGATCATCCAAACAAACAGCGACAATCAGACTTGTGAGATACACAATAAAATACATTACACCAGACTGTATCTGAAATATCTTTTACATTATCCTGCTAGCAAATCCCTAGACACAGAAGCGTAATTACTGACAAGATCTTCAGAATGGTTCAACTCAGTTTGTTGTCTATTTCACAAACATTACTGAATGACATTGCCAGGATGGTAACGTTTAAAGAAGTTTCATATCAGAGGATTTGTGGCTAGGACAACTAGAAGAAAACAAGATCAATCTTTAGACAGGGCTGAAAATATTATTAATTTATTACCTTTAAATAAGAAACAGCCTATTTTGGTGAAAACTTTTTTAAAGGAGCTGCTCTACTTCGGAATGTATAATCTTTAAAAAAAAAAACAAAACACACAAAAAAACCCGGGAAATATTGAAGACTTTTTTTTTAAATTCTATTGCAAAAAGCTATTGGTGCATAGTTTTGTGTCACGTGACAATTAACCATTTCCAGCAAAATTTCAGTTGGTTTAATACTGTAATTATTTCTGGAAATGGTATGGACCGTCAACAATACTAAGACTGATACTTCTGATGCAGTATAATTACAAAAATTCATCTCATTTAACATACTTTATAGTGGCATTCAGAACTTGTATAAGGCTTGAGCAACAGGGGAAAATTCATATATTTTTGGAGGAAAAAATGCCTTCGTATTTAACAAAATTCGTCTGTCCCCGTGTTTGGACAAAATTCGTCCAACATTTTTGTCAAAATTAGCTGAGTGCTATAGGGTTAAGGATAGTAGCGGACTGGTTAAATATTTTAATAGGTGTTATTAATTAAATAAAATCAATTCTTTACAAATCAAAACTTTAGAGAGTGTGAGAAATGGCAGGCTGAGGCTCACCAAGTCTAACACAGAAGAATCTCACTCTGTAAAATGCTCAGATGCAGCACAGCCGTGTCACATAAAGCAGCCGCAGTGAAATGAACGGATCCCCGGCCTGCTCTGCTCTTATATAGGCTCTCTTCATTACTAGCCATTGGACAAGCCCTCAGCATAATATGACAGGAGTGAGCTGATTGGACAAATGAAGATCAGCTCACTCAATAGCCCTCCTTCTAGTGCAGGCACAATCATATTGCGCACATTCGTTTTTCGTTTCTTTCTTCCAATGTTGCATTTGTTTGTTCGTTATTCAGACGAATGAACAAAACTGCAACATTTGGCACGAAAACCCATTTGTCTGAAACCTCTTATTAGTAATTTATGAACCTAAAAGAATAACACTGATCAGATTTACTTTTCAAGGTAAATTATACTAAGCCTGGGTTGACCGACATCAATGATACCAGGTTTGGCACAGAGCTTTATGTCACAGGGCTCAAAAACAGGTTGGATCAGGGCAAAGCTTTTTGTTACTGTTAGAATCCACAGATTCTTCTTGGAGGCTTCGAGTATCAAGTATGACTGTTTACCATGCGTCGGGTCTTTGATCCCTAAGTTTGCCCATCCTGTCTCCCTTTTGGAAAGGAACGGAAAAGCTCCTTGGTGAATTCCTAGCTATGGACATGATTTGAAGTTAAGCTGTGTTTGATTTGTATGACGTATCTAGAACTAGTTTCCAATTTAGTAAAACAGCAATTACCCTGAATATTAAAATTACTCATACTGGGGGGAAAAAATTAAGCAGTTATCATATATTGCCGAGAAGCACCATTGTATAGGTCTGCAGTGCATATGAGGCAATTTAAAACTTCCTACGGCTCCACCAAGCTAAAGAGCGTCCATCTGGCAGCTGAAAGGGAAAGGCTAAAACTTAATTTTAAAGCAATATATTATTTTATATTGGACAGTTAATGGCCTTCTAGATTGTAAGCTCACAGGGCTCTACGCTCCTTCTATTTCTGTCCAAATTATTGTGTGATGTGCTACTGTCCTGTTAACCCATTGTCAGACCTGGTCTGGCCATCAAGCGCTTCTGGCCAATGCAGGGTGCCCAATGGAGCCTCCAGTGTATTTTTATTGCCTGACATGCTGTCAAAGCGTAGCTTGTGGACAGCCTAATTTTCCTATGTAGGGCCTTTCTGGGTGTGCACAACCTCCATAGTGTGCAGCAAAAGGTGCCATGCATATCCAAGACATACAGCAGTGAGGAGGGCATGCAGGGGGGCAGCTAGGGGTACTTCCCTTGGTCTGGTGTATTCTTCCCTGTTTGTAACGCACATGTTTTGTGTTTCTGTGTACAATCAATGACATATTAATATATAGTATATATTTAAAGAACCGTTTTACAAATAGGGTCTTGCACTGCAAAGCTCTCTTTAATAATTGACTATGCTGGATATACTGATTGAGTATATCTGGCGTATATACGTGTAATATGTATGATTTGGGAAATTACAGATCCACTTTAAATATGCACACATTTTGTTAACACCCTTTAAATGAACCATGGACTTTTCTTTATTGTTACTGTGTAACGCTTCCCTGTAAGTGGCTTCTCAATATGTCCAAAGGACACGGTTAGGAAGGAGAAATGAGTTACATGTGAACAGGAATCTGCTTATACTACTTACTCTCAATGCGTCACTGCTTCTGATTTGGATCAGGATTGGGAGATGGACGGGTTTTAACCATTTACCCAGTAAGACCCATTAATATAGTTATTATTAATTATTATTATTAAACATATAACATACATTCTTCTTCTTATTATTATTATTATACAAGAGCCTATCACGTTTCCCCCTATTTATTCATAAACTGATGATTTTTTTTTGTTCCATGATCCATTTAATTTTTTTTTTTTATTAGAATTTTTAGAATTCTCTTGTAGTTGTATAATAATCATTAAAAATAATAAATTATATTAAGCTTCGAAAAAAGTAGATCTTCAAGAGCTTCAAGGCGCTGGCCTGGATTCTGTTTATAAGTAAATGTCCTTTAGTTATTACTTTGTAAACGATGTCACAGATATTTGTATTTGATAACATGATGTATTAGGTTCCATAAACAGAGCGAAAGGGAGGACTATAAGCTGTCAATAAAAATCTCTAAGGTCTCCCAATTATACCAAGTCAATTATATCACTTAGAGATCACACCGGACCCCTGCAGTATGTTAAATACAACTAAATGGGGCCATGCGAGCCAAATTGTGTTACAAATGCATCACCGTGGGCAGCTGCGAGAGATAATCATTGCTGTCATTGATAAAGGGGGATGCTTTATTAGAAAGCTGAATGTTGCCTGGAGGGAAGCTGCTGGCTATTGCGACAAAGACACAATAGCAAGACGCTGGCAATTGGTCTGAGAAGCCGGGAGAAGGAAATGAGGACATCTATCCTAATGTCTGCAATAAAAAAAAAAACAGTTTTTAACCCCAGTTGTCCCATTGTCACCAGCTTTGTGATGGGGACAGCTATCTCTGATGACATTATATGTAACGTCCGTAATTCAATGAATGTTCATAAAAGCTAAATTATTGGGCCTGTTTCTAACAATTGCTACAGAAATTAATAGCCATTAATTACCCGGGGGTTGCCAGGCTAACCTGTCGTAAATAGTACATTTTAGGGGGTTTATTCACTAAAGAGGGTGCTTGAAGGACAGTTTGCAGGACAATTAGGCTCTCAATTCACTGAGTTGATTTTGCGTTTCCCCTGCAGGAAGACCTAAGCCGGCCCTGTATAATGTATAGTTCAATCAGTGATTTGACTTTCTGGAAACCTCGCTGATTTCAATATGCTTTATACAGGGCCGACCAAGGGCAAACCAGCAGATCTGGATCTGGAGTTATCATATCAATAGTGTATCAGTGAGTTTGACGACCCTGGTCTCCTGCAAACTCTTCACTTTAGTGAATAAACCCCCTGAAGGGCTATTATGTATGGACTTTTAATGTTGCTGGATGACACACCTGAAACATGTGATCACTTGGCAGCCTATTTGTTAAGCTTTGAACGTCATTACATCCCTGTTAATATCAGAGATGTGTCGACCCTTCAGAGGAACTCTGACTGTTATAAATACATCTTAGGTGGCACTGAGCTGTTTATTTCAGCTACTGATGGACCTTCCATTGTCCTCTTTCCCCAATTTGCTACCGATCGGGCTGATTGTCCATCTACTGTTACACATAAGAACGGCCTGAAATTGTTATGCTACTTATTCATGTGTTGGAATTCCGGCTGGAGTTTTTTCAAAAAAATATAAAAAGGCTAAAAGCTAAAATTTTTAATCAGTCTATATTAGGCAATTCTTTTTTAGTGTATTAATGCTTTAAACATTTTCAGGGAGCTAAGAATGCTACAATGCTGAGATTTACATTTGCATAGTTATTTTGGGGGGTTTTGTCTTGATTTTTTATTAAAAATATCTTCAATAGGTTTTGTTATGAAAAAAAAATCTAATTTTTAATGATTGTTTGTCTTGCCCTGTGTTGAGCCTCCCAGCCCCCTTTTTCCTACAAGAAAAATCCATTAATCACGTGAAAATGTTGACATAAAACGGTGTCTAAAGTGGTAATGAGTTTAAAATTGAGTTTCTTGCTTTAAAACTTTTTGAACTTAGGTGACCCCACTTAGCAAAAAAAATCTAATTTTCAAATTAGGGTTACGACCTTATTGTAACAAAAAAAAAAAGTCATTCAAAATGTATTCAACTTGTTTACTCTTTAAGATGAACTCACACATTTATGCTAATCTGTGCGGAGGTTTTATAAGGGATGAGCCTAGGGTCATTGGTGCCTGGGTGGGCACGACTATAATATTGGGCCTGCACTTGTAACATTGCGCAACCACTTCTATATAAATCTATATAAATAAAATGTGGTGACATGAAGCGGACACCTTCTGACTTGGGGGCAAGTAAACCTAAGTGGCCCATGGGTGCCTGCCCCCTGTAACTAACACACACTCACTCTAATACCCACACACTCCAGCACTCTAGTGTCATATACTAACACACATTAAGTCACACATTATCTCGCTTTTGTGCAAGGCCTATCTACAGCATCCGCAAATTCACATAAAGTGGCCCTATGCTACCACCGCTAAGCTCCTTGGGTATAAGAGCCTCGGGGTTTGGTGCATCCACTGCCTTCCTCTGTATGTTCCTGAGCTTTCTATGTTTTTTTTTACCAAATTAGATGTTTTATGGTGTTTGTATCCCTTTTCTCTCCTCCTTCTTGCTTGAGACCAATTCAGTTGATACATTTAGGTCCCTTCGCCAGGATTTGGCCAGAACTTTGATGTGGAGAGGGTAATAATGTAACCAGTGGCTACATGTCCAACACCTCATGCTTTAGGCCTTGGTCGGTCTAATTGTAACAGGTTCTGAACACTAAATCTCCCTTACTATTTCCTATTGGTCAGCTTAAAATTCAACCAATCAGGAAGCCTACATTTTTATAACAATGCACATGGATTTAAATACCCCTATGGATCCATCAGCCATCATACTTCGGAGACTTTTCTAGCAAAGATGTATTTTTGGGGCCTTACTGGAGGATTCTAGGATATCAACTGTCAACAAGGGGCTTCAAGTAACGATAACCGGCTTCCTAGAGGGTCAATAATCTGAGGAGCAATTAGGGGCCTTTTTTGTGTTAGCGCAATGTTTAATGAATCAAATCAGCCCTGTTACCCAGAATCTGTATCTGTGATGCAATCTTATTAAAATGTTATTACAAAATAGCCCATTGAACGTGCGACTCCATGGCTTCTCTCTTAGGAATCAAACCATTAAATAGATCTTACAAAGCATTGATTACCTACATTTATAAATCTCTTTTAACACCATTTTTCAACACTTTGGTTCATAGTGGGTTACAGTTGGAATTCTTAATGTACAAATACGTATATTACGGTCGAAAACAGATTCTCATTTAGAACACTGTCAGGCCTCAGTAAGTTAAATTAACTATAGTAGTTAAGGTTTATAAATGTGTTCTTGCATAGCTATCCATGAATTTCTGACGGAAACATTAGCTCAAGGATACATCTATCATGGTGTAATTGATACACTGACTATTTACGCAAAGTCCTGGAGACCTTAAATAAACCTGTATTATGAGTCCTGCCGTCTAAAGGCTATAATCTGATAGTTATTATGATTTTTAATAGCTATTTTCTCCAATAGCTGTTAACGGACGATAAAGGTTTCATTGGATACATTGTACCATTTCTTATGTAATGGTTCTTGTAGAAGCTTCTGTAGAGGGATTATGTCCCACTGTTTAAAGCCCCCCGGACACCGAGGGGACTCTACCTGTCCGCATGGAACTGTAATATCTTTAAGGGCAAATTTTTTAATTGCTTTTATTTTTATTATTTCTTAGAAATAACCGAGCTTCCAGAATAGACCGATTACAGTTGTTTAAGTAACTCATCGACTCATTAAATATTTCCAGGGGTAAAAAAAATTATCAGTTGTTTTTTCTTACCATGTTCACCATTTTTAACCCCTTAATGACAAAGCCCGTACATGTACAGGCTCAAAACACATTGTTTTCAATGGGTTTAGGGACCGCCCATTGTCCTTAAGGGGTTAAAAAAATATATTTCTCACCAAATCATTTGATGGGACTGCCAAGACTGGTAGATTAATACTAATTTTTTTCCCCCCATGTTTAAATATTTCTTTTTTTTTTTTAGTGCATGCCATAACTTACATTTAATAATCGGAATATATGTATGAACATTTGCCTTAATATAGTTTTTTTTCCCCCCATAGCCAAGCATTAAGTGGTGTGTGTACCCCATGGCGGGTAAGACTATGTCAGACTATTGGATACACTGCTGGAGAGAATTTATTTAGAGAGTTAAAGTTTAGCTCACGCGAGGTTAGAGAGCTGTACAGATGCTTGCAGTCAGATCAATTTCAAGCCCCACTGATAAACACAGTTGGTTTCATTGTCCATAGGGATCTAAAAAAAACCAAAAAACAAAAAAACCCAAAACTCTTTGGATTCGCATATCAAATACAGGTTGGTGATACTACAGACCAACGCCCTCCCCGTGAGACACCGACGCTGTGAAATGATATTAACGGGGCTTAATGATCTGTAACTGTGTCAAGACAATGCCACATAGCGCCATCGATGACTGTGTCTTTGTATAAAGTCTAAGCGATTGAACCACAGCAAGCTAAATTATAATTACTGCTAATGCGGCCGGGATTTTTTGTTTGTTTGTTTCTTTCAGAAAACATAGAAGTCAAATGGCTTCCTCAATAATGGTATTTGGAGCAATCCTCTATTTCTATATTAGACTGTTTTTTTTTTTTTTTTACTGGGACTTTAAATATTTCACTATTTTTGTGCCAGAGATTTGTTCAAATACCTGTTGCTGCTAGGTCTTTTTAAAAAAAATTTTTTTTAATAAGGTCAAAAGTTATAATCTGAACCCGTTTTAATTTGATATTTGTATAATTAAGCCTGTTTGGTAAACTTTTTAACATGTTTATTATGATCTTGAGGATTTTCCCAGGTATACCGCCTTGGAGCTGCCCCGCAAATAAGAGAGAGCGTTGTGAGGCTAAACTTTACTACCCCACCGTGAGGTCAAAACGCTGCCCCAAAAGTATTACAAACAGCCCTCGCGGCATATCTAGAAGCCATTATTCTTCTGAATTTGGCATGTTTAAAGAAAAAGATAGCTATCGATGGAGGGGCTTCCCTTTTGGCTCCATATGGGAGCGCGGAGAGGGATGAGTAACATTCTCAAAGTACATGAATGATTTACTCTGTGGGGTAGATTCAGACTTCCCGAGTGTCATACGTAAAAGAAATAATGGCGTATCTTAGATAGCTTCCTGACGCTCCATGCTTTTGAAGATGTAGCATAATAGACCCGTCTACTCGCGCTTACTCTGCCCATTTTTGGATACGGTCTTCCAAATTCGCATTTATCCCCCGCTTACATTTGTTTTTAACTAGCGTGTTAACAAAATGCACCAGAAGGTTTGTGCCTGGAGGTATGTCAATGAAATATAAAGTTAGCCCTGGCTACTGCCTAATCTCTTCATTCCGGGAGCCATCTTCATTTGGGCCGGGAGCACTTGGCTGTTTAGAAATGGCGGACATTGGCTTGGTAAGATTTGGAACCTTAAATAATTTCCACCGTGTCTACCCTCTAGTTAGCGACACAGGTATCATATTGCGTCCCCGACCTTTCTTCTGGGTACAGACCTCGTGGACATCATCTGCGGGTGACCACCATCAGACTAGGCTTACTATGCCACTGCAAACACATGAACCAATTAAAACAATTTATTTCATGAAATATACACATACTGGAATCTAATAGATAATATATTTACATAGTTACATAGTAACCGGAAGCTAATAGATAATATCTCGCTTTTGACGTTGGCTTCCACCCAGCCCTGCCAATATTTAATAAAATAAACCGGCTCTGATGTCACAATGGCATTCATTTGCCCGAAATACCTCTGTAAGCTGATTTTCCAAATTGCATTGTAATTTGCTTTCATTTGTTGGGTTTAATTTTAAAAGTAACAGCCCCAAAGAGATAAAAATCAATTTGCTGCATGTTCCCAAATTACGTTAAAAGCATCAGATTGCTTCATATCCTCGCCACCGCTGTTTCATGAATAATGAAAGCATGCATGTCCTATCGTAGGTAATCTCCCATTATTTAAACCTAGTTATCGCATTAGGCATTCTGCAATGCCAGAAAAAATCATATTATCTCCTTTTTTTTTTTGCCCTCTTTCTCTCAAATAATAGAAACAATCCCGTCATTTTATTAATAAATATCACTGGTGAAAAATACCTTAAAATCAAAGTTCTGGAATTCTTTTCTGCAACATCAAAAAAGTAAGTTACTACTAGCTAATAAACTCTAGAAACTGGAGAAAAAGAGAGCGAGAGAGAGAGAAAAAAAACTTGTGATTATTGGTAAAGCCATTAAAAACATGCTTTCCCCCATACCGTGAGGTGCTGAAGTTTTAGGAACGAACCCGTTGACAAGCCTGAAGGTTCAGATGTGCAGTGTGGATAAATGTAGTATAGAGCATTGTATTAAACTAGATTGAGACGCTAGAGGCGATTCTCCCTAGTGTTCTTGTATCCTACTGCTATTCAAAGTTTGTCAGTTACACATTTGGATCGATCTAATTATTTGGTGATCCCCCCCCCCCCATTCCCTGCAATTGCATTTCCAAAAAAAAAAAAAGCGATTTTAATGTGTTTAGTCATTTTGTTGTTTAATAAGGGCTGCTAGACACACACAGTGAGCGAGGAGTTCACGGGTGAGGTCGTAAAGAAGTCCATTAGTACATTTTAAATATGTTTTAGATCCTAAAACATTCTAAATTTTACAATCGGTGTCCTCGCCAAAAAAAGAATGCATATTAAAGTACGGAGAAAGATCAGACCCATTCGGCCCGTCTGGTCTGCCCATTTTCATGATGTAAAGTCTCAAACCTTAATCAGTCCTTGGACTCGTCTTAGATTCTCTATAGCTTTACACCTATTCCACGCATGTTTAAATTCCCTCACTGTATTAGCCTCTACTGCTTAGGATAGGAGGCTGTTCCATTTTTCTAACACCCTCCCCCTGCTAAAGGATATAGCGGGTTCTTTGGGAGAAGCTGTAGCTCCAGAATGGGCATCGGCACGGTGGGTTAGACCTCCCCTGAACTCCAGCCGAGACAGTGCTTGAACTGACCGGCGGTGAGTGCGCCATGCGTTTGGTCAAAGACATCTCCTGCAAGCCAAGTAGAGGGGGGATGAGGAGAGCAAAAAACAAGGTCATGATGGGAAACATTTTGTCCTGAGCTCAAGGGCCCTCTTGTAAAGCCATAAGGTACAATATGTGGGCCTGATTGTCCATAGTCCTAAGTTTCTCATGGATGTGATGGCTATATTATTGGATCCATTGCTGGGAGGACAGACGTTCCGCTTTTAAAAATGATGCCAAACTAATGCATCATCCAAATGGATATGGACAAAACAAGAGTAATAGTGTAAATGCAGATTCACCCTGATTACAATTCTGTATATGTAGAAGACCTGCTGCCCACCTACGAATATCATAAAAATTCTACGTGTGCGAATAGGATGGAGAAAGACCAACCCAGCTTCCAAAGAACAGTTTCGACATCGGACGCAATGTAAGAAAAGTTATATCTTGGTAGACATTCCAAATTGAGATTCGAGAAAGTATGCAAACATTTTATATGCTCCAAAGTAAGTCGGACCAAAAAGAAGGGTTGAAGCTTGTTGCCACCCATAGATTTGGACAGAATTTCAGAAGAGCTGATCAGATCAGCCAAATCGAAGTGTAATAAAGATGGAAAGCTATCCTGACAGACTCCTGCGCCTTAGAAGGTGAAGAATTATACATTTATGTTAATGAAGATTCTAAAATGCTCCCAACTCGTGAAACCTTGAATAGGTCTCTTCACACCTCTCCTCGCCCCGCTTACGCGGTGAGTCTGTCAACACCACCAACCAGTTTAGAACTGTTCTGCAGATAACGCTAAACCCGAGCCTGGAATATTCCTGGGAATTATTCGAAAATACATGCTGTCGGTTTTTACAGCTGTAACGTCGTAACATGTTCTGGCATTTTTTTCTGTTTTGCTGAAGGCATCGGCTTCATGCTGCCTTATTGAAGTTAATTTATGAACACCATGTCACACATATATATATATATATATATATTAAAGGAATAGCTCTTATGAGACCAGCCCAGCTAAATATTTAAGGAAACTAGATTCCTATAACATTATAAACCCCGTAACTTTAGAATATTATTAGCAGATATCATGTCCTGTCCATGTTAGATTTAACACCTTAATTACTCTTTCTAGCTTTGGCTTAAACCATTGGAAACGCAAGAATAATTTTACTTGACTCTGATCGTATCCACTGAATTACCCCAGTTAATGTAACTATTATTATTATTATCATCATCATTATTATTATTATTATTATCATTAATTTCACATCCATTCTTAACAGTTTAAGAAAGAAGATTCCAAATCTCCCAAGGAGATTAATTTGACCAATTTTGTTACAGTTTGTATGCTTAAGGGGCAAAACCACCTTTCTTACACTTATTTGTTTCTATAACACATGGTAGTCAATACAAATGCAAAGTTAAACCCGGGATGTAAGTCTTGTCAATCAAAGGCTATGACATCATCGGAGACTCTAAATTTCTATAATTAACAGGCACTTAACATAATCGATTATAAGCTCACAAAAAAGCAGGACCCTCTTCTCCTTCTCTTCTAGTCTGTTTTAACGTGTTGTTAATGTTATTGTCAATTTTGTATCTTGTCAATTTTAATGTTATCGTCAATTTTCACTGTCCCTTTGTTATAATGGCGCTGCCGAATCTGCTGGCAATCTGTTAATAAATTCTACTGTAATTAAAGATAATTGCCATTGGGTATCACTAGCAGTATGTTTTGAGTGATAATCCCAATTATATTATTACATTTTTATTGTGGAGTACCAGTAGATTCCGTAGTGTTATTACCGTAAGAGCAGAATGCAAAATTAACATGAATCTAAAATAGACAATATACAAGATGAAAAATAACATGAAAAACGAACATGTGACATACGGGTACAGAAGGTGAAGATGGCCTTGCTTTGACGAATTTACTAGGGGCTTGAGGGGAAATAAGAAGAAAAGAGACAATACCGTAGGCCTGATCCCGGCTGCCCCCTGCTTGGCCTATCCCCTCATTAAGGAACGCTAAGATATGATGTCATATCTTGGCACTCTGTGTCGTAATGGCGCACAGCGCCTTGTAATTCGACTTGACAAAGCTCTCCGTGGTATAAATGGGCTGGATGGAGAGATCTCCCTTATAACCAGTGGCACAGCAGAGGGGCAGATCACCAAGGGGGGCATCTGCCCCCTAGGCCTTGTTGGTCTAAACCTGACTAGGTCAGGGATTCCAGGGATTAGTCACACCATTTGGTAAACTCTTAGAGACCCGAGTGGGAAGAAGAGAAAATGATTAAGGAGGGAAGGTTGAGGGGAGAGAGAAGAGGGTGGTTCCAAAATAGAAATATAGGGGGCGCATTGTTGTTAAAGGCTTTGTAAGTAAGGGTCGGGATTTTCAATATGGAGGGCTTGACACAGTATTGCAGCAGAAAAATTATATTTCAGTAATTGTTAGAGAAAGAATTAAGAATTTTACTCCAGATACAATATTTCATGAAACAAACACATTTCCAGCGTACCTTTAAAAAATACATTTGTCTTTTAACTATCTCCGAGAGATATTTTGGCAAGTGTGTTTCATCTAAAATGTCCAGTTTTAATCAGCTTGAACTATGGTCTGTCTTTTTGTGAACCGAAAATCCATCAATCAATGTTATTTTATCTTTTTTTCTGGATTTTTTTGTGTTTTACCCAAGGCAATGCCTTTTGTTAAAAAAAAAACAAAGGGGTGTTTATTTTTTAATGGATTTTTTAATGAATTTTCACAGTCAAGCTATTAATAATTCCATTAATTATGGCCATCTTGTAATAAAGTGCACAGTGGCCTCTCTAATCCTCACCTACAGCTATTGGTTTGAAGCTAATCCAGACTGGTGCTTGGCACAAAAAAAAAAAAAAAAGAGAGAGAGACGGAGGCCTTAGCCAGTAACCGCTTGGAAAACGGATAGAACGGCACAAAAAGAGGATAAAAAAAAAATAATTGTATTTAGTATATGATTTGCCAGAGGGGGTTGAAGTTTAAAGCCAGATGATGTGCTAGTGTTGTGAGGATAATCCAAATGATGCAGAGCAAGCAATGAGCATATCCCAGAAGAAGGCTTTTGCGTTGCCTGGGAGGGCTGGTCTGTTTGATAAATCCACAGGACCATGACATTATATTAGCCGGAGGGCCGTTATGTGCGACTACCGCTCGACTTCCATCTACTTAAAGGATCTACATAAAATCCTACGAGCGAAGCTTCCAAAGACATTAAACTATGTCCCCTTCCCTAGCTTCTCATCACAGAGGGCTGGTACTTTATTAACCGTCTCAAACTTAATCAAACACTTCTAATATATGTGCAATGCTGAGAACGTGCTGAAATAAAATCAACAAAAAATTAAAAACATTAACAAAAATTCTAATTTATTTTTGGCTCCGGAGCAAATCAATTTGTGTCATACAAAAAAAAAAGAAAAATAGGAAAAAAGCTGAAATCAACCAAAAATTAAAATATAGAATTTTTTTTTTGCATTCTTTGTCACATACAAAAAATTTTAAAAAAATTTTATATTTGAAATTTTTTGTTGATTTCAGTTTTTTTCTTTTTTTTTTTGGACACAAATTGCGTTATCTCTTAAAAAAATATTTTTAAAGGGACACGCTTCTGATTTGTTGTATTCAGTTCTAAACATTGCATTTGTAAAAAAATAATAAAAAAAAAAATACAATAGTATTCCAGTTCAATGTCTCTAGTTTTCGCAGCATATTTTTTATGTTTTAAATTGTCGTCTCAATCATTTCTTACAGGTCTGCTGTTAAACAATAGAGCGCCCGGGCCTGTTCTCATACATCTGCAGTTACATTGTATTTCTAAGACCCCCCCTCCCCGGCCTATTGATCGCTTTAGAAAGGAACCGGCACAAACTGAGGTCAAATTGTATTACGGTTAGCAGACAGGCGCAGCGACATGACATGATTTGTTAGCAAGCAAGCAGAAAAAAATGTTATTTCTTTACAATATAACACTTTGCTGCTGTATGCGATCCATACTAGCATATGGACTGTCACATTCCAGATAATGTGAGCCTAATTCATACACCCGTATACAATATTTTTATTAATACATTTTTATTTGGACATAGAAATTCACATTTATCCCAAAATAATTATATTTATAATAAATATACATATACAGCATGTATGACGTTTTTCTTGTTATTTAATTTAAGTTTTTTTTTTTTTTAAACTTGCTTTTGTTGTTGCGAGAGAGCGTCCATCGTGCTAACACACAGCGTAAATGTAAACAATCTTTAGCGCTAAATGCTGATGTATATTATAGACCAGGCCGGCTAAATCTAGGCCCGAGGTGGCTGTTTCTTGATGAAGAACTGGGAGGCAGACTGTCCAGATAAGGAAGCCATTAGACCTTCATTTTTTTTTCTTTCAAAGCCCGAGGTGCCGTGCTTCAATGTAAAGGAGAGGAACGTGACCCAAAGCTGCCAAATGGACCAGTTACAAGGAAGAACTCTGATCTCCTAAGTGGCCCATTTACAGTATGAAGCCTGTGCCCGCCATAAAATATTTTTCTCCTTGAGCATAAACCCCAGCGCTGTATACAGTAATATAACCCCCAGCGCTATATACAGTAATATAACCCCAGCGCTGTATACAGTGATATAACCCCCCCAGCGCTGTATACAGTAATATAACTCCCCAGCGCTGTATACAGTAATATAACCCTCCAGCGCTGTATACAGTAATATAACCCCCAGCGCTGTATACAGTAATATAACCCCCAGCGCTGTATACAGTAATATAACCCCAGCGCTGTATACAGTAATATAACCCCCAGCGCTGTATACAGTAATATAACCCCCAGCTCTGTATACAGCAATAACCCCCCAGCACTGTATTCAGTAATATAACCCTCCAGCGCTGTATACAGTAATATAACCCCCAGCACTGTATACAGTAATATAACCCCCAGCACTGTATACAGTAATATAACCCCCAGCACTGTATACAGTTATAACCCCCAGCGCTGTATACAGTAATATACCCCCCAGCGCTGTATACAGTAATATAACCCCCAGCACTGTATACAGTAATATAACTCCCCAGCACTGTATTCAGTAATATAACCCTCCAGCGCTGTATACAGTAATATAACTCCCAGCGCTGTATACAGTAATATAACCCCCAGTGCTGTATACAGTAATATAACCCCCAGCGCTGTATACAGTTATAACCCCCAGCGCTGTATACAGTAATATACCCCCCAGCGCTGTATACAGTAATATAACCCCCAGCACTGTATACAGTAATATAACCCCCAGCGCTGTATACAGTAATATAACTCCCAGCGCTGTATACAGTAATATAACCCCCAGTGCTGTATACAGTAATATAACCCCCAGCACTGTATACAGTAATATAACCCCCAGCACTGTATACAGTTATAACCCCCAGCGCTGTATACAGTAATATACCCCCCAGCGCTGTATACAGTAATATAACCCCCAGCACTGTATACAGTAATATAACCCCCAGCGCTGTATACAGTAATATAACTCCCAGCGCTGTATACAGTAATATAACCCCCAGCACTGTATACAGTAATATAACCCCCAGCACTGTATACAGTAATATAACCACAGCGCTGTATACAGTAATATAACCCCCAGCTCTGTATACAGCAATAACCCCCCAGCACTGTATTCAGTAATATAACCCTCCAGCGCTGTATACAGTAATATAACCCCCAGCACTGTATACAGTAATATAACCCCCAGCACTGTATACAGTAATATAACCCCCAGCACTGTATACAGTTATAACCCCCCAGCGCTGTATACAGTAATATACCCCCCAGCGCTGTATACAGTAATATAACCCCCAGCACTGTATACAGTAATATAACTCCCCAGCACTGTATTCAGTAATATAACCCTCCAGCGCTGTATACAGTAATATAACTCCCAGCGCTGTATACAGTAATATAACCCCCAGTGCTGTATACAGTAATATAACCCCCAGCGCTGTATACAGTTATAACCCCCAGCGCTGTATACAGTAATATACCCCCCAGCGCTGTATACAGTAATATAACCCCCAGCACTGTATACAGTAATATAACCCCCAGCACTGTATACAGTAATATAACCCCCAGCACTGTATACAGTTATAACCCCCCAGCGCTGTATACAGTAATATACCCCCCAGCGCTGTATACAGTAATATAACCCCCAGCACTGTATACAGTAATATAACTCCCCAGCACTGTATTCAGTAATATAACCCTCCAGCGCTGTATACAGTAATATAACTCCCAGCGCTGTATACAGTAATATAACCCCCAGTGCTGTATACAGTAATATAACCCCCAGCGCTGTATACAGTTATAACCCCCAGCGCTGTATACAGTAATATACCCCCCAGCGCTGTATACAGTAATATAACCCCCAGCACTGTATACAGTAATATAACCCCCAGCGCTGTATACAGTAATATAACTCCCAGCGCTGTATACAGTAATATAACCCCCAGTGCTGTATACAGTAATATAACCCCCAGCACTGTATACAGTAATATAACCCCCAGCACTGTATACAGTTATAACCCCCAGCGCTGTATACAGTAATATACCCCCCAGCGCTGTATACAGTAATATAACCCCCAGCACTGTATACAGTAATATAACCCCCAGCGCTGTATACAGTAATATAACTCCCAGCGCTGTATACAGTAATATAACCCCCAGCACTGTATACAGTAATATAACCCCCAGCACTGTATACAGTAATATAACCACAGCGCTGTATACAGTAATATAACCCCCCAGTGCTGTATACAGTAATATAACCCCCACCGCTGTATACAGTAATATAACCCCCCCAGCCCTGTATACAGTAATATAACACCCCAGCGCTGTATACAGTTATAACCCCCAGCGCTGTATACAGTAATATACCGCCCAGCGCTGTATACAGTTATAACCCCCAGCGCTGTATAGAGTAATAACCCCCAGCGCTGTATACAGTAATAACCCTCGAGCACTGTATAGAGTAAAACAAACCCTGAGCTGTATGTGGCAATAAACCCCAGCACTATATACACTAATAACCCCCGCACTGCATTAGGTAATAACCCCCAGTTCTGTATACAGCAATAACCCCCAGCACTGTATAAAGTAATAAAAACCCCAGCGCTGTATACAGTAATGTTGGTCATTATTGACAAAAACCTATTTTCTTCTCATTTTGTCCCAATAAACTCCCTTTATCTGCAGACCTGGAGCCGCCGTTGCTGTCAGTCATGTGATATTTTTCCCCCGCTCCAACACCACACTGAGCTGATGCTTTATGGCAATGCTAATGAAGTTGGTTCCTCAATAGACTTTCATTAGTCAGACAGTATGACTGGGTGATTAAGACTGAGCCATTCTATTGATTCCGACAGGCAGTATGATAAGGAGTCGGGAAATTTATCTAGTAGATTGGGGGCTCAGATAACAGAGTGAGAAATGGCTGATATGCAGCTGCCTGAACACATTATATTATGGGGCAAAAATTAGAATTGTTTAAAAAAAGAAAACACCCCAATATTTTTGAAAAATTCTTTTCAATCTGATAATTTCAATTAAAATGGTGGAAGCTCCCTTTATGTTCCCCCAAACGTCAACACACTAGCTGAACCGTAAAATTAAAACAAAATCTGCTAAATAATGGGAATATATAAAATAATTATTACAAAGCCCCATTAACAAATAGCTAATCCCAATAACACTTTTTGTTGATATAGTCCCTTTCTTTATAAATATTTCCCTTATTCCCTTATATTTCTTATTACAAAAGCACTTTAAGTTTCTTCTAAGTTAATACGTGTCCATTTATTTCTAAGATATTCTGATAAATAGAATTGTGATGATAAATAATATGGTGGGGCGGACAAGTTAACAAATTCCTTCCCTTACCAAAAGCAATTATGTTTATTTTACAACGGTTTCCAATACACTAGCACTAGTTGAATAAATAGGATTTTTTTTTTCCTCCCCAGTAATGAAGGAGGTGGTATATTGTGGAACTTACCTTGGAATATACATTTTAATTTTCTTCAAAATTCCGATGAAATAGAAAAATTTACATATATATAACATGATGCGAACGGCACAATACAAATTGC
The DNA here is from genome assembly GCA_029215755.1 of Spea hammondii. Lineage (NCBI taxonomy): Eukaryota > Metazoa > Chordata > Amphibia > Anura > Pelobatidae > Spea > Spea hammondii. Next base: position 125,687,585 of record JARDYJ010000003.1, read on the forward strand.
ATTATGAAAGATAGTACAGTGAAGCATTATGTGGCCCAAGTCCCTGGGGGACTGTAAGGGTTAATGAAGAGGTTCAAACGTACTGCGCTTCATTTATCATCTCAGTGAAAGTACCAAATTTGCTAATTTTTTATTTCTTTTCTTTACCAACGTTGTCATTGTCAAGATTTTTTTTTTTTTTTATAACTATAGTTTAACATATCCGCATTACTTTCTAATTTACCAAAAAAAAATCAGTATTCAGGGGAAATTTTTGTCCTATTTATATTTTTTTCCCAGGGTTTGACTAATCGTGTCTCTAATAGGCGGAAACGCTGTGTTGCCATAGCAGCAGAATTTTTTTTTTTTTGCGTTTTTATCAGTATTCAAAGAATCCAAACCGACAGCTTAATTATTGCTTTGGTTAATAATGCTTTAAAATTCAGCAAATATTTTGCCCAATTGAAACAATGCTTTTTTTAAACCGTAATGATGCCCCTCCAAGGGGTGATCGTAGGACAGTGGAATTTTTTTTTTTTATCTTGACAGCACCTTGTTTATGTTAGTTGGACAGCTCTGGAGGGCGCCTTTCCACCCTCAATTTTTATTATTATTATTTATTGTTTTATATAGCGCCATCATATTCCACAGCGCTGTACAATGAGAAGGATGCAGTATGCATGGGAACATGCTTATACATGTGAGCAGAGCAAACTACCCCACTCTGCTGTAAGAGAAAGGCCTGCACAGCGAGGATGTGCATGCGCAAAAGACATAGCAGTACTGACTGCCGTCGAAATAAAACTAATTGAAATTGTCTAGTGGATAGACATGGATGAGTGAAGCAAAAACAGTTTGCTTCACTGACGCCTAAAAAAAACCAACTGGATACTATTGCTTGAACTGTTTTTCCTCCCCTTCCCCATACTCACTGAGTTGAGCTTCCAGTGCATCGTTCTGGATTTGTAAGAGGCATGTGGAAAAGGAATAGAGGAAAACCAGAACGTCACCGGGCTGCCCTCGGAAAACAATAAAAAAAACTATTAATGGTCTTCTCGCGCCAAGAGACGCAGAGCATCGTTTGAAAGATGGCATTTCCATTAGCGCAAAACCAAATTGGGCTGGAACGGTCCAAATTTATTTATTTTCTCGCTGGTGAGCAGGAATTTAGCTCGGGGAGGAAGTCCGTCACCACATTTGACAAGCGCCTTTGGCATCGGTCGGTGTAAAGTTAAAAAAAACCCAAAACCTCGCCTCGTTATCGAACCTAAAATATGTCTGCCGAGGGGGAGCGGTGTTACCACGTTACAGATATGAGAAGGTGCCATCATTTTATGTATGAGTATTATTGAAATTTACTCAAACGTCTAAGGATTAACCCCTTCAGTTAATCACAGTGCTCAGAATGTTATGGCTGTTCATGTAATGAATGTAATGAACCATAAGATGTAAAACTCCACTTTAATATATTCGATATTTGCATTCAATATTATTTTAAAATTTGCATTAATAATGTATTTAGCTATTATTTATTTAATATTTTTAGTTTTCCAATGATATTTTTATTATTTACATCTTTATTTACACCCTCTGCATTCAGTGCGTGATACAACACTTCCCAAACAAGAATATTTTAACAGGCTGGGCCTCAAAGGTGTGCAGATTATCACACATATTCCTAAAGGAACTTGTGAAAACTTGTAAAAGTATCTAGATATATTATAACAACAGAAACATTTTATACACCCTACATTTATAGTTCCACACTAAATAAACTTTTGTGATGTCTCATTAAAAAAAAAAAAATACAATCCCATCCTTGCGTTCTGTATAATTATTCCTCCCCATTAAGCTATCTCTGCCCTATTGATAAGTTGATGATTGTTGGTTCAAGCTACTCTGCCGTATGCTGCCTTTGATCTAAGCTTTCATGAGGTGAGCCCGAAATGAATATTTCCACGACACTACGTAACAAGGAAAAACACAAGCTAAAGGCAATTCAGTAGAAAAATAGCTGTGGTAATAGGTTTGGGGGTCAAGGTCGAGGAACTGCATTCCTGATTAATTTTGTCCAATGAACCTGCAGGGTTAGTTTAAAAATGTGGCGAATCAATCACGGGAGATTTAAGGACAGGACGTAAAAGAACTAAATAGTCTTAAATCAAACAAAACTTGGAGTTGGGTTGTATATAAAAAGGTAGGCCTCGTAGCATCGTAGGGCAGGGTATTAAGTTTTGGTCCGTTCTCAGTTGAGTTGTCCTCATAACCTTTTGTATGCAAATTTTTTTATCTTGGGGTCCACCCCAGTTCCAAAAGTGTGTCCAGATGTTGCTCTCCTTTCTCACTTGTGCCCAGAGGGATATCAACTTCACCCCACTATACGACAAAAGTATGTGGACACCCCTTTCTAATTATTGAGTTCAGGTGTTTCAGCCGTGGTTATTGCTAACAGGCGTATAAAATCCAGCACATAGGCAGCCATCTCCATAGACAGACACTGGGAGTAGAACAGGTCGTACTGAAGAGCTCAGTGACAGCTCAATGGCGCTGTCATAGGATGCCACCTTTGCCACAAGTTAGTTTGTGAAATGTTGTCCTGCTAGATCTGCCCCGGTCCGCTGTAAGCGCTATTATTGGGATGTGGAAGCATCTAGGAGTAGCAGCTCAGCCACGAAGCAGTAGACCCCACGCACTTATAGAGTGGAGCTGTACAGTCTTACTAGTCTACAGAGTTACAAACTGCTTCCGGAAGCAACATCAGGACAAGCTCTGTCGGGAGCTTTATGAGATGGACTTCCATGGCTGAGCCAGGAGAAAGCTACCTACTGGGATGCATAGAGCCTACTGTAAAGATTGGTGGAGTAGGGATAATGGTCTGGGGCTTTTGTTCGGGTTTTGGGGCCATTAGTTCTAGTGAAGTGGCATCAGTTTGGGGAAGGTCTTTCTTGTTCCAGCATGACTGTTCCTCTGTGTGCAAAGCAAGGTCTAGAAAAACATGGTTTGACGAATTTGGTGTGGAGGAACTTGAGTGGTCTGCACAGAGCCCCGGCTTTAAGACCATTGAACACCTTCAGGATGAATTGGAACTCCGATTGTGAGCCTGGCCTTCTCGTTTTGGACTGAGTGAATGCTCTTTTTGGCTGCAATGGGACAACGACTCCATATTAATGCCCAATTTTTGGAATGGGATGTCCAACAAGCTCATATAGGTACGATGATCATATAGATATTGTAGCTCTGGGGTTCATGGTTCCCTCATGCAGAAGAAATTTGCAGCGCATTTTGGTTCTGAACTTGTGAGCAGGATCAGACATTTGTTGTTGAAGATGTTTCCTCTGTAATGGCACAAGCAAGCTTAAACTTAAGACGCTACTGAGCGGAGATGCACCCTAGGACGGGGTATTAAATCCCTGTCCATGACCCTTTGTATGCCAATGCTTACTTTTACTGCCATTCCAGTGGCATATCAGGTCCAGAAGTGGGCAGCCGCCAGCAACCACATGTCTGTCATTTGGAGGCTGCTGGCCTTAAAGTGGCAGGGTCATCTAGCCATCCCTAGTCTGGCCCTGGTCCCTTTGCTTTGCTACCCCTGGCTCCATTAAAAGGCGGACTTGACACATCTGTCTATAATTCCTTCACTGACATTTAAAGACCTCCTGTTACCCGAGTACTATTTAACGCTCCATTGGATTTACCAGTTTTTCCGATAAAGCATCAACCCGTGTTGTTACAACTTTTGGCAAGCAATATGTTTTTACAGAAATGTTCACAAATTTATACTTCTGAGGAGAAAGCTCCACAATGATTTAGGTTTCCATAGATCTATCTAGAAGTATAAACTGAAAAGTCACACAGTTTAATAAGAAGTCGCATTTGCGCAGCCAAAGAAAATACTTAAATGAGCTCCATATTCAGAAAATTAAAAAAAATAAATTATAATAATAAAAATAAAGGCAAGCGTCTTAAGTATGCGTGAGACAGAAAAAGAAAAAGTTGGAATTCCTTCAATTTAGATGTAGAAACGTTATTCTCGGCTTTCTTGAAGAACAGAATGATATTTTTCCCATACTTTACTGGAGGTCGTAGGATTAAATTATATTTCCGCCTCTTTTAAATAAGATTATCTGTTCCTAGCACTTGACTTTAGGTTGGTTTCATGTTGCATGTAATATACGCGAAGCACACCGCAACTTAAAAGCAGAAGCCGGTGTCCTTACTTACTTTTCTTCTGTTTCAATGACTTTCCATTGATCTTTAATCTTTTCCATATGAACAATTTTTTGTATTGTCTTTTTTTTTTCCTGCCTGCTTTCGGGTCACATGACATTTAAGCATAAATTATAAAATGTAACAAAAATTCATGAAGTTTTTTTTTTGCATTCAGCAGCACGGCAAATGCTATAGTAGAAGGTGCTCCACACCGTTTGGGGTGTGGCCTTTAGTGGGGCGGGGCTAGACCCCAAAAAATTAAGTCCGTATGGTGGCGGGAGGGGAATAGGGCAGGACGTGGGAGTACAGAAACACAGCTTCCTCGACCCGGAGAACTTGTCCTTCATTTGGAGTTTCTGGGGGCGAAACGCGTCGAGTTCGTTAAAAAAAAAAAAGAACCCCGATGAGCTCATCATTGCAAGACAGCAAAAATGATTTGCCCTCTGCTACAATCTACACGATTATATGATCTATTATAATTTATAATTTTGCTGGAGGTTATGTAAGAGCTAAAATTAACATTTTTGGGTTTTTTTTTATTGTGGAAATATATCATATTCTCTAAGAAAAAAAATAACATATTATCTATTAATTTGTAAATTTTTTCATGGGGGGTTGAAATAAAAGATAAAATATCTAGGTGTTAAGAAAAAAAAAAACTATAAACTTTATCAGTTTTTTCCCCTTTTCGACAAATCCCGGTTAATGTTTTTTTTTTTAGCCATGAAACTGTTCATTAATGCTGAGGAATTACGTGTAAGACTCGGGCTAATTAATTAATGTTTGATCGTTTTGACATCTCTAAATGACTCAGCCACATACCTTGAAGGTTTGTCAACTCAATTGCATCTTTATGATTTTTTATTTTTTTTTGCCGTTAACCAACGATGAAAACTAATGCCACTCTTTCTAGTTTTCAATCACCTCTACAGAAGTGCTCCCCTGGCAATGTACAAGGACAGACCTAATTAATCGCTCATCTGCCCCGCGTTGTGTCTATACATCACGGTGGCAGCTGGAACTGCTGCTTGTTCTAAGGCTATTTCTTGAAAGAAACACTCATCTGTTTTTCAATAATTTCACCACAGGTGGTGATTTGTAATTAGGGACGGCAATGAATCCAATTTTTTTATTTATTTATTTTTTATTATTTTTTTTTTTTTTTTTACCTTGTTTACGACAGAGGTTGATTTAAAAAAAAATATATAAAAAAAAATTATACAGGATTTTAAATGCTGTTGCCATGGTTGATTATTACATGACATATGATGGCGTTGGTGTGCATTACTCACACACACAGTTCTATTTTAATACCTGTGTAGGTAGCAGGGATTGTTTTTTAAAAAAAAAAAGTTTCAGGCAAAAATTATGAATACATTTTGAGAAAGGAAAAAAAAAAATGACAGAAGAATTCTTTTTTGGAAGGGTTTTTGGTCATCCAACAGAAACCTTGCAAATCCCCTGATCCTTAGCTGACCCCTGATTTCCTCTACTGAAAGCAGGAAATATACTTAAGTACAATTCCTGCACTTCCTGTGTAGGACGTCCTCTGAAATCAATGGGAAAATCAGCCACAAAATTGCATATATCATATTTTAACGTCAATATGATTGCTTAATTAAACTTCTACCTTTGTAGTCATCCCATTATAGTCACTGTCATGTATTGTTTATGTTGGCATCTCAGATAAATGACGTTTGGCTGCGTACAGTATGTTAATTTATCATCTGATGAGTCAAACACCGATGAATGATGTCAAATGAGCACTAAATATTAGAGGCACATACTATTTCAGAAGCTAATGATGGAAGGATGGGTACTATAAAATGTTCTTTGTGATAAAATAGAATGTTGTTTTTTTTTAATGGTGCTGTTCCACTCATGACCCGGAGTTTTCCTCCCTTAGTAACTTGAGCTTTTTTTTTTGCCATATCTTTGTTCAACCGCGACTCCCCTAGTTCATTTTAATGTATCTATACAATTTATATATTGCTTTTCCTCAATGACAGATACGGCTTTCTTTTGGGACCAAAAGGCTCCCATATGTACTATACTATTTTTTTGTTAATTTTGTGGTTTGTAGTTCAGGGGAAGGGTTTTTTTAAATTGTATATTTCTAGTGGGCGGGGTACAAGATGTTTGACATTTTTTAAAAACTTCTTTTGCATTTTTTTTTCTATTTTTTAAACTTGTTTGACCCAAAATCCCTTTGGGATCTTTAAAGACCATTAAGAAGGAAATTGTACCTTCTATGATGTCATGATGACATCACTGGGGTCTTTGATTATGTATTCATTTTTTTTATTTACTTTTATTTTCCTTTTTTAAACTATTTTCAAATATGTTTTGCTTTTCTCAAGAGGAAGAAACAATGTTTCCCTATTTCCCGCGAGGGTCTGGATACTTTTACTTTAATCATTGTTTCTGGTGGTGTAAGCCTTGACACCTCAAGTAGAAAAAGCTAAATGTCCATTACTTGAACGGTTAGACTTAATCTAGCAGCCTGGAGACAATGATTCTGGCTCTTGGTCTTCCATAAAACATCTCTACAGGTGCAAAAACCAAATTATGTACTATTATGTCCTATGATCATCTAGACCGGTGGTTCTCAACTCATGGGTCGCAACCCAAAAGTGGGTCGCGACCCTGTCTTCAGTGGGTCGCGGAGGGTCAGGGCCGGACTGGAGGCATATCGGGAAAATTTCCTAGGGGTGCCTTACACATTCTAGTGGCAATCCACGAGCAGCAGGCTGTTAGGACCGTGGCTGCAACAATCGGGGCCATCAGGCAGCCTCCGGTCCGGCATGTACTTTAGTATTACTCCCCGACCGCAAAGCAAGTTGCTTGATTGGTTTGCGGTCGCTGTCTGCTCCCAGTGGGAGCTGAATAAAGTTTTTCTCTGATTGCTCCTCCCCTCTTCCTGCTGCAGCCCGCGGACAGCCTTTCCACTTCCACTTTTCTGAGGTTATTTTTGGGTCGCGACTTAATGACTAAAGACAAATGTGGGTCCTGAGGATACACGGGTTGAGAACCACCGATCTAGAGCACCTTCTATAGGACATCATCATACATCCTAAGGTCTCGGAGGGGTTAATTTAATTTAAATGTGTATATAGTATGTTATGTTAGGAGAGCTGCTGTTTTTAGTTATGTCTTCTTTAATCACATAAAAGCAACGCACAAACTCTTTCACTTTCTTTGGCAACAAACCTTCCGGTGCTTTTGTGTCACATGACAGGGACCTCTAGAATCCATGGGGCCCCAGCTGGAAAACCCTTACTAAATAAATCCCAAATAACTGGCAGATAAAAGTATTAGAGAAAGTAACAGTGCTTCTTAAAACATTTATTTTGATTTATATATATATATACCATATTTTTCTTTGTTGGCTACAGCAAGATAATTGAATTGGATACATCAAATTGGAGAAAATTGTAATGCACATATATTTGAATAAATTATTTGATATCACAACGCTGGCCTTCATCATGCGTGTGCCTGAAGGCATGGCAAGGGTTATTATTGAAAAGTAAGAGTGCTTGGATGGTAGTCTCATCTCCTCTGTTGTGGTTTTTCTCTTGGGTCTCATCCTTGGCGCCTTGGCCTGTTATCGACGTCTCGGTCTGACTGAACCAGGGATGTTGTAGATATTTTAGGGGGTAATTCCCAAATATGACAAAAAAAGTGCAAAAAAGTTTTCCTGTGATAATTTTCCAGAATCCCATCTCATTCAAAATGGCCGACTTATATCTTCAACAGAAGTGTCTTTTAAGGCTGAGGTTGGAGTATTAGGATGAGACCCAAATTAATTCTACTAATTGCTAAGTGCTTGAACTAGGAGAAGTTTTATATGCATCGGAAGCTCCATCCCAACTCAGAGACCATCCACCCCATATACTACCATGTGCATTCTATTTGTTGATTCTAATTGATGCATGGGGAGCCACTGGCGAGATCCGCGCAGCCACACATTATGATTTTATACTTACGCAGCAAGTGGACTGCCTAATATCCAACCGGCTTCCGCACACTGGCAGACCCTACCTGCCACTGGAGCGGCAGTAAGGGTAAGTTTGCTGCACTATTTGCCGAGGGTGGTAGACGGTCAGTCCGTGCCTGGCTCATTTGATTAACATGCAGTGGAAAAGCACCCTTTTGTCTATGCCTTCAAGAGCTTGGGTTGGAGGACTTCCCGTGGGTCAGTTCTTCTTCCTATGAGACTTTGCTAGGTTTACCACCGGCTCACAGCCATAAATCCTACATTTTGAGTACGACCTGTCCCAGTTTGGTCTTCGACCGGCCCTTGATCATTTTTTCCTTTGGGTTTCCTGGGTAATGGATAGCTGTATTGTGGCGTTAAACATAAGGGCTCTTCATTCTGTATATATAATACAAGGTGTAATATATAGATACATTTCAAAACATACAATTCTACAAATTAATTATTATTATTTTAATGAGTTCATAATAAGATAACTCCGGGGACATTTCTTTATTCCCTGGCATCATTTTGACCATGGTGCATCTTTTATTTGCCTAAAGATAATTAAGCCAAGCAGAAAATATTGCACCGGAGGCAGTAGCGATAGATACGTCGTGTTACCCAAGCTGGCAACTGTTATACAATAATATTTACATTACAGCAATGGTAACAGAACTGGATCATGGCAAAAAAAATATGTAAAAAAAAATAATAAATAAATACTACATTTCCCCCAACAGTCCCGGTTTTCACGGGACAGGTCCAATTTTCGGCAGTGTCCTGCTGCTTTAGGGAGGTGATACATCTATGGAGATCTGTGCTGCTGTAGCAAAGATCTCGATTGCCGCTTCCAAATGCCCCCTCGCCACACTAGCTGTTTGGGCAAAGCGGGTGGGTGGCCAGCTCTCCCTTCCCGCTCCCACTCCTGGGGCCGGCTTCGCCTCTTTCCATCCCAACACAGGTGTTTTCCGATTTGGGCACCTGAAATGTTGGAGACAATGTTGTAAACGGTTACATGAATCCGGTGATTAAAGCTGCTGTTCCACCAACTCTGCTGGATGTAACACTTCTGTGACTCAACAGTCGATTCAGACACATCATTCCTAGAAATGTTGAATAGTGAAACCTTTTTTTTCAGAAATTATTCTATAATCAGGTAAAATATTACCTTATTCATAATTGACGGGAACGCATATTTGCCATGTGATACAAAAGCAGACGCTGATAGGCTGTTACCTTGGAGACCAAAATCACAGACCTGTTATGGTTTATGTGCTTAGCGTACTTGAGACCGCTATTGATATTTCGTCTAAGTAGCACAGCACCTTTAAAATTTCCCGCCGTCTCAAACGGTTTCGAGGACATGGTCATCCCTCAATGTCAATCGTACTGTTAAAAGGAGTCACAATGTGGCCCGAGTGCGACGAGCCCCCCCCCCCCCCCGACAGATTCTGTCAGGCGGCCGCTGTGTCGGCTTGCAGGTGTAAGGCTGACCTATTATTCTGAATGGAAGCTGACAAAAGGAATTTGCGCATCACGGAAGGGAAAGAGCTCGCAGGAGAAGCGTGACGTCCGCGGGACCGAACTGGCGCACACAGATCTGTCACATGAGATCTCCGGATAAAGTAACATGATTCGCACAATGTCAATAGAATCTTCATCCAAGAAGGACATTTGTCAAGATTGTTATTATTAACAACATTCTTAATTCTCCCGGATTAGAAGATTTATTAGTTTTGCTTTCCGACGTAAAACGGGGAATATATATATATTTTTTTATATATATATATATATATTTTAAGGCAAAAATATACATCGAATTGCTGAATTTCACCAGTTTCTGGCATTTAATATTACGAAAGGTTTCGTCTGGAGACGGGGGGGGGGAGCTTCTGTGGTTAATTTGATTTAATTTGTTTAGGACAATGGATTAGAAGAAGGGATTGTATGGAATGGTGTGAATAATCCTAGGTTTTGTCACGCTGCCGCCGATGAGAATAAGAATTTGTGTTTTGGGTTTATAATGAATTGATTTGCAAAAAAAATGAAAGGAGAGTTGACAGGAGAGCGTGCTGGAGAGCGCCACGACATCCATTATGAAGAGACAACCCCAGTAAATGTCTGCTGCAGGAAGAGCCTGGCTGGCCCTGTATAATGTATAGCTAGATCGTTGAGATGCCTTCAAAGTCTCCTTCCCTATTGAATTATTCATTATACAGGGTTCTCGCAGGAGCTTCTTGCCCGTGTTGGACTATTCGTGAAGAGAGACACTTAAAACCACAACTCTCCTGCAAACTCTCTCAAATTAACCTCAAAAACATATTTTTATAGATTATTAGAGCCTAGATTTATTAATTAAGGAGCAAATCTAGAAATATTTTTTACTCTTTAGTGAGCTGCTGTTTCCTCATTGGCTCAACCCAACTAGTGCCAAGAAATCGGGACTGTCCCTGCAAAAGCATGACTGCCAGGAGGTATGATGTATTGTTTATTGAAGTCTGGGTTATGTTACGATCGCCTGTAAACTGGCACATTCCATTTTTTTAAGACCTTAACCAGAAAAAAAAATGCTTTAGCCTTCTAGTTTTTCTCGGGAAGAATTTATTGTCATGTGACACAAAGGTGTGCGCCGATATATATATATATATATTTTTTAATTTGAGTAAACATTTAGAGGAAAGAATGAAAATCACGTGCAAATGTTTCGTGATACCTTTAAATACTTGGTAGCCCGTGATCCTATTTATGCTTCTTAGGGCAGCCTTTCCGAAATCCAAGGGCCCAATATAAACCTTAAGACAGGGCCACCTGACCAGTCCCATCCCGTGCTCGCCATAGAGCCTCTAGGCTCCAAAGTCCTGAAAGGAGCCACTAGGCCTCATTCCACATAAGGGGGCCATTTGGGCTCCCAAAGCCTGCAAGGACCCAGGTACAGGTTGCAGGCCCAGTACTATATAGCCGGCTGTGGGGGCCAATGAGCCTGGGCCCTGTACACAGGGTTGTAAAGCCCCTGATGGCCGCCTTGGTGTTTTATTCTGTATTTAACAATAATGCTGCCCCCGACATAATCCCCAGTCCCTAAAAAAAAAGGTCTCATGGTTAGTATGCACTCATCTCCATCTTTACCCACCTCAAAAATGAATCTGCGGTTAGAAATATAGATAACTCTTTCACTGTGTAAAATAAAAAAGCTGCTCATCCGTGTCTTCGGTTTTATTTAGCGTCTGTTCAGCCGAAGACTCTTTGATCTAAACATGGCGATCGCTAATTACTCGCTGTGGAAACTGATCCCGCCAGATTTTCATGCGGGCCGAATAACTGCATCGAAACTTGTGGAATTTATTTCCGTTTGACGTTTTCTAAGATCCTTTGAAGTGCCGACAGTGGCGACTCTTTTGTAGCTGTTTTGGTAACCGTTATCCGCACCAAAAAAAAAAAATGCGAGGCTTAATTTTGGCAGACGATATTGTTAAAAAATGTCAACCGAAATGTCGGTGGACTCGCTCCAAACATTATAGCAAGTGACACATAAATAATTGCATGTGGATAAAACATGCTGAATGATTGGCAGCCATGTTTTCCAGTTTCACGCTGTCAGGACTTCATATAATTTCATTGAAATACAGCTTTTGCCATGGTAGTATTTGGAATTTATTAAACCTACCAACCTATATTATACCCCCAACATTTCTGGTGTCAAAATTGGGACACCTCGGTTGGGGAGTGCGGTTGAGGCAGGATGGGACTGCAGGTGGGGCAAAGACTGGATTACCTCTACCCGTTTAACCACCATGCAGTGTTCATCTGAACTGTACCATGAGGTGTCCATGTGGATCCTAGACTATATGTGTATGTAATTGGTGTCAGTATGTGTTGTGGGTGTTAGCGTGAGTGTTAGTGTATGATATTAGAGTGTCAGGGGTGAGCCTAGGGTTAGTGGTGAAAGAGAGAGATAGTACGAGTGTATGTATGTGTAAATGTATGATGTTGGGCTTTAGCGTGTGCATGCACTTTAGCTACAGGGGGTGGGCAATGAAATACTGCACCCATGTGCCACTCTAGGCTCACCCCTGGGGCTTAATATTTTGCCACATAGAGGAGACTGGACATTTTTTTTTCTTACAGGATAATTTAATACTAACATATATTTTTGAACATTGCAACACACCAATGTGATTCTAACGTGTACATTAACAAACCCCTTCCTACCACATATTAATTTAGCAATACTTTATAGAAGAAAAACCCTTAGATTCAGAGCCCATCATAGGGTATAATTAAACCTGGTTTTTTTTTTTCAATAAAATAAAAATATACATTACGGTTTATAAATATTTGCAAGCTTTTGGGACGGAGTAGCCAATACTTCAATGATTTTTGGCAGGTAGAGTATACACTTTGTTCATTCTGGAAGTCTGCAGAATCCTGTCGGAGAAGGACCATCCATCCGCTTCTTTTTGTAATGTGAAAATATCAGTAAATCGCTGTATGTGACGCAGAGGTTACAGGATGTGTTTGGGGAATTTCTTGACACTTGATGACTGGGAGTTACATGTCGTTGCCTTACTACCGTGTATGTGTAATACTTTTAGACAGCTGTCAATCAGAATTATTTTTGCTGTTGCAGAAAAATTGTTATATGGTTAAACCAAACCCTCCCGTCCCCTGAGAAATCATATTTTGAGTAATAAAAAATTACTTTTAACCACAAGAACATTTACTTTTACTTTTAGTAATATAGTTTTGTTAGAGATTTGTACATAATGTTTGAAATGCTGTAGTTCATCTGCTTATTTTTATGACCCAATTTTAGGCATCTCGTTCCCAAAGAGTAAAACATTCAATTTGTTGAATGATATGGTACACATTTTACAAAAAAAAAAACAAAAAACAATTAAAATACTCTCTAGTAGAAGCCAAAGAATAACAAAACATTAGAAACATGACGGCAGATCAGACCCAAATGTCACAACGCCCAATGGAAATGGAACACGATTACGTGCAGCTTGTGGGTCAAGCTCTAGTCTGGTTATTGTGATAGACAAATGGAACAGCCTTCAACCAGAAGTGGTAGAGGCTGATACAGTAAGGGCATTTAAAAATATAGAGTTATCCGGAAATTAAGAGCCGAGTCCGAAAAATGGGCCGGCCATCTGCCTTCAAATTCTGTGTTTCTATGTTAATCCCAAAGGCACCCCTTACACAAAGGAAGTGATTCGAAACCACCCAATTGGGAGAATAATTAAGTGCTGGTTAGAATTTTCTAAAAATGACCCTATTTTCAAGGTCTGTGAAATTTTCTTGTTCCAACGATGTTCTAGATCAGGGGTGTCCAAGTTTTTTCTGCAGTGGGCCACTTCATCAGAATTGTATACATGCGAGGGCCGCACTCATTTTTCACTGAGAGAAAATATGGCCTTTAATAAGATATGCAGATTAAAATAAAGTAAATGACACAAAACCTTTACTTTTCTCTCACGGATTTCTGGGCCTACAAATTCAGGATTCTGGATAAGTAAAAATAAAATAGTTCTATTTATTTTAGGGATGCACTAAAATGAAAATTCTGGACCAAAACCAAAAATTCAGGGTTCACTTAGCCGAAACTGAAAATGACCCCCCACACACTTTTAATAAAAGTAAGTTACACACCAAAATTGTACAAAAAAATTATATATTATGATTGTTAACAGCAATCTCAGGCATACCCAGATTCCAGCATGTACTGGTTGGCTGGGCATTGTATTTGTTGTCCAATTTTAGTGTGTAACCACACTTTTATTAAAAGTAACACACCAAAATTGGACAAAAAAAATCAACAATATGACTTGGCATGATAGGAGTGTGATTGCTAACAGCAAACACACTCTTTTTATACCCAGGCAACCAGTGAATGCTGGAACCTAGGCATGATGGGACTGTGATTGCTGTTAGCAGATTGCTGTTAGCAATCACACTCCTATCATCCCAAGTCAGCCAATACATGCTGGTACATGGTGGCTGTGAGTGCAGACCCCATACTGCTGGCAGCCTCAATACACAAGGGGGGCAGCTAGCCAGGTTTCAGCATGTACTGGCTGACTTGGCATGATAGGAGTGTGATTTCTAACAGCAAACACACTCTTTTTATACCCAGGCAACCAGTAAATGCTGGAACCTAGGCATGATGGGACTGTGATTGCTGTTAGCAGATTGCTGTTAGCAATCACACGCCTATCATCCCAAGTCAGCCAATACATGCTGGTACAGGGTGGCTGTAAGTGCAGACCCCATACTACTGGCAGCATCAATACACAAGGGGGGCAGCTAGCCAGGTTTCAGCATGTACTGGCTGACTTGGCATGATAGGAGTGTGATTGCTAAAAGCAATCATAGTCCCATCATGCCTAGGTTCCAGCACTTACACATCCATGCTATCACACACACACCAATTATTCATTCACAGATTCATTCCCTCAATCAGACATACTCATTCACACAACCTACCCCATCCCCTTACCTGCTCTACAGCTCTCGATGCCGCTCACAGACTTCAGCAGGGGGCGCGGCCTCCCTCGTTCTCCCCACAGAGGAGGCAGGACTGGAGCAGAGAATGGACCCTCCCACAAGTAAGCAGCAGGGCTCTTATGATCCTGGCTGCCGATCTCACGCGGGCCGCACCTCGAGGTGCATGTTGGATGCCCCTGTTCTAGATCATCTGGAGTCCTCCATACCCGTTATTTATACTTCTATGACAAAATATGAACCGAAGGTTCTAGGTGCCCAGAACAAACAAAGATTTTTTTTCACCCTTGTCTCAACTATTTTATTGAATTCCCTTATATTTGAAAATTGCAACAATCAGGAAAATACCCTCTACTGCTTAATGTCCCTCCTAGCTATACCTTTAAGGCTGGGCCACCAAATCTGAAGAAGTTGGACCCTCCAATGTTTCAGGTGTTCAAAACTGGACTTCTCTGTTGGGGGGGGTGTTGGAAGAGGCAGAGAGGAGCTGATACCAGAAGTGGACAAGGTTGGAGATGTGACCACCTGCCCACGTTACCCGAGGGACCTTGTCACGGTGCTGAGCTTCAGAGTCTCACTAGGAGTCCACCTGGGAGTTGCAATGGTGGCCTGTGCTGCGACAACACAGACCTCCATTTATTTTACAGATCCCTGGTCAAGTCAGGGAAGATCAAAGGATCTCCTCAACCTGCCCATGATCCCTACTGCCTTCAAAAACTGGAGGTTGGGGCAACTTTGTGAGACAGTGCCCAAAAATCATATGAGATCACACAATCTTTAAAATACTGATGTTGACATTAGATACTAAGCATAGTCTTCTCTTGTGACTTTTACATGTGTTTTTGCCTCGAATATGTTTCTTTCTCTGAATTAAGGGACAATCATTGGAATGAGAGTTTTATAGATTAATTTACTAATGGTAGAATTAATCTATTCTATATTAATCTATTCATGTGTTTCTCCAACCCCATCAATCTATGGCATACATATTATTCCTTTCAAAGGACAGCTGCGTGGAGACAACCGGTTCCCACGCAACGAAACAATATAACTAACAAAAGATTATTAACAACAAATCTTACTAACTGTCCTATTTGGGATGTTTGATATTTATAGCAGGAAGCTCCAAGTCAATTACCAGTTATTCAGAAAAGTACGAGGATGAAGGACCACTTTGTATGTGATCAGAAATCTCAAAGAAAATAATTTATTGAGCCTGAATAATTTCCATACGAATTCTAGAGCCAGCAGACAGTCGGCGCTTGCTGGTAGCTTTTTTTGGGCCAAAAGCTCTTTTTATGTGGCCCTTTTTTTGTCTTCAAAGAAATAAAAAAAATTGTATGACAGAGAAAAATGTACTTGTCTATTTAGTATCTATTATCTAAGAGTTTTATGAGACTTGGTAAATCTCTAACTAACTGTCAAAGATCTCTAAACGGCTATCTTTGGCTATGCTGTGTGCCCGAGATTGTTCCTTGAACCTAAAAGTAATTGAAAATTTAAAAAAAAAACTACTTTTTTTGTTTCTTACATTCCATTATCAGTATTTACTATAGTCAATGTAATTCTAAAAATTCCCACTGGTCCAGTTTATCGTGTTGAATCCTTCCCTTAGAAATAATATTAATTATATTGAATGTTGTGAAAATGATTTGTTTAAGTTATAGGAAATATATGCCCCTGCCACCAGCCTGCACCACCAAAACCACTGCCTGGGGTGTCACTCCCAGATGTTAACTTATTAAGCGACAGTAAGGATGAGCATGCAGCTTGGTGGCATTAACTCGCTGTGCCAGATGACCAGTCTGGAACTGGTGATAGACCAACACTGTTGCAAGACTTTTTGATTGTCTATATTTATGTGTGTGTGGTTATAGTAGCGGTGGTAGTAGCAGCGTGATCACTGGGCAGTACGCAGGGCTTTGTATTGTGGAACAGAACCCACATTATACTAACACTGCTAATACTACTATACCTATGCCAATGAAGGACATTTAAACAGGACCTACTAAAGTATGTTTGGAAATTGCTTGTAGGGGGTTGCTGAAGCAAAGAAAATATGTACATTCCTTGAATGTGTTAGAATTTTGTAATTTATTGCAGAAATTGCTATTTTTTGTTTCTAGGAATGTCAACAGAAGGACAATGATGGACCTACAATGTTGCTAGTCTTTTTTTGATTCTCTTGTATTTGTTTTACTATTTCTTTTTTTTTTGTGTGGTGCGATGACCAACTTTAAATTTGAAAAAGCAATAATTTTACATGGAGCAAAGCACATGTCTATTATAAAAGTACATTATTTTAAAAAACACGCAGGCAGCAACACGCAGGTAGTGTAGGACACAGGACTACAAAATAATATTATTGTTCACAAACCTTTTACTAAGTTGTCATCCTCAACTTTTTTTTATTCCTTTTATTTTTCTCAGTTTTAACAGATATGGTGCAGCTAAGTCAAACACATGCTTTGTTCAAACGTTACTAAAAATATGACCTTTTTATTGCCCCCAGGAAAAGAAAAGTAGGACACGCTAACATGGAGTTTTACAAAATAAATGCAATTACAGAGAGAATAAAAAGCTAAAAATTCAGGAACTATGACAGTATTGTTCTATTTTGGGGGGGATATGGTTACATTTAAAAATTTTAAACTGAAGAAATACATTTTTTTAAACTAATTATAAATTCCTTTAGAAGAAAAGATAATTAGAGGAGGTCATAACAAAGCTTGTTTTGTCTTTATTTTTCAATAAATATTTTTTGTGGGAGTGTGGGAGACACTGAAGTCAGGTAGAACCCCAAGGTTTATCAAATCGTGGTCATAACGAACCAAGGTCAGGGTACCAGGAATCAGGATCAGGGGATAACTAGTCAGTAAGGATACCGGAGAATCGGCATCAACGAAAAACAAGCCAAGGTCAAACACGTAAGGACTAAGAGAGGATGAACGCATACTGAGGACAAGCACTAAAGAACAGAGGTGACCATCAGAGGGCAAGGTCCACTGGTAACTGAAGTGTTTGAGAAGGAACCAGTAGGCTTGAGCGTGACATTCAAATTTGTTGCCAAAATCCAGTCCAGAATGCCACTTCTGATTGTCAGGACCCGCTGCCATCTTGTGTGTGGCGTGATCATCCATTATAAAGGTCTGCAGTTCCGGAGTCAACCACTAGAGGCACAGAAACCTCCGCTGTCGCTACTCGGCTGCTGCTGTTGTGGTGGTTGCGGAGTGGATGGGGGTCTCCTGCTTCTCTGAAGCGACTGCTGCTGTGAGGTGGAGGGGGTCTTCCCCTCCTCGCAGGGGCTGCTGTAGCGTTTGCGAAGTGGAGGGGGTCTCTTTCTTCTCCACGGCGGTTGCTGCTACGGGGGCTGTCAGGAGGAGGGGGGTCTCCCCCTTCTTCGACAAGAGGCCGCAGATTTGGAGTTCTGCACTTGCAGGTACGTAACAATATATATGTTTCAAAAATCTTATTTCAGAAAAGATATCAAGTCTTAACTTTGTCCTAGTAAATAATACAAAATCATTTTAATCACATTTACATTATAAAATCATACTGACCAATATTCACAAAGATGAAGGCCACATAGGTGACCTTACACAACATATCACAGGGTAAGCACACATATGATGGGGTTTGGTTCTATATTATGCTAAAGAAACAAATTATAAGCAAAAAATAACATTACAATACGCTTTTTGCTTTGCATATACATTATAGATGGAGAGTAACGTCATTTCCATATCTCGGAATTCTCAGGGTCATTTAGTCTGGAGTTGACTACTTCCTATTCTACACTGCTGGGACCGTATACCAGTACATTATGGTTCATATTCCTGCTTGAATTCAGGTGAATCATGCGTATCTTTAAATAAGGACAAGTCAAGGTTTCCATGTATTTCCAGGTATTAGAGCCACTTGGTTAACATGGTTGATGAGTCTGACCATTAAAGGGTTAATATTGAAAGCATCTCAGAGTCAGCTCATTTATAAAGTTTCCAGGTTTCCAGGTATGTCTATGTCAGAATGGTCAGAATGAAGCAGTAAATACGCTACTGACCGTGTGCATGCGCTTATAGGAAGACATATATATTCCTGTTATTGATACTTTACATGTCACAGTTAATGTTTTTTGTTTTGTTAAGGAAAAGAGCGTCAAAGTGACATTTATTGGACAACTGTGTTATTCTTCTAGATTATTTATACACCACCCTTCAAACCTTTGGGGTCACTCAGCTGTTTTCATGGAAAACAAGAACATTTCTAGGTGCAACATAATTGCAAAAAGGGTTTTCTAACCATCAATTAGCCTTTTAAACTTAAACTTGGATCAGCGAACACAACGTGCCATTGGAACACAGGAGTGATGGGAGTGATAAAGGAGTGATGGGAGTGATAAAGGAGTGATGGGAGTGATAAAGGAGTGATGTGAGTGATAAAGGGCCTCTGTGCGCCTATGAAGAGATTCCATTAAAAATCAGCCGTTTCCAGCTACAATAGTCATTTACAACATTAACCCCGTCTGCACTGGATTTCTGATCCATTTCATGTTATCATTCAACAACAAGGTCATTTGTAAGTGACCCCAAACTTTTAAACGGTAACGTAGAAGAAGATAAATGGACAGTGAGAAAGCCGGTGCTTATCAGACAGCTTCAATCCCCCTCTGAACCTACAAAGCTGTTTTTTTCCCCCAGAAATCGATATATTGTATATTGATGTATATATTGCAATGACCTGACATATACAGTAATGTCAGTTTTATCGTTCCTCTTAATATTTCAGAATGTTCCAACTATAACCCCGATCGCTAAAGCCAATTAACGTAATTATAATGAAAACAAAGAAAATATCAAAAATATCCAAAAATAATCAACAAAAGTTTTTGTGTAAACAACGTCTGTATCATTTGCCGAGCTTTGTTTCCGTTCCTCCTCCTGGGTTAATAAATCGTAGAAGACTCTTGTTGTCTCGCAGAACATTATATTATGTTCTGCTGTTTATTCATGGGTAACGTTATTGTCACCGCTCTTCAAAAATCACTATTTCCAACCGGCCGCCGTATAGATTTGAGACCATCGGGGATCAAAGTGATCCGAGGACAACAGGGGTTTCATTAAAATGTTCAGCTATCAGCCTCGGGATAAAGCGGCGTGTTCGGGGTGAAAATATCATCTGGCCCGAGCAAGTTTAACTAAAAAATAGGCAAGTGAGCCACCTGTGGTCTCCTTGGAAACCAGCAACTACCCCCTCCAGCAACCTTTTAATGAAACCCAAGTGCCCCTTATTAATTTATAAAAGAATCTATTTTCAGAAGATTCATAAAATGCGCATCATATGTATTCCTAACATGGCTTCACTATGCTAATAGCACACATGTTGATGAATAATTAACTATTTAATTAACAATCATTTTTAAAGTTCTTTTTTTTTTTTTTCTTTTTCTTCTTTTTGGATTGAAGGTTAAAGCCATCGGACGTTGTGAACCGCGTGATTGAGTTATGGAAGTTTAGGGGGAAATGTAATCGTTCGTAGCAATGATAATTTAATCCGTGTGGATTTGTGTAACAGATCGGGCTGAGAAAAAGAAACCAGAAGACACAGCAATTCCATTGTTTGCCCCCTCAAAAGAGGCAAGTGTGATTTCTGTGTATTAATACGAAGCCGGTTGTCAGTGTGGGTCTTAGGACTTGAGGGCTTTGGAGGTGGGATCTGAATAACCCTTTCCAAGTGCTCGTTAGTGTCGATACTGGATAGGGACAAAGTATCAGTCCTGTTGGGCTGACTTTTAGTACTTACCGGGTAAAATTTCTGTTTGTACTCGATACATACATAGTGTATTTCCAGAGGATAGCGGGTATGGAAAGATGAATTCTAGAATTCTCTATTTAGAAGATAATGCAGATCATACAGTATACCAATAACAAAAGTTATGGTGGGTAAAGGTGATGGAAAACCCTTCCGGTTAAAATTAAGGGAGTAGTAGAGGCATTATCAAAGACTCATCTACAGACACCAGACAAGCCAGAAGGCTTGTTTTTCCCTCAGAAATCTCATGGTGCTGCCACAACCACAAGGGATTCTGGGTAGGCACATGCAAATAAGGTCAACAATTATCACCTTTTGCCTCTATATCCACTTTATACATGGATCCCTTGAAAGTAATTGCCGAGTTTTGTCTAAAGGCTGTCTTGCACAGCGGGCAATTACTTTCAAGGGATCCATGTATAAAGTGGATATAGAGGCAAAAGGTGATCATTGTTGACCTGATGATCATACAGTATAACATTAAACTGGTGAAATGTAGACAACACAGGGCAGCACGAAGACAGAACTAGACATAAAGTCTTTTGACCACATTTTGCAAGAAGGAACAGGCCGCATTAGCAAGTGCCCCATAGAATGACCCCATTCCAAAAGCTCTTCACCAGAACTGGTCTCTCTTCTCTTGCTCTCGCACTGAATTTCTCATTAAAAGCTCTATATTGGTAAATTCATTGGTAAGTAAGTTTTATACACAGGTCACCGGCATGAAAGAGATGGCAGAGCTAATATGGTGTGTTTCATATCTCCAACTGATACTTCTTGTCTTCTAGCTTCAGCCCCGATTTGATATTTCCAGGTATTTTGCTAAAACTGGCGTTTTCTTACTTTGAATTTTCCACAAAAAGAAATTGTCTTTAAATAGAATTATTGACAATCGGTTTCGTTCGTTCTCTGCAAGATTGTGGTACAAATAAATTGTATCTAATCAAATTGCATGATGTTAATGTCAACGTTTTCTTTATTGAGTCTACGGCATCCGTGTCAATATGACATCTCACTATGACACACGATGTCATGTCTCCGCTTTCTTACAGATTCTATAGAGTAGGTCCTCGAAAACAGCAAATGTTGATTTCTCATTGTAATAGTAGTATGAAAATGTCTGTCTCGAGCAAGAGGCAGGTATATCTAGCAACTATATGATTTTACAGACATTACATTTTATGTATAGAGCGCCAGCAGATGCCATAGAGCTATTATACAAATGACCAATATTATGAACATATAATATGAACACACGTAAGACATACTGGCACAGAAAGAGGAAAGAGATCGGCTCTTGTGAGCCAAACTTGAGGCGACCCTGGCACTTTAAGGCCAGTTGCCGTCTGGTAACGTAGGTGCGGCTGACGGCTGGATATGTGCAGCCATGTTTTTATGCATGTATGGCCGGGCATATCCAGCAGCATTTGCTCGGTGTGCCAGGTGGCCAATACAGGCCTGCTTGCGAGCTTATCGTTTATTAGGAAGTTGAGGAGAAATGAGATGGAAGGTGAGGAACCGAGACGAGGGAGTAAAGACGATTTGATGTCACGTGGAGAAGTCAGCGATCTGGAGATCTCAAAGGTAGCAGAAAGTGATTATTTATTGCAGGTATTAAGAAGATAGATTGTATGCTCCTGGGAATAGGTTTTTTTAGTGAGTGTTTAGCGAGTGTTCTGTCTAGAACATTAGTTCCCAAATGTTTCCTTATCCAATGGCGTGATCATGGGATATTTGCCAGACAGAGAAAGAGATGATCCTGAAATACATGTTGGAAAGCCTCGGAAGAACGAAATAAAACAAAGAAAATGGGTTCGTTGTATTCTAGAAAAATAGAGTCCAGGCTGTGCCTTCACAGTAACATTAATTTTGTTAGATGTTGAAAATATTTATTTTCCACTGGCATTATTTGAATACTTAAACACACTTTACTATAGGTGTATGTATGTATTATGGTCTATAGTATAATAAATGGGAGATACAATAAGTGCTGTCATAGACATAGACCTTTTGATTGGGGTACAATATGTGGCAATAGGTTCGGAAAAGGGGGGTCCTTTCCCCATGGAGCTTACAGTCTAGATAAGGTTTAGGAACTTTGGCTTCACGGCAATGAGGCATGGACTCTTCTCATAGAATATGGATCACATATACACTGTATGTACCGTGCCAATTACCTAAGTCAGGGTAAATCCACTAAAAAGGTTTCATAAACTTCAATTACTCAAAAGATTATTATTATTATTACTCAGAGATCAGTGTCTCCAAATATCATTTTATTTCTCTCTTAATATCCATTATAGGATAAAACTGTATGATATATCTGACAATAAAGCCAAATACTTGGAGGTTTACCAAGAACAGCCCTGGAAGGCATGTGCATCGTTAGTGAACCCTTTGACTGTGAGTAGAGCAGACTTTTCGCCCACAACACAGGAAGAGAAGGGGAAAATGTTGAAAGACAGGTCATGAAAGTTGGGTTTCTGCACCGGAACTGTGGGATCCAGAAGCTGTATGGTTGGGCACGGCTTCTTAACAAACACAACATTTGATTCACCAAGAAACACCTTACAGATATGAACAGGTAGGGCTCGCCATGTGTCTACATGTGTACCATTCCAGTGATCCCTGTGCAATTATTTCTAATCCTAAATAATCTTTGGCGAATTAATAACCTTGATCTTCTCTCCAGAACCCTTTACTCATACTCATATCCACTTACCGCAGTTCATAAACGTCCCGCGCTAATAGTGAGCGTTCCAGCCTTCATACATCTAGGATATGAAGACCATCAAAATGTGCCAATCTTTCTAGCAACGGGCAGAAGATCTAAATCAGGTATAAATACTATAAAGTCCAGGCTGTGCAGACATGTCTGAAAAAAACCCCAAAAATTAAAAGTAATTGAGTCCCGTTCATAGCGTCTAATGGCGTTAAAAATATTTGTTTATTTTTTGGGTTTTTAGAGATTTTTAGAGACCTGTCATCTTCTAGAAAAGCTGAGGGGTCACTTACTGAGGATAAATAATAATTCTAAAAGAACACTTGTGGTACAAAATAGGAACATCCATCAAAACTAACTAGAATGGTTAATTTAGATGGATTTCTTGACATTACTGTCACAGATCTAACTATATAATAGAGGACTCGGGTCAGATCCTTCACACAAGAGAAACTCATGGGGTATGGCCCTTCATAATGCACAGGGAACTGTATGCTCCATAACAAGATAGCTCTTTATGTAACCAGGGAAGGCATTTAAGAGAAGAACACATTCTCTATGGCTTCTATTTGCTCATACTCGTCAAACACTCTGAACTCCTACAAAAAAAGCGACATCGAGGGAGGAAAGGAGGACAGAAGAGCTTAGATCTTAAAGATGGACTGCTCTTTCTGGATAAACTCTTGGGTTGGGTGGTGAATGGGAATTATAGTCAAACTAAGTCACTTTATATCACCACATTATATTAAAGCGCCAAACTATTGGACATACTTTAGACACACTTAAAAAGACTTAGTGCAGGCAAGACTTAGACACATTGTTATGCTTCGGTCTGTCCACTGAGGATATTTATTAGACATATTTAACGTTCGGCTCACTTGCAGCTGCTAGGATACCACCTCAACTCATCCCACGCTAACCAAGATGTGACCTTACTTGCGGATTTAAATTTATAGGGGAGTATATGTATTTGAAATGTATTCTTGGAGCTCAGGTACAAAAATACATAAGCCCTCCTCTGAGGAACGTTAACCGACCTTTGATTCCAAAGCAAAAGAAAAAATGATGTAGCTCTGACACCATGTTATATCTTCACATGCTGTCAGGATAGCGTACAGGCTATGTAAGACAAAACCAAGGACTGATTATGGGCAGACTAGAGTGAGGAGAAGGGAGAGAACTTAGGGCGGACTGGATGGGCCTAATGGTTCTTATCTGCCGTCATTTTCTATGTTTCTATGTAACTTCAGGACAGGAGATTGATATGGGATTTTTGCCACTTTTTGCCATGGATCTTAGCTTCTTTGAGTCAAAAGACAAAAAGAATAAAAACTAAACAAGCGTAGTAAAGAAAAGACCAAATTTTGGTATTTTCAATAAATTAATTTATTCATGCTCAGTTGTAAAGGTGAAAATAAACATGTAATATTTATTTAAATAAATATGTAATATGTAATATCTGTAACATTTTTTTCTTTGTACAGCGCTGCGGAATCTGTCGGCGCTTTATAAATAAAGTATAATAATAATAATAATAATAATACGTAATGTTACTTAGATTTATCAGTTTTGTGATGTTTGGTAGGAGTGAGTTAAATTCAGATTACGGACATTTTTATGTGTAAAGTGCTGACACTCCTTCTGACCTTTCCATAAGTGGATAATCGCAAATAGGATGCAAATTTAGGATTATGTTAATTCTGTTTACGTTCTTTTGAGCAAACATTTAAAATGGAGATGCCGAAAAAACTCCCACAAACACTTCGCCTTATCTTCAGCCTTTTATCTACGACTTCAAAGCAAAGCTCATTAGTTCTGGTGACTTTGGGGCTTCGCAGAAGAATTAATTTCATTGTGAAGCAGCAATTAGGAAATTCTGACTAATAAATGATTTGGCAAATCATTTACAAATAAATTAAGTATGAGCGCGTATGAATAATGTTTGTCGGTCCGACGTGGTTTGGCACTGGAAATCTGGTATTTAATTACTTAAGATGATGCCTATGATTAAAACCGGGAAACATTTATTTTTGAAGAACATTAATAACACGGAATATATACGGAATATATACGGAATGTATACATTATTTAAATAAACAAATACGGGCGAACAATCTTAGATTCTTAGAGGGGATATGATAACATTATACAAATATATGCGGGGCCGTTATAAAGAGCTCTTCAGTGACCTGTTCATTAACAGAAATGTACAAAGAACAAGAGGTCACCCTCTGAGACTGGAAGAGCGCAGGTTTCATAGACGACAAAGGAAGGGATTCTTTACAGTGAGGACAATAAAGGTATGGAATCCACTGCCAAGGGAGGTGGTGTTATCCAATACATTAGATGCCTTCAAAAGGGGCCTGGATATTTTCTTAGAAAGGCATGACATACAGGGATATAAATAAAATTAATATTTTAGAGCTTCTTGATCCGAGGAGAAATCCGATTGCCTTTTGCAGTCGAGAAGGAATTTTCCCCCCATATTTTGAAGTAGCTTAATTAGGGTTTTTTTGCCTTCTTTTGGATCAAGAATAGGGAGGTTAGGTAGAAGGGTTGAACTTGATGGACGTAGGTCTTTTTTCAAGCTTATGTAACTATGTAACTTTGTGAACAAAGAACAGACATACCTGTGGGAGGCCATTAAGGAACTGAGAGGCACCGTATCAAAGGCATAATCCAGACCTTTAGGAGAAGCCACAGCTCCAGAGCTGCAGAACAACGTCCACTCTATAGTCTTAAATTTCGAACAAATACTGATTGGCCGCTTGTAATCAATGAGGGCTATTTCTGCATGAATGCACATGGGCGGCCCATTGCACCCCCACCGGAAACCTTATCGCGCCATAGATGGAGCTCACTAGTGGTAAAATTGGTTCATTTTTGGCCCATTTGTTTGCAGTCACCAGATGCGCCACCATATTGCCCTCAGTTCACTTTAGGGCAAAATGGTGAAGCTTTCGGTGATGTCATCTCCCCCATTCTTCCAATTTGCCTGAAAATGGGCCAAAAAAACGAACCAAAAAATTCCCGAGTGCTGCCATTTTGGCGGAAGTTCCTGCCGGGTTATGTCTGCAGAG
The DNA here is from genome assembly GCA_029215755.1 of Spea hammondii. Lineage (NCBI taxonomy): Eukaryota > Metazoa > Chordata > Amphibia > Anura > Pelobatidae > Spea > Spea hammondii. Next base: position 125,713,869 of record JARDYJ010000003.1, read on the forward strand.
ATACGAACAAAGATATAAGATAGCACATTGAAGATAGAAGAGAAGGGAGAAGACAGAAGAAGAAGTGGTCGGCAGAGAAGGCAGGGAAACATTTAGAGAGATCTTGAGAGAGATAATGTGAGAGACTGAGTGAGAGTGAATGTGGGATAGGGTTACCACGAATTGAGAAGTCCGAGTGAAGGAGGTCTCAGCCAATCAGGAGAGCCCGAGAGATTTTTTTGCCCATTCGCACATGTCTAGTAATTATAGTTATGCTGTAACGGTGGATTCATATAATTCACAGTAGTTGTAAGTCTCCTGTGAGGTTCTGATTTTTATTAAAACCTTAACTATTTTAAACATTTTCAAATCCTTCTTTCTCTGTCGCTCTGTCATCTACGAATTTCCAAATCCTTCTTTTGTGTACGTGGCACGACACGGAATCTAAGTAATCATTTCGAAAACCCAACCCGATACGGTTAATTCCGGAGCGTTTACAAGGCGTCCCATGAATTATCCATACGCGTTTGTCAGAACAATAAAAACACTATTTGCGTGTCTGTTTTTAACACGTAGCGTCTCACCTTGTTTCATGTCAGCGCTAAATACCGTATCTAACCGCAGATAATAAATATTGATACGACAGAGGAGAATGAACCCATGTGTCTTCGCTGATATGTCGGCTGTTGCAAATCTTAAGATGTATCCTCTATCTTGGAGTGAAAGGGCGTGAGAAGCTTGTTATCTTCCCTCTGGCTTTACTAAGACTGCTGACATCACATTCAGGAGTCTTCAGCTGAAAATAATCACCCGAGAAGATAAAATTTCAGGTTTGAATTTCGCCCTTAATGTAAGGCAGAGGCGCTTGTGACAATACAGAACGGTGTTTTTTGTCTGTTGCCTGTTATTCTGTTACTAATCACAGCTTCCCCAGGTGTATCCCCTCTGGCTAGGGCGGAAAGCCCTAACAAATACCAGAGTTTTTTTGTTTTTTTTCTTTTTTCTATTTTTGTATATTATCTTGTTAGCTAAACTGTCATGAATGTAACCATTAGAGGTGTTGAATCCGATAATTAACCCTATGAAGGTCTGACTACAATTAGAACTCATGAAAGTGAAAATAAATTACGAAAGTGATCACCGGGTCTGAAATTAGTGCTTACTTGGAATTAGCATACATCCCAACTGTCCCATGTTAAGCAGGACAGTCCTGATTTTTAGGCACTATCCCTACCACAGTTTTGGAGGCAATGGAGGATAACGGCCAGTTGGGGAAATCAAAAGATCGGCCCACTGAGCTGTAGAATTCGTTGAAGTCTGTCCTTTTTGCGAGTCAGCAAACACGCCATAGTTTACTCCCGCCTGCCGTGGCACATCCTTAAAAAGCGGATTGCCCAAATATCCTGATTGTCAGATGAAGAAAGGCAGCCCAGAGGGGGACAACTGATGAGGCTGCCCTGCGTGACACCTAAAGTAGCTCTGAAGACTAAACAACACTGCTCACCTATTGAAATGGAGTGCCGGGATGGGGCAACAAAACCCATTGCCCATTGCTAACAGCTCCCCACTCCTCCAGTTGGGCCGGGTAGAATGTTGGGAAGTTTGAACAAGGTAGCCATAAAGTTTGGATGAATTAATAACATATAAAATAATATACGTCTGGTGAATTGATCTGCGTGTATATGATACTGACAAAATATGGAAATCAGGCATTGTCAGGCTTACTGCTCAAGGCAAAGTAAGAAAATTGAAAATTTTTCAGACTTTTCCTTCGCATTGTACAGAATAGCTAATGGGGAACGTAAAGAATGAAAGGGGGGACATCGTTAATGGAGCACGGGACAAAAGTTTATCAAACAAGTAAACATAGAAGATGTTAATATAGATAACATTATCTAGATTTTAGCGGCAGGTTGTGAATGAGACAAAATGTGGATTTCTCTCTTATTTTTATTTTATTTTGCTAGAGTTAAGGTGGGCGACGTGAACTCGGAACCAGGCACATCCAACATTTCCCATTGTCTGAAAAGGCAATGACCACAAGACAAAATATAACAACGAAAGTTCTTTTTGGATTTTTTTTTTTCAAGAGAAGGGAGAACATTAGATGTACAGGTTCCAAAAAAACATATAAAGTTTAAAATTTTGATCAAGAAATAGTAATCTTTAATGATTTTGTCACACTGAAAATGTTATAGCTTTTACAGACCAAAGCAGCCACATTCTGTTGAATTGTAACATTCATTTTTTAATTATTTCATGGAGTAGTTAAGATCGTCGTAATAAATATGGATTTTGTGATTGAACTTCTGCCATTTGTGACTAGTTTGGGGTCCAAAGACATCTTAGGCCTTGAGGTCTCACAGTAGGTCTCGTTACAAGACCCACCAGTCGTGGTCATTTCTTGTTCGAATGGTCCATGGTCTCTCTAGAATGCCATTGTTATCCTTGAGTTAGTTAGGGCTCAGGGAATTGTCAATGTCTTTAACAAATGTTTCTCTTGGACACCTCCTTTGAATGCTATACCGGCATTTGATACATTGTAGATTGTCTGGTTCAGTGCCCATAACATTCTCTTTATTAGAATGTTGGTGGGCCAAATAGGTCTGATCTTCTGTCTGATTCTATGTTTCTAGAAACCAAGAGAACAAGGTAGTAATAGAGCACATGAACATTTGTCTGCTATTACTATAGTAAGAGATAACATAAAGAAATGACTCCAACCCCCCGCCAAAAAAAAAAAATCACTCTTCCTAATATATACGGAAATATAATTATAAAAATATGCGGCACAAAATGTCAGTTTGGCAAAACGTATCTAGGAACTAAAACAGCAAATATTCTCTGAATGTATACAGTCAGATATTGACACAGATGGTAAATTTTACTGATATATTTGTCCACGGCGGAAAGCAAACAGCACAATTCGTTATGACAGACTGCATTCTAGACTGAAACATCGGAAGAAGACGCAGCAAAGTAATCATGAGAGATATCACTTTAAATCTCCGCTGAAGCTTCGCCTTGCATATTTCATCCGAAGGAAAATGTACACTAAGTAGTCAGTACGTCGGAGACGTTTGATCTTTGAAAAGTTCCCACCGCTTGCACATGTGAGTGATCTTCCTACGAACCTTCCAGTGTCGGTTAATCTGGATTAGTTTGAGGACAGTCTAGAAGCTTTCCCGACACAACGAATTAGGATGATGCGTGTTAAAGAAGGGTTTTTCTTTTTTTAACGCAAGTCTATAAAGTCCATGGGATTCGAGTATTAAAATATTTGCAGTTCTTACATCGCGTGCAACTTTTTGAAGAAGGCCTAGTACAGTTTTGAATCAAATATTGAAAAAAAAAATTCTGTTTGGTCTAAGGAAAGAAATTTCAAGAAAAGTGAAATTCGACACGTATTATTGCCCAAAAAATTTGTCTGCGTCAACAGGGCAGTTCTATTGCTGAAGAGCTGTAATAGATTCAGTTTATATTTCGGAAAATTCTGTCATTCGTAAAAAAAACAAAGCAAACAGCTCCAAATTTCCATCCGAAATTCCCGGGTCCTTCGACTCATACTTTCATGCTCTTCATCTTCATCTGCAGAAATTATGCTTTGGATGCACCCAACAGCTATAGTAATAGATGGGCTAGATGGGTACACTAGGTGGCCCGAATGGTAGATGAGCACCCCTCTCCTCTAAACAAAACCAGATTAACAAACTGGGACCCATTGGCAATCTCACTGATATCACTCCAGCATCATGGGACCAAATCTCCTCTTTGTGGGACAGGAGCACATAAATTGGTCCAATGGTGGTATGACAAGCATACCAGGCCAACTACATTGACTTGTTTCCTTTGTTATGTAGTGATATACCTACCTGGGGGCTTCCCAGGGTTGACTACCTGGAGCTGATCCACTCATGGGGCTTTGGATGAGATATGGTGGTGGGGATATCCCCAGATAAGACTTTAAAGGGACAGAAAGTGGGTGGATAGTAAGTGGGAGTGGGACAGTAGAGTAGTCATTAGTGGATGGGAGATGGGCGTCCCTGCCCGAAGAATAAAGACACCAACACAGAGCTCTTGGGGAAGCAGCACTTCAGCAGAAGACTCCTGGTGAAACTTGGCAAGTTCAAGGGCGGCATGCGTGTGCACAGATACATTTTACATGTTTAGTGCATGTAATGGCCATTATGTTGAATGTATAAACTCACAGAACAAGATGACCAGATTTCTAAAATAATCGATGGCCATTCTTTTAATATTATGTATACGATACCCGCAGGCATGTTATAGGCAAAGGACGTGTACGCTGTATTCAAAGAAAGGAAAAATAAATGTATCCATAATAAAGTAATTATTATCAGTAAATCCCATTTTATCTGAGAGATTGATTATCTCTGGTGTTATTTTTAAGGGTATTACTTAACACGATACATGGATGGCGGGGATTTTTATGATGTGGTTGACTGTGGACATTGAATGGAATTTACAACAATAAGAAAAATTGCCTTTCAAATCTAACTTTATTTTATTATTTTCAGATTGTTTTACATTAAAACTAACGGGAAGTTGTTAGGATTCCAGCTCTTTGACTTCTTTGGCCAACCCTAGTAAGTTAGTCTTCCAAGAAGGACCAAGCACCTAGACCATTCATTATTCATCCAACGGTCCAAAGATCCACCAGGCACAGTCATTTCATGATCTGTCTTTCATTTCCACCGGTTTGGTGCTCAACGAGCTCGTGAACCAGTAAAAAGAAATCTTCCCCTTTAGTAGATACACTTGTCCGCAAGCTTTGTTCCCAAACATTTCTTTCCAAAAATGTGATTCTTATTGTTCTGGAGGCGCGTTGATATCAGATACCGTCCCGATTCGACACGCAAGAAAGTATACGCACAAAAGCCATTTTAAGCTCATTGTCCGTTGTGACAGTAGACTCTTGTATTACCGTCACCTGATACATAGTACGTTCCTTCCTCAATGTTACAAAAGCTTTTGTGTGGATCTGTCACATCGGATAGCTGCATTCCACTAACGTGTGATATTATGGAATTACACGTTAATGTTCCTCCTAAGATACCTTTCAATCAACATTATCTTTGAAACTTTTCTTTTTGTTGATTTGTCAGGATGAGATACGTGTTTTAGTATTTGGTTTTTGTGTGGTGCTCATTAGAGCTCGGCCCAAAAAAGCTTCCCATTCTCCACAAAAGTGTGGAAAGTAGCACTTTCCATCCCAGGAAACTCTCTCAACGTGAAAAATGGTGGTTTCCATCCATTTTTGTGCTCATCATACTATTATTATTTTCTGAAGGACATTCCCAGCAACTTCTTAAACTGACTACATGTTTCCATAAAGCTGAGATAAAGTAACAATTCGAATGAGTATCCCGGGGATGTAGATTTTATTGATTTGGATTGTAAGCTCTATGGAACGGTTTTTAATACCCACTCAATATTAACACTTCAGACCTCTGGGGTGGCCTATACACCTGGAAAACGCCCTCACGGATACCCACGGCACCTTGTTCCTTGCCCTGCGTGAGGTTAAGAGATACATTTTAAGAAACCTGAAGAGTCAAAACTAGAGAGAGGAGTCGTAACAGCTTGGCGAATATGTCTTTCCTTTATCGTGTTGCTTCTTTTCCAGATCTCTAATTGGTTAAAATGCATGAAAAATCCTCAAAGTAACGAGTCATGAGCGATCTTTTTTTTTTCCTAATTCCACTGCTTTCTCTTCATTTCAGAGCGCATTATTCCCAATAATAACTTATCTTTAGAAGAAGCTGCAGTTCCAGAGTTGCAGTGGAATTTAGTGGGAGGGCATTCTGCACATGTGCACAGAGGGTCTCATTAGACCCCCCTAGAACACTTGCCTAGGCAGCACTAGAGCTGACTGGTGGTAAGTATACCACATGTTTGGACAAACACATCTCCTGCGCTGGAACTAGCTGGGGGGGGAGGGGCAAATGTATATGCGGGGATTCTGCAGAACCCCCCATGCATGTGTACGGGGGCACCACGAAAATATAAAGGGACCACACAGCAGAAACATTTAAAATTGCAGAGGTTCTAATATTATATTAAATCAGAGTTTTATAGAGAAACAAAATCAAGTTATTTCCACCCGAAAAATATAAAAATATCAAGAGGTCCCAACATTCTTTGTATTTTCCTGTAATATAGAAAGTCGCCAGAATGTGTCAAATTAACAAACAAAAAATAGACAATTAGTCAAAATAATTAGTGCAAACAAAAGCAATTATGCTTGCAGTGTTCTGCGGATTGATTATCAATACTCATGATAATACCCGCCGTATATCCGCCGAGAACAAGAGCTTTAAATTGCCCTAGATTTGGGGCTCGATTCAGATTTGCAGTAAGGGGAATTTTAATTTCATACCAAAATGAGTAAATAGCTCTCAGGTACGGAATTTCAGCTACAAAGAAAATGGCTGTTTACTAAAACATCCTAGCGTTAACCCTTTGGTCACAGGGGATATAAACAGCCCATCTGGTGCTTAAAAGATTAAAAGAAGCAGGTGATACGTTTGGATTGCGGCTCCTCTGCTGCATCTTACACACAGAAACATAGAATCGGACCACTCGGTCCCGTCTAGTCGCCCGTTTTTCCTGCTGTAAAGACTTAAACCTTAATCAGTCGTTGGTCTCGATCGCCTTAGATTCAGGAGCCGTATGCCCTTCCCATGCATGTTTAAATCCCCTCACTGTATTGGCTTCTACCACTTCTGTTGGGAGGCTGTTCCACTTATCCACCACCCTCTCTGTAAAGTAAAAAAAGGAGAATGGTGGTGGTTTTAAAATAATAATAATATTAATAATAAAAACTTTTTTTTTTATTTCTAATTCAGCTTATGAGCTGTGGCAGGGACCATAAATGGAGACTAAGCAGCAGCCTAGTAGTTCGTAGGGGGCACCACCATGATGTTCCTTCCCATGTTAAATTTATGCCGGAGGCTGGTACCGGAGACATTGTTTTGCCTAGAGCGGGCCTAGAGCGATGACGTATCATGCGTCCGATCGTTCGTCGGAATCCACGCCTGTCTAAATGTTCATATAATATCTTTAGTATACATGTCTCAACAGCTATTGCAAAATAGCACCTTGGGAGAGCTAGAGATAATAATAAATAAGATCAGTACATGTTCACTGCGTTTTAAAATAGTAATATAAAAATCATATTTCCCATTTAATAATATCACATATAAATTATAATAATTAATAATATAGACGTACGGCATTCAATACCGAGATATGGAAGGTCTACGTTGACTGCACCAAGGGAAAAGAATGGCCTGGTTACATAGTTACATCGTCTTTGAGTAAGAGGCCTAAACTAATCGCATTCCTCCTTTGTTGTGGGTCCGGTCTTTATGTTTAAGCTTCTTCTTCTCACCGCTGAGGTCTCCTTCCACAATGACTTGGTATTTTTTTTCCTTGGTCTTGTCCTACACAGAGATTTCTCTTTTCTTGCTCACATTGCTTGGCACTGAACCGGTGACAATGAATTCATTGGCATTACGCCAATGGAAATGAATTGCTAAAGATTAAAGAGGGATCTTGATAATACTGGGGAACCCTTGGGTGATTACCATATGTTCTAGGTGCCCTAATTATCTCGCTTCTCATTGACTATTTCCCGTATTAATTATACATTTTCTGATTGCGACAACATTTCGGTTTGCTGATATTGTTCTTCTATTGGCATGTGCTTAATTAATTAATAAACATTGTCAAGTGGTCAACCCCTAGTGGTCAACTTAAAGGTCAAATGAACACGACTGTGGACTTCTTTCTTTTTGATAGATAATAAATTGATCCCTATGTAGGTATCCTCTATAGATACCAATATACTCACCAACCCCTTCAATACACTATACCTTTGGTTGGTTGTTCCTTCTCATTCAGGGATATCTTTGCTCACAACCAAGATCCAAACATGGCCGTCTTTTTCACTACCAGGTCTCATTGTGGGCAAGCCGACCAATATCACCATTGGAACCATTAACACTAAATAATAAACTATAATAATTAAATTAATATTGTGCTCTTCTTTTACATCACTGTGTAGAAAGGAAACCTGTTACCTCCTTTAAGTAATATGCTTCCACGTCTTAATATCAGAATTTTTAATTAACTTACTTTCTGATACATTGTCTACTAACTGACAATTTATAAAGAGGTGCATAAACAACATTCTAAAAAAACCCGCTTCTAATAAGGATTCATAAAATATGGTTTATGGTTTTATTTAAATAAAATAAAAACTGAGTTATCTCGCCGAGCACAGGAACTCCAAACGGCAAAATATTTTTATTCCTTATATTTCCCTGTTGTAAATTTCAGACTTAAAGATATAATATATAAATACAAATAATTTTAAGCTCGTTTGCAGCTTAGAGTACTCTAAAGCTTTATCTGTTTGTGTCCCTGAGGAGCCCATAACTATTCTAGCCAAGAGCTGTTTTTGAAACACTTTTAACAGGCTTGTTCCCTGTTCACTCAGAGATAGTGCGTGTATGTGCAAGAGTTACTAATTTCAGACTTCACGTACATGCCGTTTATGGGTTGTGATGAGATTATTCCAAGAATTATCTGTCGAAATAGGGTAACACTTGTGAAACATGAAGATGTTCTAAGGACAGAGTTTGTCTTTCTATTATGTTACCATTATTTTTGAACTTGTCACACTGTTTGATACAATGTATCAAGTCTTAAGGTGCTCATATGGATGTTCTCCTCCCCAACCACTTGCCCCCCTAAATATTCAGCCTCTATGTTTAGAAGGCAATAGAAAGTCTTCATGACCCCAGGTTCAGATGAGGAACCAGCAGGGAATTGTTGTAGTAGAAATATGTAAAAAAATTAAGTCAGAAGCGGAGTCAAGGTTAGTACACGGGAGAAACTACAAGCCAAAAGGTCAGGGCAGGCAGCAGCCAAGGCAAGGTTAGGGGCAATATGGGTCGTTAAGATGAGCAGATCAATAATCAAAGTGATGGTAATGAAAGTCATGCAAGAGTGTATGTAGGTCTGGTGGTAGTCTAAATAAATAATAGGCTAAGGTATAGCATAGAACCAATTTGGTTTCTGGAAGGCCAATCTGATAAACCTACACATGAAATTATGACACTAAGGCTTAAAGCCCTGGGATTCTCATTTTAATATGCAAATTTACATAAAATAAATACAGTTATTATGTGGTGTTGACCCAAAGAAATCTTCTAGCCAACTCATATAAATGTACGTTATTTTTATTTAGGGTTTTTATAAAATCCTTTGCTGTGGTTAATGGTAGAAAATGACATAATTTATGTCTCATCTATCGGATGAGTGAAGAAAGAGATGGGTTATATTATTAAGTCAAACAAAGTTTGAACAATTCATTGTTAGGGCTTGTGTAGGAGGAACGGAACAAGTAAGAGGGTATTTGCCAACGTGGATATATCAATGACCACCTTTGTAAGCCTATTACATCTTAATACAATCCAGACAAACTTATAATGAACTATGCTGAAGACTTCAACTTCACACATTAAGAAAGGTCAACGTGCTGACCAATATGGTTTTTCTAGAAATCTCCCATATAAACTATGCATTATACAGCGCTAGCTTAGTCCTTTTTGCTGGAAAAGGTCATTGGCGTTGGACCTTCATAATACATATTGATATCAGTGACCATGCATCAGTGGCCCAAGATTTTTGGGGAATTTTCTCTTGTGTTCCCCAAAAGGTAACACATAGAGATGAACGTACTTGAGTTCCAGATCAGGAATGTTGATCCTGAGGACTGTGCTCCCAGATCCAGAGCTCTCGGAATCACGAGATTCCGGCGTTTTGATACACTAGTGTTATTTTGCTTTAGAAACATTTCTAGAAATCTTCCAAATGGTTTCTCAAATTGAACACTAAATGTTTAATAATTCCACCTTAGCAAAACTGGGAACATTTCATTTTTATTTTATTAAATACTCTAGTTTGAAGCCGAACATCGCAAGCCCCCGAGCACTCAGTGGGATAAAAAACTTTAAAGTGCTAATTTACTTTGGTGCTTTTTTTTTTTTTTTACTCTATTGGAATAAACAAAACCTACTACATTTCATGTAGCCCAAAAAAGTTTCATACATTGGAGAACCGATAATATATATATACAAAGCAATACTGAAGAGCAGAGGTAAGCGGAGGTCAGTGTCAATGGTCGTTCCTTTAATATTTGACGTGGTTCAAATCAGATGGACCCAATGTCTTCAGCCGATAAGTCAGGATTCTAAATGTTTACTCAAGAATAATCTACTTGTGGCCGTGTTTGGGTCACCTTTGTGTTTTATTAATTGTTCTGGATAGCTTTCTGTTCCAGGGATGACCGTCAAAGGGAACACTGGATTAATTATATTGACTGGCCACACCGAGGACAATAAAATGCCTCCAGAGGTCTTTGAAGATCTTCTTGCAATGGCACCTATGGTTACTAGCAACTTAAAAATGCTACTTTTTATACAATATGTTATGCTGTTTTCATTATGTTATATGGGTCATGAGCTTGTTATGTATAGCACTCAGGTCAAGGACAGATACGAGCCTCTGAAATTTGTTAGAAACCAGCACAGTCTGGGCTGCGGAAACTCCCAACGTGATTGTTTTGATGGCTGAGAGTTTCATCATTTCAGGAAACTCCTCGAGGAGTTACTATAGAGTCAGGTGGAAAAAAAGGCGAGTTTCGTCCGGAAAGTCTCCGTCCAGAAATGTTTGAATTTTTTTTGCCCTGTATTGGGCAGAAGCTTTTGCCCTCAAGTTCAGCTGCTGGTAAAACTGAAATTTGTCTGATTAGGGCAAAACTATTGTGTACAGTTCTGGGGACCCCATCTCCAGAAGGATGTTGACATTCTAGAGAGAGTCTAGAAGAGTCCGACTCAAATAGTGAAGTGTTTCCAGGATAAAAATGGCCAGCAAAGACTAAGAGATATCAATATATATATTGGAGGAAAGAAGAAATTGGATGTGATGGAAACACTTAAATAAATAAAGAGATTTAACAAAGTACAGGAGGGAAGTTTATTTCAAAGGAGGAAAAATGTTAGAAAAATAGACCATAATCTAAAACTAGAGGGTCTGAGACTTAGATAGAATGTAAGCAAGTTTTACTTTACTGAAAAGGTGGTAGATAAGTGGAACTGAATCCCAGCATGCTAACACAGCGAGGGATAGACACATGGCTCCTGAATCTAAGATGACCAAAGGTTGAATAAGGTTTATATCAAGAAAAACAGGCAGACGAGATGGGCCGAATTGGTCTTTCTTGTAACACCTGAAAACTAAGGAAGAAGCGTCTTAAACAAAGGGTGTGGGAAAGGATGGTATATCAGGACAATTTTACATCTGTGTCAACAAGTTCACCATAACCAGGTGCCCACGATATAAAAGGCCTTCTCACTAAAACCTCATAATGATTCATATTAAAGTGCCTTACCCCAAATCCTTTCATTCTCCTGCCAACGACGGTTAAATAAATGGAATTTCTTAAATAAGCAACAATTGTGCTTAAAACTTCTTAACGGTAACAACGTGTCAGTCTTGTAAAATAAAATACTGAAATTCAGCGGCTGACAGGTCTTCATTAATAAAAAAAAACAAAAAAAACAGGGTTCTATCGCACATAAAATGCAAATCCTTACTTTACCGAGACCTTCACTGTTATTAAACTGATGGGGAAATTATATACTATCATTCAAGTGTCAGGAGATAGATTTCACCTTAGATGGCCTGAACATTTATATTACATTTATATTACGCCCTAGAATTTACCGTAATCCATATAATGACTATATTCTGCTTTGTGATCATTGAGTCTCGTATTTTCATACATGGCTAACCCAACGGCTTCCAGCAGAAAAGTTGTGATAATCATGTCTATTATTGGTTTGTGGATATGCCGTTGGGTTAGTTCGTATTGTGTTATGTTCCATTTTGGTTTTAACCCCTTAATGACAATGCATTGTTTTAGGGACCGCACATTGTCCTTAAGGGTATATTTTTTTTAATCTGTTTTCAGACATATTGTGTTGCTTCAGCTTTGGACACCAACATCTTGAAGACATCTTGTCCACCTCTGGTAGTCCACTTTTGGAAGCCGATATATTCTCCTAATGTTCCCCCCTAGACTAGTAATCAATTAGCCATTGCCCTTCTGAGATTCATCACTCCTAACACTTACATATAAGACCGCCATGGACCCATTTTTTTTGCATGAAACCCATGCCAACTCGATTTAGAATTCAGCAGGAAAATATCTAGCAATCGGATGGTCTCCTATTCCAATAATTTCCTCGCGATTCCCATAGCGAAGCAATTATTGCTGGAGACGAAGCTTAATTAATCTACCTCCTTTATATCATTCATCTGTGGAGGTTTTTACAGCCGTCGTGTTGCATGTAATTTCCAGTAACTTATGGCGAAGAATGAAAGAATTCCTCTCCTAAGGTTTTTATAAGTGTCCTTAAAGACCAATTGAGATTTGCAGTACTAAATATTCTTGTAGAGCCAACACCTTCTTAATTATCAATCTATGAATATTGTTAAAGACTAATACAAATCACAGATGGGAAATTAATCCTAATTACGCTAGTTAATTAGGACAGCGCTGGGATTTAAATGTGTCATTTCTACAATATACAACTGACATATTAATACGGGCGCTGCGCAATATCTCCAACTATTTCCAAAGGTATATCTTAATAATGTGTTTTAACCTACGATGGGGTGTTTATGGAAAGCGCAGACTTAGCTCAGTAACTGGATGAAGCAAAGGGATACTGGAGGAAAATAATGGGACTGTGAAGTTCTGGGCAATACCCAATCTAGAGCTGTCAAAAATATATAAATATATATATATATATATATATATATCTCCCTCCTCACCTGTTGTCTCTGTTAGTCAATTTGTTATGTTACATACTACTTGTTATGTCCTGTCTACCCATTGTACAGCGCTACGGAATTTGATGGCGCTATATCAAATAATAATAATAATATATAATAAATCTCTTAAAGAGACAGTCCAGCCATCATATGCACGTTAATGCATGCGACAGCTGAGAGGTCCCTTTAAGTTTTTGTGGTGATGGGGATTTTGCAGAATTGCCCTATATGCCACATATGCATTTGCCCCATCCCTCAGGTATTTTTCGTGCTGAAGATGGGCTTGTCTGAAGTCATCTTTAGGCATGTGATATCCTTACTGTGTTAGTTCACAGATTAGACATGGCTCTGCAGCTCTGAAGCTGCAGCTTCTCCTAAAGGTTAGTTATTATTTAATCCATTTGTTTGACAGGTTTCATGAATGCATATTAAAACACTTCCAAAGCACTTTAATATTCATTCTTTGTTTAAGAGGCTTTATTGATGTTGGAAAGTGTATGTAATTGTATGGTTGTTCAGTGAGTGTGCCTTACTGTATGGTGTTAGCGTGTACGTTTGTCAGTACATGGTGCCAGCATGTGTTAGTGACCGTGTGGTGTTAGCACGTGTGAGCGGATGCTGTGTGCATGTTACTGAGTGTGTGTTAATGTATGGTATCAATGTGAGTAAGTGTCAGCATATGGTGTTAGGGAGTGTGTGTGTTAGTAGAAAGTGTCAGCGAGACTGTGTGTGTGTGTCAGTATTTGGTGTTAACATGGGTGGGTGTTAGTTTATGATATTATAATGAATGTGTGTGGCAGTGTATGGTACTAGTCATGAGAAGGAGATGTATGTTATGTATGCATTAGGCTTACATTTGGGTATTATAGCAGGAAGGAAACATGGGGACAGCTGGACTTCAATGTCATTTTCACTGAGGGGAAAATAAAAGGGAAATTGCCATGAAATGCCCTGAAATACCTTCAGTGGATGCAATAAAGAGAGATCTCATTAACAAAAAAAACCCATAATTTAAATGCATCGCTGTATATGTCTCTGTCCTTAATGTGGGTTGTGGATCCAGGACACTCCTCATAATAAACACTCAGGAGGGAGCAATGAGCGGTAGAGGAAGAGTTCAAATACAATTATTTCTTGGGGCTTTCTTGGCTTTGTTTAGTTACATCTAACTAGTTTAGTTACATTCCACCTTCCAGGAAGGGAGTAGGCAGAACGTCTTCGCCCTTCATTGTCAGTTTGGCCCTGGTGGCCAGTTAACTGTAGCGATCAAATATTGCGTTCTTTATAGTGTACCGAATTATACTTTGCTTGATATTCCATATAAAAAAAGATGATTTTATCTGCAAATTGTAAGAAATATTCAGTAAGAAAAAAAAAAAATACTTTAAATGAAACGTAATCATTCTTAACCCATATAACGTATATATATAAATATATAAATATAATGTATCCCTGAGTCTGTCCAGGATTGAAACATTGATAGGTGAAAAACTAGAGGAATGTACATCGTTTCCTTGAAATTTTCTGAATGAGATTTTTCTTGGCAAATCCTTAGTGCTGTGGAACAACGAGATGATAGAAATGAATGCGGAGACTTTTCTTTGGTAGCCAGACACTGTGCTATTTATTCATAGCTAGTCACCGGGGGCTACTTTATTTTCGCATTATCAGATCTGTCTTCCTAATGTTCTGTTCTGTAGCACAATAAACGGCTGGATTCTTAGCACATACGAGTCTTCCCAGCATCACATAGCCATTTCCCCCAAACCGCCTGTTGATGTCGGATATAAACAGTGCGAACGATACACTGAGAGCCGACATTAAATGGAATAACTCTGTTTCTCAGCAGCCTCTTTATAAAGTTCACGTTACATACTTTGGTTGAAATGTTTAATTGCTTCTGGTGTTTTTTAATCAGACCGATTCCGTCGTCTTCCATTAAGAATAATTTCCGAAGGGGGGAAAAGTCTTTCGACACTCGGCATATCGTTCAATCTATCTGATGTCCAACAGTAGCAAGAATGTGCGCTTATATAACATGGCAACGACATATGTCTTACACATGTATATATATATCACTGATGAAAGATCGGGCAAGATTTAACCTGATACATCAATGTTCTACATTCTAGAGTTCTTATTCTTAATAATCCGAGGTAATGGTGTTTAAGATTAAAATAAACAAAATATATTTCTTAGAAACCCGACTTATGTGTATGACATGAGAGCAGCCATTGTTAACTTCCAGCTATACTATTTAAGTGTTATATATGTAACATTTAAGAAGCTTATTCGCTAAATTGGACATAGATATGTGGCACGACCCTAAAAAGCCTCAGTCATTTTATGATGATAACCATAGCGTAGACATCGTTGACATCATTGTCAAAAATGGCTCCAACATTGGCTGGCACTACCGTAATACTAAGCCGGCAGTTATGTTTGGAAGAAGATCTAAAATATCACAATAAGTAGGGTGCACAGGGTTCCGTGACATTGATAACAATTTCATCGGGGGAAGATGTTTATAATCAGAAGAGGTCGTTGGGGCAGACCTCACTGAACACTCACGCAAAGTCATACCGCTCAGACCCGAGGCTAGGTAGGAACAATGTTGGAGGACAGAAAGGGTTTAAAGAAATGACCGGAAACTTTGGTGTAGAGGCCTGCATCGGGATACGGGTCCCATGGGACCCGTCAAAAAACTTGCGTTTGCGGGCGTTCAGACAATGTAACTGCGGGTCCCAGTAATCCCGCAGGGCTGCCTTCGCGTTGCTCGCACACAGTGCCTCTTCTCTTGTTCCGCCCAGGAACCCAGCAGAGTCACGTGAATTTACGTCACATCACATGACTTTGCTCAGTTCCTGCTTTCCCTAGGCAGGACAAGAGAAGAGACGCTGTGTGCGAGCAAAGCGAAGGCAGCCTTGCGGGAGTGCACGGGAAATCTGCAGCTCAGGTAAGGGAGTGGGGGAGTTTGTATGAACGAGTATGCGTGATTGAGGGATTGAATGAGTTTCTGTGAATGATTAGTATCTGTGAATGAGGGAATGAATGAATATCTGTGAATGTAAAAGCTGTGACAGAATGTTTGCAGGAGCGGGCGGGATTGGACACATATGTTGCGGGAGGGGGCGGTAGTGGAACACACACGTTGCAGGAGCGGGCGATAATGGTCAGAAATTCAGCGGGAGGGAGATTATGAAAACAGTCCCACGCGGGGCTCTACTTTGGTGCTCTACCACGTTTTACAGAACCTTAAAAAGGACTGTTGAGACAACTCTATAAAGATTTTTCTGGTTTGATTTCAGTGTTGCTGTAACATTTCTCGCCTTCTTTTACAATTTATGGAAGATCAAGAATTTTTTAGGTATCGCTCATGTACAACTTGTGTTTCAATATAAAACATAAATATTCAAAAATAAAGCAAAAAAGGGCACCAAATTCAAAATTGGGCTAAATTCTAAATTAAGTGGCGTCACTCTGTTCACGTTGCTCCACTGCGGCCATCTTGTGTGTGGCACGGCTGCCTACGAGGCTGCTTGACGGAATGCACAAGATGAGGATATGCTAGACGTCAACGCAAGAGACCTGCTGTGTGGAGCCAGCCGGAGGCCTTCCCCGTCGGCACGGGTGAGTAACACAAACTTTATCAAAGAGTTAACTTTAACAAGACATCAAGATGCATTTACTGAGGATTTTTCATATTATTATTATTATAGGGATGGTGGGGAGGAACATAATGGTGGGAGGTATGAACATTAAACACATGCGCGGCGAGAAAAATGGAAATGAAATTTTCGTTTAGTTTTGGCTGCGTTCGTTTTAAGGCAACAAATTTTGTTCACCAGCCATTTGGCTCGGTGGAAATTCGGGGGCCTTTTTTTCTTCAGGATGACATTTGGGGGGCGTTCCTAGAGGAGGAACTAAGGACAGCCAAAGAGGTGCAGCAGTAGTAGTAGGAGGTAGGGCACTGGGGCTGGGCAAGCAGACACTGGCAGATAATAGAAACAGGGAGCCCCGTGGAGCAGGACTGAATTTCCCCGATATTATATATTATACATATTACATTGTCACCAATATTTGTTTATCAATGAAGAATAATAGATGATATGAAAGACAGATAATACAAAAAATAACTTGTCCACAATTAGAGGTTTTGCTGGTGGTATAAATGGGCAACTGTCCTAATCAAATAAACAAATAAACAGGGAAAATGTCTGCCGCAGTCCCTGAAATACACTACAGTCGTCACTACAGCTTCTCCAATCCGCCCCACAACAGCACATTTTCTGCACGAAAATAGAGTATTAATTAACTTGCAGTATTGTATATGAGTAATGAGCACCAATCTCAGCCTCTGCTAAGCTAACTGTCACTGTCTCACTCTCCAACTCCCATCAGTCTGTAACTGCTGCTACTGACAAGTTAAAATGGCGTCAGCACACTTATATATCTAATGCTTGTCCCTCCCCTTGTAAGTGCTGATTGGCCAAGGTGAAAAAAAAGAAAAAAAACCCACAGGTTGGACCCATCAATCACAGCCTTAACAATCAACCAGACCACCCCCTTTTTTCTTGGCTACTTCTACCTGTCAGTCATTGATATATACCCTCCCACACGCAGCCCCTCCCACTTTACTGCATTTGTTTTGTGTTGATTATGTATCAAGAACACTGGTAGGCTTTCCTTGTGTGGATAAACATTTAGAACACAGGAGTTACTAGAAACAGCAGCCAGCACAGAGAGAAGGTAAAAGAGGACGGACAGGACTTCCTTCCTGTGGATGTACCAACAAGTTCACAGGCATATACAAACAGTAATCAGAACTGCACAGCGCCATCTACAGCTCAAGTGCTATTCATACATATATATTCATATTATACTGTACTTGCTGTTGTATTTCCCAACACTTTGTTGTATATAATTGTCTCATTTCTATAACCAATTCTGCTTGGAAAAAAACAAAAGACAGGGAAACCTCCTAAAATACCCCTGGCATAAAAATGTAGCTCTCCGTGTTGTGATGGAGTGGCTTTGAGAAACAGCAGACCTAGCTGTGCATGATGGCAGGGCTAGCCCCAGGCAGCCTTAGTTAGACAGGAAGCAGAAGGGGAAGTGACAGGAAGTGGGCTTGGTCAACCACAACGCCCCTGCACGGGGAATGAGACAACTGACCCGGAGACCCGGCGGATGCAGGGCTTTACCTGGAGACTCCAGATCATTCCCGAAGAATATTCATATATCTGAGTGTTCTCCTTGTTTAAAACTGACTGGGTTCTCCTGTCTGTGGAAGCACACATTGAGCATTTCTTCAGAGACTGGCTCTTCATATATTACACCCCTTGATACAAAAACTCAAATATACTATACTTTCTAACATACTTCCTGGTACATGTTCCAACGTCTCCATGGTTGGAACCATATGACATGGCTACGTCTAAAATACTGACGGGGCTAAAACCATGAAACATGAGACCACTTTGTCACTAGCTATCCACTGGGGACTGTGTAGCGAGTCTAGGACCACAGGGGCGTCCAACCCGGGCCCTCCAGCTGCTGCAGGACTACATCTCCCATAATGCTCTTTCAGCTAAGGGGCTGGCTGAGGAGCATGGGAGATGTAGTCCTACAGCAGCTGGAGGGCCACAGGTTGGACGCCCCTGGCCTATAACATTATGGGCATATCGGCAGCGACAGACTTAGTGCATGAGCAAGACCGTTTGGCCTGACGTTACAGTATATCAAAAATGCTTATATAGATTTAACATAAAAGTGATGTTAATGATATAAAAATTGTTATTTAATAATATTTTATATAAAAATATATACTTTTGTAGATCTGTTGTTCCTTTGCCAACAGTGGCATTTATCCATCACATGACAATTAAATGTTCCCTGAAAAATGATAAATGAGGCAATAAATTACTTCTGAGTAGCCATTCAAGTAGTACCATCATTTATTTTAACCATTTAATATAATATATAATTTGTCAGTCACGCAAAATGGCAAATTTGATATTGTCACAAAATATGATACTTTCAAAAACAATGAATTAACAAAATAATTAACAGACAATACCCTGTTAAAAAATATGAATACATATTTTTTTTCCTTTATTTTTATTTAGAGATCATATTTTTAGTTACTTTTGTTTGTGAAAATAACCAAGATAGCCTCTTTATAAATATAATACCAAAAAAAAAATTACTTTTACAGCAGAAAAAAAAACTAATAATTGCTAAGGAGCCAATTAAATTCTGAAAGCGAGATGAAACCTTTCTTATTTCCCCTGGTGATTTTATGCTTTTAAACTGCTTTCCGTGTGAAAAAAAAAAAGAAAAAAAAAGAGAGAGAGAGAGAGAGAAAAGGGAGCGAGAGAGAAAATATAATTTCAGAAGCTGACAGAACTCATTGTTCGAGAAATTTTAAATTCAAAAAAGTTAATAAAGCCAAAGTATAAGATGAAGGGAATTTGCATTTCACAGATTAACAACATGTACAGCAAGAAAGGAGATCTGCCTTGCCTCAGGTGATAATTTAAGAAACCTTTTGCATATATTATTTAAAACTGCGCCCAGTTTGGCTGGGTAATAAAACAGACAGATAATGATTAGAAGGTCAGAGCTCCGGGGCACACAGCTTGGGCCCGAGCAAATACTAAACAATGATCCCACAAGCCTGGCTTGCTGAAGATTAGTCTAATTGCCCGCTGATGTTTTATATTTTGTTTTTTTCAGATTTTTATTTTTTATTTTTTTTTCTATTCTCTGGAACGCTAAGCAGGGTGGCGGTTGGAACGATTTGCTTTTTTTCCACAGCATCTTCGATAAGGAGGAAGTTAGTTTTAATACTCATTCTCATGCTAAAACTTTTTGAATTTCCTATGAAATTAGGATTTTTTTCTTTTTTCTTAAAAAAGTATTATTGCGTATAAAAAGTTCCGCCGTGCAATGATCATGCGTGCACGATTCTAATTGCTATCATGTGCATGCCCATTATACAGCGCTGCAGAATATGATGGCGCTATATTTATGAATTATTTTTATCTAAGGATGCCGTTATGCTAAGGAAAAATAATTCAAATAAAATTAGATTTTTTTTATTAAGAAGAAATAGAATGATTTTGCAATGAAAAAAGATGGATAATTAAGATTAAAATCTGAAACCTTAAATTGTGATCAGGGGCAGCCTGGGCTGGGAGGTGGAGGGGGGGCAATTGCCCTCTAGGCCACACATACCACTGGGCCGGTGAGCCGGTGTCTCATTGATCAGTCACAGTAACTGCACGGAGGGTCAGACATGAGCGCAGCCGCATGAACTTTGAGTCTGAGCGCCAGGATATGGCGTTGTTTCCCAGCGCTCAGACCCCGGCGATGTTTGAGGACCGCGAGGGAGCACCACAACACACCACTTACTGCTGGATAAGCCTACAAAGATAGCCAAGAGTGTGTGTGTGTGTGTGTGTGTGTACGTGTGAATACATGTGACTGCATATTTCAGTGTGTTTTAAGTGTGTGTATATAAATATGTATTGAAAAAAATATGGTAATGGTGCAGCCACTGGAAAAGATACTATTAATAAAACGGCAAAACTAAACGCTTATTCAGATTAGAAAATAAAAATTATATTAATATATATAGTAACATAGTAACATAGTAACATAGTTCATAAGGTTGAAAAAAGACCAAAGTCCATCAAGTTCAACCTATATACATATTGTGTCCCTACTGTGTTGATCCAGAGGAAGGCAAAAAACCCTTATGAAGCAGATGCCAATTGCCCCATACCAGGGGGAAAATTCCTTCCCGACTCCAAATATGGCAATCAGAATAAATCCCTGGATCAACGTTCTGTCCCTATTAATCTAATATCCATAACTTGTAATATTATTGCTTTCAAGAAACACGTCCAGGCTCCTTTTGAACTCTTTTATTGAGTTTACCATCACCACTTCCTCTGGCAGAGAGTTCCATAATCTCACCGCTCTTACTGTAAAGAACCCCCGTCTGTGCTGGTGTAGAAACCTTCTTTCCTCCAGCCGTAGAGGATGTCCCCTTGTTATAGATACAGTCCTGGGTATAAATAGGTCCTGGGAGTGATCTCTGTACTGTCCCCTTATATATTTATACATAGTTATTAAGTCCCCCCTAAGCCGTCTTTTTTCCAAACTAAATAACCCCAATTCTGATAATCTTTCTGGGTACTGTAGTCCTCCCATTCCCCTTATTACTCTGGTTGCCCGTCTTTGAACCCTCTCCAGCTCCACTATATCTTTCTTGTACACTGGTGCCCAGTACTGTACACAGTATTCCATGTGTGGTCTGACTAGTGACTTGTACAGGGGTAGAATTATTTCCTTGTCGTGGGCATCTATGCCCCTTTTGATGCACCCCATGATTTTATTTGCCTTAGCAGCAGCTGCCTGACACTGGTCGCTACAGGTAAATTTACTGTTAACTAAAACTCCTAAGTCCTTTTCCATGTCAGTCGTCCCCAGTGTTTTCCCATTTAATACATATTCCCAGCCTGGATTTTTCTTCCCCATGTGCATAACCTTACATTTATCTGTGTTGAACCTCATCTGCCACATCCCAGCCCAAGCCTCCAACCTATGCAGATCCATTTGTAATCGTGCGCTGTCCTCTATTGTGTTAACCACGTTACAGAGCTTAGTATCGTCTGCAAAGATTGATACTTTACTATGCAATCCCTCTACAAGGTCATTAATAAATATATTAAAAAGAATAGGACCCAAAACTGACCCCTGTGGTACCCCACTAGCAACAGTCACCCACTCAGAGTATGTACCATTAATAACCACCCTCTGTTTCCTATCACTGAGCCAGTTACTTACCCACATACACACATTCTCCCCCAGCCCAAGCATTCTCATTTTATGTACGAGCCTTTTATGTGGCACCGTATCAAATGCTTTGGAAAAATCAAGATATACGACATCCAGCGATTCACCCCGATCCAGTCTTGAGCTCACCTCCTCATAAAAGCTGATCAGGTTAGTTTGACAGGACCGATCCCTTGTAAACCCATGCTGATATGGAGTCATACACTTATTTTCATTGAGATTCTCCAAAATAGCATCTCTTAGGAAACCCTCAAACAGTTTACACACAACAGAAGTTAAACTAACAGGCCTATAATTCCCCGGGTCACTTTTTGTCCCCTTTTTGAATATTGGCACAACATTTGCTATGCGCCAGTCCTGGGGAACAGACTCTGTCACTATAGAGTCCTTGAATCTTAGAAATAGGGGTCTGTCTATTACATTACTTAACTCCCTTAGAACGCGGGGGTGAATGCCATCTGGACCTGGTGATTTGTCTATTTTGATTTTTTTTAGGCGGCACTGCACTTCTTCCTGGGTTAGACAGGCGACATGTACTGGGGCATTTATCTCATCCTGCTGTATATTACCTGGCATTTCATTTTCCTCTGTGAATACAGCAGAGAAGAATATATTTAATAGATTAGCTTTTTCCTGATCCCCGTCTATAACTTCTCCCTCATTACTTTTTAAGGGGCCAACGCTTTCATTGTTAACCTTTTTACTATTTATATAGTTAAAGAACATTTTGGGGTTTGTTTTACTCTCTTTGGCAATGAGTCTTTCTGTCTCCAATTTTGCTGCTTTTATCTGATTTTTACATATTTTATTTTTTTCCCGATAGCTTTTTAGTGCTTCCTCACTGCCTTCCTGTTTTAGTAGCTTAAATGCCTTTTTTTTGCCATTTATTGCCCCCTTTACATTTTTATTTATCCACATTGGTTTTCTCTTGTTCCTGACTCTTTTATTCCCATACGGTATGTACCTTTCACAGTGAGAATTTAAGATATTCTTAAAAATCTCCCATTGAGCGTCTGTACTCTTGTTTTTGAGGACATTTTCCCAATTTACAGTGTTAAGGGCTTCTCTTAGTTGATCAAACTTTGCCCTCCTAAAGTGCATAGTTCTTGTGGCTCCTCTAAGAGTTCCCTTATTGAAGGACAAGTTATAATGCATCATATTGTGATCACTATTTCCTAGATGTCCCCTGACCTGCACATTAGTTACTCTGTCAGGTCTGTTGGTTAATATTAAGTCCAGTAGGGCGCCCCCTCTGGTCGGGTCCTGTACCATTTGGGACAGATAATTATCCTTACTTATAGTCAGAAACCGGTTTCCTCTATGAGATTCACAGGTCTCTGTTTCCCAGTTTATGTCGGGATAGTTAAAGTCCCCCATAATAACCACCTCATCGTGATTAGCTGCCTTGTTTATTTGCTTTAATAATTGATCTTCTGCTGCTTCCATTATATTTGGTGGCTTATAGCAAACCCCGATCAGTATTTTATTATTTTTCTTTCCATATATTTCTACCCATAATGACTCCACATTATCATTTCCCTCACATATATTCTCCCGCAGTGTGGCCTTTAGGCTGGACTTTACATAAAGGCAAACTCCTCCCCCTTTTCGTTTTTTCCGATCCTTCCTGAATAGACTATACCCCTGTATGTTAACCGCCCAGTCATAGCTATCATCCAACCATGTCTCTGTTATACCCACTATGTCATAATTTTCTTCAGAAATTATTAACTCCAGTTCGTCAGTTTTATTGGTCAGACTTCTGGCATTAGTAAGCATACAATTTAGAGGTGTATGGTTTTTTTCCCTATGAAGCCTATCCCTATTAACTATTCTAACCCCTCCCTCTGCTCCACCCCCAGGTACATTTATAAGCCCCAGCTCTCTATCTACACTATCTTCCCCTTCTATATTGTAGTTTCCCTCCCCCCCTTTCCCTAGTTTAAACACTCCTCCACCCTTCTGACCATCTTCTCCCCAAGCACAGCTGCACCCTCCCCATTGAGGTGCAGCCCGTCCCTACCGTAGAGCCTGTATCCGACAGAGAAGTCGGCCCAGTTCTCCATGAACCCAAACCCCTCCTTCCTACACCAGCTTCTGAGCCACTTGTTTAGCTCCCTAATCTCCCGCTGCCTCTCTGGTGTGGCACGTGGTACAGGTAATATTTCAGAAAATACTACCTTGGAGGTCCTTGCCTTAAGCTTGCTACCTAAGTCCCTGAAATCATTTTTAAGGACACTCCGCCTCCCTCTCACTTTGTCATTGGTGCCAATGTGCACCATGACTGCTGGGTCTTCTCCAGCCCCTCCCAGTAATCTGTCAACCCGATCCGCGATGTGCCGAACTCGAGCGCCAGGCAGACAACACACTGTTCGGCGATCCCGGTCTTTGTGACAGATCGCCCTGTCTGTCCCCCTAATAATTGAGTCCCCCACTACCAGCACCTGTCTGGCCTGCCCTGCGCTCCTCCTTCCCTCCTTACTGGAGCAGACACCCCTCTGGTGGTCAGAGGCAGTGACTTGCTGCAGTACTGCTAACTCTGAACTAACATCCCCCTCATCTGCCAACCGGGCAAACTTGTTGGGGTGTGCTAGATCAGGACTAGCCTCCCTGGCGCTTTTCCCCCTACCCCGCCTTCTAACTGTAACCCAGCTAGCTGCCTGACTGTCCTGTACCTCCATCCCACTATCCTCCACCACCTCTACCTGCGAGAGAGCTTGCTCAGTGAGCAGCAGACTCCTCTCCAAGTTGTCAATAGATCTCAGTGTTGCCAGTTGCTCCTCCAGACTCAGGATTTGTGCTTCCAAATGAGCAACCCGCACACATCTCGCACAGCAATATGCACCCTCGAAGCGCTGCTCAAGGATTGCATACATTGAGCAAGATGTACACCTGACCGCATTGTCAAACATGGAGGACATCTTGGCAATGGGGATAGCTCCAATAACTGGCAAAAACAGACAGTAAGGCGCAAAATATATATAAATATATTATATGCAATCACAAGGATTTATACTTTACCCTCCTTCTTGCTTTTTAACTCCTTTTTGCTTTTTAACTCCTTCTTTGCTTGTAACTCCTCACTTAGAGATGTCACTTAGGAGATTCGCCCCAGCTCAGGATTCGCTTGTGTGTCCAAGCTAAATGCAACTGCAAAAGCCAAGCAGAACTCACAGAGGCCAAGCAGAACTCACATATAGTTCATCATTTATAGCTATAATTTTAATTTTCCATTCTGGAATTTCGAGTTTTGAGGGTACAGACTGCAGATTTCCATTTAAAAGTAATATCCTAATGCCCATACCTGGGAACTTCTGGGCTCCAGCTACCCGAAGCCTACTTGCGGGACCCAGCCAGGACTAGATATCACTACCTTGCTGTAAAAGGTGAGGATGACACTATTACCCTGTGGCAGATACTGGTTATAATCCACACAAAGGTTCCGGATCAGTTCTCGAAAGGGTGGAGGTCTTTTCTAACGGCTGACAGCTTGTGCTGATATCTTATCAAGACGTTGAAACCGGATCAGCTCCCACAACCTCTTCTTCAAACTGAGCTCCTCTTGCCCAGGAGGACTCTTCTACGCTTTGGAAACAAACATTCCCCGGGTCTGTCTTAGACTCTCCAGAGTGTCATCACTTTTTCTCCGCTTCCTCAAGATGTTGTGGAACAGTCTCTATAACACAGGCTGATCAGGATAAGGCAGTCCTGTGATACTCGGGACTGAATAGTCCATCAATAGTCCATCTAGTGACAGGGTTACACTGCCATGACAAGTGTAAAAAAAAAAAGTAAATTAGGCAACATGCTGCCAACTGAATACCTGGCCAGCATGCTGAAAAAGCCTTATCCTTGCTAAAACATGGAGGGATCTGTGTTTGTAACCATGGGTGTAAAATTACCGTGGCCCCCAACAGCTGGTCTTTGCCATCGTTGCCCCCAAACAACTTGTCTGTGCCTTTTTTGCCCGTGCCCTTCCCGTTCCAACATACAGTCTGGCAGACATATGTAAACATACACAAATGACACACTCCATCTTGCCCCACTTACACATACATGCTCACCCACAAACACCTACACATCCGTGGTCTCACACACACACACAATTACACATTCATGCTCACACACAATTACACATCCATGCTCACATACACAAGTTTTGTTTAGTTTAAACTATTCTGAGTTGGTATAAGAAGGGAAGAACAAGGGATCGCAGGGGTCACACCAGGGCCTCTAGAGGCATGGGCCCCGCAGCAAATACATAGATGCAAAGATTTATATCAATACATTTGTTACATAAAAATGGACAGAGTAGCTTTTGTGGACTTTGGACATCATAACCCCCAGTCAGAATGATGTGAGATTTAGAGATGTAGCCCTCAAAAAAAGGTGCGCTAGAGGAGCGAAAAAGTTCACATTTGTGGAAATGTAAATTTTCTACCCAGGTTTTGTTTCTTTTGCATAACTATAGAATTTCACCCCTTCTTATTTATGTCTACCCTGTACTATATTATATTATTAACCATCATAGGCTGCATGTGCAATCTGCATGTATATATCACTAGATTGATATGAAAAAAATGAAGGGCTTTGAGGAAAATTGATTTGTTTGTATACGGGGAAGTAATGGGGATTACTTCCGAATACCCATGAAACTTTCTATGCTCTTGGAAAACAGGGATATCAAAGGAGGATAGACATGGGTCTCAAACATGGAATAGTCCTCCTAAACAATGTCATAAGGTATGTTCTCCTTGTAATTTTTCTAGACGCACAACAAGAACCCAATGTCACATGGGGGAGGCATTCAGACTCAAAACTACGCTTCTTCCTTTTTTCCTCTTGAACAATCTGGACTAAGCCAGAGCCACCTATAAAGTCCGCTTTCTTAAACTCTCTAAATCTATATTTTGTATGCATTTCACAAACAAAAATTGTGTATTTGTTTCGATTTACAGTTCAAATAGTTACTTTTCCTACATATTAACTTTCCTGGACTTTTTTTTATTTTCTTTTTCATTTTTCTTAAATAAAAGGTCCATCGATTTATATTCCTTTGCCTGTTTACCCAATATGGTATCTGTATATTCCAAACTTTAAGTTACATGTATTTAATTATTCTCCTTATTCTGTATATTACATATTCATTTTCAGGTTGTCCCAAGCATGAGTAGCATCTTCAAATAAACATTTTCAGGCGGAATCTTTTGATTTGGTTTACATTCCTTTGACTATTGCCTCTAAACTTTTCGAGATGTCTTCTGGTCCCTTACGGGCTTCTCTTTTAATAATCCCTGAGGATACACTGAGCAAAATAGTTCTGTTCAACAAAGTGAAGTTCAAAAGAATTATCAGAGCCAATCATCTATCCTCGAGCGGTGCAACAATCTCTTGAGATAAGAAACTTGTGAATTTATATATATATATTTATTTTTTATTTTTTGGGGGGGGGGTTAGAACACTAGAAATCAAAACACTTCTCCAACATTCAATATTTTTGTTGTTATTAGTTTCGATTTCTCATAGGATCCGTACTTTGGAACTAAATTTCAGCACAACAAATAATTACTAAGAGAACGGCAACCACAGATAAACAAGAGATTCTGTCTGATGATAAGCAGAGAAACATAGTGTAGACTTGGGGAAAAAAAACTAAGAAAAACTTCAAACTTTTTTTCTCCAGACAGACTAGACTTTAAAGACACAGATATTATATTTCAAAAGAACGGGTCTATTAGAAAAGTGAAGCATTAATCACTTGATCATCAATTAAAATTCTGTAGCCATCTCACCCAGTGTCCCATCAGACAAATCTTGTTCAACCTTCTTCTCTATAGTACAATTTGTTAGCCCATTAAATAAATTATTTGTCCATGCTTCTTCTGGTACAACAGTTTTTTGAAGGTTTTTATTTTTTCGTAAGATTATTTATATTTTATATTTTTATCCTTTTACATAAATTTTTTTATTTCATTTTAATTTGGGTTTTTTTCATGTTACTACAACCATATGAAGTCAATCTTTAAATTTATTTAATTTATTTTATTTTTACTTAATTATTAGTATTAGTTTAATGCTTAGTTAACAATTCTTTTTTAAATAAAAATTTTCTCCTCGGCTATACTGAGAGGATATATTTTGTAATATTGTTAAAAATGTTATCGCAGTTTCAACATGTTCTCAGATCAACAGGGATCATGGGCAAGAACGTTTTTGAGGCTTCGGCAAGATCTTCTTATATAACTGTGCCTACCTACATAGATGGTATCAGGTCTAAAACGCAAGGCATCTCAATTGGTGTCATAGTGTATTTGTGGCTGTAAATGGGTGTTTGGTGGTTATTATTTATCTACACATGGTTCCACTGTAGAAGAATAGTAGCTTCTTTTTTTTGGAATCTCTTTACTGCTCTTTGATCAATAGAAGGGATTATTGAGTTGCCTTAGATGTATTTTGCCTGCCTACGTGGTGCCATCCACAATGTTTTTTGCAGTTTTCCTTTAGTCAATTATAGGTCATATGCCACACAAGGTGGAAACTATTGTGCTCTCAACAAAGATCCACAGTTCCAGTCCAGCAAAACCAACTTTTTCGTAACACTGTTGGCAATGTCATCAGTAACGTCCAGCTCTTTGTTAAGTTATCCGATCAGTCTATGTTTATTACTAAGAAGTGTATTATCAGGGAAGGAGGTCCAATGTCAAGTTCCATAACCTTCAAACCTGGGTGATTTGGTAATTACCAAAAACCTTTGGCAAAAGTTGTGGCAGTAGCTCAAACCAAGCTAAAGCTGACTAGTTTCTTGGCTTGTGATGTGCTTACCTCATGTGGTACGTATGCCAAGCATAGGATATTTAGAATATGCCAGTATAGCATAGGAAATAGAATAGTAGATGTTAAGGTTTTTTGGTGGAAACATCACTGGAATTATCTCTGCCTAGTGGTCTTAATTGGAAAGAGGTTGAGAAACAATGATACAAAGCAACACAACAGAAATATGTAAAAAATTATATGAGAGATTATTTTTGCCATATTTAGCGTCACTTTTCCTAGTGTTCATCTTCATAAAATATTACATGACGTGTATATGTTAAATTGTTTCATATATGTTGACTTCATGAGTACCAGGGTCAAGATGGCATCACTCTAATGTTGGTGGAAAGTTACAATTTCATACTTTTTCAAGTACTTTTATTGCATTCTTCTTTTGAGGCAATAAATTGCATTTTTGCATTTTTTCCCATTACGGGAGGTTAAGATGGCTGCCCCCATGATGTACACATAATGTGGTTTTATAATAGGTATATAATGTTTATTTTAATTTGGAAACAATGTTACATACATTTATTTAGTGCAAAGTTTTGTCAAATGTAGGATTTGGGAAAGAACAAATCCACTTTAAGTCCCGGGATAAATGAGAGATTAATAATAATAATAATAATACCTTGCTGGTACTGGAATACTTTCCCACTTGAAAACAATATTTGATTAGAATTTAGAATGCCCAACATGAAAATAACCTTTGCACGTGTTTCATTGAACTGGTTCTTTAACTATCATTTCTCTATGTGTCTGATGGAAAAGTGTCACATCTGCCATTTGGTGCGTGATGGGTCCAGCTTGATGGATACAAGAATTGGCACAGCATTGGAGTGTATTCAGAGCCATCACCCTACAGCTACCGAGCCGAGGCTGCTCAGACCTTTGCCAGCTCGACATTAGTTTGTTTCAGGGTGTATCGTCTCTAATCCAGAGGAATATCTGGGAATACTGAAAAAAAAGCAAAGGACTGACACAGATGTAAAACTCTCAGACCGAGGCCAGGATTTAATACTCATTGTCATACTCTTTTCTTTGAGCGCCATTACTTGGAGCTTAGCGTTTAATTAGCAAGTCATGAGTCATTCAGCTTATTATAATGATCCGAATTATTAAAATGAATTACATAGTTGGATAAACAAAAAGAGAGAAGGAATAAGATAGATAAACATGAGCTTTCAAACAGATGGATGTATGAGCATGTAGAAAGACAGACAGGGAGATAGAAAAGGAGGAATAAAGTTAAGGCCCAGGTTCACCATTGTAAATAAAGTGGTAATTGTCTGACTGTAACCAGTGGCTGACCTTCAGAGACCAGACTAACTGAAGGGAGCATGAGAATGTATGTGAAACTGTTTGTGTGTGAGCATGAATGTGTATGATGTGAGGATGAATGTGTATGTGTCAGTGCGTGTAAGTATGAGGGTGTAAGTGCGTGCTAGTGAGTAAGTGTGTGTATTGCCAAGATTGTGTAAGTCTGTTAAAATGTGAGAGCGTGTGTAAAAATGTGTGCCAGTGCATATGCTCCTCTTCTGGAGGAGTGTTTTTTTGAGAATTGGGGCTAGCTACACATAGAGCCAGTCTAGCCACTGAAGGGACATGGCTAGCACTGCGAGGGATGGAGTTAGCCATAGACTAGTAGCATTAAATCGGTTGTAAGAGGGAGGGAAAATAGGTGGGGCAGGGCCATGGCTAAATGCCATGGCCCTGCCCAGAAGAAGTATCAGAGTGACCTGGAGACCCAGGCAGATGGAGACTCCGGGTCAAACCAGGTAAGATGACAACCCTTTTGTCCTTTGTAGAATACATCCCCTGGACATCTGGCAGCCCCTAGAAGCTTTTTCTTTTGCTCGTTGTTGCCTCTTAATGTGAGGATTAAGGGCCCTATTGTCCCCTGAGGTGCCTGAGTTTGGCCAACCCCAACTATTTTTCAGGAATGTCATGGTAATTCTATTCCTGATGATAGTTTCATGACTTGGTCTTGGGTCCTTAACTTTTATAACTCAGAGTTACTAAATAATGAAGAGTCTAAATATTAACAGACAGTTGTAAACTAGTCGTATGAATGACACATTTGAGTAGTGTTGGTTCAAACAAAACTGGGGGGACTCCCTTGGGAGTCAAACAAATGTTTCTATGGCTAAACATCTGCATTTGCGTAAGTCACGCACGTTGTGTTCCTGGAGAACCATGATTTCTTCTACCCCTTCGGTATTAGCTCCTGTGGGAAGCGCCTTAAAAGTACCTTTCCGAGCCTTAGAAACCGTGTGACCGCATATTACTTTTACTTGCGCAACAATACAAGGTAGATTCTTTAATATGAAAGCAAAGTATCTCCCGTTCTAAAGAGAAA
The DNA here is from genome assembly GCA_029215755.1 of Spea hammondii. Lineage (NCBI taxonomy): Eukaryota > Metazoa > Chordata > Amphibia > Anura > Pelobatidae > Spea > Spea hammondii. Next base: position 125,744,815 of record JARDYJ010000003.1, read on the forward strand.
AAAAATGTCACAAGAGATTATCTTAAAATGTATGAAAAACTGTGCAACTGTGCAATTAGATAACCTAATTTAACCGCTTTGAGCAAAGATGACAACAGAAATAAATCAGTAATTAATCCTTTCCCTTCCTTTAAGGCCCACAGCACATTGCAGAGACTCGGCAAATAATTAGCACGGTTTGAGAAACAATTCTTATTGCCGTTATAAAGTAACATTTATGTTTCAGGGACCGGCGGAACGGACACGGTTCCCCCGGCAGTCTCGTGACATGGGTTTGGGTAGAGACTGTCCATAACTACTTGATGCTATGGCATTTATGAGGTTAAAATGGGTTCTCCACCCTGAGGAACACTCCAGTCCCATAACTTCTGCACCCCTCTTCCATAGGCCTACCTACTCTGCCTTACTTGGTTATTGACCTCGTTTAGGATAGACTTAGACCTTTCCCAAACCAGCTTAAATTCCTTTACTGTAGAAACCCCAACAACTTCTGCTGGAAGGTCATTCAATGTATCCACCATCATCGTTTTGTACAGAAATCCTTGCAGAATGAACACAAACCAGTTCCTTGAGGTCCGTAGCTCAGTCATTATATATCAAAACTGCTTATTCTGTGGATCAAATCTCCTTCTTTCAGTTTTCAGCTTTCTTTTTAGCCCGAGTGAGGATTACCATATGCCATTGAACTTTTAGTGATGGAGCTGACATGGCAACTTACTTTAAAGACAGGAGGGGTTGTGTTACACATGAGATACAATAATTAAGTGTTAAGTGGATATCCAACTCCTTTATTCTTGACTCATCTGTCAACGCGAAGAAACCACAACTGTCGAAGTGTCCAAGGTCCGATCTGCGAGGTACGAGTCTCAGTTCAATGAAAGTAAATAGAGGCTTTGCAATGGATGAGCTAAATTTACCACATGAATACGAATCAGCGTAGTCTGAGTGTTCCATGTGGTTTTTTTTTTCTCTTCTTCTTTTTCTTTTTTCAAAAGGAATTTTCTACCCCGGGCCAGAAGCCTTTGTGTCAGGGAGACTGTCTCTTCTCCAGGCTCAAAGGCTGTCAGAAATGACTGAGAATTGAAACACTTTCTGATGTTGATGAGGTCAAAAGAAGCAGAACTGCAAATTATCATTCGCGTTCGTCAGCACCGAGCAATGGACATATATACGCGAGACCAGAAGTTTAAAAATGTGGAGCACATATTTCGCTGCCGCGCTTAGAAATATAGAAGCATCGAATCTGACGGCGAGGAAGAACCATTCGGCCCTTCTGAGTCTTTACAGCAGGAAAAACTGGGGACTAAACCCTTAATCAGTCGTTGGTCTCGACTTAGACTCGGGAGCCATATGCCTGTCCCATGTATGCTTTAATGTCCTTACTGTATTAGCCTATACCACATCTAACGGGAGGCTCTTCCACTTGTCTATCAACCAGAGGTAAAACGTCCTGTCATCTAACATACATAAAAGCACCTAAAATGGAAACATAGCGATATGCAACACAAGTGGTCATCTAACAGAGTCTGTAGTAAGTGGACGTTTATTACGACTTAGTTGTGTAAGCCTTTGGGACCGAACAGATCTCCTTTTCAGCTAAATCGTATCTTAAATCTTTTTTCTGCATTGGCCCAATAACATGTCATTTTGGACTCAAGACGCAATGTATAGATGGCATCAGTTTTCATCATTGGTGTCTACTTCTGGGACTCCTCTTTCTTCTTGGACTTGATTTTAATTCCTTCCTATGAATGAAGACCATACACAATTTAAGTGGCCCGTCTTTGAATTACTTCTAATTTATTTTTCGTCTTTCCGATGCCGTGGTCTCCAGGACTGGTCACCGTCTACTAAACAGTGATCTAAGTCGCATTCTTACAACTTTTTTCCTGCTATTTACCTCTTTTTATACAACCTAACATCCTAATGGCTTCTCCTACTGCTTTCCGCCAGTGCCTTCTCCCAGCTCCTTCTTCTGATATAATTATCAGCATTAAGCCTTTAATCAGGAGTGGGTACTATTTCAATAGATCAACAGGTTTTAATAGGTTTTATTATTATTTTTACTGTAATTATTAGTGTTAGCATTATTTTGTGCGAATTTACTTGACGTGTCCAAATGAGAGGGATTAACAAAATTGTGACGCATTTGAAACATTCCATTTACATTTTTGAAAGGTCTACCATGTCCTCTCCTCAAAGGAACTTTTGTTCATGAATTTTTGTCATGTCCAAAACCCATGTGACAAATTCCTTTTTTTCGGAGACTGACGTCAGACTAGCGACAGTAGATTTTAGTTTGTGAAAGATTGAAAATTTGCAGAATTTTTGAGGACTCATTGAAGAACGTTTTAGAATCTTAGTAGAAAGTGAAGTATTTTTTTTTATTTAGTATTAGAAAAGTTAGCACAAGCTACAATGTAGAATTCCATTTTAATTCACGGTGTTAGTGAGTTGGTAAAAATTTTTTATTTCCAAAAGTAAAGTTGGAGTGGATGTTTATTGATCGTGGATTTGGCCACCACTCATAGCTCATAACTCATAACGTGAGATACAGGAAATTTTAAGAAGAAATGGTGTGTGATTTGGGGTTGGGGTCCAGCACCTTGGACAATCTTCATGTTAAGTAAATAAAATCTCCTTGGATATTGCCGTATGGGGGACTCGACTGGGCTTAGAAGACAGGCACATATAAGAGCATCCTTGGTGGCTGAGCTCTTACCCGTTGGGCGATATTTAGGGACACAAGGTCACCCTCCTGATTTTGTGAGGGCATTTTTTAATAATTCCTCTATGTTGTATGAGCCCTTTTTACCTAATGTATCAATTTTGTGAGACTCTTTGACTTTATGGACTGTAAGAAGCGCTGCGGGGATCGTTGGTGCTATATAAATAAAAACATAACAACAATAATAATAATAATAATTTTTCATAATATAAATGCGTACTATGTTAGATTACCCAGTTATATCTCTGTTTGGACAACATTACAGAAACTATATCAATTCATCATAAGGCTAGTTCCTTGCAGCCAATCACAACTAAGCCTAGTTTTATACACATATCATAGGATAGCTAGAATTCTACAATTTTTATAAGCAACATAAAAACATTTGTTGTCATTATTACTTTAAATGAAAAGTATTTGCTTGAGTCTGCTAAGATGTTACTTATGTCTACTTATTACGTATTTTTTATAATACATCATTTAAAATAATGTGCAATCTGATCAGCACCCAAAATTATAAAAAGAAAGCTAGCAGAGGACGGTTTCAATCCATCGATCTCTGGGTTATGGGCCCATAAACAAGTAATTAGAAAACAAAGGAAGTGTTTTAAATAACATGATAGAAAATAATAATAATTATAATAATAATAATATGTATTATTATTTAATAATAATTATTATTAGATTTTAACATATATATATATGTTAAAAATAATATTATTATTATTAGTAGTAGTAGTAGTAGTATCATATTTTATATATATATATAACTTTATATAAATATATATATTTTTTGACGAATTATATCATTATTAATAAAATAGATTATCTTTCCCACCTAGTAGTGATTATTGTTGATCTATCCCGTGTAGCACAATGGATAGTGTAACAATTTGTCTCCCTTTTTGACACAGAACAGAAGCTTCTTCCAAGATCAAAAGAAAGTGTGATCTCATACTTATCCCGACTTGAATCTCGCTTGTACCTACAGACAGGGGACAGATAACTCTGTCAAACGTCAGCCCTTGTCCAAATCCCATCCAGTTAGGAATGTGAACAAAGACATTTAATATTCAGATATTCCCAAATATTTTTTTACTGTGTATTTTAGTCCAATGGAATTTGGAAAATGAAACATATTCTGCAGGCTGAAATATAATTTCAAGCTATAATTCCTTGTCATTTCAATTAGTCTCACAGTTTTTTGTATGTCCTTAGTCTCACCAAATGCTCGGCTCTCCGGCCCACTGCCAAAGGCAAGAAGTAAGGAACAAAGCATTCGCGAGCTTATGAGAAAGGTGAAACCACAAAAGCGAAAGTTAATGGCCAATCGCCGGCCTCGGATTTGTCTCTCGTTGAGGGGGGGGATGAAGGTATAACTGCATCCATTAGTGCAATATATCAGATCTTCTACTTCTAGCATCACAATAGACATCCAAAGAATAATTAGAACCCCCCGCCCATTATCTGTGCTTTTCTGTGACATGTTTTCTTTTATCATAAGAAGAAGAAGAAAGGAGTTTCATGATGTTTCATCATCATTGGGTTTCCTTTGAAAAAATAATGATTATTTTTCATGTGTTGTTAACTAAACGTTAAAAACGAGCAGGCTAGATGGGCCGAAGGGTTCTTATCTGTTTCTGTTTAATTAAAGCTGACCTGTCGTTGACTTGATATTTAATGATAGTTCATTAAAGGGCTGACTTTTTTTCAGATAATATGAATAAAAGATGTATGCATATGTGTTCAAAAACTTTGTTCTACTCCCTGTATTAAACACTAAAAAAACCCCAAAAGGGTTAAATGAGTAGCCAAATAGGAAGGAAGGGCTGGGAAACACCTTCTTCTTATGGTTGAACCCAATGGACGTTCCGTCATTTTTTACAGTATTGGTTACTGTGGTAGGAGACGTGGAATCTGGTTACAATATTATCTAGAGTTACGACAGATCCACTTTTGATATTACGTGATTGATTTGTAATACAGAGAACTTGTCATCACTAATAGGAAGAAGGGATAGATAGATAGATAGATAGATAGATAGATAGATAGATAGATAGATAGATAGTATCTATTATTATCTATTAACAATGACAGTAATCTAGTAATAAAATATTCATGGCCCGCACAATAAGGTGTTCGAGGTTTCCGGGTACAACCTGTAGATGCTCAAATACACATATGAAACTGGAGCCCTTACATTTCTTTTGATGTCAATTGATAAAAGTCCCCGACAGTGATCCAGCCGTCATTCTACCTTTTGTGTTAATAAACCATGTTTTGTTTTGATCCCTTTCAAATACTTCAAAAACTGTTGGTTTCACGACTATAGACAACAGGATGGGACCCATTCCTTTTTTTTTTGCTTGATGGAATTGAGGTTGTCTCTGACATTAATGGTAGTTACAGGGCTTGGCATGGAATGAGAGTGAAAGTAATATAGTCAGGCAGGGAAATAGTATAGGTAGGGAAGTGTGTAAGGTCACTCCTAAATGGCCCTGAACTGGCCATCTGGGACTCCGAGCAAATGCCTGGTTGGCTGCTGGCTGACGTGAGCATAAAAACGTATACTTATCCAGCTGTCGCCAGTGCTTAGGTCATCAGGATGCCAGGGCCGCCACGCCAAGGTTTTTAGCATTTGGTTTCCGTAATGGTAACCGACACCAACATGTTCAATACACTATAAAGAGAAATCATACACATGGAGGTATTCTACTATTAGACTTTGGTTGGTCAGGCTACTCAGATGTTCTCCTTTCACATACCCTCCTGGCTGAGATGTCTTCAAAGGCACCAAGAAACATGGTACAAAGTGGTAAAGCACTTCAGTTGATTAAGTATTAGCAAATGATCGGGTTATGATTATATTCTGTAGAGCTATTACAATAGGAGGACAATGGGGCCGAACATTGACTCAGGTTAAGACATACTGGTACAAAAAAACATAAGAGAGTCCTGCTCTTTCAAGCTTACAAGCCACTATTTCGAAACAGTACCCCTCATCTTTTCATGAGTCCTTTTCTATATATTAGCATTGGTTATAATTCCTGCTTAGTAAATAATACAGTGTCCGTGGTTTATCTTTCGGATTTATGACATTGTTTTTTTTCTATGTTATAAGGCATGTGTTTTGGTTTGTTTTTTTTGTTTTTTTTTCATGTCGCTCATGTGTAAATATATTTTATACCATAATTTTTTTCATCAAACGAAGTTGTTTCCATAATGTGAAAACCCCACAAAATTGCCCCGAGTAAGATTCACTGAGTGTATTACCTAATATTGAAGCACTGATAGAGCCTTAGCGAGATCTAAGTACTCTCAAAACAAAATTGCATGGCTTTTATTTAAGAAGGAAAAAAAAGAAAGAAAATAAAAAAAAAACAACAAACAAACAATGTTCCGGGTAGATTAACCATCCTTCAGCTTATGTCTCCTGCCTGGAGCCCCTTTGGGACGTTGATGTCCTTGAAAGAATAGCATAAGGAAATGCCAGGGGCCAATTGCTGATATTATCATTCACACATCAAATTTGTTATACTACTTTATCAGTCACAGGGAAAGCAATTATAGTGCAGTTCAATTTTACGCTCAATGGTTGAACCGGGGATCAAACTCGGTCTTTCCGTTGAAAAAAAGCTTTAACCTTTTTTATTAGTTATTTACAATAACAAAGCAACACCTTCCCCGAGACCAGCGGCGTACGGTCCAATTTTTTTTTTTAAGTGGGTCGGCAAAATGCAGATGACAAAGGTGACAAAAACTAATTATAGGAAGCCGTTAAAAAAAATTTAGGAACGATTTAGGTACTATTATTATAAACTGTTTCAATAAAAAAGACCTACTGGATGGCCTGACTGTTCTTGGTGGAAAAGGGATTGGGTTGGGTCTTTCCATTCCTTTGTAGAGTAAGAAGCGGATGGAAGATCTGTAGGTCATTGGATAAAGAGAGCTTTTGGGATTTTGTCACCAGGAGACAGCATATTTCAACGGGTTTAGGTAGAAGAGTTTTGAGAACTTCATCGATGAGGAAAAGTGTTTTGAGAGTTGAGAGATCTTGATTTGCATGGCAGGAACGGCAAGCTAGTTTGTTTAATTTCTTCATTAATGGTGCAGTTTATCTCTTGAAGGTCAACAGGAACTCACCACCATCTTTAGAGCCTATTCATGCTTCTGTAAGTCAACGAGTTGAGTTCCACGATCTTAATTACATGATCTTTGATTGGTTACGTAAAAGATCATCACCACATTTAGACTTTTATTGAGAGAACAAAATACCTGTTCACATATTCATAGGTTGTGGACAGAGGCATGGGTGCTGCCATGTCATCCCACATCACATTAATGATCAAACTGGAGCAAGCAATAAATCATATCCCCTAACACAATGATGAGTCTTGCTGATCATATCTGCATTTTTGGATTTTGCTGGGGTTTCCAGACTGCCTATATATTTAGATTACTCAATCACCTTGCCTTGTCTTGTTCAAGTAGCTGTTGGTTCTCGGTGCTTAACTAGCTTCTAAAATGGGGCAAAAATGTATAATTCTCAAAAATATGGCTTCATCCCCTATGAACTCATTTAGGACTACTCTTCTGCGTGTTACCTATGAACCCGCAATATCCGTATCCAATGGTGATAACCCATAGCTTGTTTTTTTGTCAATTATTTTTTCAAATAAGGGAGTTTTTTACCACAAGGAACCTCGAATCTATGACAAAAAAGTTGGAAAATAAGCAAATCAATTAGTTTTGTGTCCTGATCTCTGAGGAGGAGCAGATTAACAACAGGGGGAAGAGAGGAAGGGTAATCATGCAGACGTTAAGAGCAGGTAGTGAAGATGGCTGCTCCCATGTATACTCACATGTAGGTTTGTAGTGTAGTGAACTGTAAAATATATAATTTGGGAAAGTGTCAGAGCTTTAACTACCCCCCAAATATCCTATAAAACAATAATTGTTTCATTAAATATTTTTTTCATTACTATTTCTGATATCGTGATCAATTGATTTATTGAGATGACGAATTGATTTTTATGATGTTTGTTCTGTATTGGCTTGTCTTTGTACGTTTTTTGTATTTTTTTTACTTTTTTATATTTAAATTTTGTTCTTAAAAATGTCTTAAAAAACGTCTCTTAAGATGGCGTTAGCCCTGTGGTTAAAGACGGATTTTCCAGTCCATCCAGCAAACCTGTCATGTGGATTCAACGTTTGCTGTGCGTAGAAGGAGCTCCTTTTGGTTCCATTCATGTTGAAAGTAGGTGAATAGGTCAATGACTTGAGGTATCAAGTAATCCTCATGGTATCAAATTAATGTTTACCATAGGAAATCCAACCAATAAAATCCAGGGTCGGATAGAACATTTAGATTGCGCGTGAATTTCGAATTCTAGCCTACAGAAATATTTTTGCATTTTTTTTTACTTTAGTGACTTCCAATTGTAGTGAGCTGAGAAGCTTCACTGGGGATAACGTAAAGATTGCAACATTTCATTTTTAAAATAATATAGAAAAAAAAATACACGGTGTCCGTTCTTCACAATGGGATCGTTTTTTCCTTATTAAAACGAAAAGCATTATTACTTACAAATATTTCATCAAATAAATTAATTTATCAAATTTATCAGGATTCAAAGAACATAAACTTTCTTGTTCTTTGTGTATTAAGAATTTGGTAAAACAAGAAAAGGAGTAACAAAAAGAATGTCTTTCTTACGCTCTAGGAGTATCATAGAATCAGTGATTTTGCTTTTTTAGTAGACATACACCATTTCACCAAAAGTTTTTGTTTTTTTAGCAATTTTTTGTAGGTAAGTTGTAGGTTATCCATTTTTTGCAAGATCTTAGGGTTTTTGTGAATACGTCTTGCACTTGCTAACAAAGTTTTACTTTTTTCTTAACTTTAAGATGTTTCAGTAGGGGTTCCAAGGTTTCCTTGAGATTATATGCCTAGGTAGAAGTTATCGTTTGCCCAATCTATTTAATTTGGGATGTTCTTTTTGTATCTTACCTCCCTACCTGACTCTCAGCGCCATGATCATGCATCGTATTTTAACCTTTGCCTTTAAAAAACACTTTTTATATCAATTTCTGCATTCATTCAGGAGTATCAAAGCTTATTTCACAAATGACTTTACCTCCAATATTAAACACTGTATATTTGGAATAGATATGGAGATCCTGACCCAATTCTGTAAGGTGATTGGACAGCCTGGACTTTTCTTTGATGGATTTATGCGGGGGGAAAAAAGCCAATACTAAATTCTTAAAAGTTTGTATGAACTATGAAACTTCCTGAAAAAGTTAAAAACAAAAGTTCTTTATTTACGTCAGACTCGACTTAATTTCGCTTCTGTGGAAGCGGCTTGGAGACCCGGGGTAAGCAGAGCCTTAACCAGAGACTCCGGGTCAAACGCGGAGGGTTCATATATCTAAACATTTGTCATTCATTTCAGAAAATTATTAAAATAATAACATAACAAAATGAAACAAATATAAAAACTACCTTCTTTGCGCAGAAATTCTTTAAAATGACTAACATCTGCTGCATTCAAGCGCAGATAATTCATTTAGCTCAAAGCTTAACTAATAGGTTTCCACAAAGCTACTACCAATAACCTCCTGTTGACTTAACATTGCTTTTTACTTTGGAATGTCAGAGTTAAGTGATTGATGTTGTTTTTATTTCTTTCATTTATTAACGACATTTGATTAATATGTTGTGTTCCTGAGACCCTTTCCAAGTCACTTTAATTGAGAATTTTAGGATATTCCTACGGAAATTTTACAGTCTTGGATCAATTATTCCAATATGATCATGTTTGTCCTTGAAAAACATACAAGAGCAATTTGAATTATTAGCATTTAAAAGCAAATACATTATTATTCATGCAAATAATCTAAATAATAATTATCTGGGGGGTTTTTTGGTTAATTTTTGAAAATCCCTTATATAATTGTGTTTGAATTTTTGCTTCATGTTAAGTGAAATTCATGATTGAAGAGGTTGTGATATTTAAGCCATTAATTATAAGAGGGATACATTATAATTAAATAATGGAATTTAAAAATAAACTCGCCCAATTAAAATAAAATGATTGCATAATAAATATTTAATTTCCTTGTGTTGCACATTTTTAATTCTGCCTGTTTTGTGTTTTGGAAAGTGGTTTAACAATATATAAATGTCTAAAAGTAGGTGTTAATTATACTTATTTTTGAATAATTGCATGTTTAATTGAATTCTAGCATACTGACATCTACATGTTTCAGATTTTATTACAGTTTGTAAAGTACCCATTTAATCACTTAATTATGGTTATGATTATGATTAAGCATAAACCTTGACATGGTTCTTACTTTGAAATTTCTTAAATATAAAAATAATTTTGTTAAACAATATAAGCAATTGTTTTATTATACTTGGCTTTTTGACAAAGGGCAACAGCAAAAGAGGCAGAGGTTAAGCCAATATTAGACACTCTCCAAACTTGTGTCCTTGAAATATAATATTATTTATACTATGGCAGCACGCTAGTCACTACGAGGGTCAATAGTAAGAACGAATTAAATGCATACGCTAGGAACATAGTGTGGTTTTTTTTGGAGCCCAAGGTCAGGCACTGATGTTGGACGAGACGCCCGCTCACATTCTCCATTCCAGTTCGTTCTAAAGGTGTTCAATGGGGTTGAGGTCAGGGCTCTGTCACGTTCTCCCAACCCCAACTCATCCAACGATGTCTTTATGGAGCTTGCTTTGTGCGTTGGGGCGCAGCCATGCTGGAATAGAGGAGGGTCTTCCCCAAACTGTCCCCACAAAGTTGGAAGCAGAGCATTGTCCAAAATCTTGCGGTATGCTGAAGAATTAAGATTTTCCTTTACTGGAAGTAAGGGGCCCAAACCCTGGTTTCAACAATTAAGTTGTCCATATAGCGGTGCACAAAATCTTGTGGAAAGCCTTTCCAGAAGAGTGGAAGCTGTGAATGGCAGACCAACTTCATATTAGTGTCTATGTATTGCTAATGTGATGTCATCAAAGTCCCTGTTTGTGTAATGCCAGGTGTCCCAATACTTTTGTCCACATAGTATATATGTACCGTATTGGCCCGAATATAGGTCGCACTTTTCCCCCCCACTTTTAAGTCTTTAAAGTGGGGGTGCGGCCTATATTTGTGGTCTAGCGCCTGACGCCCGGGGCAGGCAGCAGGGTTAGGATACAGATCCCCCGCAGTGGTGCAGGGGACCCGTATCCTACTCTCTGATACGCTCAGACAGCCTCCCCTGCCGGCACTTTCCACGGGGGGAGTGCCGGCACGGGAGATTGTCTAAGCGCATCGCGCAGACGTTCACTGGCTGCAGCGATGAGCGGGAAACAACCTCCGCTGCCGGCACGTCTGCACGATGTGCTTTAACAATCTCCCTTGCCGGGAATTCCCACAGGGGGAGTCCCGGCAAAGGAGATTGTTAAAGCACATCGTGCGGATGAGCCAGCAGTGGAGGTTGTTTGCGCTTGCATCGCCGCAGCCGGTGAACGTCCGCACGATGCGTTTTACCTCTGCCCCCAAGACCTACCAGACCAGACTCCCGGGTGTCTTGCGGGGCCCGCGGGGGACATCTATGCAATAGGCGTATACAACTTCCGGTGCCAGCACTTCCGCTGAGTGCCGGCACCGGGAGTTGTATACGCGTATTGCGTAGATGTCCCCCTCCGGCCCCGCAAGACACACGGGAGTCTGCTCTGGTAAGTCGGGGGGGGGCAGAGTGGCAGCATATCTCGAGGGGGGGGCAGAGTGGCAGCATATCTCGAGGGGGGGGCAGAGTGGCAGCATATCTCGAGGGGGGGCAGAGTGGCAGCATATCTCGAGGGGGGCAGAGTGGCAGCATATCTCGAGGGGGGGCAGAGTGGCAGCATATCTCGAGGGGGGAGGACAGAGTGGCAGCATATCTCCAGGGGGGAGGACAGAGTGGCAGCATATCTCGGTTGTGTGGGGGACAGAGTGACAGCATATCTATTACAAAACTTTTTCTTTAAAAAAGCACCAAACTTTTAGGGTGTGGCCTATATCCGAGCCAATACGGTATATATATTCTAAAATTTAGACACCAGAAGGTGTCCTTATGCTTGCGTAACTTGTCTGTTACGTGAGACTTAATAGTTTTTTAATGATTTTTTATAATAACACATGGCTCATGCATCACTTTGTTTTCTTTTAGATCCCCTACTCAATCTGTATTTCTTTTTAGGATTTTTTTGTAAAAATTACGCTGGATGTCCTAGTTCCTTCTGTGCTTAGAGACTCCCAACATGCGTATCTTGCAATGCCGCGGAGGTACTACCTGTAACAGACGATGGACCCCCATTTTAGGAAGATTATTGGAACTGCAATTTTATATTGACTTGCAGGGGTTAACTTCTAACATTTTGTATTTTAACCCCCTTGTTTCCATTTGTATGTGTATTAAGAATGGATCACTCTTTAGTGTACGTTTAAGTCTTATTTTCCTAATGCTTTTACCTCGATTGCGCATTTGTTATTATTGTCCGTGTGAGAAGGTTAGTCTAGTGTTGGGGTCGTCAACGTAACCTCTTGGCGTTGTGTTTTGTGTTAATTTTGTTAATCTCTCTCTCCTTCCTGTTGTATGTCAACTCCCTTCCCCTAGTAAATTGGCAATATAGACTATGTCCGTTTCCATCAAGGTAGGGTATCATGACTGGTCATACAGTTCTTTTGGGAGATTATTCCCTGGAAGGACCCTGAGATCTGGAGCGGCTACTCATCTTGTAGCTGACATAAGCAAGGGCCAGGGATGCCCCGGTAGACCCCGGTTCTTGTTACGCTAACATTCTAGCCAGACCCCTCCAACTCCACTTTAGCTACTGGTCATTCTAAGTGGACCTAATTATCATCGACCAAGATTTCGGGTCAATGACAAATCAAACTCTACATCGTTTGGGAAGGGAAAAAAAAATATTTTCCCTTATTTGTACCGGATGGCCTACCTTTTGTAACATTAAATCAATACTATATAATATAGAAAAATCAAGAAAACCATCAAATAATTTACTTAAACTTCCGTGTCTCTAGAATTTCAATATCAATCTGGAAATTGATGCAAAAATCCTATAGAATAATCACTTTTAGGAAATTTTAATTTGAGATAATTGTAAGTTTTCCCGATAAATACAATCTTAAGAATATTTAAAAATGTGAAGATTTTTAAAAAAAAATTTTTCCAGTTGAAGCTACTTTCACCTTTTTTTTTTAGTAAAAATGTTAACAATTTCACTTTGTTGTTTCAACTTCTAACTTGTTCTGCAAGAGGAAGACATTTTTCAGTGATATTATTTATAAGCAATAAGACAGCTCATAAATATGGAGAAACTCAAAGGGACGCAGACATATCTCACATTTAAAAACTTGATTTCGTAACCTGTTATGTCCCTCTGATTCAATCATTTGTTAGATAATTTATGACTCGAGAGTGAGTGTGTATGAATAAAGAATAAAAAAACCCACTATAAAACCTCTAGTAATTCATTGCCATTCATGTTGTCAATCTTTCCACTATTTATAATATTAATAATGATAATATATATAATATTTATAATATAAAATAATATATACTATTATAATAATATGAATAGTAGAAAACTGTAATATCTACACTTAATTTAAAAGAACACTTGCGCTTCTTTTTTTGTAAACTTTTTCATTGAGTAATAAGTTAGGAATCTGCTCGTTTTTCCACGCACGTATCTGAAGACACGGTGGACTGTAGCTTATTGATGTAAAATATATTTTAACCCCTTAAGGACAATGGGCGGTCCCTAAACCCATTGAAAACAATGCATTTTGAGCCCGTACATGTACGGGCTTTGTCATTAAGGGGTTAAATAGATAATAGATAATATTATCTTAGATAATAAATCCATGGCTCGTCTTTAACAGCTACTGCGGTAATGATGCACAGATACTTTAGTGACTTCTAAACGGATCTGTCGCCCTAACTTTTTGAAGCTTAACTCAAGCTGCCATTATTCTTCTACACCCCCAGTTCAAATCTGCCACCTTGACCATAGATAGGAGTACAGGGGTACACAAGGCCTTCCCTATAGGAGGTGCAGGACCGAGGCAGAAAAACCTATTTATTGGATATCGTTCCCTGAAATGATCCCATGTGTAGATCCCTTCACCACAAGTCAAATGTCTCCTTGTGTGGCTCCAATCCCGTCCACGAGGTCCAATTCTCTCTAAGGGAAAGGTAGCCCCCCAAATACATGTTAACTGGCCAAGACGATCTATGAGTAAAAAAAAATGGTGCATCCATTGGATTTGTATGTTGACTGAAGGAATCTGACAAAATCTGGGGCTCCATGAGTTGTCTGTTCATCGCCCTAAAATACTTGAATTATACATGTGATCCATTAACCATGATAATAAATATAAAACTGTGTTATAGGGAGCCTTGTGTATTAAATGTGACAATAACTAAAACATGAGGATTGGTTCGAGGTCCGGTTGTATTACTTTGTTTTTAACCCCTTAAGCACAATGGAACCCATTGAAAACGATGTATTTGAGCCCATACATGTACGGGATTATCATTAAGGGGTTAATCTGGTACTAGAAAATGTCAATTTTTCCTGCTGTAAAGACTCTTTATCAGTCGTTGGTGTTGTCTTGGATTCAGGAGCCGTATGCATATCCCCATGCATGTTTATTAAACTACCACTTCTGATGTAAGGCTAATCCACTTATGTACGATTCTCTAAGTAAAGTAAAACTTTTTTTTTTTACATTTAATCTCTTAATATTTTTCCTCTTTGAAATAAACTTCCCTCCCGCACTAAGTAATTACGTTGATGTGTTTAGCACTTATGTAGTAAACTGAAAGTGTCTTGTGACCACTCGTCCACCGTATTGGTATTTTAATTGTATTCCACCTATGGGTATATATTTTACATGTTTATTGAAGAAAAAGAAAAAAAAAAAAAAAAAAAAGGTACACCACTTTTTGCACTTGAAACTCTTTGATGTGGATTATCGGACAGCGTGCATTTATCTGGTTTAAGTCTGACAAGGTAACAAATGGACAGGTGTCTTTTTCATTTATTATGTTCTTGTCTGTGATCGCTCACCTTTGCATTCTTCTTTGAAACTGGAGCAAATATGTACCAATTTTAATGACTCAAATTGTTGCTCTACTCGTGACACACCATTGCCCCAGGACCTAATGCGATAAAGATGGCCTGGAATGACTCTTGTCGTTCTGTGGTGTTTAAGTATGATGAAATTCCACGTTCTACATATGTCGGTACATGCTAGCACCTGCAAGAGAAGAAGTAGCCGTCAGACCGTACAAACTGCCGAGCAGGTTCATCCAAGCAAAGGTCCCGATACGTATAAAGGCAATTGAACCAATGGAGGTCAATAACTGCTTTAACCTTTCAAAGGCATTAATTTTACGGTGTACTATAAATTTATGGCTATTTGCTAATATGGCTGGAATACCAAACATATTTGATAAAATAAACAGGTGTATAAGGGTATAACTACATACGTTGAGCAATAGACGTTGGATTCACCCCAATGACAAGCGATGACAAGGAGGCCCTGGCACTTTAAGGCCAGCGGCCAGCTGATGACATAAGTGCGGCCAGTGGCTGGATGTGAGTGGCTTCATGCTAAGTTTTTATGAGTGTGTGGATCTGGGCATTTGCCGGGTGGGTCAAATGGCCAGTCTGGGTCTCTGTAGGAATGTGTTTTTTGGTCCCTGAAGTAGACTTGAGTGAAACACGTGTCATCTTCTCTGGCCTACTGCTCACTAGTTCATGCCTACATGCAATTTTGACTACCACTTTGTTAATATAGGGAATAATGCTACGCTAGTGAAGGATTAAATAATTCTTAATGAGGTCCCTGTCCCCGTTCTCTCTAAGGGAAAGGTAGCCCAGTGGTTACGGAATTTAGTTACTATATGGTATTTATCATTTGCTTTTATGTCCCATGGTGTGATGTATAGACTTTTTGTTTCATTCATTTTAATTTCCTTAAAAATCTAGTTAGTGAATGAGATAACAACCTCTAGACTCAACTAGGGGCAGAACTAAATTTATTCAGGGGACCTGAGTCCATACTAGATTCAACTGAATATGAATGGCTCTGCTATGCAGACACATACGGGTTTATTTACTATACACTAAGAAGGGGCAGTTGCTGTGCAAAATATTTTTTTACTGCATTCAGTAATGATGTTTACTTTGATTCATGGTTAAAGGTTAGTGTGTGTGTGTGTGTGAAAATGGTTATGATCCAAAATGAAGCATAGAATGTGACGGCAGATAAAACTCATTCGGCCCGTCTAGTCTGCCCATTTTTTTCTGATGTAAAGACTCAAATCTTAATGAGTCCTTGTCTCCAGGAGCCATGTGCCGATCCCATGCATGTTTAAATTCCCTCACTGTATTAACCTCTACCACGTTTAGATTATGCCTATTTTCCTCTTTCAAAAAGCTTCTCTCCTCTCCTAAGAAATTATGTTGATGTGTTCAGTGCTTATGTAGTAATTTCCTAGAGATATATGAGAAGATACATGAAACTGGCAGACGATGGTAAAATATGATTCTCTGCTCATTTTCAGTTCACTTTATTCTTTTTCAATCAAATTTCAGTCTTTTTTTACAGTGAAAACAGGAGGTTTTCTTTGGAAATCAGTATAGCTCATGCTGTGTGATTTGTATAGGCAAGTAAAAAAATGTTAATGTCCTGGACTCCAAACTAAACATAAATCTTTTACAAGTACCTGAATAGCAATCATCCCATTGACTTCTACAGAAAAAAGTGAGGTTAAAAAAATCCAACAACCCCCAATTGTCCTGTTTTCTACTGTACAGTCCCGGTTTTAGGACAATGTCCCGCTGAGGTTTCCTACTGTCCTGCTTTGTCAGGCAGTAAGAGTCATGGGCTGGTTAGGTAGGTTTCTGTATCTCAGGCCACCGAGATGCAGAATTAATTGAGATGTGTGTGTTTTATAGACCTCAATCACAGCCTTATGTGAAGCTATGGACTGAAATATGATATCATATGCCAGTGTTCTGCCTCAATGAGACGCAATGTACTAAGGTAAGTCCAAGGTCATACCCCCAGGCCCTTTCTCTATCTCATCATCACTCACCTCTAGCCCTTGTACCAGCTCCAACCAACCCCCTCAACAACTGTGTCCTGGTTTGGGCACCTGAAATGTTGCGGGGTATGATATATACACTTACCGGCCATTTTATTAGGTACACCCTGCTGGAAACAACTTGTAGATGTCCATACGGACATGATGGCATCACGCAGTTGCTGCAGATTTGTCGGCTGCACATCCATGATGTGAATCTCCTGTTCCACCGCATCCCAAAGGTGCTCTATTGGATTGAGCTCTGGTGACTGTGGAGGGCGTTGGAGTTCAGTGAACTCATTGTCATGTTCAAGAAACCAGTTTGAGATGATGTGAGCTTTGTGACACGGTGCATTATCCTGCTGGAAGTAACTCATCAGACCAGGCAACGTTCTCCCAGTCTTCCATTGTCCAATTTTGGTGATTCTGTGTGAATTGTAGCCTCAGTTTCTGTTCTTAGCTCATGGGAGCGGCCCCCGGTGGGGTCTTCTGCTGCTGTAGCCCATCTGCTTCAAGGTTTGACGTGTTGTACGAGTTGGTATTCTGCATACCTTGGTTGTAACGAGGGGGTTATTTGAGTTACTGTCTGTCATCTCAAACCAGTCTGCCTATTCTCCTCTGACCTCTGACATCAACAAGGTATTTTCGTCACACAGCCGCCGCTCACTGGATTTTTTCTCTTTTTTGGACCGTTCTCTGTAAACCCTAGAGATGGTTTGGGTGAAAATCCCAGTAGATCAGCAGTTTCTGAAATACTCAGACCAGCCCATCTGGCACCAGTAACCATGCCACCTTCAAAGTCACTTAAATCTCCTTTCTTCCCCATTCTGATGCTCGGTTTGAACTTCAGCGAGTTGTCTTGACTGCGTCTACATCCATAAATGCATTCAGTTGCTGCCATGTGATTGGCTGACTACCCATTTGTGTTAACAAGCAATTGAAAAGTGATTAGTTAGTGTAACTAATAAAAGTGGCAAGTCAATGTATATGACCAGGTTTGTTAACAGTTAATTAATCAATTAATTGTGGCAGAATTATCTCTGATTCTGGTTTCAATCCAGCCTTATATAATTTGATGAGCGGCCTCTGTGGGCAAGAGAAAACGCCACATTCCAATAAGATGAATTAAATAAAAAAATAAAAAAACATTGTTAACTCGAAGGATCCAAGAGTTAACAAAAAAAACGTTGGCCCCATTAAGATGTTTTCAACTCAAACTATAATTTAAAATGGATCTGCAGGACCCAATCAGGCACCGGAGCAGTAGTATCAATAAGAATGTGGCCCTACCGGCCCACTGGACATCTACCTACCATGCTGGTTGGGACTGATGTTTATACAAGATATTTAATTATCCAGTTTTGGTCTAGTTTAATCTAGAAACCAGTTTTGTTGACTCATCATGTAGCAGAAGCAAGAGTTTAAACAATCAAAATATCCAAAATCTTTAAAAAAAAAGAATTTAAAATGCAAACGAAAGCATCAAAGTTGTTTTTTTTGTATGAAGTATTGTGTAAAGTGCTGAATTAATGTTGGGCATAAAGATTTTATATATGCCTTCATTATGCCACAATGTGTGGTACAGAGCTTAATTAGATCTGCAGCTAATTAAAATCATCCACGCTTGATTAAACATGTTATTAAAGCATTTGGATTTCTAAAGGTAAATGACATTGGCATGGATGTCGGCACGCATGGGAACTGCAAGCATTTGCCAAAGGGTCTCAAGGTTTTTACCCCAATCCAAGGGTCTTGGGTTGATTCTTCGGATCGGTTTGAAGCCGACTCCTCCATACTTTTCTCTGAGCTAATGAGATCTGATCATCGCAGACGATGCTCGATTCCCTGCTTGAATACTGGTGACTTTATTCAGGACATCTGGTTATCACCATTAAGGAGCCACTGCAGCAAATTATAGAGTATTAAGGCATATACCTCTAACATTTCATTGGGATACCTGTGTTGGGGAGTGCAGCAAGAGTTGAGAGGACTGGCAAAAGAAGTTGGTGGCGTGAGTCCCAAAAGAAAGTGCGCATGGATGGTGACATGACCTTAGCCGAAAAACTAGTGTCATGAGGAGTCAAAGTCAGGGAAGCAATGATTTCTTAACCTCAATGGGAAGGTCAGGGGAGACCGGAACACCTCCCCAATAGGCTCATGCTTTCGCAGCTTGTAGGGCATCTAAGTCTGGACAGTGAGTGAAAATTGGGACTATGCTGAAAAAAAGGGACTGTTGGGGGGTATGTTAAAAGGGTTAAAACTCAAGGAACCTCAGCTCATTGAGAAAGTTTCCAAGTGCGATCTCATATATCTTAATCAAATATAGAGGTCTACCTGGAACAGGCTGCAGATGTAACCATAATCTTACTCCTAGAACTATTCATAGTGTCTCTGTGAGACTGGCCTAAAGCATGTAGTTTGGAATATTTCTTATATAAATTTTTTTTAGAACATTGGGATTAGGTATTAAGCCAGCTCCCATATTTATGTTTTCTGTTCCTTGATGGACAGTAGAAGTGGTCCATAAAAGATCTCAAAAAGTTCTCTTCTCAAAACAAAGGATTGGTATGGTCCATTGAGTATCGCTTGATTCCAAGACACGCAACCCCAAATGATTTTATTCACCATACACAGGAAGCATCTTCTACATTAATAAGGTTCATGGAAGAGAGACGTAAAAATGAAAAAAAAATCAACTTTCTTATTCTTTTTTTTTTTCTTCAAGGAATCAGCAGTGTCTTCTTCTTGCAACGACAACCCCGAGGATACAGCAGTTGTCTTGAAATCTGTGACCATAAAAATCATTATCTCTGTGAAATACAGCAATTTGGGAGATAATCAAACACTGACCAGAGGGCAGAGCTGCCAATCTGAAAGATTACGCTCTGTGCGCGTCTGATTCTGCCTGACCTTCCTCCGAGCCAGCTGTCAGCTTGGCGAAAACACATACAAATCGACTTCAGGCACATTCATTAGGCTGTCTTGAGTGAAAAACTCATTTGCATAAAACCTCAGCTTTCTTAATTAGTACTTCTTTTTTTTCCCTTGACTTATTCTGCGGAGATGTTCTCATTTTTTAAATTTATTTTTTAATATTTTAAAATAAAAAAATAAAAAACGAAAAAAATATTAGGCGGTAAGAAATATATCAGGACAGGGCAGGATTTATTTTTTTAGTTTTTGTATATAATGATTTTATATCGAATACCAACTTGTTTAAGAAAATATTTAGCAAGAAGCTGATTTGTACCAATGCTTGAATATTCTACTGGAAATGAGAAGGGGGAGGAGATATTTAGGTATTATATATATATATATATATATATATGTATACACACACTACCGTTCAAAAGTTTAGCAAACATAGCAAAAAGGTTTTCTAACAATAAATAAGCCTTTTAAACTTCAACTTGGATTAGTGAACACAACGTGCCATTGGAACACAGGAGTGATGGGAGTGATAAAGGGCCACTGGAACACAGGAGTGATGGGAGTGATAAAGGGCCATTGGAACACAGGAGTGATGGGAGTGATAAAGGGCCATTGGAACACAGGAGTGATGGGAGTGATAAAGGGCCATTGGAACACAGGAGTTATGGGAGTGATAAAGGGCCATTGGAACACAGGAGTGATGAGAGTGATAAAGAGCCATTGGAACACAGGAGTGATGGAGTGATAAATAGCCATTGGAACACAGGAGTGATGGGAGTGATAAAGGGCCATTGGAACACAGGAGTGATGGGAGTGATAAAGGGCCATTGGAACACAGGAGTGATGGGAGTGATAAAGGGCCATTGGAACACAGGAGTGATGGGAGTGATAAAGGGCCATTGGAACACAGGAGTGATGGGAATGATAAAGGGCCATTGGAACACAGGAGTTATGGGAGTGATAAAGGGCCATTGGAACACAGGAGTGATGAGAGTGATAAAGAGCCATTGGAACACAGGAGTGATGGAGTGATAAATAGCCATTGGAACACAGGAGTGATGGGAGTGATAAATAGCCATTGGAACACAGGAGTGATGGGAGTGGTAAAGGGCCTCTGTACGCCTATGAAGATATTCCATTTAAAATTAATGGAATGCTGTGGTCTACTTGGAAACATATCAGTAGTACTAATTTATTATTATTGTTAATTATTTTCATTGATTTTATAATTATTATTATCTATGGTGTGTTTAGGCCATACACACACACACATATATATATATATACATATATATATATATATACACGCCTATGTATCTATTAATTCTGAATATTAACATTCATATTAATTAATACAAACATCCATGTATTATTATTATTATTATTATTATATAGTATATTTACATTGCAATTATATATGGAAGGCATTAATAAATTGGAGACATGCTAAATTAGTAAAATTAAAAGAAAGTAGGTAAAATGAACACAGTATATGGTTTTCTGACTTTCATGAGGTCATCAGGCTATTGATTCCACAGAGGATTAAAGTAATTACTTCAAATGGTTCAAGCAAGAAAAAAAAATGTAAAAAATGCATACACTACTTTAATCTTCTTATATAGGCGAACTGGCCTTAGGCCTCTCAAAAAAATCTTATTACTAATTGATGGACTTTTGAGTTACATTAATGCTTATCAGCTAAGCTCAGCCTAAGTCAATGTACAGGATTTAGCAAGGCCTAAGTGCCCCTGAAAAGAGGTCTTGGCTCTGTATCTGAATTTTGATGGAAGTAAACTATGAGTTTGTAGGTAAATTGCATTAAAATATCATAAATTAACAAAATCAATATAAACTTAGCCCTGTAAGAAGGGCTCAGTTGGCCCTGCATGATGCATAGGCAAATCAGTAGGAAAGCTTGGTTTTTCTTGGACTTAGATTGGTCCAGGTAAGAAGTCCCATCTTTCGCCCCCTGATCTCAGCTGGGAGGTTTGTAGTGGAGTCGATGGCTATTGCAAATTTAGTCTCGGACTTACAGCTTCAGCCCATCTTTTTTTTGTTGTTGAGCAAATAGCATTCCTTCAAAGTGTCCCAATACTTGCTGGGCAGTCTTGCTTTCGAGACCATCTATAATTGCCCTTCTGTTGTGTATTTTTGAGATGGGAGGCTCTCCTCACACAAGCACATTGAGCTCTACATTTCATCGGCTTCAACACGCGAAGTTGGTACCGCATGGCTTCTAGGAGCCATGTCCCAAACCATCCACAGCAGCCATACAGAGCCACAAAGGTATGATAGGTGAGAAAGCCTGTCCATACTTATGGAAACCAGAAAAAGTTACCAATGGAGTCAAAAGTGAAAAAAATCTAATCCTTCATCACTATTATCACAACAATTGGGAGTTTTTTTCCATACGGTGCATGGCTATAGGTGACCGTACCAGTTACATCTGATTTTTTGCTCGGTTTACACCATTAAGTGAAGGTCTATGAACATTACATCACAAAAAACTCCAGGATGCAGGTATGAAGCCTCATTGTGAAGCTTAGCATAAAATTGGTAATTATAGTTTTCCAACTTTCTACCTTAGAAGGTAAATCTAATCCTATGTGTCATGTATATAATTTTACTTGACCCTTGGAGCCTTCAGGTCAAAGGTTAGAGTATATTTGACCTCTCACCTTTTTTTAAATGCAAGAATCTATATGCTGCCCCCTGTTTTAACCTCAATAACCTCAGCCATTCAACTAGTGCATTTCTTTTCGAACATTTGCAGTAATAGCATTGTCTCAAAAAGCGGGACAGAGGTAGAGCTCGGTGGGTGGCAAAATCAGGACTGTCCCACACAACGCAGGACAGTTGGGAGGTATGCATTTTATGGCACCTCGAAAATATGCACCTATGCCCAATCTTTTACAGAACCTAAGCCTACACAAGCCTCCAACTAAAACCCATTCTAAGAAATATTGAAAACTTTTATAGAAGTTCACCATATTCTCTTAGCCTTGGTGTCTGTATTGTCTGTTTTTCTTATTAAAAATGAAGCAAAACCACCAGATATGGAATAAGAAGCCACCTATCCACCATCTAATCATGAAATACCCCTTAACCTCTTCTTCAACCTTTTAGCAAAACAGATGACCCTAACCAACACAGTAAAGCTTACAAAAAAACCCAAAAAGGCCACACCTCAGAAATCATAATTCCAGGCGGACCTCACCTCGGAAACTCAAGAGGGAAATAAACTTTTTGGTTGTTGATTTTATGGCCAGAGTACTCTTTATCAGGGATATTCCATTTAAAAAAAAATTATTTGGTTTAACTTTTTAGAATTGTACTTATTTTGTATGTTCAACTAAAAAATATAATTTATAAATAAAAAATATATATAAAAAGTGATGAGATCACTGCCCTTTGTTGAGTCTTAAAAAGTATACATAATAGGATTAAATATTTTATGGTTATTTTTTTTTATAGTTCAATAAGATTCCTGTTATATTTCATTTATACTCCCAAACACTTAAAAAATTTATTTGGTTTTCAATTTCAGGGGATTCCTTTAACATCAAAAATATCTCAATAATTATACCATCTATCCCATCAAAATGTTCCACTCCATGGTAAGCGTGTGTTTCGGGGCTAAATAGTGCATCGCTATTGTTTCATCTGTATTAACTAAATACTAAAGATGAAAAATGGGTTAACTAAAGTTCTAATAACAAGAAAATATAGTGTGAATAATCCTATTGAAAGATGGAGGGAGTCTGACGAAATATCGAGAGCTTATGTGGGATTTACATTTCAATGCGGAAAACAGGTTGATGGTTTCGAGAAAATTCATGCACGGAACACTTACAGATTACGCGGTAACATTCCCTCTTGTCTGATCTCTTTCACGCTTATTATAGAGCGCAAGGGGAATGGCACTGATATAGAAGCAATTCTTCTAGAGAACTCAGTTCACTTTCTGGAATACTTTATTTCGTTTTATTAAAACTAGTTTCTAATTCACCAGAACGTTGATGTGACTAATTAAAGAATATACGAGTCAAAACCAGGATTCCAAATGATCCGATCACAAGCAATTTAAGTTTGTTTTTATAAATTTGCTTGAAATGATTTAGTTGGTAAAAGACATTTTGTCAATCAGGAAGGTCCTACAGGAGACAATGAACAAACTTAATGGAAAAGTGTGTTTCATATTTCTTGCTTTCCTATCGGTTGAAATTAACAACAAAACCCTTAAACTAATCTCTGAATGAATTCCCTTGAAAAGGTAAAGCATCATATAGAATTGGAAGTCAACAGCTTTCATTTGGGTCTCACTCATAGGGAGAGGAACGTCAACCACAAGCACCGCCATTTTGGCGGAAGTTCCCACCGGGTTATGTCCGCGGAGATGCGGAAGAGGATAGCAGAGAGCAGAGAGAAGATGCAAAAGTGGTCGTCAGAAGCGGAAGTGGTCGGCAGTGAAGGTAGGGAAGCATTAAGAGAGCGTGAGAGAGACGAATGAAAGTGGGAGAAAGTGGGAGAGAGTGAGTGAGAGTCAATTTGGGCACTGGGCAGCAAAATGTGTTGCCTGAAAACGAATGGGCCAAAAATTAACCCAAAAATTTGTCTAAATCATTTTTGGCCCATTTACACTTCATACCTTGATATGTAAGAATCTGAATTCCACAAGCTCCGTTTTAATAAATGACTAACCTATAATGTTGGAGTAGGGTTTTAACTCCGTTTATATTCTCCGACATTCTGAATCCTGTCCCCTCAAGTTGATCCTGTGTCATTCATAATTAAATCATTGAGTGGCAGTAGTCATGGAGACCTGAAATATGTAAAACTAGAATAAATGTGACCATAGTTCAAGCCACAGCCAAGACAAGTAAAAGTATCAGAAACTCAGATTATTAAAACAATGATCTACAGAAATGTTGGCAAGCGGCAGGTGGCCAATTACCCTGGTTGCTCTTTTTTTATGGGTCACTGATTTGTATTACAGTTGCAATTCCACATATATCCACCAGGGTGTCAAGAGTAACAAGGACTACAGATCAAATTAATACAATGGGGCCATTTCTGGGCTCCTTTTATGTCTTTTAGATGCCTTCCATTTTCTGTGAATGTGTTTTTCGGGCAGGATTTGATTGTACGAGGTATTCCTAAAAGTGTTTTGGGCTTCTTTATCATTGGGCTACTTGGCTAGGGTTGACTATTGCCAGTCCTCTCCTGGCTACTCCTGGAACTCATACAGGCCATTTATAACCACAGTATGAAAGGGTAATTGAAGAAGAAGAGAAAGTGTGGGAGAAGACCACTGGAAACCCACAAAAGGTCGTTATCCACAGCATCTAGCTTTTTTTATTGATTCCTATGAATATGCCATTTTTATGGTTTCTAAAAAGTTAATTTAGGCTTTATATACGTGGGTTAAACACACAGCGGGGTGTGCCGCTTCTCACAGGATAACCTGATATTCCCAGTAACTTATACTTGTTAATTATAAGTATCAAGTTATATTGTGAATATACTTTATGACAGATATATGAGAAATGATGGTGATACGTGTGTGTTGTAATAGTTGGGATACAAGATTTATGTGGATTTCAGAAATTCTATCTGTATCGGGCTCTTAATGATGGTTTTGCTGCCTCGGGACAAAAAATTTCACTGGCTACTTAACAACAATGATTTTATGTGTTTTCTCTCTTTTTTTTTATCTGGTAATGGGATAAAAAAATTGTTTTTCCTCTTTGCTTTTTTTGTTTCTTCTATAATATGTCTAGTTGTCATTTTCTTTACAGGTTGAAGCTGGTAAAAAGTAATATTCTATTTATTGTCCATTTGAAGACAAATTTCCGAGGATTTACTGTATTGACAGTACACAACAAAACATCTAATAGTGAATTATTACACATGAATTATTATTAAACTGATTTTATACGGTTATTCTCGGGTCCGGGTTGACGATGATTGGACAGCCCTGGTACTTTAAGGCCAGCGGCAGCTTGATGACTTAAGCGAATACTAATTATTCACTAAACAGCACTCTCTGAATTGCTTACTGAGGCAAGTTGGTTTGGCAACTCGCCGGGCGATCGCAGTAGCAAAAGGGACTTCTCTGTCCTCCAGAGTTGAGATCCCATTGAGTACACTGAGGTCTTTGCCCCGATAAGGTCTTGTTAACTTGTCACCAAATTGTTCTCTCACTAAATTTGGTTTTCATGTCCATCGAATACAAGAAATTGTTTGAGTGGTGGAAATAAGTACCCAGGCAGCGGGGCAAAACAAGCTCTAGAACCCCGGAGCTCCAAAAAAAAAATGGAATTCTGTTTGTTAGCAGTTGATTATAACATGAATATACTATTTAAAGTAATAACCGGTTCAAGTTTTAAAACCCTTGCATCCAAACACTTGGTGCTCTTCCAATAACTTACTTTAATGTCTTTGTGTATAAATCAAAAATCCAACAGGGTACCTTTTATTATCTGCATTCATATAACCGATGCCTCCATAAATCATTGTTTTCCAAAATCTTATGTCAGTTGCATGATGCGCGCGGACGGTAATCCTGATAACGCTGCAATATTTTTATTGAACAGAACACAATATGGAACAGTATTGCCGCCAGCCAAATAGAGGCCTAGATTAGTTTTTACTGTAATACGGTACTAAAGATTTCAAGACAACTCCATCTTCTTTGTTTTAAGCATAATTTATGTACTTATGAAATATTAAATAGAAATGCAGAAGAATGAGCTACGCCGGTATATTGGCAAGGGAACAAGCAATGCGGCGTTAAGCCAAATGGATCTTTTAACACTTTGTGCACGTCGGACGGGATAGAACCTTGGCATCGGAAGACATTTAATTTAACTTTGTCATTAGGAGACAGCAAAAGAGGCAAAGTGTTAATGTAGTTTTTTAATACAATAGGTCATGTTTTTATGTGGCTACTGTGTTTTAACCCTAGTAGCAGTGGGTGGAGAAGTAATGGGTTTCTCTCAAAATAAGCTAAGGGTTAAGTTGAAATAGGCTAAATAGGCTAAAGACGCCTACTACATGAATCCCTGATTTCAATGGACATTTTCATGCACCGTGCGTCCTTGCCAACGAAGAATGCATGTTAAAGTACTTTGTAAGTACGTTAATGTGCTTTCATTAAACTAACAAAAAATTTAATTACTTACGTTTAGGAGAAGCTGCAGCTCTAGAGCACCATACGTGGTCCAGAACCCATGGTGAACAAGAGAGAAGAGCTTGTCCCCAACCACGTTCCACCTACTCCTCTCCAACTTCAACCTGCTCCCTGCCCAGTGTCCTCCCAATTAATATCTGTACATTTTGCTATCCACACTGGCTCAAAATGTATAGATCAAAAGATATTTGGCTTCGGTCTCTATGTGTCATAGAATATTCATTATCTCGCCGGAATAAATTACTGGCCACAGTGAATTCTCACAAATGGCTAATTCATGTATTCACTTTCAAAGTAAAACTTTCCCAAAATATGATTTTATAATGATTTATTAACAGGAAAAATAGGTATAAATCAAAGATTTCTGTTCTATGTTATCTATGGGTTCCAGATGCACATAACAGAGATCGTAATGTAGCTTTAAAACGATCCTGGAAATTAGTTAAAATAAGGTGGAGTTTGGTAAAAGTGTGTGGAGTATATGTCAAAGTAGGCAGGCTCTCCATGAAGCTCCTCCTCTTTTGCCTTTCCAAGTCCAACTTGACCATTATAAATTAATTATATGGAGAATCATGCAAAAACGAATGTATTAATTAAAACATACAAACAATATGGAAACAGATGAAATTTTATAACAGACCCATCTGTTGTTATGTTAATTAAACAATTTTAATTACCAGTTCCTGAAGGCACATTTAAACAATATACAAATAGAAATAATATTTTTAGGATTTTTTTTAACACATATATAAATTATATTTTGAAAAAGCATGTTGACATAAACAAGTTTTTCTGTCTACTGTGCTCATGTTGTTATAATGGTAATTATAAATTAAAATTATGAACCAGGAAACTGATATTTTTTGTTAAAATATCTTACACAACATATTGAATATTATTATAGTGCCAACAGGTTCTCCAGAATTATGCGAAAGGAGATAATGTGTGTCTATTTTCTGGATTCTGGAGCTTGCAATCTAGAAGGGAGATATTTTTTTTAAAATTGATACAGATTTTATATAAAAAAAATTTTTTGTTAAAATACTGTTTTTGGCTAACTCTTTATTACCATCAAATGCCAGCATCTTAGTGTTTAGTCCAATAGAGACAGATAGAAGACTCCTGGTCTGTAATTTTTTTTTTAATGGCCTTTGGTTATCACACTGACCCCATAAAACATCCTATTAAAGTTGGAAGTAGCCCTAGGCCTGACCCAGGGCAGTTCTCCCAACTGCCCCCTCAGCCACCGCCATCCTTAATGTTAAGCTCCTCAATATCATGTCATATCATGGTGATCCAATGCTTAAGGACAGGTGTCCCTGGGTACAGCACATTATGGAGGATGTCCTGGATAGCCATAGTCTTCCATAGTGTAAATGGGCAGGTTGGGAACATCAGAGATCTCCTTTGTAACCAACCCATTGAGCAGCAGTGCTCCGGGGAGCCTGTTCACCTATTCAAACGTTCTTCTGTTGTCCTTCTTGGACCTGCTACGCTAGGCCTGGTCAGCCTAGATCAGAATACATTGCTGATCCTGTCCATTAAGAAGGTCCATATCAGAAACGCCACAAATCATTTCTTGCAGAAACCCAGACATGTTTTGGTCTTTCATTGGACTCATCTAGCCTTAAGTTGGGCAAGCTGGCTATGGTGAGCCACAAGCCAAACTGGGGCTGAAATACACCCTGGACTGTTTTTATGAGCCGGTTAGCCGAGGTCACAAATGTATGCCACATCACGCCGGCCTCTTTAACTATTATATTTCTGTAAATCAAAACAATTTTTAGTCTCTATATTTTATATCTAAAGGTTGCAGCACCTTGTAATCTGTCACCAAGTGTTATCTATGTCTTGTTGCATTACCAACCATGAGATAACATTCTCTGACATTTATAAGCAAACTCCAGATTAATGTGAAGTGACATGAGTATTTCGGTGGTTGACGGATTAGGTTTCAATAAAAAAAAAATATATATAATATGTAGAACATCATTCCATCCGCGCACGTTAACCTATCTAAAGGCAGCTATGAACAGCTTACACACCGCCGGGGTTACGAAAAAATACATTTTTTTTTGTCCTTTTTGTATACATTCTAAATTAAAGTCATGGATATTATCCTAAATGTGTAAATTTTAAATATATTAGATTTTATTTCCTTAATAAAGCACTTGACTTCCTTTTTTTTCTGTACACAGTAAACGTGACGCCCCGTATGCTTTACGAACTGTTATAAAACAGATATCAGAGTTTTATCTTCAATAAAAATAGCAATTTACAGAACGTTAAGAGAATACATTGATTTAATCCTTCGGTACATAGCAAACACAAGCCATCAATGAACCAGTTAGATATCCTCATGTTTTTATATACTATCAATTGTCATTCCCGGGATCAAAAGTACCTTCTCCATAATTGGAAGAATCAAGTTCTTTTTACTGGGTTTTATAGTAAATTGGTTTAATAACTATTTTCTTTTTTTTTTGGTTTGATAGCGCGGTGTTCTTCAAGGTAAATTTAACTTAATAGGGTACACATTTCTTTATTTCTATTTGAGAATAGACATCAAAGACAATAAACCAGATAGTTCTGCCTTCTTAGCAAATAATTTTTTTTGTGTGTGTCTTTTTATTTTGTATGTTCTGTTCATGAAAAGTAACCGGCGAAAACAATAACACAATAATACAAATATTCATTTGTAAATTCAGTTTAATGAAGTTTCCTTAATATGCAATGATAAATATAAAATGTAAGAGTTGTGTTCCAGAATGGTCTGTTTGGGTTTTTTTTTACTTTCTTTCGAGACCACTTTTGAAAGCCTGGGTCTACTCATAAAGGTTCTGGTTGTGTCAAGTTGACAATGAGTGGATCAGATAATGTCAACTTTACTCAAACGGAACGTTTGGCCTCCTCAAAAACTCCTCATGCTTCTATGACTCATTTTCTATGGTCATTTGCGTTTTGAGCAGTTTTCTCTACGCTTTTCAGCTTGTCAATGCTCCCATGGGTGCTTCTGTGGTATCTTCTGTGGGAAGCACTTTTTAACTAATATCCAGCTAAAATCAATTACAACTTAATAAATATGTTGAAAATCATGGGAACGCTTCCATTCTCAGAAAATCTACTTGAGTAGTGGTCGGATTTTCCGTCAACTCAACAAAGTCAAGCAAATTTCTAAAAAGAGGGGATGCTGATTTGACCCATGAATGCATTAAACTCAATAGGGCTCTCTAACATGTCAACTAGCTTGACCACTTACTCAACTGACAGACCATTGAACTCATCAGCAACTTGATTGGAAACACATGATGTACAACTCAACATGACTCGTGGGCTGTATCTGAGGTAGATTTGAGTTAGGTCAGTCAGGTTACCTCAATAATTTGTGTAATATTCATTCATTCATTAATTTATTCACGATTATCAAAAAATAAAATTAATTGATACCATATTTTATGGAAGGCTAGTGTATCCTTACACTAGATTTGGCATCTCCTGTACCCTGTAGCATGCGCCATTTGCATTTAAGGCATTGCGCCCAGTGATGTGGCATCATATCCCGGTGCGCTGTGTTGCAAAGGCTCGCAGCGCCTTTTCATGCACTCTATGGAGGTTGTGCTGAGTAACCAGCCTATTGTGCATCAGAACACCGGTGGGCTTGACCGTCCCCCTGGACTTGCCGCCTTAGGCTTGGCCCTAGTCGGCCCAGGCCAGGATACTTCAGTGATTGAGTTTATAATGTCCTTGTAGTAATAACTTATTCTTCTAAAGACAAAATTTTGATATTACTCTCCAGTATCGCCCTTCTTGCCTTATTGTACATTGTCGACCAGATCTGTAAAATCTATTGGAACTAGTGGGTACACCATAAATATTAATAATAATCTGCACCGGCACAGAGGTTGAGATATAAGTAAAAAAAATAAAAATAAAAAAATAAAAATATATATATATATATATGTACAAAAAACCATGATTCAGCACCTTCGTCCTTTATTTCACTAGGACAAATAAGCAGGCCACATCCAATGTCATTCACATGTCAAGTGAACATTTTTTCAGACAATAAACCTAATTACATTTTGACGGTGACTCCCATTGGTATTATTCCAATCAATAATGTAATTGCCCCTTCTATTAACCACAAGTCTTTTATTCTTTATTATAATTGATTAGGCAGTCTTGCTATTATTAGTTGACATCCAGGTTTGTCTCATTACACACAGCTGTTACGGCCGTGAGATCCGATTCTAAAGTCTTGCGTTACAGGGATCATTATTGTATTAATTTGGCATTATGTGATTACAAGATGTTTCATATTAAATACCACCTAAAAAAAATGCATTAGTCAGCAGAGCTCAAAAAATAACCTCCATTAGATTTCTGAACACTATGTTTTTCTGATTAAATCTAAATTTCTATAAAAATACAAAATATAATTGTGTGTTCAGAACCAGATCTTAATTGCTGATGAATTTGGTTTTGTGGACCTTCTATGGGTCCATGTTCAGTGTGACGTGACAGCTATGTCCCAAAAAAGATGTTTTTTAGATGTTTTAAAGAATTTAAATTCTGGGATTATTTGGAATACAAGTTTATGGAAACAGATTTAATTAATAATGCTCTATATTATTTAGCGAAGGCCATATTGTAAAAGATTCCTTTGGGAAGACCCAGCTTTGTCTGGGACAGAAGGTGGAGACATTGCATGGTCTATCAAAGCTCGCTTTCGTGTCCTTCGGGCTATGCTGCCATGTGTTAGCAAAGCGGCCATTGATCTAATGTCGAGAAGCCACAAAATGCATAAACATTCTCTGCAGGTTCATTCTTTCAGGGTTTCGGGTTTTCCGCTCTAGCCGAAGAGGAGCATCAGGATATGAGGTCGTATCCTGGCATTGTGCTCAATGAAGACGCACCGCCTTGGCATACAAGAATTAGGTTGTAGTTCTTAGGTAGCGGCCCCCATGAACACATAACTGGCAAGGATTATCAATCCTTTTTGGATAATTTTGCATCCTCCTCGGTCTTTAAATCTGAATTCCGTCGGCCAAGAAGGTCCTGATGGCGTCCGCTCTCCTGCAGTTGACTCATTATTGACCTGCGGATGGCAAATACATTTTAGATCCATCGTCCGACGAGTAAGGAGTACAGACATTTATATATTATTACTATATAATGCTCATTTAAGATAAATATGCAAATATTTTCTATATATCTAGAAATGCAGACAGACCGATAGGCTAAGCAGCTGTCAACGCGGTTAAGTGATATTTTGTAACACGTTCGGAATGCTAACGATTTCATCGCTGATGATTTGTAAGATATGCCCCTGCGTAATAAGAGATTAGTTCCATTGACCAAATACAACTTTGTCCTTGTTAATTCACTTTTTTATATTTCAACTAAAACTTTATTCAATTAACTGTCAGAGTAATGAAAAAAAAAACCTTATAAAATCAGATCACCCCTAATCAGATTAATAAGAAATGCAGTCAAGGGCACATCCACCCCTTTGTGCCGGTAAAAGCTCCGCACGAATTTAGCGCTTCATCAGTTCCATCTTTATGTCTGGTAATGAAAACACGAGGAATTTTTATTTTTCTGTAATGTTTTATTTATTTGGATTCTTCTGCAAGTTAGAGATTTTATTACAACGTCGCTCCAGACGCCTAGACCTGTCGAAACATAGTATGCAAACGTGGAATTTGAGATTCATAGAAAATGTTGCAAACCAAAAAAAATAATTAAATATTCACAATATGTATAAATATATATAATTTTAATTATACAAATTAAAAAATATTAAAATAAATAAAAGTAATAATTTAAAATTGGAGATTAAACATAAAGTAATTTATATCTAGTGGTTTAACGCCGTAGGAGCACATCTTTTTTCTCGTTATGCGAATGCATAAAAAAGTTCTCAAAGCAATACTAGTTGGAGAGAGAAAACTTGGAGGTGGAAGACAAAGGGTTACAACGGAGATAACAACATACGATGTTCAAGATAGATTTGCTTATGCAAGGGATGCGTACAGATCGATTCGTCATTAGGAAAGTAACTATTCCTTTAAAAATATTTAAATAAAGGAAAACAAACCATGGAGAGGATGGTAAATAAGTGGAACGGCCTTCCAGCAGAAGTGGTAAAAATTTGTACAATGAAGGAGGCTATAGCATTGATTGTATGTTTTAACATTTTGAGGATGCGGGTATAACAAATTAATAAAGAATTGCCTTGGTTAGTAAGAGTTCTAAGCAGGAGGCGCTGGTACCAGGTGCAGTCCGAATATATATATAGTCCGAGATCATGTAAATATCCTGAGAACTGGTGAATTACTGAGGGTGAAACATGAAAATAGTTTTGCCTTATAGCACTGTTTTAATACTCAAAATCGGGACATTTATGTTAAAAATTAATAAAACATAACTAAAATCCAATAGAATTGGAAGGTTTGGTGGTCAGAAAATGAAGGAAAATTAGTGATTATTGACCACCAGTGACCATAATGTGGACCCTAATGTTTTCTTGCACTAAGAGAAGACATAAATAAGGAGCAGCCATCATTTGACCCAAAGATGGCTCTCCGGAACTTGTTGTAGTTACTAGCATGATCTAGCAGGAGGCCTTAGTAGCTTGGACCATACCAAACATAAATTTTTATTGCAGGTAGAAAAATGTGAAACTTGGACCATACCAAATTTAAATACACACGGGAGATAAGATTTCGGACTTGCCGCAGCTGTGTTTGTGGGCATTTCTGAGTCTACTTTGAAGCTACCAGCTTACTAACAGAAAGATGGGACATAACACCATAACCTGAAGGAATCCGATATTGTGAGATACTGTAGCATCATGAGTTTAAATACAGCCACCAGTGTACATGGAACACAAAGACAATAGGAGATGTACAAATACATCCATGCGGGATGACCGGGTTGCTGTATGTAAATATATCTATAAATATATATTTTTTGTAAAAAAAAAAAAAAATGAAATAAAAAAAGTCTCACTAAAGAAAAAAATCAAAGAGCCTGCTTATAGATAGCGAGATTTACTTTGACTAAATAGTATTTATTTTGGGAATAACACACCTTCTACAAGCTTTGTTTTGTCCTAGTGGAAACCATTATGTAATTAATTAGCTCCCCTGAGTAGCTATAACTTCAGAAGAGGTTGCAAGTGATATGCCTACAAGGGCCTCTTTTTTTGTGTGAAAGGCCGGGGGATACTCCGTTTCGTGAACTTTTGATCTGTCTTTGTCAACAACAGATGAAAAACACTGGGCTCTGTGGTCATGAGTTTCTCCGGGTTCGGTTCAAATTTCAGAAGAGATGCCGATTTGAATATTAAAGGATCAACAAAAAAAATGGAGCTAGTTGATACCTTCTCCTTATTTCTATGGGTACTTCAAATATTTGTTTCAAATAGACAGACAAGACTGTATAAAAAACAAAAAATGAATAGGTGCCACATATATACTATAGATAGATAGCTAGATAGCTAGATAGATAGATAGATAGATAGATAGATAGATAGATAGATAGATAGATTTTTTTTATAAATAAATAGATATTTTTAATTATTTTATTATTATTTTATACAAATATAAATAAATATATAGTATATATTTATTTTTATTTATTTATGTGCTATATATATAGATAGATAGATAGATAGATAGATAGATAGAGATAGTCATGCGACAATGGAAAAAAACATTTTTTTTTAAATAAATAAACATATATTTTTAATTATTTTATTATTATTTTATATAAATATATAGTATATATTTGTTTTTATTTATTTATGTGCTATTTAGATAGATAGATAGATAGATAGATAGATAGATAGATAGATAGATAGATAGATCAATAGATAAAGATAGTCATGTGACAATGGGGAAAAAAAATATATATATATTTTTTTTTTCATTGTCACATGTGAATAGAAAAAAACACATTAAGTTCCATCTTACAGCCATAAAAACGTCAGCTTTTATATGGAGTACGTTAAACTCAACCACGCGTATTATTGGAAAAAGTTATAAGAGGAAGTAAAGTTGTTTGATAGCGAAGTGTAGTTCTACAGTTTCGCGTACTTTGGGAATTAATCACAAAAACTGTAAATTGGGTTCAACGGATTGGTTGGGTGAATAGGCAGAGCTAATGAGGACGCTACGAGATCTTATAAGAACGCTTACTGCCCCCGGGATATAGTGCTGTACTGCACCTGATGGGATGACTAGAAGACTTCAAAGCATAAAGGATTAGTGCTCTCACTGTGTAAAGAAATGGCCAAAGGGAAATTCACCAACTTATTACCCACATACAAGCTAATCCTGTTATCTACAAAATATAACCGCATTCAGGAACTACCAACACCTAGCATTGCAGGAGGTTAATTCTATGTGAGACGGGCAAAGAGAATTTTTTTTCCAACCCATTTAATGAGTTATGGATGAACGTTCTATTCTGAAAAAAAAAAAAAAAAAAAAAAATCCATTACGCCAATATCCTTTGTATATTCGGTATGGTACGCACTTTTTTTAAATTGAAATTTAATAGTCATTTTTTTTTTTAGAGAAATTTTGCATAAAAAATGTATGACTGTAATATTTTCTGAAAAACTGAATTTTTTTTATTACTATATACTTAGAACAGGAACATCATCAACATACATAATTCAGCTGTGAACATTTTAAGTCAAAATATTGTTCTTTAATAATACAGGAAGCCAAAATGTGCGATCGCTACAAATTTGCAATAATGTGTGGATTTGTTGGCTTGGGAAACACGTAATATAGAACAAAACAAAAAAAGAAATTGTTGAAAGAATAGGCAAAGTTTAGTCTTATTTTTTTATCTTTAGTTTCTATTAATAAATACAGCAGTTGGTGCATGTTCTTCAAATGATGACCAAATTCTATGTAGAGTACACTGAAATGAAAAAAATGAAATGAAATTAATTGAAATAAAGGAAATTTGGGTGTAGCTACCTAAGTAGTATATTAATCTTCAGCGTTGCTCTAGGGCTAAGCTGCCCCTCCACACCATGATGCATAGGTGCATAGGGGTATGATGTCATATGCCGGCGCTATGCACCTTAAGGACGTGTGATGCTGACTCAGCACAGTCCTCCATAGTGTTAATGGGCCAGTTGGGGAGATTTAGTTTTTACCGACCCATTGAACGGGGGTGCTAGAGGGAGCCTGATACCCAATGGGGCAATTAGTCCCTTGTTATACAGCACAGGCGCTCCCGCCCTCGATGGTCATGCCACCCTAGGCTTAGGTTAAGTTTCCACCATTGTCGTAGCTGTATTATAATATTAAGGTTTACATGCTACAAACTGGACCAATATGGTGAAAAGTTTATTGGCCCACGCAAATGTACCATTAAGCCATCCTTGTCCATGGCATTTGATGTCTGTCTAGTGCAAACTCCATATAAAGTGACCAATCATGGTAGCAATCAATGCTTATAGACATTCCAGTGTTCTCCCTGAGGAGCATGAACCCATGCGGACTTGCGTCACAGGGAGCGGTAGAAGAATTCTTGGCTCCAGACTCTGAAGATGCCATGCTACGATATCATATCCTAGTGGCCTCCAAGAGAAGTCTCCACTACTATACACCTTTTTTTCTGTTATAAATCCTATACATGCACAAGGAGGGTACAACTGCAGGGTTTTGTGATCATTTTGTCTTATTATAACCTCTTTCAACTCCTCTTGTTGAGCCATCAAGAAGGAGTCACATTGTAGCAGCTCCCACAGACTAACACGGTGGCTTCTCTTACGTTATCTCTCCCCAATAAGAGGAATCTGGGTGAGGAATATAAAATCTCCGCTTTAAAATTAGAATGTGGTCAATTTAAAGGGAATTCCAATGTTAAAATATCATGATGCCTTTGATAAAGTTATCGGTGTCTTACTCCATCAAGTCCCCAGGGGTAAAAGTCTAGTCATTTGCAAATCTGTCTGGTCAAAAGCAAATCCGTATTCAGAACTTAGTGAAGACAGATGGACTTCCAAGGGCTATTTCTTATCAACGCAGCTCTCTAGAAAACTATATAGATCAGAAGCAACTTTAAACTTCAAAGGCATATTAATAAAAAAGCAAAAAGGTACATTATATATAATTAGGGCTGATGGGCTATGATGGAAGCATCTGCAAAAGAGACTGATATATAGAACATTCCAATCGCCACGCAATCCATCCCAAGTTGTCCAAAATACTCCTAGCCACTCAAAGGGTTAAACATATTTGATTGCTATTTCTGATTTGATTTTGAGAGTAAATAAAAAAATAAATGGCATTTAAAAAAAGGAATTAAGTAACAGAATTTACTAAAACCCGCTGTGTGTGTGCAAGGGGCTCTATGTGTAAACCACACAGTAGTTAAATATTATTTATAATTTATATTATATTATATTATATATATATTATATATTTATATACTTCGTAGGGGGACAGGGGGTGTCAAGGTGGTGATAACACTGTTTGTCAATCACAACAAAGCTTGTATATGTACAATGCATTGTCATTAATGAGTTTAACCCGTTGTCCTTAAGGGTTAAACAACTTGTTGAACCGATGCCTATGAGTCACAATGGCTATACACATTAACGGCACCAACAGGTCACAATGACTATACCTATTGACAGCGTCTATGGGTCACAATGGCTATACCCATTAACAGCGCTTATGGGACACAACAGCTATACGTATTAACGGTGCCTATGGGTCACAATGGCTATACCTATCAATGGTACCTATGTGTCACAATGGCTATACCCATTAACGGCGCCAGTAGGTCACAATGGCTATACGTATGAATGACGTCTATGGGTCACAATGGCTATACCCATTAACGGAGCTTATGGGACACAATGGCTATACTCATTTACGGCACCTATGGGTCACAATGGCTATACTCATTAACGTCGCCTATGGGTCACAATGGCTATGCCCATTAACGGCACATTCTTCTTTTTACGTTTGTCCAGAAGAAATGCAAATGGGTTATTTATATGGCTGATTCCCACTATGCCCCTGCAAAGACAGGGACAAAAATGGTTTAGGATCACTTTTATATGTCATGGCTGGATGACCTGACATCCTCAGCTTCCAGCAATTGGTTTATAGAATCAGAAATCTAATGGACAGAAGCGATGTATTTTTAATATTTGCTGTAAATATATTCATGAACTCCAAGATATTACTGAAAGATGGAGGACTTCTGCAAGACCTGGGAGCCGTGGTCTTCTACCTTCTGTGCCTATACCATACCTATACTCCATATTCTTTCTCCTTCTTTGTTCTTTTTCTTGCTCTCTACATGAAAAAGACGTATAACGAAACTCCAATGTCTCACTACCTTCTCCATCCAATGCTTCCATGTTGGAGGAACAGGGGAGAGGATGTTCCTGGAAGCTCTGCCTTTTGCAGAAGTGCGCTGGAGGCCTGATTCACGGACACACAGACCAAGAAAAAAGACAGACACTATGAAAAGACGGAAACAAGTAGACAGAAGACTGAAGGGCAAGAAGATGCAAGATCAGAAGCAGAGCTGCGGAAAAGGAGACAGGGACACGGAATCGGTCGGCGGAGAAGGTAGGGAAACACTGACAGTGAGTAAGTATCAACATTATAACAAAGTAAAGTTGAATGAAAAGATGTTAAGTGAAGACTTATATACCTCACATATACTGGTGTGTAATGATGTCACTATATACTGGTGTGTAATGATGTCACCATATACTGGTGTGTAACGATGTCACCTGGCTATATCACAAGAAGTTCCAGAATCCTTTCTTCAAAAGTGAAATTATTGCTGTAACTTGCATCCTATTGTATTAACTTTTGAAAATACATTAATATATTACTGAAAATGGCAAATCTTAACAGATAGCTTTAAATAAAATAAAGACCTTTAAATAAAATAAAGACCTCCGCAGCCTCTAAAAGTTCTCAGTCTTGTTGCAGCACCCTATGCAAAGTTACATTGCCCAACCTATGCAATCATTGCCATTGTTTAAACATATTACCCAAAAGGCACCTGTCCCAGGTTAAGAAAGCGCTGATAATTTTGTATATTTTGTAAAAACTATATGTATTTAGGCATGTATAGCCTAAATAATACTCCAGCAGGACATTAACGATGCATGGTCCTATGATTCTCGGCATAAATGCGCGTATGGTCGGCCGGGGGCCTTAGTCTTCATCCAAGGCTGTTTTATGGTTCAGTCCAGGCAGACAAGTATAAAATGCTGTTAGATCGTTCCTTATGAAGAGACCTCTGAGGTTTTGAGGGCTTATATAACGTTATCTTGTCTCCCAAACCTATATTTGAACAAGAAAAGGAATGTGAGGTTCTTCTGGTTAGTCCATGAATCTAACCATTGAGCAGCTCTTTATGGTCTCCTATGATCTTTCACCAGAAACCCTGAGGTTTCAGAAGGTAATTCCAGCCTCCACAATGCCCAAAGGGTTAGGACTAGTGTTATGGAATCTGCTAGTGTTCTATAGAAACTGTTGGCAGATCGGCCTCAATCAGTCGTTGGTCTCGTATTAGATTCAGGAGCCAAATGCCTATCCCGTCTATGCTTAAAGTGTATTACCCTCTACCACTTCTGCCGAGAGGCAGTTCAATTTTCCCACCCCCTCTCAGTAAACTAAATAGATAAGTGTAAGCTACAAACTATCTTGAGTGGTTACCGACATACTGTGCGCTTTAAGCAATTTTCAATTATAAAAATGAACTACCCACGTTTTTATACTAGAAAAATTTGTACTTTTTAATCACGGGCATCTATTTGGTTAATAATTTGAAAATAGTTTTTTTGGGGGGGGGGTTTACCCAATGGTGGTTATATTTTCACCGACTTCTCCGTCTTTGCTATCTCCGTGAATAGCTGACAATGTAATACACATTCGGCAGCTGACTATAATTAAAAATATCAGAATAAATTAAAGTCCTCAGCTTGACACACGGAGCCATAACTTTGCCTTCAGACATTCCTCTCTAATTAGTTAATTAATCCTAATGCAAATTATAAGCAATAATTAGTCAGCCAAGCTTGACAGAAGAGTCTGCCGGCTTACAGCTGAAAGGATTTCTGATTCGTGGCTCTAGTTGGGATCTTCTTGAGGTATTTTTTATCTGCTCAGACATGCATATGGACCCCTCTTTTTCCCCGTCTAGGAGGAATATACGCCGCAATCAAGCAATCATTTTCGGAAGCTAACAGCTATTAAGTGCATTTTCTCTTTCAATAAGCATCTGCATATTCCATTAAGGAATGTTGAAGAATAAACATGTTTTCACGATTATATTGTGCAAAAAAAACCTATATTTACCCCAAAAAAGCATTTTTTTATACTAAGACTTAGAAATTAATGAAATCGGTTGGAATGTGTGAAATAATAAAAAAAATGCAATAATGATGTTAAAATAGAACCCACCCAATAGATCCAAGGCGTGGGAATCCATGTCCATGGGCTAAGAACAGAACCTTAAAGAGGAGATCCTAATCTACAACGGGTAGATTCAAAATACATTGCTAAAAATAGTGAAGTTTTATCTAGTTTTTGCCCCATAATATAATGTTTTCAGGCAGCTGCATATTAGCCATCGACAAACACCCCGACTCCTTATCAGCCTGTGGGAAACAATAGAATTACTTAATCACCCAGCTGGACTCTCTGGCTTATGAAAGTCTATGGAGGAAAGGACTTCATTAGCATTCCCATAAAGCATCAGCTCAGTGTGGTGTTTGAGGTGGGAAAGTCACCCAAAATATCACATGACCGACAACAATGGCCACCTCCAGGTCTGCAGATAAAGGGAGTTTATTGGAATAAAATCAGATAAAATCGGGTTTTTGTTATCATGATCGACATTACTGTATACAGCGCTGGTTTTTTTTTTGGCTGTATACAGCGCTGGGGGGTTATTACTGTATAGAGTGCTGGGGGGTATATTACTGTATACAGTGCTGAGGGTTATAATTGTATACAGCGCCATACAATATAGGTGTTGATTTGGGTATAAAGCCTGAAGTGAGAAATCTTCATTGTTTCGATGGATTTATTGGATTTTTGATAAACTGAAGTGTTGTGACAGTTCTCCTTTAAAGACGAGTAGAACATCACAACCCTCGCGCATGTTCTCTATAATCTCCTTGACAACCTATCCGTCGATTTCAACATATTACACGCACGTGGTTAGATTTCTTATAATATATATAAAAAAAAGGGTTTTATCTGTCATCACCCAGAGGGCTCTGGGTAGCTAGGCCTGGACGCCCCTCAAATTAAATAATGGGCCTGGAAACCCAGGAAAGCAGCAATTTAATCAGGGACTCCGGGTCAATCCCAGAGAGTCCCCAGGTGTAGAGGCACGATTTTGGGGCAGTAATAAAAAACCGTATCAAAATCACTTATTTCATGAAGCCAGACTATGTCTATTGCTTCCGAAGGCCCATTTTAAACCTTTTTTTTTTTCATGAAAAAAAACATATTTATTAAATTTATTAAGCTTCACCAGTATATTTATTCATTAAAAAAATAAATAATAAAATGGAAAAGATAACACTGGCGGACGAAGGAGAAGGTTAAATGTAGGGCTATGTGGGCAAAACTAGCAAGGAAATTATGGAATTTGTTTTTCTAGAGTAAAGGATTATTAGTGATTAAAACTGAAACTACACATTTTTTTTAGAAGAATCCTCCCCTTCACCTGTTTCGCTGACAGCATTAATGTAATACAAATAGTTAAGGGATACGTTTTAAAAAGCGGCCCAGAAATCCAGGGATACTAAGTTGAACCCGGGTCACAGACTGACCACGTGGTAAATGCCCCCGGTGGGCCGCTAGCCGACTCTCGAGCGGCAGATGGAGTGCTGTAATGTGCCAGCTACGTGGCCAAAAAAAACATTGCGTCATCAGGCGCCCGCTGGCCACTCCGACCCTGCCCAGTTGTAACCAGAGCCGTGTGGGGATAATGA
Organism: Spea hammondii; assembly: GCA_029215755.1. Classification (NCBI taxonomy): domain Eukaryota; kingdom Metazoa; phylum Chordata; class Amphibia; order Anura; family Pelobatidae; genus Spea; species Spea hammondii. The sequence continues at coordinate 125,786,842 of JARDYJ010000003.1, forward strand.
GGCCGACCATGGCACTTTAAGGCCACCGGCTGCCATATCAAGGACCCATGGCTAGTGCTGCCGGGCATATCGAGCCACTGTAGCACCCGATCTACTTCTGCACCAGAGTATGGGCTGCTGTCAGCAAGCGGCCCACCAGGCATTAGCCACATGGCCGTTTCATGCTTGGTGGTAACTCAGCCGAAAGCATCTGTCAAACTGATTAGGGTAATAAAAATTCTCGATATCATATCTCTGTTTGGTTTGTGACCCTACGCAATGAACTTTTTTTGTGCCTTCGAATGGAACATCGTACAGGGGCGCAGACATTTTTTTAAATAATGGCCACACAGTTATTTATTCTTTTAGAAGATTTTTGGCTTTCAAAATGTGTTAATGACTCTACTGCCTTTCAAAGACTTCAATACAATTGGCATCCACCACAAAGCTCTCTCCAGGTGTTTCGCGGGGCCGTGTTTTAACTCACGGACTCCTCGAACAAAAGCTTTTTGTGCGTAATGCTTTAGGGCTACAGTGGTGTTGTGTATCACGGTGCAATAATCTGCACAAGCGTTTCAAGCTGTCACTCAGCAATCTGTTGATTTATAGTCCAAGACGCTCACGATAAATCAGTCCTTGTATCTTTGAGGTCTGAATGATCGATCTAGCCAAAAGAAAGTTCAAAAAGTTGTGCAATTGAAGGTACACGAGACAGCTAAATGGGGAAGGGACACGTGGTTTAACCTCTTCTGTTAATTGCGATTGCTTACTCCACTTCCTCGTCTCCAGGAGGTCTCCCTTAGGAAGAAGGATAGGTAGGGGTGAATTGGTGAGACCAGCTGTGTGGGTGGTAGAGCTAGCCATCAATAGACATCAAAGGACCTAGGAGGGAAGTGGACAAAGCCCAGTACTTCACCTCCCTGCCCAAGGATAAAACACTGCCCTGGAGGTGCAATAATCGGCTCTGACTCCCGGAGCCACTAAGCCAAACCTGGAGAGTGCTCCGGTATGATAATAGGTGCCTTAAAACACCCCACCTCACCCCACTGACTATGAAAATGTGAACCATATATGCTCGCATAACAGTTTTAATAGATTGCGGATCACTACTATAGTAATGGTTTTGACACTGTTTCAAGCAGGGCTATTTCTTAATAAAAATTAGACTTGTGCATTCGTCTTCGGGCAAACATGGAAACGAACACGAAGACACGCCGAAGAGAAGACGGCGGCGGTAAAACGCAGGCGAAGATGAAGACACACACCACGAAGATCTTCGTGATTCTCTTCGTCTTCGTCTACCATTCCCCCCCCTCTTCTAACTTACCTTGTCTTCGCGGCAGTTCCCGGAAGTGGAAATCCGCAGGTTCGCCGTCACGGGTTACAGGCCAGTGCGAATGAGCTTATTGGTCGCCTACAGTGACCTCCTCTGGCATCAACCAATTGGTTGATGCCAGAGGAAGACCCTGCAGGTGACCAATAGGCTCACTCGCACGGTCTTTGTAGCCCCTGACAGCGAACCTATGGATTTCCGGTCCCGTTAACCCCTTCGATGCTGCGTTATCTAACACAGCATCGAAGGGGTTAACGGGAGCGGAAATCCATAGGTTAAAGGGCCGTGCAAGCGACCAATAGGCTCACTTGCACGGCCCCTTAACCCTTTAAAAAACAAAGTTAACCCCTAACTAATTGAACAGGGAGGGAGACCAGTGGGATCTGCCGGGTAAGTTGCAGCATTGGGGTTTTAAAACCCCAATGCTACAACTTACCCTGCAGATGCCACTGGTCTCCCTCCCTGTTCAATTAGTTAAAGACCAGTGGCATCTGCAGGGCAAGTTGCAGCATTGGGGTTTTAAAACCTCAATGCTGCAACTTACCCTGCCGATGCCACTGGTCTCCCTCCCTGTTCCATTAGTTACATGTCCATACGAGCGACTTTATTGTTCGCTCGTACGGACATTTAATTAATTGAACAGGGAGGGAGACCAGTGGGATGTGCCGGGTAAGTTGCAGCATTGGGGTTTTAAAAGTCTGCACGAGCGACCAACAAAGTGGCTCGTGCAGACTTTTAAAACCCCAATGCTGCAACTTACCCGGCACATCCCACTGGTCTCCCTGTTCTATCAGTTAAATGTCCGTACGAACGACTTTATTGGTCGCTCGTACGGACATTTAACTGATAGAACAGGGAGACCAGTGGGATGTGCCGGGTAAGTTACAGCACCAGGACCCTAAAAGTCTGTACGAGCGACCAACAGAGTCGCTCGTACAGACTTTTAAAATCCCAATGCTGCAACTTACCCGGCAGATCCCACTGGTCTCCCTGTTATATCAGTTAATAAATGATAGAACAGGGAGACCAGCGGGATCTGCCGGACAATTACGGCACCAGGAGTTTAACAGTCTGTACGAGCGACCCTATTGGTCGCCAGCAGGGGGCTCGTCTCCCATCAACCAATGGCAGACGAGCCCCCTGCTGACTACCAATAGAGTTGCTCATACGGACATTTAAACTCCTGGCGCCAGAGCGGCTTTAACCCCGTTTTAACCCCTTAACCGGGGAAAACGAAGAAAATCCGAAGAGAAGACAGGACCAGGCGAATATTCGCGGAATACGAAGTTTTTTTTTTTTGCCGAAGACGAGCACGAAGACGAACACGAAGAGCCCCCTGGTGCCCAAGTCTAATAAAAATAAACATTTACCATCGAAGGGGATCATAGAGGAGCAGAGGAGGGCAGTACCCCTCTGATTTAAAGATTTGGGGCCACTGCTTGATTTTTTTATTTTTTATTGATTGTTTTACATGCAATTCCACATATAGCCACCAGGGGTAACAATGGCTTTAGGAATAATGTACTCATTGGCTGAACGTTGGCTAATAATGTGTTGGACAAGAGTCACAACTTGCAGACTTACTAAAGCCAACTTACATATCCAATGGCAGGGAATGGGGAAGAGATGGGGGCAATATACCCCCCACCAGGTTATTCTACCCTTCTACCTCAACCCTTTTTTTGAAGGAGTGGGACCTCAAATCTTCCAAGTTTTAGTCAAGGACTTTACTGTAACTTTCAAAATATATAATTGGATTCATTTGCATGCGACTGGAGTCCATCAAGTCAGCTGAGCGCATGTTGGACCAGACTTAACTGTATGCATTGGGCATGCTGTCTTCTATTGGGCTCCATGCTGGAATTGCCCGGTCTGAAAGTTGGCCTCCCCCATAAAGACATGTTACAAAGGTAGCTGGTATATTTATGGATTTTGACTCACCAAATATTTTCACTTATCTTAAAAAAACAAGTCCCCTTATACAACAGGTTGTATCTTAAAGCTATAGGCACACAGTAATCTAAGGCTGATAAACCATATAATTGTCATACCTGAGAAAAACCTATAATTTATAAATTATATTTTCCGGTTCCGACATCACATTTGTCTCCACCTAAGACACAGTCAGGTCATTTCATACAAATTTTCCTCCATCTTCCATGATCCCCCCAGCGCTGAGTACAGTAGAATCCTACCATCAGCCCAAACAGGAAGTTGTTATCCACTTCCTGTTCTCCCCATAGACGCAAAACAAGCATTGCTTATGTATGTAAGAATAACGACTTGGGACATTTCCCTGCTAATAATATCCGTGATACAGCAGAAAAAAAATGTCCCTTGCATTGATAGATCCTTCATCAGCCATTTAAAGTCTCTATTCAGCGTCCAAGCTTCTTCCCATCTGCCAAGTTAAACAATAAAAAATATATATATATGTTGAACAAATGTAAAGTTTTCGAACCCTAAATAGATTGATTTAACGAGAAAGATATATTTATGGAATGAAACTGGCCATGAATAGTAATATAACGTGGCTCCAACGCGGTCTATATGGGATCTTGATTAAGACATTAATTTAATGCTCTTCAATCGTCATAAAAAACTCATGACTTGGCATATTAGCCTCATTGGGTTTTAATCCAATTACACCAAAAAAATCCTTCTCTTTGCAAAATTCACAACAGTTTTTTGGGGGGTTTTTTTCGGTTGTGCAGCTGCCGGCAGTAATTAGGCTAAACAACAAGAGAAATGTTATGTTTTATAACAAATAATGCTGTTTGTTCCCTCATTTCCATCTACGTTCCAGTCGAGCAGGTGGCGTCTCAAGAATTCAATACCCAGACAGTACATTCAATTGTAGACAGAAAAATATTGGTATGGTGCTTAAAAGGTGTATAATAAAGCGAATCTGCCTTTTTTTCCCAAACCTTACATTTTACTATACTCTAATACATTAAATAATCCCATCTACTTTATGTGTATACCATGGGAGCAGCCATGTTAAATTCCTGTACTTAGGACCTGCATGATTATTCCTCCCTATTAACCCCCCCCTCCAATTTCTAAACTGCAGATTCCAGGACAGGAAACTGATTAGATAAACCTGGTTCTGCCATGCCGAAACCCAAATCTCAGCTTTATTGGGGTGATGTCACTAAACGAAACTAAATGTCACTAAAATAATTTTGACAAGCACCTAAATAAAAAAGACAAGCTATAGGTATGAATGTCCGGGGGGTGGGGCTGGGGGGCAAGTGATCCCTCTGGAAATTTAAGGAGGCCAACTGGAGCAGGAGAGGGAGAAACAGTAGGCTGTTTAGAATAGGTCAACTAGGCATAGAGAGCAGAAAAGATACCTGGTAGTCAGAGAGTGCAGAAAAAAAGCTTTTATTTATTTGTGTACACCCCCTGCTGTTGGAGGGGTCTAGTCGGCTCTCTTCCTTTCCCTCTAGCTGGTCTAATCCCCTTTACTCTGACAGCTGCTCCTGTACAGGCACAGAGTCCTTTCCAGGCACAGTTTACAGGCTGCAGATACAAAGTAGTTTATTTCAAACATGTATTCCAGCTAGGGCAAGTTAATACTCAGGCTGTTCAGACTACATTTCCCATGACTCTTAGCCAGTCTGGTATGTTAAGCAGCATGGAGAAGTGAATACTCAACAACTGGAGTGCCAAAGGCTAGCTTTTATATCATTAAGGATTGCTACTGCAGCTGCTGTCAAATGCACATCTCATGATTCAGAGCCATCAACTGTTCCAATACTACCAATGTTGGTTCCAAGCCTTAATGTTCCCTTTTTACTTCTCTCTAACTACCCACTTTTTTTTTTTGCTACACAACAGTACACACCTACCTTGGGAACTCTTCGGGTTTGGCTCGAGACTCCATTGCGGCATCAACCACACTCCACTCACTTTCCCATTACAAAAGGCTTGTGTCCCACAATGTCAGCGGGACCACCCGCAACATCAGCGGGACCTCCTACCCACATCCCGCAAAGGGGGGCTCAGGGTAGCCGGAGCCAGGAAGTTCCCGGGTATGACTGCACAACTTTTCTTGAGTGCAACTCCCATGATGTTGAGCGGCAACAGTGGGAATATTATGGGCATAGTATCTGTAACTGTAGACTGGGCTTTAGGGGGGACTACACTAAGTCTACAGTACAAACACTTACTTTGGTTGACCGCATCTACAATAATATTCAGCAGCCATGTTGCTGGCTGAACTTCATGGGAGGTATAGACCAGAGTTGTTGTGGCCTACACTACACACTAACCTTTTCGTGGGAGACGATATACAGTCAGCCATTCCTGTCGTAGTCGTGGCTAATCTTTACCACCCCAGCCATTGTAAACTAATGTTGCGCAGGTACAAGCTGATCTGTAGCTACTACTACCAGTCATGTAATTTTTCCTATTAATGGATAATATTATGGCACTATGCAAATTAATAAGTAATAATAGTATGTTAAAAAAAACTATTATTCCATTTTATTCGATTTTATTCCAATAATATAATTTTTTTCAAAATATGTATTAGTAAATTTGAATAATGATCCAAAACCTCTAATGATCACTGTGAAACCAAAATTCTAAACTCTTGAATTATTATTCTAATTCGATATCCCTTATAGATGTAGTAAAAAAATGCACCAGCAAATTCAACATGAAACAGAAACCCATATCCCCGGTAAAATCTCTCGCCCTTAAATACAGTTTAACTTTTTTGCCATTTTTTAATTGCAAACTGACAAAGAGATAAAAGACGTAATTTACATAATTAAATTTCTATTGCTGAAATACCAAAATAAACATCAGAATTTTATACGTCTGGCTTGAGATCAATGCATTGGTCTTAATTAACCTTATTTAAAATGAGTCAGTTTGGATTTTTTCCAAGCACGCTAGCTCTTTTTTATTTTTTTATTATAGAGATCGGAATTACTGGAACTTCATGAACAATAGAACAAAAAGAAAATAAGTGTTTTTGTCAGGGGCTGTTGATTCACAACCCAGGTTGTGTGTTCTATGAATTGGAGACATGAAAATATTGTGTATTTAGCTGTATGTGGATATATAGATATACAGTATATATATATATATATATATATATATATGTGTGTGTGTGTAATTAAAAAGCTGGTTTTGCTGCCCCCACCAGACACCAGGGAGTCAGAAGCAGTGGTAATTCTGGGGGGGGGGGTGTTATTTGGGGGGCATAAGCCTTTTGTGGAGGCAGAGTGCCCCATGATATGCCTTATACCCCCCTATATGCCACTCTGTCCCATGATGTGCCTTTTAACCCTCTATATGCCACTATGTCCCATGATATGCCCCTGGCATTTAGGGGTATATGGCATTTCTGGAGGCAGAGTGGCATATAGGGGTTAAAAGGCATATCACGGGGCAGAGTGGCATATAGGCGGGTATAAAGCATATCAGGGAGGCAGAGTGGCATATAGGAGGTATAAGGCATTTCTGGGGGCAGAGTGGCAAGCCTGGGGGCAGATGTGCATAACTAGGGGGGGAAGGTTGGCAAATAAAAGAAAATAAACACACAAAATTTTTTTTTTCTCAATCATAGCTTTTATTAAATATGAAAAAATAGTTTACATGAATTAATAAAGAAATAAAAGTTTCTTATATAGTGAAGAATATTATTTTGTGAAGATTAATGTGATCAGTGTTTTGTTCCACTTTTGCTTTCTGGCATTTTAATACAAATAATGTGATAAAAAGAATGTTTTATAGTTATTTGTATGGCAAATAGTGTGACTCGGGTATGTATAAGGGGTGCGTGTGGGTTCTTGTTCATGCCCTCATTATCTCCCGATTACTGCAACTCAGTCTTAATAGAATTCTTCAGCAGACAACAAAATTTTTAAAAAAACCTCATCCTCATACCCAGCTTGACCCCTTCTAGACGATTATTAATGTGGCTACCGGGTTTATATTTCTTGCCCATCCTATTACTAATACCTATCGCTTGCGACTCTCTTCACGTGCTCTCTGTAAGATTCAATGTAAGATCTCAACACCTACCTACAAAGCAGTTTCCCAAACCTACATCTCCTCACTTATCTCCAAATACACTAGTGTGGCTGCTCCACCACAAACATTTGCACTTTTACCTTTTGTGTATTATGCCCCCCACCTTCATCTAAATTGTAGACAGGGCCCTCCTCGCCTTTGGTTTCCCTAAGTCGAAATTGTTATGTGATGCACTACTTGTCACATTCTGTTTTCCCACTATATATGGCACTATAAATAATAATAATCAACATTCTAATAATAATTGGCATATTAATCATAATGTAATAATACAATAATGAAATAATAATCATAATAATAAATATATTTCTGTATTATTTTTTTTTTGCCCTCTAATGATGTCATACTAACGACCTCATCCTTCTGCTGATGTTCCTAGGAATATTCTCGGTGTGTAGTATCTTGCTTGCGCAGTAAGCGCTTCCGTATAGATAATACGCATGTCCTTGTACGTGTATTTTCAGGAAGAAATGCGAAGATGGTAACAGAGCCACGGGCCAAACAGAGCCAGTGTCAGTTCCCATCTAGCCACGGAAAGCCGGGGGCTGTAAGATTTACAGTCCTTGTCGTTTCAGGTAGCGAAGAAGTAAATGCCCCACTTCCCGAACGGCTTCAATTTCCTCTCCTATCTCTTCACAGTTACGAGCTCATTTCCTGCTGTGGCGTTATCACGGATCTCCTCAACTCTCACCAGGCTTTCATTTGCCTTACCGTTCATGCCGAACATTTTTCCCAACTTACTTCCTGATCAAAAATGTACTTTTTTTTTTAACCAACGAAGTATATATATATATATATATATATATATATATATATATATATATATACATATAGTGTGTGCGTATGCACTACCAAAAAAGTTTGGGGTCACTTAGAAATTTCCTTATTTTGGAAATAAAAGCAGATTTTGTCCATTAAACTAACATGAAATGGATGAGAAATCCAGCGCAGACGGGGTTAACGTTGTAAATGACTATTGTAGCTGGAAACGGCTGATTTTTAACGGAATCTCTTCATAGGCACACAGAGGTCCTTTATCACTCCCATCACTCCTTTATCACTCACATCACTCCTTTATCACTTCCTTCACTCCTGTGGTGTTCCAATGGCCCTTTATCACTCCCATCACTCCTGTGTCCGAATGGCCCTTTTATCACTCCCATCACTCCTGTGTTCCAATGGCCCTTTTATCACTCCCATCACTCCTGTGTTCCAATGGCACGTTGTGTTTGCTGATCCAAGTTTAAGTTTAAAAGGCTAATTGATTGTTAAAAATTGTTACAGCCAGAAACCTCCTTGTTTTCCATGAAAACAGTTAAGGGACCCCAAATTATATATATATATATATAGCGTTTTATGTAACTCAGCAATGTGTGAAGTTGAATATTTTAATTTACATAATTTTATCTATAAACTGATTTCCTCCTGTTTCTATACACCGTCTGCGCTGGATTTCTGATCCATTTCATGTTATTTAATAATAATTTGCTTTTCTTTCAAAAACAAGTGACCCCAAACTTGGGTCTGTAGAACACTTATAACCACCAAATAGTCTGAGACATCAATAAGATGCATCTTGCACTTTTAACACCAAACCAAAAATTCTACTTTATAAATTCATTTCAGCTGTTTGGAGTATAAAATTTCTTTAATTTTTTAATTTTTAGTTATTAGCCAAAAGCTCTCTTGGAACTTCTTATTTGTGTCCGGCCATTCTGTACTCTCGATTGTGGGCATTGGATACGGGTTTCCCCCACGCTTGCATTAGTACATGTCTGGAGTTACGTTATTCCGGAATCTGAACTAGTTTGGTGACTTCTGTCGGCTCACGCCGAGGACCACCAAAAAGGTCCAGCCATTCTACAGAAACGGCGAGCGGAATGACTGGTGGCTAGATGTTTTTGTTTTTTTAAAGAATCTTACTGAATTTGGCTTTTTTTATAGGTCAAGATTAATCAAGTAGGGCGTTGGATAAAACAAAATTACAATATTAAAAAAAAAAACATTTCAAAGACAAGGACATATACACCTGTGCATTGCTTTAGGGGCAAAATGAGTTTTGAATATGCTTTAAAGACACAAGATGTGAACCAAAAAAATTACCTTTATTTAAATGCACTAATAAAAAGTGTAGTAATAATAAATATAAAATATTTTTTTCTATTTTTTTTTCTAATTTTTTTTTTATTTCTCTAGTTTCCACCGCTTTACAAATTACACAGCTCATTTAAAATAAATAAATAAAAAAAAAAGCTAAAATTAAAATCAGGGTGTAGTTAAACTAGATCTATTTAACTATACTGCGGGGAATACGAGGTTTCACTGCTGCTTTTTGTTTAATAATTGGAGGAATAGGTACCTCTGGCTGTGAAAATAATGCTAAAGTTGGTCATTTGAATATCTGCATGTTATTACTGTTTTTTTTTTGTTTTTTGTTTTTAGTATTTTCCTTGTGGAATTTTTCCTTCCTCGAGATATTCTGAAATTCCTTCTAAAGCATGAAAAATGAGCATAGCGTCTAACGATGCTTTCAGTAGGCAAAACTGCCATGATGATGCGTAAAGACTTCAGATCTTTCTTCTCCAAAATGTCACCAGCAGCGGAAATCGACGTTCCAACGGCGGCTTGTCACACTCAAATACCGTCAATGATGTCACCGCACGGAACGCGGATTCAGGCAATTCATAGGATTGATTCAACTTACGAGGTTCCGTTACAAAAAAAACCCAGATATTCTCCTCTTTCCATAAAAACCATAGACCGCGTACAAAAACAAAGTCCGGTCAAAAGCAAAAAAACGAAATACGCTTCGTTTTTTTTTTTTGTTTTTTTTTTCTTTCCTGTAAATCTCATCTGGAGGGATTTTTTTTCCCGGCGGCGATTTCGTTTCACTTTTATAGAAAAGAGGGAACTATTTCTCTTTATTTATGCCAAGTGACAAGTACAAGCACTCTAGGCCTTAACTGGATGTGAACATTGTCAAATTAAATTTGGGGTAAAGGGAGGCATCTGTAGGTCCATTCAGATCCTACTCGGCAACGAGGCTTCTTTTGCCAACGTGGCAGCGACGGGTGGCTGGTAGGCAGACACCAGCGCAGATGGGAACTTCACATACTGAACGCATCATGACCAACTATAAAATCAGTCACAGTGAATCAGCTGTTCCCCTCTTACGTCCCCTGGAACCATCACATCGAATTTCCGTCTCTCTGACACACATAGCTTACAGTGAGCTTTTGTGTTTAGGCATCAGAACGGCATTAGCGTAACCGTGAGTTCTGGAATCGTCAAGGTACCAAATTAACCAGCGAGCGGGGTCAGTGATCTGTAAGCGGAGAGAGAGAGAGCGGACGGCGTCCGTGTGCGCGGAGCAAATATTGATACTTTTCGGTGTCATATGCTGCGTTCTAATGCCTAGAAAAAAAAAGAATAATGCTTTTATTTTTATATATATTTATATATATATATATATATATAAAACTGGCAATATATTTTATTTAGTTTTTATTGGTATTTTTTAAATATTTTATCATTAGAACGATAAATTTAAAACGGAATGGTAATGAGCATATTCTTGGGAGGCAATCATGAAAATGTATTTTCCTACTGTGAGAATTATATCATTATTATATTATTATTATTATTACAATATATTTTTTACAGTTATATAACGTGTGTTTACATTGATTCTTAATATATGTTGTGCTGTCATATTCTGCAGCGATGTACAATGGGATCCAGTGTGGTCATCTCTAGTAAAACGCAGAGGAGCAGGGGTTCGAAACACATTATTGAAGCCAAACCCAATGACCGCCAGGTAAGCTGAGTATAGCGTGCGGATGGTATTGCGTGTGAGTGTATTGTATGTGCGTGGCTGAGTATGGTGTGTGAAATGGTGGCGACACATCTGAATGTTTGACTTAGAGATGCCCCTTATAGATAGATAAATGCCTAAAAGATAGTGGTTTCTCCTTTATGCCGGCATCCTATTGCTTTTGTGCTTAGCGGTACCCAGGATGGTACTCTGGCCTTCATTCTCTACGCCATATTCTGTTTCTCTGCCCGTTTCCGGGCATTTTACTTTTAATATAAATTGGTAATAAACTGATTTACCAATTTTCCCCATGTGCTCGGTATTTAGCTGTTACATTCTTGATATATTCAATAACGCCAGAGTTCTAGACATTGGCGAAACGCGAAGGGTAGGGATGGAGGTTGATTGCAACCTCGCTTTAGGCCAGCCGTCTACCTGCTTAGAATATGCTTATATATATATATATATATATTTATTTATTTCTGATAAATGTACATCATGTCAGGTAACATTTTAAGGTGTTTTTTAAGGGAAATGGTAGCTAGGTTTATTTGACTTTTTTTTGCTAGTAGACACGAACAAAAGGGATTAGATGACAGCTTTAAATTAACCGGTTACTTACAATCCAGGTACAAAGTGACAGCAGCACGCGCTTTGAACATGTTTTAAAATGCCGCATTATGAAAAAAAAAGTTAAATTATTGTGTTGTACTCCTGACTTAAAGCGTTTGATTTTAAAGCCAGTGCTAGTTCTGTCAAGGTGGAGATCAGAATTTTGTGCACAATGCCTCTAGCCTACCATGTGAGTGAGCCAACCTGACAGCTTGTAATAAGTAATTTTTATTCAGTTACATTTGTCACTCAGACAGACTGGCAGTATTTTAAACACAGACCTTAAAATGCAGCACGAAGGGAAAGATAGAAGCTGGAGGCCCTTTTGGGTTTTTTTTTTGTTTTTTTTTAATTTTATTTATTTATTTATTTTTTTATTTTATTTTTTCCTGAGGTTTTTCCGGTTAATGTTGCACTTTTTAAGATATGCGTCGAAATGCCTACACATTGTTAATACATCACTAAAGTTTACAAATGACTCTATTTAAGCCTACAGGATATCGTTACGGGTTTTAATAAATTAAGATATCGTCGGCATTTTCAGGCAAAAAAATCAATTGCTTCAATTAAGAAATTTACAGCAATCCAAATATTTATGAAGTCAGCGGCGGAGAGAAGAGGAGTTAGAATTCGGAAGTGAAGTTGGCCTCTTGGCTCATTAGTGAGAGATAGAGGGAGAAAAGAAAATTCCAACGCGGTAACTGGGACGCCATGCAAGAATTAAGATGAAGAAGGCAACAGGGTAGTTTTTTTGATGAAGATGAAGAATTATGACATCACAAATTTAAATTATTAGTTTTTTTACTAATATTTTTTTTAAATTTCATGAAGTATGGCAACATTTCCAAACAAAGATATTGACGAGATCAATATATAAGCTTGCCTGGAAACTTTGAGTTTGAGCCATAGTCTCAGGGTTTTTGCCCCAATCTCAGGGTCTCAGGGTGAAGGGGCAGATTCTCAGAGTCCGAAAGTCTGGAGCTGTCTCCTTCCTTTTCTACACCGCTGTGATCGGATCTAATGCTCCCAGTAGGCAAATATAGAGCACACAACCTAAAAGTCATGCGCATTCAGATTCCTGGGTTGCTGGTAGATTCCATCACACTACCGGTGTGTTATGGCTGACATCTGTACTTGAATGCAGGTGATTCAATTAAGTGTACCTTTCAATAGTCACAAGTCAAGGTTTCTATGAGGACTGGTATATCACCCATTAGGTTAACACATTTGGTGAGTCACTACATAGAGACTTCACAATAGGCTGTTAAAGGGTTAATATTTAAGAGTCTCAAGGTCAGCCCGTTTCTAAAGTATCCAGGTGTGTGTATAAGGAGATTGATCTACCTAGCTATTCATCTTCTCTTAAGTCAGCCTCCCTGTGGATTCTGCTTCTATACAGCCGACCCAGAAAAAAAACCCAAATTTGTGTTCAGCCACCTCTCCTATGCTTCCTATTGGTCATGACAAACCTGAGCTACTGCATCCTTTTTTTTCGTGCAAAAGTCATCAAACCGAAATTCTCTCGTTAAAACCAAATATCTGATAAGAAATAAAGTGTAATTGCCCCGCCGTGACCTCTGGTGGCAGTTTATGCATCAAAAGCTTCATTGGCCTCCCGAATACTGTCTTTGAAGGTGGCCAAATGAGGAAATTGGTCATAAATAATGGTACAGATACAGGATTTCCTGACACATTACTGGGTGAACAAAGCAACCCTTTGCTCCGTGAAATGAATACTATACCCATAGTGTTACAAATTAAGCTAACACCTTAAATCACCAAATACCTTAAATCACCTTAAATCACCAAATACCTTAAATCACCTTAAATCACCAAATAGCTTAAATCACCTTAAATCACCAAATAGCTTTTAATCTAAGATGTGCCATCAACTAATTAATACAATTTCAAACGAAATAAATGCCCCCTTTTCTGTTTTTTTCTAAGAAAACGAAACCACTTGAATAACTTTACTTTTTTCACATAGTAAATGAATGAACATTCACGCCTATATCTTCTGTTCCTTAAGAAAGTCTGCTCTTAAAGGGACACTCAACTTTTCATATGGTTGGAAAGAGCTCCCACTGATTTCAATTGGATTGCTTTCCTTTCATCGATTGACTATTTCAAGTAGGCAAGCCGTTCTGCAAATCTTTGAACCCAGCGGAGGTTCTGGAGCTGCAGCTTCTCCATAAGGAGAGTTTTTTAGACTTATAAATAATGCATATTAAAATACTCACAAAATACTTTAATATACATCGTTCGTTGGTGCCATATTTTGCAGTTATTTGACCTGGCTCCGGCTACCTGGGCGGCCCACCTTGTGAGATGCGGGTGGGAGGTCTCACCAACATCCGTGGAGGTCCCAACGCTGACATCGCAAGACACACACGGAGTTTCTCCGTGACGACCCAGAGACCGAGAGAAGCGGTGCTTCATCCGGAGTCTTTAGGGGGAACCAGGAAAGTTCTGAGGGTTTACAAGAAATGTTTTCTTAATAACAAATACATACCTTCAACCATTTAAAATGGGACACGGTTTTGTTTAAGGAGTGCAGACAGAGGCATGACTAGAGTGCGAGCCTTTACCAAAACAAAGGGATTTGGGTCCAAAATTAGTCTGTCCCTCGCAAAGAGATGCAAATCCTTTTTTGTGATCCCATTACAAGCAGTAATAAAATAAATAAAATAAAATAGTGGCTTTTGAACCCAGAAACAAATACTTGGATCACCTTAATTCCATATGGTGGAGCGTCAGTATTAACCACTAAAGCCTCCAGATGGTACATTGAGTCCCCAAAATGCACCTATAACTAATGAATGAGGGGAAGAGGTCCTGGCTGCAAATTATAAAGCGTGCGAAGGAATGAAGGGAATTTGTTATTGAACCTCAGCAGGACCTTACCAAGACTATTTAAAGAGAGTCATATGCATGATAAATCCAGCACTGAACTGCCACGTGTTTTAATAATATTGGATTTTAATGCCCCAGATAAGAATGTACATATCTAGGGCTTCTGTAATTACGTTAAAAAAATAGAAGGTCATTCATAATGTATTTTTAGTCCTTGGGATGCCTATTAGTAATGTCACATTTAGTCTCAATAATTTAGGGCAATTGTTTTCCTATTTAAGTTTTGCTTATGTATAATACTCAAGATTATCTCAGGGATAAGTTTTTTGGGGGAAACGCCTCACTAACGCCTTTAATATGTAAAGGCCGGACATTGCAATGCATCTTCAAAAAAAGAGCCAATGTTACAGTACTTCTTAGAATAACGAAATGTTGATCATACATTACAAGGGTTTAGCAATATATATATATTTTTTTCACCTATTGCTAAATATATAAAAAAAAATGCAAAATTGTTTTTTTATCATTAGGTAAATAAAAATGTCAAAATATTCTCAGCTATGCTGACAGAGAGCAAGAATAAATTCTGATCATACCCGGGAACTCCCCAGGTTTGACTTGTAGTTTCACCTTTCTTTTCTCCTGCGATAGTACAGGCGTTTGGTCATAACCTCTCACTTTTCATACTACTCCCTTACTTAGTCCTCCCCCACATGGCTAGCCCCTGCACTAGGTATTGACCGGGCAATCTTGGCACTTTAAGGCCAGCGGCTTCCTGATGACTTAAATTGCGACCGACGACGGCAGAATATGCATGGTCACACTTCACATTCTTATGCTCATGTATTGTGCGGTTGGGCATACCAAGCCAATGTCTGCATGCGCTGTGTGTGGCGCTATTGACCAGTGGCTCACTGGGCATTTGACCATCTTTTGCCCCAGACCAGGGAAAGCTCTGAGTAAGTTTGGCTGGGAAATTCCCAATTTTGACATTAAACTTTTAGACACTCTATAACTCGCCTCATTATTTATCGACGTATATAGTGCCATCATATTCCGTAACTAGGTCATAACAAGTAGAGCATAACATAACAACTTGGACTTACAGAAACATTTAGCAATATCTGAGCATCCCAACTGCTGCGTTTGTCATTTGTATATAAGAGATGAAACTCCTGCTTGAATAAAGGTTATTTAGTTTGGAATATTTTTACCTCTTGAAAAGTCAAACTTTTTATAAGTGTCGTTATAAGGGGCTGTTTGGTTCGCACCATTAGTGAGCCAATACAATACAAGCTTTGTGATGGACCATTAAATGGTTAATATTGTGTGCATTATTCTCCTATCACGTTTTGCTGTCAAAAATGTTACTTCTCAAGAATTAAAAAACATATATTTAATAAAAAATATAATAACTATGTCAATAATTATAGCAACCCTACCTTATACCTCTCTTTGTTACACTGCTAACTACAAGCCTCACTAGAAGACACATTTTTAGGTTAAAATTCTATATAACTTGAATCATGAAAGAGAAAGAAAGTAAGAAAGAAAGAAAGAAAGAAAGAAAGAAAGAAAGAAAGAAAGAAAGAAAGAAAGAAAGAAAGAAAGAAAGAAAAGAAAAGAAAAAATGTCTCAGTGAATCACAGTCACTTCTGCCCTCTTTTCTGTATCAGAACATCTGGCAGAGGGACGTAACTGACCTTGAATGCTCGGGCTGGCATCTACTCTGTGCATTTGTAAAATTTAATAAAACCTCCTGTTTTTCATAAGAAATAAGTTATCCAGGACAAAATATTTTCTCTCTTTTTTTATTTTTTTTTTATTTTGCTTTTTCTTTCCCATAGACTAGACTACAAATCGCATAATACTATCAGATGGAAGTTTAATATGCTAATATAGATGAAAGTATTTCGCTAAGAAATGAAGCATCTGGTCTTTTTGCCCTCGGGGTGTTATTGTCTACTGCGGCTTATTCGGCCACTGAGCAGCACTGTGGAACGCTGGCTTTTTTTTGTTGTTGTTTACTTCCTATATCTCAGTATGTCCGATGGACAAATAGGTTTCCTTACTTCAATTCGTTAAAACTATAACCCAACCCGATATTTGAAGCATATTAGTTTGAAGAATAAAATCATATAGTGATTTTTAATACAACAATAGATCTTCTTAATATACCATATTTCAAATTCTAATTAGTCATTTTATAAAAAAAAAATAAAAAAAAAATAATAATAAATAAATAATAATAAAAAAAAAATATATATATATATAGGATTAAATACATTTATAAAATCAGGATTGACTACATTTATATATTATTTTAAAACACATTAAATCACAGTTGTATAATTACTTTATTCTAAAACATCTCTTTTCAATTAAATCTAAAAGCACTTTCAGCAGCATCTCATAAATAGACAAAAAAAAAAAAAAAGAATATAAAAAAAAAATCAATGGTATGTTCTGAGCCAGTGTATCTCTCTAATGGAAAATGCACTGGCCCCATCTACATGCCTGCAGGGCCAACATCTTCCAATTCAGACCCATTCAATGAGAATTTTACCCGTGCACTGTGGCCTTTCACTGTTTGTCTCAAACTGAGATCAGATAGGTTTATCTGGCTATTGTCTTTTTTTTATTTTTTTTAATACATCCAGTCTTCCAGTATCTGTCTAATAATTCCTCGTTCTTCGATTGTGAGTATTCTAATCGTGGAACACTGTGGTGTTAGAACAAATTTTAAAAAAGGCACAGAAGAGTTTGTACGCTATTGGATTAAACGGCGTAATCTATACGTGTGATCAGGTTAAAGGCAAATCAACATCCGAACGTGTTTTTAGATGTTTTTTGAGGACCACCGTAAATAACCTGTGTCTTTTTAGATAATTTATTACTAAATTGCAGATTTAAAAAAAATGTGTACTAGATAAATGTACGGGGGTAGGGAGGTGAAGTGGTAAATGTACTTCTGCAATGCCTTAGGCTAGATACTTTCAAGAAAAGTCCTATAAAGTTATTGGTAGAAAAGAACCTTTAAACTAAGTATGGTATAGTTAAAGAACAAGAATATAAATAAAGATTAAATATTTATTTTATACACCTATATTTTTATTTGTTTTTACCATTTAAAATATATTTTATTTATTATACTGTTATTTTATTACATTTCATTCTGGAAAAATTAAGGTTTTTTTATTTATTTTTTTTAGAAAATGTGAAAAAAAAGAATACCATTGCACACATCACGGGAGAATATTTTTCTAAAATTTTCAAAAATGACCTTTGACACTGGAAGACGCATTCTAGACAGCTCAGATCAATTGAAAATAATGTGACTTCTAGAATGCCAGAAGATGCCTTTCTCAATAAATTTGGGCATTTGGTCCATATTATCTATTTCAGCAATAAGCCAACCATCTAATCCTTCATTATTCCAACTTATCCACTCAGATCTAAAGAATTTATTTCAAAAAATGCAATATGATTTAAGTTATGTATAGATATTAACTGCCAGGCATTCACAATAAATGTGAACGGGATTAACAATAAATTGTTCCTTTGAAGAACATTATCCCTTGTAGATCTTCAGTTTTGAAACAATTCCTACATATTATATCTGGGATAGTTTATGTATGAATGATACGTAGGCT
The DNA here is from genome assembly GCA_029215755.1 of Spea hammondii. Classification (NCBI taxonomy): domain Eukaryota; kingdom Metazoa; phylum Chordata; class Amphibia; order Anura; family Pelobatidae; genus Spea; species Spea hammondii. The sequence continues at coordinate 125,805,137 of JARDYJ010000003.1, forward strand.
TGATTCAGCCATTGGAATGTTATAACCTTTTATTACATACGAAAATAATCATTAAAATAAGGGGGTTCCTGGGAGAGACAGGATGGGAGGCAATGAGGACGATTTGCTAGTTTGGTTGGTGGTTTGGATGAAATAAAGCTCTCCAACGATTAAAGCTCTCTCAGACATCATTTAATCTTAATAGAACGTTTGCATGCACAGCAAAAGATGGTACAGTTCCCTTTCTCGACGTTTTAAAATACTTTGGTGCCTGCCCCCTCCTCTGTCATCTGCTCTATTTCCGTTTACAGGGTATGAGAAGCTACCATTTGTGGTCTACAAGAAGAGCTTGGATGCCCATAATCATCTAAACTTCAAATTTGAAGAAATAATAATAAAAAAAAATACAACCTAATAAAATCAACAAATTGGCATAAAGGGTTGAACATCTCAACCACCTCATGTCAGTCCGCATTATAAGAGGACAAGCCCCAAGTCGGCTTCTCCAGCGCTATATAACTGGTCCACTGTGTAGGGCTTGTCTTCTGTCCCACCACTCTGCTGTCCGGTCTTTCATATGAACAAGTAGAATAGCAAGGCAGCCATATCTATGGCCATCTAATTGACCAGGTATATTCTTGATTAACTGTTACCCCCCAATAGAAGGATTAGGCAATCAATGAAACATCAACAGCCTTGGAAGAGGATGTCAAAGTCTTATATGACCATGATACTTTTTTTAATACTTTAAAATTAGCCCATATTTAATGATTTAATGTCTTGTTAAACCTCATGAAAACCAACTCGACTTACATAGAAACACAAAATCTGCCGGCAGATCGGCCCCATTCGGCCCCTGTCTAGTCTGCCAGTTTCTCCTGCTGTGAAGAATCAAAACCTTAATCAGTCGTTGGCCTCGCCTTAGATTCAGGAGCCGTATGCCTATCCCGTACATCTTTAAATTCCCACACTATATTAACCGATTCCATACCAGAGCATAACATTGCAAGGGTTAAGCATTTAGAACATACCCTTCTAATTGACGTTTAACAAAAACAAAAAAAACAAGAAAAAGTAAATGCCTAATTGAACTTAAGATTTTTTTAATGTTTTTGGTAAGGGACCATCAAAGAGTAATTAAAGTTAATCCGTCAAATGTGCCCAAGTCCTTTGTAACCAAAGGGAAAAACCTCTGGAAAGGCACCGTGGCTCCACGTGGCTCTGTTTTTGCTTGTAGCGATGAGACAGGACTGCACTTTCCACTAATAACCTTGACCTGTTTTTTCTAGCTCAGCGGTGGCAGCTGTGTCAGATCAGCTCAGCATCTGTTTATCAATCTAAGTGCAAACCTGTTCTCCGCTCCTGCTCTGTTTAGCATCAAGATGGAAGTAATGTTGCCAAATGGTCAAAAATAGATAAAAGCACCAATAAGCAAAGCCACTTATTCAGCAAAAAGTCACATTATACATGCCGCGTGCACCAGATCCAGACTACACCTTAATTAAAAAAAAGGTAATTTGTCTAAATACCCATCAAGGACAAAAACAAGGGTAAGTGCAAGCCGTACCTGCAGGGTTCATGATCAGACATGTTCCGACAGTATAGGTGATGTCATGCAGACATGGCCAACCAAATGGACATCAATACAAGGAAGCATGAAACAAAAACAAAGATACAAAAGAAACACACAGGCAGCTCCAGGACCTGACACTCATACCAAACACGTGAAGATATAGTTAATGGTATGGCCATAAGATGGAAACTTCATGGTGGACTTTGCATTATTAAAAAACAGAACACCAAAACTAAAAGAGGTTTATTTATTTCTGACCTTTCAAAATAGATTCCAAATGATGCACATTATGGTTTCATACTTTAAACATTTAAAATAACAACTGTGGTACTGGTGGTCACTCATTGAGTATCAGGTAGCTTCCATCAGAAGAAGAGACCACCAAGGTCCTTAAAGAGTAAATAACTTTACATCTTTTTCTGTGTTGCCCCAATAAAAGATTTGTACTCCTAATCTTCGCAGTTTCTGTCGAGCGCCTACGTCTACTGTGACATAAGAATGTAAAGATGATTGTCAGACAACTAAAATTAACTTGTAGAATTTTAGCGTGCCAGATGGTCAGTCCGAGGCTGTGTATAGATCAACGTATAGATCAATGACTTTCAACCAATTATTTATTTGGATCATCCAAGATGAAGACAACTCGTAAACCCACCTTTTCCAGCTATAGACAATCATATCCAAAAGGGGAAGAATTATTCCGAAGGCGGTCTGGGTAAACACTGGATAAATCCCTATTTAGGTAAACATAACCATAACAGATTAGACAACACAATAACACATTTAACAAATTCATACCTGAACACCATAAGATGCCGTCTACCAACAGACACAACGTTATTCCAAGAGATAGTGGAAAATGGGTGTTATTAATGACAATTAACTTCTTGAAAGTAATTTTTCTTTAAATTACTATAACAGATTGTCATATATACTGTACGTTATATTTAGAACTTTTTTATAGCTTGCAACCATGATTGCTAAAATAGTGACTTTTTTAGGACAAACTCGTAATTTCACGTTTTCCACAAATTTTTCTAAAATTCCATAACGGATTCTTTTGTCCTTTTTAAAAAAAAAAAAGAATATATGGATACAGTGCAAATGTAGCTAAAAAGTAACACATTACCAGTAAACAATATATATTAGCCTAAAGTTCAACAGCAGTGCAGGTGATAATCCCAGTGGGAATGTTAGTTCATGCATGAATATTTACAAACCAAGACCAGATTTCACTGGTTTTAACGCACTCTGTAGTAAAATCGAGTTGTTTATGGTTTGACACTAAGAATAAAAGCCTACGCGGAAGAGTAATATTTTAAAACGAATGTCAGTCCAGTTGGTATTCTGTTAAATTATATGATCATTTATATTTAAGTAAATTATTAGGAATTTTCACCAAATTTGATGACTCTGTTAAAAAAAACACTTATGCGAACTTTTGTGTATATTACTAACATTTTCCCCTTGTCCAAAAACATGGCCTCCATGAAAGGTTTAGTGATTATTTAGAAGAAAACATGTATTTTATACGCAAGAGGTCATCATACTCGTGGTTTTTCTAAATTTCTTACAGTTTACATCTAGAATAGAGAAATTGGTAACATTTCTAGCTTTCTTATGAAGAAATTATAAAAAATTTCCTCCAAAAAAAAGTTATACTACTTTTGTATGTTTCTCCCCCTTTGATCCTCTCTCTTCGACCAGTTCCTGTAAGGGATCGAGTCGGTTCATCCTACGTTGATGGCTGCCCTCATCGTATACACCTAAGTGCATCTTGGAAATTCAAAGGGTTGACTTCCCAGAGCTCCTACTCTCGGCGGTGTGGTTTCAATTAGGGTCCAGAGCTAAATGTTCATAGGGGCAAGACTAGCCCCATGTTTACTTAGGACGGGCAAGGAATAGCTAGGAGTTGGTAGAATCTGGGCAGAAAGTTTGTACGGCTTAACCCAAGGGGGGCAGTAAATGGGCATTTTAACAAGCCACATAATCAGGGATACCGCAAGCCACATAATCAGGGATACCGTTAAGGGCTGAGGAAAGAGAGGCCGTGAAAGAAGATCCCCGAATGTGGCATTACCTGTTTGGACCTATACATGTTACCTGGGGAGGTTTTCCAAAGCCCAGCTTACTTGGGTCTGGCAGGGAGATAGAGGGAGGTCTGGCAGGGAGTTAGTGTTGAACCAGCAAAGTATAGCCAGATAGGGCTCCAAATGGGAGCTAGACTTTATTTTATGATTTAGGTGTTTGTGCATTTATACATAAAAAGTCACATTTTGCTACAAACATGTTCCTGGACCTTATTGCCCTAGAAGATCATGCTTTACGATCCCTTAAAAGGACTTCATTGACCCTTAGCTGAGGAGTTTTGCCATAATGGGTTTATTTACTGTGTAGAATTCTAGGACTTTGATAAAGTAGAAACTAATCTATTCTAAACTACCATAAAATAGTCAATCCATTGGATTACATTTATTACAAAACACATGAAATCAATTCTTATTAGCGCACGGTCGGCAGAAAAAAATGGCACTTTTTGAACAGAGGTCATCTGTATGAACCTAATAGACGCAGGTATTTCAACAGATCTCTACTTGCAGAATGTCACGTTGAGTTATATCTTCTCTGTGACAGGTTTGCACCTTTTGACCCGTGTAACACAATTGGAGATCCATGAAAGAATTTAAAGGAACACAAACATGATTTATCTGGTACTTTGCTTTCCGATCACACTTTAAGAATATTTATTTTACGGTTTCTATTATTTAGAGCATGTATCATTAAACATTTTTGTAACTCAAACCAGAATTACAGGTGAATTAAGCATAAAATAAGCATTTTTATAAAGATTTTGATAAATATCTTTAACCCTATGAGTACCAGAGGTTTAGAGCACTTTTTCTCCGTGGGAGTTGGGGCCAATATTTACAGTTTTGTTATAGTGAGAATTAAATAATTATATTATATTACCAAATCCAGTATTTTCCTGTAAGTGCCTGACCAAATAGTGTAAAATAAATAATTATTTTGAAACTCGGCACTTAGTAAAGTTATTCAGTATGTATTGTTGTACATACATGTAGATTGCACACGTAGACCATGGTGGTAAGAGTATAGAATATAAGGCAAGGAAGGCTGGTGAGGAAAGCTGGAGGCAAAGTTTCTTCCTTTATGACATCACACCCCAGTGTCCTTAGTTACTGTAACCAGGGCCGCCATCCAAAAAATTGGGGCCCAGTACAAACCTAAAGACAGCTCACAACACTTTGTCCAACCATATGATCCTGACGTTGCACCGCCCAATGCTTATAATGGAGCCACCAGGTCCCAATGTCCAGAAAGTGGCCACCAAGCCCCAAAGTAAAGAAAGGAGGCACTGTGCCCCAAAGCATTAGAGTTCCCATACTGGGCAGTCACAATGACAATCCTGGTGATGTCAGTGGGCCGCCCTGCCGTGCCGCCAACGTCACGTGACACACACTATTTTTAATGGGGAAGGGAACAGGGGTGCAACGCCGTTAACGTGACCGAAGTTTCCCCCTAGTGACCCAGAGAAGCGAAGAGTCCAAAGGTAGCAGGCCATGAAGGCCAATGAGGGGGCCCCTTGACAAATCTGGGAGGGTGGGCCTGGGTACTGGTGGCACCCCATGATGGCAGCCCTAGCTAGCCTAGGGAAGTGAAGGAAGCGGTACAACTAAAATCTGTCCCCCTGTTCCTTAAATTGGATTAAATATTAAAAAAAAAAAAAAAAAAATCCCAGTAGGAGATAAATGAGAAGCTCATATTTAAACTTTCTGTATTTTTTTGATGTATACTTTTGCGCAGCTGGACAAATTTAGGTGATTAAAATAAATAAGGCAATTAAACAAAATCCATCTGATTTTTTTCACATTATTTGTACATCAGAAAAACTTTACTTTTTTAATAGCAAATTAAATATTGTCACACTGAAAAAAAAAACATACTTCTTCACTCATCCACAGATATTCCTCCCATTCTTCAGAAACTCTATTTCTTTTTAATTAAAAGCCTACAATCTTAATGCCTAGTGACAGATTAAATTGTAGGGCACCTGTAGAGAATAAAATGAAATTTCGCTTGGATACTTGTCCATCTTTTATTGAAGACTTAGTTGTCAGGAGGGGAAAAAAATATATGACATTAATTCAGCAGTGTTTGATTTGATTAAAAATGTTAATTTGCCATCTAAAAACTATCTAACGGGAAAAATAAACATGTGCCTTAAAGGGCAAGTCCCATGGAAAAAGAAAAAATTCTCCTTGAGCACTAAATTCCATGCTTCAGGGGTGTCACTCGGGGGCTGAGCTACTGAAGCCAAGGGTATTTCAATGGGCAACGCGGAATGGAGACTCCAAGGACTGAAGGATGCTTTAGATATGACACAGTCTTAGCATCAGATCAACCTATTGATGAGGGCAATATATCCCCTTTTTTTATGGTCATCGACGACTAGCCCAAGGTTTTTAAACTTCTTGACAACGTATGTTCCCAGAGTCATCCTCTTGTATGTACTTGTTTGCCAACATAGGACGTTTCTGAAATTTAAAAACCAAGTCCACTGCCATACGACCAGTCCACACTGTCCGAATCTCACAATTCATCTGAATATCGGAGAGGGGCCTTTAGTGTGCGTCTAGACATCAAGTGACCTCGGAGCAATGCTGGATTCCCACACAAGGCTATTAGCACATTGAGTAGATAAGTGTGTCTGTCTGTGTACTGTACAGATGAGGCTACTACAGCATCAACTGGGATGATCAACGATGTTGAAAGTGCCAACGTTCCATATCATGGAATGCCACGCCATTGGAATGAGCTGAGTATATTAGCCTTACCAATGCTCCACCTTATCCTACACACAACCATGGTATCTGCATTAATTTGCCTAGTAATACAGTATTGATGATGTCATAACGCAGCAAAAAAGTCTCACTGATGTGGAATTATCTCTCAATGCACTATACTCATTAAGAGGAAAGGAGATTTATTGGCCCAATGGCACCCCATATATACAGTACATTCCCCTGAGAGTACAGAAGAAACTAGATCTCTAGAATAATGGGGGAAGAATCAGGGGCGTAACTAGACGCCTCAGGGCCCGGGTGCGAGAATCTGTTAAGGGCCCCCCCCCAAAAAACATGATTTTTACTCAACAATTTTTTTTCAACTAATTCAACAAATTCAATTTTCATATTGAATCATATCTGTAAAAAAATCAAAGAAAAAGGGGCGCATGTACAAAGGGCATAATCCAGGGGTGTCCAAGTTTTTTCTGCAGTGGGCCACTTCATCAGAATTGTATAGGTGCGCGGGCCGCACTCATTTTTCACTGTGACAAAAAATATGGCCTTTAATAAAATATGCAGATTAAAATAAAGTAAAATGACACAAAACCTTTACTCTTCCTCTCACTGATTTCTGGGCCTTGAAAGTTTTGCGACTACAAATTCAGGATTCCCTAGATTTATTCTAGGGATGAACTAAAATGAAAATTCTGGACCAAAACATTCAGGGTTCACTTATCCAAAACCGAAAATGACCCCCACCTTTAAAAATAATAATAAAAACTCACATGTTTAATAAAAGTAGGTAACACGCAATTGGACAAAATTAGCAATATGACTTGGCATGATAGGAGTGTGATTGCTAACAGCAATCACACTCCTATCATACCCAGGCAACCAGTAAATGCTGGTACCTAGGCATGATGGGACTGTGCTCGCTGTGATTGCTGTTAGCAATCACACTCCTATCATGCCAAGTCAGCCAGTACATGCTGGTACAGGGTGGCTGTAAGTGATGTGCAGACCCCATACTGCTGGCAGTATCACTACACAAGGGGGGCAGCTAGCTAGGTTTCAGCATGTACTGGCTGACTTGGCATGATAGGAGTGTGATTGCTAACAGTAGTCACAGTCCCATCATGCCTAGGTTCCAGCACTTACACATCCATCCAGTAAATGCTGGAACCTAGGCATGATGGGACTCTGATTGCTATTAGCAATCGCACTCCTATCATGCCAAGTCAGCCAATACACGCTGGTACAGGATGGCTGTAAGTGATGTGCAGACCCCATACTGCTGGCAGCATCAATACACAAGGGGGGCAGCTAGCCAGGTTTCAGCATGTACTGGCTGACTTGGCATGATAGGAGTGTGATTGCTAACAGCAATCACAGTCCCATCATGCCTAGGTTCCAGCACTTACACATCCATCCAGTAAATGCTGGAACCTAGGCATTATGGGACTGTGATTGCTGTTAGCAATCACACTCCTATCATGCCAAGTCAGCCAGTACATGCTGGTACAGGGTGGCTGTAAGTGCAGACCCCATACTGCTGGCCAGGTTTCAGCATGTACTGGCTGACTTGGCATGATAGGAGTGTGATTGCTAACAGCAATCACAGTCCCATCATGCCTAGGTTCCAGCACTTACACATCCATGCTATCACACACACACACACACTCATTTATTCATATAATCATTAATTCACAGATTCATTCCCTCAATCACACACACTCATTCAAACACCCTCCCCACACCCTTACCTGCACCGCATCTCCCTTCGATGCCGCTCACAGACTTCAGCAGGGGGCGCGGCCTCCCTCTGCCTTCTCTGCTAAAGCACAGAGGAAGTAGGATGTCACGTGAACTCCGCTTCCTCTGTGCTGTCCAGAAGACCCTCCCACAAGTAAGTAGCAGGGCTTGAGGTGCGGCTCGTGTAAGATCGGTTGCCCTGGCTGCCGATCTTACGCGGGCCGCACCTCGAGGTCTCGCGGGCCGCATTTGGCCCGCGGGCCGCATGTTGGACGCCCCTGCCTTATTTAAAAAAAAAAAAAAACGTAAAAAAGATTTCGGGCGGCCCCTTGGCTTGGGCCCCCCTGCCGCCGGGGCCCGGTCGCAGTCGCGACCCCTGCGACCCCGGTAGATCCGCCACTGGGAAGAATGCCACTGATACTATGAACCCGTATTAAAATGACTTGTGTGTAGCTAAAATATTTGATTCTAAGGTGAAAAATAGATTGAGAATAGATTGGAGAATTCCCCACGCACATTGAACAAATTGACCTCACTGTGTGTTTTCCTAATACCGAAAGTATTTTCTGAGTAGCACTAATAGAATATGGTGTTTTCTATCAAGCCTTGTGTTTTAAATAACTTAGAGGAATCATTACAAGCTCAAGTATACAATCTTCATTCTCCCCTGGTTAGAGCCCTAATCCGTTTACACATTATTTGCTGTTTTTAATGGTATGTAATTAGTCGTTTGTGTTTGAGAAATATTGTTACACTTCCAACGAAATGAGTATATCCGGCACAAGGTCTTCTAGTCTATTAGTACTGTAAATGTGTTTATTGTCCTACTCATAATGTACTAGAAGTCATCGCTAATCAATCATCCTGTGTATTGTAAAATTATTTAAAGGGAAGTTGCAATTAAGTTTGTTTCTCTTCAAAAAAATATTGGGAAAAATTCACAAATATATTCATACCTCCAATTTACCCCATCCCCCGTAGAATTTACAGATTCCTGGGAAATCAGATGATCCCCCCCCCCAAATGTGAAAGAAGGACAATGGGGCAGCTACGGAGAACAGTGGATGACAGGCGCATAGTCGAAATGTGGGCCCCTGGAAAAAAGACCCCACCAAAATACCATTCCCCCCAAATGAAACACAGACACAGAAATGTAGTGGAAAATTATTTATAAGTCCACAGCTTGTAAAAAACATGGAACAAAAATCATTGTCATACAAAACAATAAAATACAAATAGCCCGACACCACCCACACCATGACAATGACCCAAAATAAATTAACAGTGACCAAAAAGCATAACAATAAAGTGCCAATAATTTACATTTCCAACTCCAAAATAGGGGTATGCCCAGATACCCCTACACCCCCAGGTTCTGAGCCACAGACCAGCTCGAAACCTACAAAAAACCACGACCAGCAACCTTTCATTCACTTTCTCCACGAAAACCCCCATTCAAGAATTCCAAAACTTGCCACTCCACCCCGCCGCTGTGACAAAACGGGAAACCCCCCCCCAAACTCAAAATAGGGAGGGAGGGAGGGACAACAATCCGGTCTGACAAGCAGATTAAAAGTGAGTTAAACAAAATGGATGCTACCTATTTATAACACCCAACCCCTAACCTAACTGACCAATGAAATTAAACCAAAACCTCAAAGGCCCACCTCCTAGCACTGTCAAGGCCTCCTCTGCTAAGCTGTGCTTGCTCCAATGGCTTCAAGAGTGCCCAAAAATCAAGACTGGCCCGCTGATATTGGATGGTTGGGAGTTGTACAGTATGCTAAGGATAGTTAAAAATAGTTTTATTGTATTTTATTGTATTACAAATGAAACAACAGTAAATAAAAAAACTAAAATCTAATTCAAATATTCGGATTGGTATAAATACTTGTTTCGCACATATCCTGTTCTTATTTGTGTTCAACCTGGAGACGTCTGCAAATATTTTTGAAAAAGAAATAAATATTGGCTTATAAACCCATAGGTTCTGGGCCTGTTTTTTTTTTTGGATAGATGTTTCCTCTGCGTATAACCCAACATTTTAGTATGATAGGGAGCGCCAGTGGAGGTGGTTATGTCTGCCTCTGTAAATGAAGGCAGGATAAGGAACCTAGGGAGTATCTCAGACAGCCAGAGACAAGAAATGGAGAAATATATTGAGAAATACAGGCGGCCACATGGGAGGAAGCAGCCCAGCAGATAAGGTGCTCAGGAACAACCAGGACCATCAAGGTAGACTATATGTAGATGACAAGTAGTAACAAACTAGATAAGGGTCCAAGGGTCAGCAAAAGGTGGGCAGTACAGCTAAGAACACCAAATTCACAGTCAGACAGAGCTGTAGTCAGCACCAAGAAGTTCACAAAGTATGGTTTTAGGGATCAGGAGCACTCAAGATCAAACCTAGCTAGCGGTCGGTATAGAGGTATCAGATGGAGGCCCACTGGAAGCAGGGAATGGTTGTAGGCAAACACTTAACATCTTAGAACATAGATGCAAGTATAACAAGCTTACATAGGCTACTGGTTGGCTACTAATGAAACAATTGGTCTAAGGTGTGTGTCACTAAGAGTATCCTGCAGTATAATAAACCTAAAGCTACTGGGAAGCTTAGCTTTTCCACCAGCCCAAAATTTGTGATAACATCTAAATTCTAGGGTCTGAGTTTGTGGGAGTTGGAATGTGTACCTTACACTCGCGGGTCTCAACAAGTAATCCATGAGTTTAAGTTTCACTTACATGTTAATCTACCACTCTGCTCGGACTCTGCTCAGCTCAGTTGATCCATCAAGAGACAAGGAGGACACCAAAAACCCAAGCCTATGTCCTGCCCAGCTCTGGGGTGCAGCCAGAGTAACCTAATCATTTCTCAATTCAATGACCTTTCTAAACCTTAATTGGTCTTAATAGTAGTGGACAATACATGATTTGTTTTCTCAATACATACTAGTTCTAGGCTGCAACAACTTAAAGCTATATGAAAATTAATTAAAAAACACAATTTCTGCAAAATGATTCAATGGGCTGAGCACAATAATGTGGATATTTTGGTAAACTCTAGAACATAAAAAAGGATTTAAATGGCAAAACCCCAATATATATATTCACACTGCCGACTGTAACACATTAGCTGTAATGAGCTTCACTTGTGGCAAAAACCTGTTTTATCAGCATTAATATATTTTTGTATAATGCAGTAGGTAAACGTAGCAAAATAGTAGCAAAACAAAATGATAATTATTTATATTTTCACACCTAAAATATGTTTTGGCATCCATTTTTTATATAAGTGTCCCTTATACAGTACCACTGGTTTAAGCCATATTTTAGATGTGCATTGGTCGTTATGTATCATCCACAATTTTTGTTCATTGTGTAGTTGTCTGTTGTATTATAAATTTGCTACCTTTTGGATAAATATCCTTACCCCACGCATGTTTAAATCCCCTCATTGAGTTAAACCTTAACTCTAGAAATTCTAAAAGTGAATACTTTTCTGGTTCCATGACCTTTTTTATTTTTTTTGCCAGCATAATGTTAGCCATTTAGTACTTTATATGTGAAATTGTATATTTCAGATTTCAGAAGACCCCTATGGTTAGATTATTACAAAACTCAAAACGTAATAGGGTTTCCTACTTTAAATTGTGACTCGGAGCAAATGGACCAAATTTGTTATGGAGGATTAAGGAAAATGTCCTAAAGCTGTAATTATTCTACAGCTGTGCATATTTTTGAAATACGTGAAATAATCTCTGTTTTCCCTTTAGAGGGTACAAAAAAAGAAACATTCTTGGGATGCTCTCCTTAGACCTTTAACTGCACTTTAAAGTTGCTCCTTACACTCCTTACTCTCTTGATGTGTGATTTTGTTTGATGATAGACTTCTAAATGGTTGTTGGGTCGCAGTGTAATTTTTATGAAGCCTCTGGCCGAATATTTTATCTTGAGGAGGACAGGGAAGCTGTTAAAAATCATGTTTGCAATTAATCAAATGTATTGTTTGATTTTAGATTCCTCTGATCGGCAAATGTTTTAATCGTAAAAAATTCCATAGTGACTGATACCAATTTTTTTCTCACTCTCGGCTTTATTTTTCCTAAAATGTTAAAAAGATTAGGCTTCGGGGGTGAAGGCACCACTCTGCTCAAAGTTTTTTTTTTTTAAACAAAGCATTAATGTGTAAGCAAGAAGAGCTTTATCAGGAATAAAACATCTTCCTTCATGACCTGGAAGCCACCATTAGAACCCTAAAGAGATAATGTTGCCTGTAACGTGCGACATATACGTATAGACGTCACAAATTAATGAAAAGGCCATACATTTCAGCCTTATTTTCAGCAAAATGTGGCTTCACAGAGGGAGGTCTATGGTCCGGTGGGAAGCGGTGACGCTGGAAAGCTATGAAGATACAGCAGCCCGGGCACACAGAGGCAACCGGGAGGCAAAGGCACCCATGAAAACCTTCAGGTAAGATATCAAACACATGCTATGTAGCTAAGAACACAACACCAAGTAACCTACTGGCTACACAACTATACTGCCAAAAAAAACATGGCGGTTCCCTCTATAAATTGTTTCCCGGAAGGTTTCGCTCCAGGACACAACAGTCCACAGGGACTAATGTTGCAGGATTAAAATAACCAAAGAAGAAAAGACTTTAGGGTCAAGATCCACTGATTCATCGATAAAACTAAGGTCAGTTAAGAACAAAGAAAAAAAACCTACATAAAAATACTAAAAATATGAGGACAGAACACATATATGCTTCGCTCACTTCATTTTATTGCCCTTGAACACTAAGAGGATAGGCCAAGAACGTATTCCAGATAGGAATTACATGAACCTTTTACCAATAGGACACGGGTGCTAATTTTCTAAAATGAAAGGTGCCAAGTCATCTAATTATGGGTCAGTTTAGGTTGTACACTTGACCCGTAATGTCCAATGTTATCATATTCCTGGTTCTCTGGGGAGGCTGGAGGAGACCTCCAGGCCAATCTCCAGGTGGGTTGCAGGAAAAGATGCTGATGTACATCATCCTCAACCCTTGCCAGGCTTCCCCAAAAGGAACCAAGTTGTCATTTTGGTGAGAGTCTGCGTAAAATCTGCTTCTGTTATATGAATGGGACCAGCAAGTCAATCTGCACAAAATAATTTTTTTTTTCTAATTTCACAGCGTGCATGTCAGCCGTGGCACTGTTTTTAATTAGTTTTGATGGCATTGGGCGTTAAGCCAAGTAAAAAAAAATGAACTTCATTCCATTGAGTCTTGTGGCTCAGTATGTCACTTCTTTTTTGAATCAAGAATATATTAACATTTTATCAATAAACAATAAAAATAGTTGCTATATTATATGATATATTATATGATTCTATAGCAAAGAACATTATTATATCACCTTTTATTATATATATAATAAAAGGTGATATATATATATATATATATATTTGGATTCACATATGCCCACTTAAGCGCTGCGTAAATTGTTGGCGCTATATAAATAAAAGATAATAATAATAATAATAATATGCCTGTATGTATATATATACATATATATATATATGTATGTATTTAATCAAATTTTCAGAAATTAAGTTCAGAAAAAAAACATGATACTCTAAATAATTGGCGCATGTTGAATTTACAACTTTATAAACTGGTTAAACTATACCAGATTTTTCCGTTTTCTGGAGAAAGTGGATTAAAACCTAAAAAAAAAGTTGCAGGGACAAATTTTATTTGTTAAAATAAAGAGAGGAAGGAAGCCAAAAACATTGAGCCGTATAATAGTTAAAAAGACCATCTTCTAAATTGTAAGCTACTTTGAGCAGGGCCTTCGTCACCTTTAGTTTCAGTAGGTTTATGGGATGCACTATCCATATCCGCTGCGGAATATGATATTATATTATATTTTTTTATTATTATATATATATAAATCAATAAATAATGATAATTAGGAACGTTTAGACAGACAGAGGTAAACCAAGTGAAAAAAGTTATAGGTGAGCGGTCCTTTAAATATACATGGTATGTTCCTTGCAAAGTGATTTGCCATGTAGGCCAAACATATCTCCTGGCACGTGGTATACTTACCGCCAGTCTGCTCCAGCGTGGCCTTGGCAAGTGTTGTAGGGAGCATCTGACGAGACCCCTGTCATGTGCATGCGTGGAAATTCTTCCCATTAATTTCAATGGGGGTCGCTTTCCTGTCGCTGATTGGCTGTTTCAAGCAGCCAGTCAGTGGAGTGGTGCATGGTGCTGCAGCTTCTCCCTAAGATGAATACATTTATTATTATGTTATTTTATTTTTTACATTTTTGAAGAATGTAAATTAAAATGCTCACTTTACTGCTTTTAATATGCATTCTCCTTTGGTGAGGTTGCCTAGAACATCAAACTGCCCATTAAAGGCTTTATGATGGTATTTTATAAAAAAAGGTGTTCTAGTCTATTATTTCATGATATAGAGACATTTATGGAAAAAAATCCTGAATTTATAGAATTGTGTTTGACGATATTTAGCCACCTTTATTATGAAATAATTGAGAAAACGGGAATCTATATTGCTTTGTATTTTACTTCTCACCCTTCTTCAAAGATATCTTGGACTTGCACCTGAAAACTTGATTAATAATTGATTATTTCCATCAAATCCCACATGGGCTTCTCGGCTGAAAGATCAATAATAAAAACCTGTGAAGTCTAGCGGTATTATTAAAGTGAGGTTGATCTTTGTTAAATAAATGGGATATTCTTATTTATTCAAATTGTATTCCTCAGATATGAATAAGTTTCTGATAAAGCGTTATTAACAGAAATTTCTAGGGGGATGGTGAGATGAAATATACATGGGGCTTGGTATGGTATACACAGATATAATACAGAATATGTCCATCTTAGATGATGATGGAGTCCTGAGCAAGGATCATGCTCTACAGAATAGATTGTAAGCTCTTTAGAGCAGATTGTGTCAGAAGGGTAAAACGAAATGCTGAAGCTCCACTCCCAAGCTGTGTCAAGAGCACCAAAAAGGCTTTTGATATGATAACAAACAACATGCGTGTCTAGTTATAAACATACATGGGATCTCCAGGTGAAGCTCCGAATCGTGAGACAGGCGTTTAGACACGCCCACACCCGGCACTATTGCCCTCCTGTCTTTATAAAAAGAGAGCCCTGCCCTCTCTCGTGGCTAACACCGCCACCAAAGAGAGAGGGCTCTACCCGGAGCCTGGAGCTTCCCAGATATGGTGACAAATAATTACAGAATGCGTTAGTCTACGATTTCATTAGTATCAGCTTCCCAAGGCCGCTTATAAAAAATCCTTGAGGGCCCTCTAAGAACTTAGGACTTCCCCAGGGTCCCTGAGGAGGTCTTCCCCAGGGGCCAATGTTCCACCCCTAGATTCTCAAGTCAGTCTTTAACCTTATTTTTTGGCGTTGACAATGACCAATATGTAAGAAAGCCAATGAGGAGCCAAGGAAGAGAAAGTCAGAAATTAAAACCCAATTTTGACCTCATTAAATGATTTATTATTATTTTTCTTCCCATCCCAGGCGTGCTGAGTGTTAGGAAGTGTCTCTGTGTTATCATGTACATCAGGTTGAATTACTCGTGAATCTTCATTGGCATGAGAAATACCACCAGGGCTCTCTCTCTAGGTTATTGTTCCGCTAAAATTGTAATTGTAAATTGTTACCGTTTTGGACCTTAGTCCTAGGAGCTCAATATATGACTTGGAGGAGAGAAAAGAGAGACAGGACACGATAGAAACATTTAACTACAAAAGAGGATTTAACAAAGTACAGGAGGGAAGTTTATTTCAAAGGAGGAGAAAATATTAGAACAAGAGTCGGTATACTCTGCCATATTTAGGAGTCTATAGGGAGCACATTAGTAAAATTAGTAAAAAAAGATATTAATTGGGTAATTAAATTGCAATGGAAAAAAACAGATAAAAATGATATACATTTTATCTCGATTAATCGGGCACAATCTGATTTATCTCATTTTTATTGCAATCTATGCAATTCGATTATTTGCGATAGCCTTATCCCTGACACTGGAGCTGGATCCAGCCCCAACATATGTTTATGTAGTAAATTAATTGGATTAATTGGAATTCAAAATTCTATTTATTTATTTTTTAACGGGAAGGAATATATTAACATTTCCCCCATTCTCAAATACGCCCTGGGGCACTTTTACAATAAAAAATTTTCACATTTACAAATAAACAAGAAAATAAAGGTTAACACCGAAAAGATACGCCCTTCTGCATGTTGCCTTTAAGTGTAGCGTTTTGGACATATACAAGACTTCGGCGGTTGAATGCTAACAGCAGGGGTAACAGTTAACTACCCTAAGGAAATTAGTGAAATGAGAAGGTCAGGGGGGCAGGAAGAAAATAGTTAACACAGAGAGGACAAAGTAATTAACGCAGTTCATTAGGTTCAACATTACCGACAATGTGAAAGGAAGACAATAGACAAATAACAAAAACGGTTGCTTACCCCCCCTAAAAAGTGATGTTTAACCACAATAGCCTAACTATTTTTATTATATTATTTTATTTATGGTTATTTTTATATATTACATATAATATAATATATACTATATTATATATAATATAATATATACTATATTATATATATATAATATATATTATATTATATATAAAATATATATTATATTCTTCAATATATATTGTAGATATATATATTTACACATATATTAAAATATTTGCTAATACCGAAACCACTATTTTGCATTATTTTAATTCCGTTTCCGTTCTCAAAGTTATTTTTTAAAATATATATATATTTTTATTTACAACTTAAAAGAACTAGCGGTTTAATCGTTGAACTGGTAAACGGCGGGTATCAACTGGATTAGCAGAAAATAAAATAATGGCGTCGGGCCGTTGGAGATTTCTTCTCTCGTTGTTGCATATTTGAATTAAAGCGATTGTGAATAATATACTTTTGACCAGTGTTGTCGGCGGAACTAATGCCTATTAAAGTGATGGGATGTAGCATATGTTATGCCTAAGGCTGAAAGTGTCCAATCACCCCTACTGTGTGAGGCTCACACTCAAATACAGGCCAGATTGGGCTTTATTTTAAATGAACCCAGCATGGGGGGGAATAAGTATCCCACCCTCCACAGTAAGGCTTTTCTAAAATACTCTGTTAAAAATTGGGAAAGTACCAAAGAAATCGGTGTAACACTTATCATTTATTTTACACGTGGTAGTAATATTTTTTGCCCCTTGTTGGCACTCTGTACAACAGCTCCTAATCACTTTAAGACATTTCAATCAGAAGACGAGACCGTAGGTAGAACAAAGAGGTGGACTCCCTTAAACGCTAAGCAGATTTTCCCAAATTGACATATTTAAAGGATTTACTCTTTTTTCATCATCGTTTGTCAAACAGAACAACCTATTCACAGTAATAAAGCCAGGAACGTGTTACTGATTCCCTTAAAGGAGGGTCCTTAAAGGAAAATTACACTAAAAATACACTTTCTCTTATAACAAAAAAAACTATAATTTTTTGTAATAATAAGTTTATTGTTTTTATAGCTTAAAAAATGAAAACTTTTTAAATTTTAAAATTAAATGTGTTCTTGTAGGGTCTTCTTTTCCATTTTCAACAATGGAAGTAGGGCACAGCAGGAAGTAACAAGGACCATCATCAGAATACTAAAAATAGCCAATATTATTCAAAACATACATATTCTGTATTTCCCAGGTTCTATATAGAAAAAGTTTGCGAGCATCAGAAACTTTTTCGATTTTCTAGACAAAATTGGCATTTCTATTCTCCGTATTTATTCTGTTTGTCCACTAGTAGCAAAAGCCTCCATTGGTCTACTTAAAAAATAGCTTATATTATTCAAAACATACATGTTCTGAGGTTCTATACAAAAATTTTGGGAACAGCGGAAACTTTTTCACTATCAATAAACAATTTGTCTTTCTATTTTTGAGTTTATTTAATTTGATAAATTTTTTTTAAAATATATATTAATTAAAACCTGTATTAAAAGTATTTTCCTGAATTTCTATAGCCCCCTTAATTCTGCAGAGCTTTACAAAGAGGTTATTCTTAGAAATGTATCATTTAAACAAAATCTGAAGGGCTGTACTGGCTGAATTTTAAATTTTATCCTAATTTTTAAAAAAAATAAATTTTCAATATTTTGTATTTAAGGTTTAATCAAATAATTGTATAAAAATGTATTGTAGATATAGAATAAGCTTTAAAAAAAAATTGCAATTATGATGATAAGTTGAATCCACTTTGTCCATGAATACAACCTTAATGTATAACACAGCTTGTACCAAATAACCTTAGCACTTATGGCAAGTTAATTAAAAATTCCAGAAATGTTTGTTTCCTTCCCTAGGAACTCATCAGCGCAGATCAGACCACAATTAAGATTGATTTAATTACATTTTAAATTTGTTTTTGCATAAACATAGAAACATAGAATTTGGATTTGATGGCACATAAGAACCATTCAGCCCATCTAGCCTTTTTCCCCCCCTAAATAAAGCTGTATATAATTGAACAATTTACAGCAATTAGAAAAGTAAAGTCTCTATATACGACAAAGTAAAAATTTTTTTTTTTATATAATAATAGTTCTAAATTGTACCCAAGAAAAGGTTTATTCCCTATGTAGAGTCTCCTTTCTAATAGACAACTCTCCGTTGTCTCATGTATATAACTGAAAAACAATTTGATGGGGATATTAAAAATGATGAAAAGAGAGTGTACAGTTGCAGGGTAGATATGGAGTCATTTAACCTTAATTAGGGACAGGCTAACATTTTTTTATTTATTTCAAATTAAAAATGGTTGAAAACCAGATCTTCTGGTTCAGAAACAGTGCATAGATTAGGCGCCATTGTTATTTCTTTTGAGCCCAAAACATGTGGCCCAGTTGGATTCCTGTTTATATGAGATATTCGCATTTACAAAGTGTATCACTTTCAGCGTCAATCACTATGAAACCAGCTAATTCCTTAGCTACAGTCCTTAATCAGTCCTTAATCTCATTTTAGATTCAGGATCCATATGCCTATCCTATTCATGTTTAAGATCCCTCAATGTATTAGCCTCTACCACTTCTGCTGGGAGGCTGTTCCATATATCTACCACCCTCTCTGTAACCTAAAACTACATTACATCAAGGCCTCTGATCCTCTAGTTTTACATTACGGCCTCTTGTTCTTACATTTCTCCTCCTTTGAGATGAACATTCCTCCTGTACTTTGTTAAATACCTTTAACTATTTAAATGTATTATCTCTAAAATCACAGCTCAATACACTATATAAAACTATCTAAATGAGTTTACAGATTAAAACAAGCAATTCATATTCATGGAGCAGTTATCTTAACTTCCTGTTCCAAGGAGCAGTTATCTAAACTTCCTGTTCCCAGGAAGCGCATTAAGTTATCTCTTCCTGTTCTAAAGTTGCTGATTGTTGTTGATTGGCTCAACCAGATTTATAAACCTGGCTTAGAGAAACCTATAGAGGTATCAATAAATTTGTTTATTTGCTTAAAAAGCTTGAAGAGATGGCTATAAGAGGCATATTTTGAAGCGATGGTAGTATGTTTAGGACATTAACGTTGACAGAACCAGCCCTTGACCAAAAGGCCCCTAACGTGAAAAACACCTTTTTGCACCAACTCCCTCTATCTCCTTAATTATCGTTTTAAATTCCAGTTTATTTAACATAACATTCCACAACAGTTTCAGAAGTCTCAAAGTGGAAGTTGCTAAGCCGTGCCAAGAAATGACAAATAGCAGCTAAAATTAAGGTGTCTATATCGAAGTCATACTAGGACTTTACCAACAGATCTCACAGGGCTCTACTCATTAAAGGGAGAGTTGGACAAAGAGCTGTGGTTTTATACAGGCTACCCCTGTATAATGTTTATTTCAATCAGTGAGGAAACCTTTGAGAAATCTCTCTGGTTTAACGACATTAAACAAGGCCATTGAGGTTGGCTCTTCATAACGTAAAGTGAACTCAGGGAGCACAACTCTCTTGCCAACACAACTCTCCTGCCAGCTCTCCCTTTGTGAATAGACCCCATAGAGTGATATGTTGGGCGATAACCCAAACTGAGAAAGGTGAACATGCAAAATATATAATTGATCATATTTTATGCTAATATTGAGAAATTCCATCTATCACTTATTAAGGGAAAAGCATTGTGTTTTTTATTTCGCAATGTTGATTTTTCATTGTAATTTATAATTATTATAAGCGGGCATTATTAATGGATTCGTTGATCTGTTTCGAAAAGATATTCTCATGTCAAAGAAGATGATGTTATTTTCTTTTGATTAAGAAAAATTCTAATTAATATACATATCTAGCTATTTCATTTTGAATTTTATTATAAGAACTTAAATTGCATTAAAATCAAGCAAGTGGTTTTTTTCAATCCTTAAACAATATAACAATAAAATAGAAAATAAGCTTGTAAATGTTGGGGATAATTTTATTCAATATACACATTTAATGTAAAATAAGTAGAACTAACACGTATGAGAAAATGTTTTATTTTATTTTAATAATCTGCACACCGGGCCAACATTAGCAAATAACTCTCTTCTGCATGATAATGTTTTAAGGGGACATTCATGACACCGTTTTGTTTTCAGTTTGCCAAAAGAATAGTGATGTCGGCCATATTTGATTTTTTTATTTTTGGTCCATGAGATCCAAGCCGTGTGTTTATGAAACCTTTTGTTCTGTAAAACATAGCAAAGGGAATAGTAAATGGAGTGAATTTTAAATAAAAAAAAATACTAATTTTAAAATGTCCCCATCCGGGACCCCGTACCATGTAATGTGCCCACAGTATGTGAATGGTGTTGTAAGGTCGTATTAGCTCAAAAAACATTCAACCCACAGGACTGTTGACTGTTCTTTTCATCTGATGCTGACTTTGTGCCGAGCAGAATTTGTGTCCAAGCGGTTACATTACAGGGTCAGTCGCAGGGGGCTCAATTGACATGTGTGTGCAAAGAGTAAATGTTGCAGAATAGTACCCTATGGTGACCAGATGTCCCCATTTTCAGACGGAAGGTCCGTCTTCAACACAGGGGAAAAGGGACAGTTGCCCCTGGGCCAGGCTTAAATTAAGGGCCTAAAGCAGCTGCACCTTGGGCCACTTAACAGCCAGGAAATAAATCTGATAATCAGCATACCTGGGAATTCTCGAGTATGCTATGACTGATATCGCTGCTTGAACAAAAGTAACCCAATTAAGCGTATCTTTAAGAAATTATAAGTCAAGGTTTCCACGAGGACCAGTATTTGAGACATTTGGTGAACACATTTGTTGAGTCACTAAATAGAATCTTCATAATAGGCTATTAAAGGGTTAATACGTGAAGAGTCTCAGGGTCGGCCCAGTTTAGAAAGTTCTCAGCTATACTAATCGGTCTCTGGCCAGTCGGCATCTTATCAGGTGGGACAATAAAGTACGAAAAAATCCAATTGCTGTCTATAGAGTAGGCAGCCAATATGGCTGCTTATTACCAAGGTAACCAAACTGGTCATACAAACAGTTAAAGAGAGGGCATGCTGCCATGTGATCGATTGGGAGATCAGCTGGCATGTACAGTATGCATACCTGGGAACTTGCCGGGTTTCGGCGTTGTAGCACCCGGTCGGCCCACCAAGGACAGCAGCATGCATCTATGTATTAGAACATTATATTCAATACAATTACGAAGGGGGTGGGAGCTATTACCAATAGTATTTAGTTACTTTTACTATTTAGTTTCGGATAAAAGTTTTTTATATGGGAAAATAATGGGAGAAGAATTACATTATTGAGTTTATTATTGATTATTATTATTATTGTTATATGCATGGTTTGCCCTAGACTAGCTAACTATGAATACCTTAACTGGAAAAAAATATATTGGTTTCCCTAAGTACAGTATAAGCTGTTTTTAACCTAAATACAAAAACTATGAAAATTGTCCTTGTCTCCTACAGGAAAAAATATGTTCCAAATTCCAGCACTTAAAGGGTTACAATCCGAGAACTGTTGCCTGCATTGTCTAAATTGAGAATCAAAATTATATTTCAAAAGCAACTTTTAAAATTTTGTTTTAGTTTCAATTAAATAAAGTTATTTTACTATTCAGTCGACGGCATCATCTGGCAAATTATTTAAGTTATTAACCCATAAACATAACATCAACAACACTTTGCTTATATCGGACAAAACAACCTTATTTGTGATTACATTAAAGATGTATTTCCTATGTTTTTCACCAAATCTGTATACCTCCTGCCCCTTGGCCTTTCACGTGTTGGAATCATTTAAAGAATTAAAAATGTTCCCAAATTTTTTTTTTTGCATTTATTTGTAGGCAAATTTATTCTATATGGAAAATGATGTCATCTTTTAGCAAATAAAAACAGGTAGAAGAAATATTCATAAAAGTCTTCTTTCTCCAAATATATGACCAGAATAAAATAACCGAAATAATTAATCCATTGGAAAAATAAGTAAAAGAGTAAAGTCAGTCGGTAATATGTTTAATATGGAGAAGCTGATAAATTTTGTCTTGATGACCTAATTGCTTTTTTATTCCTTCTCAGGTTTCAATGTTCTATCAAAAGTTGTGTTTTGGACTATATGGAAAAGGGTGGTAGATAAGTGGCACAGCCTCCCAGCAGATAATGATTAATACAGTAAGAGAATGTAAACATGCGTGGGATAGGCATACGACTCCTGAATCTAAGACGAGACCGACGACCGGTTAAGGTTTGAGTCTTAAGGCAGGAAAAATGGGGAAGACTAGATGGGGGTGAATGGTCCATCAAAAAACAAAAAAGGACCGGTCGTCACGTTAATGATATGCCATTTACTTTGCACAGGCGCCTAAACTTCCTGCATGTTTCAAAATAAACTAGTCGTCTCTCTATCTCTTTGGTTCAATGCTACTGAGCAAAGAGCCTGACTTGCAGGGGTCAGTGATCGAGCGTAATTTAAATGGTAGCATCATGCCCCGGCGTCACCTCAAAGGGACCATATCTGTCATTCTACATGGTGCCGGACCCGGTGACATGATCTTTGTAATCAAGACACACGGTCGCATCAATCACTGAACTTTAAATCGAAATCTTAATCGGTGAAACAAAGTATCTGCTTTGAAAATGTACATTTTTATTTGAAAAAAAAAATATTTTATAGAATAATGTTGCCTAGCAATAGAAAAAAAAAAGTTAAATTCTATTTTTTAGAACGCCGATGTGCCTCTAAAATGTGTTGCTTGGCATCTGGCACACAATGGGTTAAATAGAACATTATGTAATCCAATGGCGTGTTTTTTGTTTTTGTTTTTTTTGTTTTTTACGAAAACTGTATGAAATGTTATATTCTAGAACAGTTAATTGTATTTAAAACGTTGTCATCGAGCGCAATATCAGCTTCTCGGGGGACATATTTATTTATTTAACACAAAGTTGAAATTTTGACAAGTGAAACTCTCAGAGGTTTACTTATACAAGTAAAAATTGTTTAAAAAATGCCATTTTTAATCCCAATGTAATTTAATATGCATTGGTTTTGTTAGCTACCAATAATAAAATTTTTGTGAAAATTAAAAAAAAAAAAAAAAAAAGGAAATCTTTCCTCATTTGTCAGGCAAGGTGTTGGCAGCAATATAAACATATATTTGAAAAACATACTTTTCCTGCATAAATCTGTATGATTCCAAATTACAACATTTCAAATTTACATTTTTCATGAATGCATTAAAAGCTTCCAGATGTTGAATTACCACAAAAGTATTTAAAGTAAATTTCTGCATTAATCATTTGACCCTTTAAAATGCATGTATTTTTTTTTGACGGCTTTGGAACATAAACACTGTAAAAGTCTAAATGAGCTGAAATTTTCTTCATGCCACTTTGTAACATATTTTAATAGATATTCTAATGGCAATGTTTATAAAAAAGTTAGAAATATACAGTAAAAATATATTTTTAAAAAAATGTACTGACAATGGCAGGTTTTGCTTTATGCAAAAATGATTAAAAATGCTAACTTTCTCCATTTTTAAAAAAAATATATTCTTTTTCGGAACCCGAAATAAAGTAAGTAAGGGATTATTTTATCGCATGGCAGAACGAGCATTATCAACTTTCTATCCTGAACATAATCTCCCAAGGACAGGAAGTTCCTTGAGGACAGGAAGTAAAGATGGCGGCCCACATGGATAACCATAAGGTGGGTTTCAAATATTTCTTATTTATATATATAAATGTAGGAAAAGTCCAAAATGTAGGAGAAGACACAAAGCTGCTTTAAGCATCCACTCCATAATATTTATACATTTTTAATTAATATTTTTCTTGGTTCTTTTGCATACCCGCAACATTTCCAATGGCCAAAGAGAGGCACTTTTATTTTAGGGGTTAGAGGAGTTTGTGACAATTTGATAGCTATTTATTTAGCTAATTAGTTAGAGGAAAAGTTTCAGTTTTAGAAATTAAATTACAAAGCCATTCCCGGCTGTTAGGGCTGTAGAACCCTGCGATCCCCTCAAACCCAGCAAACATTCTGACCTCCTAGAACAGAGGGGCATCAGTGGAGGAAAACGGGACAGGGGGTTTGTGTCTCTTTTAAATAAACTAAGCAT
Source organism: Spea hammondii (assembly GCA_029215755.1). Lineage (NCBI taxonomy): Eukaryota > Metazoa > Chordata > Amphibia > Anura > Pelobatidae > Spea > Spea hammondii. The sequence goes on from JARDYJ010000003.1 coordinate 125,829,954, forward strand.
ACTAAGAATCTTAACCCCTTAATGACAAAGCACGTACATGTATGGGCTCAAAATGCATTGTTTTCAATGGGTTTAGGGACCGCCCATTGTCCTTAAGGGGTTAAGTGTCACGTGTGACATAATTGGTGGCGTGTTCCAACCTCCAATAGGCTTCCAGATCACAGGTCCTCCCTTCTCAAATAGCAAAGGATCATGGGTAGGCGAGCACTCGCGTGCAACATAGAAATAAAAGTTACTATTAATGGCACTTAGGGGTTTATTCACTACAGGGATAGTTGTAGTGAATATGCAGGAGAGTTTGCAGGAGAGTTGTGGTTTCAACTCACTTCGCTATGCATTATGAAGAACCAACGCTGGCCGGTTTCTCCAGCAAGAGGGGTTGAGCTGGCCCTGTATAATGTATATTTTAATGGGTGAAGAGACTTTGGTGAAATCTTACTGATCTAACTATACATTGCGCAATGCCAGTCAAGCTCTTCCTGCAGCAGCGGCTCGCTGAGGTTAGTCCTTCATAATGTATAATGTATAGCTCAGCCAAGGATCTAAAACACAAATCGCATGCAAACTCATAGAACATAGGCACGTAGAATCTTTTGTCCATCCTTCCCATGAATCCAAATGCACCTTCAGCTATCAATCAGAAGATATTATTTTAAATAAATTGAGAATTTAAATTTTTATCATTCACCTGATACAAAAAGTGTTTTTTTTTAATATCTAATGATATTGGATGTTTGTGGCGTAGATTTTTAAATAGCCTAGACAAAGCACAGGTTCTTCAGACCTTTCGTCTAAATGTACATTGGGTTGTACATAATTCGGCCAGTTATATTTTTATTGTACAAAATCAGGAAAATAATGTTTCATCTATAAGGTATAGTAATAAAAGTAAATATTATATTAATATATTAACGATATATATATATATATATATATATATATATAATTATTAAATGTTGACCTTCCTTCTAAACTTCCATAGATTGGGTTCTACTGACTACATTACCCATTATCAACCAGTTACAAATCTATAATACACATTGAAGAAAAAAAATATATATTTTTTAAAAGTACTGTTTTTAATCTCAAGGTAAAATCATAAAAATATATAATTTATATAATTAATAAATTATGTCTTCTGTTGACCTTCTAAACGTACATAGATTGGGTTCACCCATTACCAGCCAAATTACACAGATATGGTACAAATTCAGGCCATCATTTATGTTCTTGAAAAAGTTTTTAATCTCAAATTATAGTAATAAAAATCAAGGTTTCTAACATTTGTGTCATTAATAAATTCGAATTAATAAATAGTATCTTCTGTTGACCTTTCTTCTAAACTTGTGTAGTTTGGGTTCTACAGACTCTGTTACCCATCGCCAGCCTGTTGCATACCTACGGTGAAAATTAACAAATGAAAATACAGTTTTTAACAAAAATTCTGGAGTTTGTATCATTGTGCCTGGCGACCTACTCTGTTTATGCAATCCAATTTTTCATTGTGTTCATTTTAGATTAATTCTGACAATTTCCATTCAACATGTTCCTAGCCGATCCTTTCGGATTTCCATTAACCTTTTTTTTCTTCTCTCCGCTGTGTTATTATACCATTCTCAATCCACCCCCCGTGCCGTAATCTGTTTATGAACATTGACATAAACAGATTTTCTACCTTTTAAAAAAAACCTCGATCCGAGACCTCGATGGAAATAGAAAACACGGACTCGTTATACATCAGGAAGGTATTTAGAGAAATGTATATCTATACATCTAATGACTTCGCTCTACATGCTGTTTTAAGAATTAGACCACTTTTAAATGACCAAATTACTTTTTCTATCTCCAATCTCCCGTGCATTTCCGAGTCTCTTTCTGTTGATAATTTAACGCACTTCCCATAGAGTGATTCCAGACCCCTGCTATAGTTCTAGAATCTGACATCCTAACAGGAAATGAAAAAAAAACCCAAAAACGATACAACCTTCCTGGTCATAATATCTCAAAAAATGTGGATCAGGCCATGGAATCTTCAGCGTTTTTTTTCCTCAATCTTTGACACACATCCTCGGGGCAAGAATTCTAAGGTTATGATTCAAAACCAAACCCGAACGTTTCAAAAAAAAAAAAAGAATATTTGCATGTTTTATGAGCTATGTTATATATCAGGAGAGATATTTACAATTGAGTTAGCAGAACAAGCAAGCGTATTGTTTTTCAAATACGTAAAAATGGTTTAAATTAGATTTTGGAAGTCTAGCGATGACTAATATTAGCTTGCGTTTTTTAGGTGGAAGGGCCTGATTTCAGGAAATGCTCCTTTTTTTTTTTTTTTTTTTTTACAATTGGTTTCTTTCTGTGCCCTGGTTGAGTACAATTTATTTTCCAGATAATTCATGCAAATTGATTTTATGGTGCACAAGCATTCAGTTTCTATCTAAAGAAATGAGTTTTTACAGCTGTGTTTTAGCAAAAGTAATATGGTGCATTAACTTGGAACTTCAGGGGAATTTTTTTTTTTTTCCCCCTCTTTCGGAAACACAAGGTAATCATTTATGTTGTTTAATAACCCTTTCCATGTTTTTTCATTCATTGTCCGTCCTTCTGTATTAAATTTTCTTCATGAATTTCATGTTTCACTTGAAATGAGTGGAACCAATTGTGAGAATCGGAACTTATCATAGACAAATATAATAGGCGGCCTTCAGCCAAAAGCGGATTTATTTATATATATATTTTTTTTTTCAAATCAAGGAACCGGATCACATCGTTTAAAAAAATTCTTATGCAAATTTGATGGATTGTTATTTTTTTTTTTACCTGTATTCTGCCCGAATATACATCAAATAAACCATTCCGGCGAATAAAATAATTGTGAATTATTTGCAAATGCCTAAGGTATTTCTAAATTAATTTTGGGGGGGGGGAAAGTGGGACAGTTGTTCTCGTATAATTTAAAGACCTATTAATTGAGAAATTCCCTTACAGTGAGTCCTGGCATGGTAATCAATATTCATCCGGAGCAAATTTATCAAATTCTTCGTTCAGTAACACATGGCATTGAGAAAGCCTCAAAAGTATCTAAAATATGTTTGCCTACTGGAGGTGGAATATTATGTCACCGGCGACTTAGGAACAGTAAATTAATTAGCATTGTCTAGACATTACTTTGAAAAATAATAAAAAAAAAAAAACCCAGCAAGATTTATTGTTATTTCTATTATGACAAAATCTTAATCTATTGGTTTGGGTCACAAAATGGCCTGCGGCGTAGCAGCGACTGATAAATCGCAGGTATTAATATTATAACAGTTGGTTTTAAAAGCTTAATGTTGTACAAACTTAAAATTTATGTTCGTAACGCTGGGAATATTCTTACAACTGGAGTTTGGATCTAAGGTTTTGTATTAAATTAAGACAATGGTTGATAGAAACGCCGCCATGTACCTGGTGAGCACATCTTGCACCGTATGCCTCTTCACCAGTTACTCGTGATTGTCCATGGGAGGTCAAAGGCGCCATCCCGTAATGTTCTTGCCACGTACGCATCTTGCACACCTGGCATGTTTGCCGCAGAGGATACGGGGCTGCGTGTTCACAAAATAAAAAGCCTATGTGCCTCAGTCAATGTCGCAAATTTAGTGATTTGAGGTGATTTGGCAGACAGAGGCTTTGTTCTAAACTATGGCCTCCTAACAGTTCCCCTCCATATTGAAATATGCTTCCCTCCTGTGCTTTTTTGAATCCCTTTATGGGACTCAGGTGGAGGTTGGCAAGTAAGGTAAGTAGAGTCAGCGCCCCCCTAACAAAAATGTCAGGATATAAACTTAACGGTAACTGGGAACGTACTCTTCAACCTGGTTGAAGCCGATGAGCATATATTCATGTGTCACCATGCACAGACTGCATGCTGGCGAGACTGGCTGCGATAAGTGTGACTTATTGTAATGCATAGCGAAAGACAATCACACTTTTGTGCTGGTGTTAATTTTGAGGCATTTCCTAGTAAAAATACTAAAGTAATTATGACATGGTTTGGTGGTTCATCAATGAACGTTGTGTGGTACCATTTGAGAGTCCTGCATACATTACCTCCGAAAACAAATCATTGTTCCGCTTGAGTAATTCAGTGGCCAACTAGGAGAAAACTCCACTTTATTAAACACAGATTTATAACCCTAAACTTCCAAGGGGGGACACGGATCATCGCACAACTGAAAGTTGGCAATTAAGTTAATATTCTTGAACCTTTGCATTTTGACTTTCCTCTTTTGTAGACAAAATAAACATCAAGATGTTATTCATGTCAGTGTCAATGTAAAAATATACAGCAGCTTAAATGTTAACGTTTCATTGCAGTACTATTCCTGATTTTGAACACAAGACAAAATGTATATATCACACAACAAAGTCATACAAAGATGTCTGAGTTACCAACGTTCACGGAGAAAGACAAAGCGTCACAGGGTCTTTTCAGAATCCAGAGGTCCCATTGTAAGATGGACAACCTTCGTCGGTAACCGGCTAAAAATGACCAAAACCACCTTTTGATTATCATCGTCTGCGGGTTATAAACTAATCGTATAACTAAGGCGTAATATTATCTTTATTTCATTGTGGAACAAAGGAGTAAAAAAGGGACTTTGTCAAATGTAAAGAATTTTAGGAGAAAAGGCCAAGATCTCAATGTTTCTAGGCCGCCATTTTGGATCTCTTAGCCAGCTGTTCATCCAACTCAAGAGCCAACACGAATCCCAAGCCAAAAGTCAACTTACCCATAAGTAAAACCCAACTCAGTCCACCTTGAAGTTCAGTTCAACATCAACTTATCAATAAAGCTTTTTACCAGCTATAAAGTATACATTCCCTCCAATGCCCTTTGTACGTCCTTCTGTTATCCCGAGAACATAGTAAAGTTCCTCAGGGCATCATCTCCTACAACTGCTGTTTACATTTTAATATTTATTCTTGTTATGAATGTTTTAGCTCTCTTGTTTTCTTTTGGCTGCGAGGAGCTATGTACATTGATGGTGTTAGACAAATGTAAGCATAGATATGTTCTACTGAAATAACGTATCCCTCGTCGAGGCAAGGGGGGAATGCCTGTTAGTTCTTTCTGGAGGGTGTTCAAACAAGGGCGGCTGAAGTGGTATGTGGTGGATTAGAATTATTAGGAAAGACTAAGGAATCTCAGTATGTCCGGCTTGGAGGAGAGAAGAGAGAGGAGATGGGACAGAAACATTTAAATACTCAAAGGGGTTTAACAAAGTACAGAAGTTTATTTCAAAGGAGGAGAAATGTTAGAACAAGAGGCCATAATGTCAAACCACGGGGTCAGGGGCTTGGATGTAAGGAAGTTTTACTTTACTGAGAGGGTGATAAAAGGAACAGGCTTCCAGCGGAAGTGGTAGAGGGTAATACAGTGAGGGAATTTATGCGTGGGATAGGCATACGGCTCCCAAATCTAAGACGAGACCAACGACTGATTAAGGTTTTTAGAGGAGGCAAACTAGATGGGCCGAATAGGTCTGATCTGTTGTCAGATACTATATTTCTACGTACCTTCAGAAAATTATTTTTAAGTTTTTATTTATTGAGAACGTTTTTTTGTGGTCCTTTTATGTCTGAGTAAGCGGGGGTTAATTTAATTATTCCTTATTGGTCTTTTTTTAGAATTTTCCTGACCTTGGTCTGTGATTTGACCCTCCAAAAGGTTCGGTGGGACGGATGTTATGTTTAGCATCATTTCATTTATTTAAGCTTCACATTTCTCTTCTTCAAATAGAATAATGGAAAGAGACCTCTTAGGTCCTATAAGTTTCTGTGACATTACATATTTCTCTGTATTTGCCCAATTAAACTTATACGCCTATGACTCCAGATAAAAAAAAATTGGTATTTATTAAGAAATATTGCTTATGTGCAAGACAAGAGGGACAGCCACCACAAGTACTTTTCTCAGGAAATCATTTTATGCTTATTCTTCCCCAATTTTTTTTCTTATTTTTGGTAAGCCACCTTTTTTGAGGGTAGCCTTTACAGTAATGAATAAAAAGGACGGTATGGACTTCAGGACAAGAAATTAAGAGTTATGCTGACTTTGCCGACTCGGGTAAGCAGTGCTTAACCCGGAGACACTGGGTCAAACTTTGAGAGTTCCACGTATTTTTACAAGTTTAACCCCACATGCCATAGAATTCGGTTCTGCGGAAATAGTCCCTTATTTTTAAAGCACAAACCTGCAAAAAAAAGTAAACTGATTGGACATCCCCCCCCCAAAAAACATGGAGTTTTAATAAATCCACTTTATAATGTCAAACCAAGTTTAAGTCATGGGGCCACTTAGAATGGGAAAGAGATCAAAATCAAACCCTTGACCACTGAGTTTATAATAAATTATTTCAGACAGACAAAACATTCCAGATCACCAGATTTGTATGTTTTGGGGGGTTTTAGCTCCTAAGTTCCAGCTCATCTTGAGGAGCGGATGTCACAGAGAAAGATAAAGATGTCCTTCCAGCTGTAACCCTTGCTTGGTTGTCCCGAAAATAAAGAGAGCTGCCAGCCTGGAGGGACTCTACTGAAAATTAGCCCTGATACTGATATTTGTGGCCCATTGACACTGTTTTTATATATATATATATATATATATAAAACAAGAAAGCTAAATGAATATCTTCATACATTTATAGAGTCGGAGCGTTTGTAATTCCTGGTTATCTTCTTACCGGAAAGGATCAGGCGTGAAGCGCGGATACGCGAGGGGCTACAGTATCGCAACCATCGAAAAAGGGTAGAGCGTGCTGTAAACTATTGAATATTTTGGAGTCACGAAGCAAATTACAGACTTAATTAACTTGGAAAGGTCATATTGCAGAATTCTAATGTGATGAATTAATGTGAGGGTTTTAATGAGTTAGCGCCACGTACCTGCCTTATGAAAGGCAAATTGTGTCTCTACTCCAAGAAAGCATTCCATGTCCTCGTGAAGCAACGAGAAAAAGTGTTGGGGCTCCAGTTGGGTGGCTTAGCATAAGAAGTAGCTTCATGAGAACTTTACGGATTCTGGTTGTGGACTTACAAGGGAGGTCCACCAGGATCCCAAAGTGAGGAATATCCTTCTCAACCTGAGCAACCTTTTTTTTTTTTTGACATGTAGACCTAGAAGAACAATCACCAGCTTCAAATGCGTGACCATAAGGTCATTATTCCACCTTACAACAGTAGCCATTTAAGATGTATAAGACCATCGTGACTTCTTGTTCCTGTGTACTGTGTAGTAACACTATAGATGGTCTCCTTTTTCAGCCAAAACGATATACTTCTTTTACAGGAGTGCCATGAAAGGCAGGTCGGCGTGTCACTAATCTTCATAAATTACTTAGACAAAAGTTGTTTTTTTTACAGTTTAGCTGGAATTTCCATAAAGCAGCTTAGAATTTTGATGTTTCTAGCTACTTTATTGTCGCTCCTGCAGTGAGCCACTTGAGTTCACCCCAGATCAATAAAAACCTCATCTAAACTAGAGTAGATAGTTTTGACCGAGCTAGTTTTTTTAAAAAATAAGTGAATTTATGGTGCTCTCCCATATTTGATGTGAATACTGTAATGTTGGAAAGTACCACGATTACCTGTGTGAAGACAAGCTAATAAAAGATTAAGGAGCTTTGGGCCCTGGAGCATTTGTACAAAAAAAGGGCCCTTCTTGTCTTATGTCCAACTATTTATCCTCATAGACACACCTAAATCATAATTAATGAAAATAAAGGTATCAGCAGCAAGTGATTCCAATAGCTGGACCTCCTGCAGTCGCTTTTTCTCCTTTTTCCTCTGTATTTGGTAATTACACAGTTTCTTTTTGCACCTCCATCGCTGACACCTTTTCTTCCTGCTTTCCTCACCTCATTTTCTATCCTCTTTTTCACCTTTTAGTCTCTTTTACATCAGATCTTCCTTTTGCTGTCTCTAGTCTCTGGTTTTACCAAATTCTTGCAGTCTTTTGCTGTCTTCTTATCTACTTCTTGCCATCACATTTCCATATGATCTTCCTTTTTTCTGTCCCATTGGTACAGTTTGTTATTATTATTATTGCCCCATTTCTTTTTTTGCACTTGGTTGCTGGCTTTTTTTTCTTGCTTTTCTGACGTTTATGTATTTCTTCTCTACCTTCTATGTTTCCTTTTATATTCTGCCTACAAATTACCATTTTATCTTTAACCCCTTCCCCCCAAAAGCTACAGCCAATGCCTACTGAGTCTACCGCTCGCCTCTCGAATCGCTCCTTGCCCCCTGTACTGGGTGCCTGGAAATGACATCACTTCCTGGTGCGCAGCATCAGCGCAGGAAGAGAACTGACAGTTCTGTGTTTGTAGGCTGTGTGGGCCCCTCACCACTCTGGGGGCCTGGAGCATTTGCTCCCTGTGCTCTGCAGTTAATGTGGCTCTTCACCCAGCTTTCTAGTGTTCATTCTCCCATGCAGGGCCACGCCGAGGCGGATGCACCGAGCGCTGTATACAGTAATATCTCCACAGCGCTGTATACAGTAATATCCTTCCAGTGCTCTATACAGTAATAACCCCCAGTACTGTATACAGTAATATCCCCCTAGTGCTGTATACAGTAATATAACCCCCCAAGCCCTGTATAATAACCCCCAGCGCTGTATACAGTAATAACCCCCAGCGCTGTATACAGTAATATAACCCCCCAGCACTGTATACAGTAATAACCCCCAGCGCTGTATACAGTAATAACCCCCAGCTCCGTATACAGTAATAACCCCCAGCGCTGTATATATTAATATCCCCCCAGCGCTGTATACACTACTAACCCCTCAGCACTGTATACAATAATAACCCCAGCGCTGTAAACAGTAATAACCCCAAGTGCTGTATACAGTAATATAACCCCAGCGCTGTATACAATAATATACCCCCCCAGCGCTGTATACAGTAATATAACCCCAGCGCTGTATACAATAATATACCCCCCCAGCGCTGTATACAGTAATGGCGGTTGGTAGTGACAAAATCCTTATCTTATTTAGTTTCAATAAACTCTCTTTATTTGCAGACTATACTGAGCTGATGCTTTATGGCAATGCTAATGTGCATTCCTACATAGACTTTTATTAGTCAAAAAGTCCATCTGGGTGATTAAGACTGAGCCATTCTATTGTTCCCCAAAGGCAGTATGATAAGGAGTCGGGGTGTTTGTCTAGTAGATTTGGACACAGTGAGAACTCATACAAATGGCTGATATGCAGCTGCCTGAAAACATTATATTATGAGAAAACTATTACTGAAGATTGATTGTATTCATCAAAAAAACTGTTATAAAAATAACTCTGTAAAACCCCTTTTAGATATTATTCATTGTGAATTGATACAATTGTTTGAGTATGCGGCATAGCTACATAGTACACACAGAAACAAAAGAATGTTTGGTTGCCAATTTAGTTGTAATTACTGCGGGGCAAATCCTGTTTATGTGTTGAATGCAGACTGGGGACGCCGAGGCAGCCCTGGCACTTTAAGGCTGGTGGCCGACATTGAGGTGTCTGTGGCTGATGGCTGGATATGAGAGGCTGCACGTTTCATGCTCTTCCAGCGCGCGGTCCGTCATATCCAGCCGGCAGCGGCATCCTGCAGCTCCTGATCTGAAACCGGAGCAATGGTGGCCAGTGGCCCAGCGGGTGTTTGTCCAATGTGCCAGGTGGCCAGTCCCTGCCTATAGTGTAGTATACTTTGGAAACTTTGCTTCTAGTTTAACCCCATGTTGCTAATAGGGGTGGATAAAATTTTCCTTTTTTTGTTGAAAATCCCAGTTTCCAAACATCTGTTTAAGTTTCTTTTTGATGCGTAACATGATATTTTTATATGTTTCATCCCAGCTTACTGTCGGTGATTCATTTATACAACGGTAGGAAATGGGGAGAAATCAATATATCAAAGATTATCTGCTAAACAGCATTTTCCAGGGTTTTACAACATTTCAATTTTTTTTGAATCCTTGAGAAATGTGTACATTGTTACCTAAAAATAAAGTGAACAGAGTTTTCCTTTAACTCGGAGTGCTTATATTTAAAAAAAAAAATAAAAAAAAATACAATTAGGCACTAATTATATATTGCTATGCGAGGTGTATTCTTTCTAACTTCATCAAATACTTAAATACATTAAAAAATAGATTATGCTATTTAATGTAACGACATAACAAATATTTACAAAAATCACTTTACTATATATTTACAAATATTTAAAAAAAAAATTATATATATATATATAATATAATAATAATTATTATTGTTATTTTTTTATTTTTTTATTTATTTTTTTGTAAAATCCCAGATCAGATACTTCTCGCCATCAACTACTTCAAACATATATTTTTTCCTTAAAAAAAAAGAGACAATATATTGTTTACACCTATATAGACCCGAGCCAACTACCCTTTAATTATCCAAACGTTGCGTCTTTGTAAAGCTGTGTCATGCTCTTCGGTTCAAACATGCCTTCTTTCGTTTTTATTATTCATGGACCTTTTTCTCTCAGTCTGTAGTGTTGAATAATAAAACAGCCCACGATCAAATGGACCAATTCTCCACGCCTGACACCAACTGCTACTGTTCTTTGGGCTCTGCCAAGCGTTGCCTCTGATAACGAGTGGGATTTGGTTAAACAGTACATTAATGAATAATGAAATATCCAGGCTGATCAGTTAGAGAGCACGCTTGCTTTTGCCCCCGGCTAAACGCTATGGGCTGAAATTACTCTCAAACAGCACTCGGCTGTCTGCTGGGCTGGATAACTATTTTACAGACCACTGCCTTACAGAATGTTAGAAGATGGGGGAGGGGGGGGACACCATAGGGGAAAGGATTTGGCCTAAACAGGATAGACCATATAAAAGGAGATTAGGAAATAATCTGGTAAACATCCATTAGGGTTTAGCTCTCGGCGTGATCAATGGGACATGAGATCGGGGCAATCGGGCTGTATTTTGGGGGAAGAAAACAGAAAAAAAAACCATGCTGCAGAATATGGTGGCGGTATATAATATAAATAATATTTTATATAATATATATATTATATTATATATAATATATATATTATAATATATAATATACATATAATAATGCAAAATGTAGCATCATGCCACCCAACTGTCCTGATTTTGCCGCTCCTTCCAGCTGCCCCACCAAGCTCTACGTCTGTCCCAGTATTTGGTATCACCATCCCGCAGTCCAGATGTCATTCATGTGTACTGCGCATGAGCAGAATTGAGCAGATATACAGTAGCGCTGCCAGTTTGAGTGACACTTTACCTCCCAAGCTCTGCCTCTTAGGGGTAGAAGTTGGGAGGCATGTTTCGGGACTTGGATACTTTCACAACTTGCCAACCAACCAGTTAAGGCTACACGAGGTAGAACTGCAGGGGAGCGGCATATTCTGGGAGCGGCAGGTCTTCTAACGGCAAAAGCTGGGGAAGAACCCCCGTCTTCGGGGATCTGCCCCTTGCTATGCCACCGCTTAATGCCCCGGTTACTAGGGAGATGTCCCCAACTGGCTCACTTACACTATGGAGTCATTACAAGGTGTGTGCTCCTGGGTATGATTTCATAAAACGGTGCGCTACAGCGAGGACAGCAGCAGTGTAGGGAGTGGAAAAGGGCCTTAACGATAAAGACACTGGGAAAGTGGTGTTTAATCCTCAAAGCTAGCAATCTACTTCTAAAGTGTTGCCTTTTCTTCCTCTGCTGCTGTGAAATGTCATAAATTTTATTTGATAAAATGTTAATTCTTCTCATTATTGGGTTGTTCGGATCGTACGCTGGATAAGAAGACTCCAGGGTACGCCAAGGGTTAAAGGGATGTTATCTTCACCAATAGTGGTGCTTTAAGTGTGATGCATAAAGCTTGCAATCAATTATTTAATATGTTTCGCTGTGTAACAACAGGTATTGTCCCTTTTCTTTTTTCTTTCTTTTGTTAAGTGTCAAAAAAAGGGCCAGGTGGCGGAAGTTAAAGCTTGTCATACATGAAAGGCAATTCAAAAACAAACATTACCAAAACCTTATGGAAAGGGATAAAAAAAAACCTGTGATAAGCAAAAAAAATAATAATCTAAAAGCATTATTAGATTGTAAATTCTTGTGCATGGACAGATTTACCTCCGATGATGCCCTATAGGGCAGGACCACCAGCTGCCCCTCCGCAATGCTGTCCTTACTGATTGGGATATGATGTCATATGTTGGCACTGAACCTTTTAAGGAGATCATGCACAAATGATGACTCAGCATAGTGTTAATGGGCCAGTTAACCAACCCATTGAGTGGTGGAGCTATAGGAAGCCTGATCACCCGAAGGGGTGATTGGTTCCTTGTTATGGGGCAGGGGGGCTGCCGCCTCCGTGATCCTTAGACCAAGGCAGCCTAGGGTAGAATACGCCACTTCTCTTGTGAGCGAGACACTCATTAGTTTCTGTCTCGACTCTACTGTATTGAGCTGTGGAATCAGTTGGCACTTTATAAATCAATAATATTAATGGAACCTGACAGATAGGAATTAACCCTCTGCGTCCTTCTCATTGGGGGTTCCATCACACTATATTACGGAGGACAGGTTTCTTTTTTTTTATTATTTATTTAAAAGACTAACCCTGACCAAGTGTCTCTTGCAAGAAGGGTTAATTGGCCCTTCATGTTGCATATCTATGGCACGCATGCACCGAAAGCGATCCCGTTGATTTCAATGGGAGCGTTTCCTGCTAGTGATTGGCTGCTCCAAGCAACCAATCCTGGCGCAAAATACAGACCGCGAAGGGTGCACTTTAAGAAAAATTTTTACTTGCAAAGTACTTTAAAATGCTTTCTTCTGTGGTGGGGCTGTACCGGACTGTTATACAATTTACAAAGACGAACTTTGTTTTCTGCTCTACAAAATATTGCATTTTTTTAAAATTTTTGTTTCCTAGAAATCACACAGTTTAATATTTCAGAGAAATTGACGCATTTGGAAACAGGCGCTTCATGGAATCTTAAAGATGCTGTTTCCACGAAACCGTAATTGCGTTCTCTAGCACGTTAGGCAAATAAACCTAACGAGCTCTGTCATTTTTCTCCTTTCCTTGGAAGGTATAATCATGAAAAACAACAAGCCTATCAGTGTGTGCTTGTGTGTGTGTCAGCTGACAATTAGGCATTCCCTGAGAAATTATGACTTGGGCAAAATCTGACATGACCAGAGGGGTATTTCTCGGCATTCAGCTGTTCTAAGAATGATGTTTCTAATTTATTTAGTTATAAAAGTGTAAATTTCTACGAGGTAGGTGGAACCACACCTGTAAATCAAAAACACTATAGATTGCCAGAAACTGTAAAAGTTCTATGTTACAAATACCTCCTGGGACAGTAAAAGTGACATTTAACCCATTGCTTCTTGTACAGTTTACAGGGACACTTTGCAACACAGTTAAATACATACTTGAAAATGTACCATCCCCCACTGCCCTGAAGCTCCACCCACTCTGCCAATCACACAAAATTAGCATAATTTCCTATCTTTCTTAATATCTCCACCTTTCTCATTATCTCTCCCCCAGCTTTCTTCTTTCTCATTATCTTTTTCCCTTTTTTCACGTTATATCTTTTTCCTTTGTTCTTTTTATCTCTCCTCCCCCTTTTTTTTTTTTCTCACTTAGCTGACCCCTTTCTCACTATTATCTACCTCTTTATCCCCATCTCTTATTTTTTTGGCCTCAGGCTACCCGGAGCCTTCCCTTGCGGGACGCGGTCAGGACTGCCCACTGATGTTGATAGGAGACCCCACTGCCGTCGGTGTGCGGCCCCTCTGATGTTAGTGGGCGGTTCCCTGACATCAAGGGGAGGTCCCGCTGATGTTAGGGGAGGTCCCACTGATGTTAGGGGCGTTCCCGCTGGCGTTAGGGGAGTTCCCACTGAAGTCTGCTGGAAACACCTCTATTTCAAGGGAAAATGACCGGGGAGCGGGGCATGTCAAGACCCCGCTCCCGCGACCCGGAGGATTAGGGTCCTGACCCGGAGAACCGGCACACAGTACTATAGAGCACTGAAGCAGAGGTCTGAAGGCCACGTTCTTCCTTAATTTTGGGTTGGTTAGAGGGAGATCTGTGATCTTCCCAACAGGCCCTGCTCTTCGAACCTTCAACTGCCAATTTCCCGGGACAAAACTGGACAGTTGGCAACTATGGTGTTCAACTAACGTCTAAACATTTGTGTCTCTTTAAGACAGGATCCCCTAAGGTACAAACCATTGTTCCTTTTTTTTTCGCACTTCACCTAATAGTACAAATTCTTGAAAAGATTGCAAGCATATGTGGGAAATGTTTGCAAGTTTGGGTTGCCGGGCCTGTATGCGTAGGTTATATCATGCATGAATTATTTGGCGGAGCTGCCGAATTCATCTGGAAATCTGACACTCTTTGATCCCTACTTGAGATCTGTCTCGTGCAATTTAATTAGAAGTGTTTCCCCATAGGTTAAGGCAGTATTATAATTATAGAAATTAATTACTTCTTCCTCAGAGTGCCTAATAACTCAGCATTTTCTGCGCGGAGATTACGGACAAGCGTTTGAGCTAAAATAGCCATTTTTGTTACATATTCAATCCATTTTTGGGCGTATTCAGTAAGCCGGGGGTTTACGGGTAAACTGCCCGATTCAGGTTATTGACTGTTATCGAGCGTTTTCGAAGGGCCAACCCCAGTGAGCTTCTCCTGTAAGAAAGGCTGAGCTAGCCCTGTATAATGTATAATGAAATGAGTGGCCTTCAAAAAGAAATCTCTCCATATCAACTAGACATTATACAGGGCCAGCTCAGCCCTGCAGGAGCAGCCCATTATTTGGCTACAGATACGACCCATAGTCTGCCCTTTTTTTTTCCAGCTGTAAATACTCAAACTTTAATGAGTCCTTGGCAGGACCGGACTACCTATCTGACACACCTGGCTAGTGCTCAGCGGGCCTCTGCCACGGCACCACACACTCACCCCATGTCCCCCAAACCCCAAAGTTCCTCATCGTCCCCGGTACAACCTTTGTCCTTGATCTCATCGTAGATTCAGAAGCCATATGCCTATCCCATGCATGTTTAAATTCCTGTATTAGCCTCTGCGCCTTCTGATGGGAGGCTGTTCCACTTATCTACCACTCTTCATAACACATAGTGATATCAACTGAATGTTCAATTGAGATGCAGGTTTCCAGTTGAATGAATACAGTAGTCTGGACCAACATGTGAGGCAAAAATAAATGATACGTTTGATGTGACATGGAAAAGATTGCATTTGAGCATAGAATGTTTCGTGTCAATCATTTCATCTGTGTTACGATACCAATCATAAAAAGATCTGCACTTTAATTTCCATTTCTTTTACTATGCGGTATGGATAGTGGCGTTTTACCAGGTATAATGGCGTAATCACATGACCAGCTACGTTAAATTAGTCTGCTTTACCATATAGACAAACATCTATATGTGAAACCTTAGTAAATCTATCAGTTTATTGTTTCCTCTAAAGGTTTAATGGCATAAAAAAAACTAACGCTTTTCCAGTTTCTATGGCAACAGCCTATTACTAGTTGCTTTTGGGTCACATGACAAATAAATGTTCCTGACACAAAACTAAAATTCCGAGGCAAAATTTTACATGATTAAATAATTATTTCTGGGAAAGTTTTGCTCACCTAGCACAACTGGGAATTATGCTTCCATTGTTTTATTTGGTTAGAAAAGTGTTACTTTCGAACATTTCATGTTTCTTTTTCAAGATTCCTTCTTTTTCCAGCTGGAAAATAATTCCAAAAATTGAACAAACCATAGTAAGGCATTTTATTCTAAAACGCTGCACATACAGAAACACGCAGAAACATACACGTTGCAGGAAAAATCAGAAATTGATATTATTATAAATATTTTAACTACAGAAATGTAATATTTTATTAGTTGTTTTGTTTAATGACCTACAAGGAAACCAGAAAAATATCATAGATTTTCCCAGTTACCTTTGAAAGAAATTGGTGAAAGAAAAACTGGTTAAAGAAACTCATACTATCAGGTCAGACCCAGGGCAGATACCTTCGCAGCTGCCAACCATTTTACTGAGCTCTGGGATATGCCCAATGATGCTGAGCGCCAGGATATGACATCATATCCCAGCGCTCAGCACTGAAGCTGTCCACACCGGAAAGGAGCGCTGAAGCAGGGGTCTGAACAAAACAGATCTCACGCTCCCACCAGTGGATTAAAGAATGAAAAAAAGAGAGGGAGAAAATGAGAGAAAAGGGGAACGCTGAAGAGAAGTGTGTGAAAACGAGGAGGAGAGATAAAGAGAAAGAAGAGAGACAGAGAGGAAAGAAAAAGATATTGATAAAGAAGAGAAATGGGGATAAAAGGGGGAAATAAGGAGAAAGGGGAAGAGAATAAGCCTCGTTAGCTCAGCATTGTCCTCCATAGCATAAATGGGCTTATCCTATGGTGGACAGGGAGGGGAAGCGTGGCCTAAATTCCCTTCATCTTTGCTAGCGGGACAGTTGGTGAGATCAGATATCTTACCTTTGCTGTCATACAGTAAATCTGATGCTTTAATGTGGCCAAATATCCAGCCAGACGCCACATGTACGTCCCTTGGTGATGGCTTCTTTTCCCCGAGTCACATAGAAACCTGAGAAGGGGCATCTACAGTACTCATAATAACATTAGAATGCTCCAGCTCCACATACATTATAGATTAAGGTGTGTTTATTAGGCGGGTGCTAAAATACACTTTCCCCTTTAAACTATTTTTCTTGTGGAATTTTCGGCAATGAAAACGATGAGTTACAGACATAAAAAAAACACAACAGCATTTTAAGCACCATGGAGGAGTGACCTTGTAGTTAAAACATTGAACTGTGAAGTGAGTGACTCCCCTGGCCTTGGGCAATTCACTTTATCTCCCTTGATTTAAAGTACCTTCATATGCCGGCACGGAAAGGCTACTTTTATTTCTTTATTTTTTTGCCTTTGTCTTGTCCTTTCGGTTTCTCCTATCGTACACACATTAAAAACCTGGTTATATCCACAATTATTCTTTCCCTACCGTCTCTCCATTTTACTATAAAATCTTATGGAATTAGCAAAAACATGTATTTTTCCAGATTATTTTTTTCCCCCAAGAGGAAATACTGGTCTTCATGTCCCAGAGTCGGTGAGACATGATCGTCGGGATTCAAAACTCCAACTTTTGCAGCAGCCTTTGCCCAATTCTGATAGGTAGTCCATTCAAAGCAAAAGCTCTATTTGGTCAATGACAGATTATCCATTAGGCACACGCCTAGGGGCTCCTGAGCCCCGGGGAGCATAGGCAATCTAATAGATAATATTTTGCTGCACCAACCCTTGACGAATAGAAGACATTGATCTCTTACAAGAAGACATCTGATAATTTACGTATACATTATACAGGGCCAGTCAAGCTCTTCCGGCAGCAGAAGCTCATTGAGAATGGTTTGTCATAATGTATAGTGAAACCAGAACTCTCCCTTTAGTGAATAAACCCCACAGATAGAACTTACTTTAGTTCACCGACCAAGACCAGCCATGGTCTTCCCATAACTGCTAGACTAAGATGGCCAAGTTCTTTATCGCAGGAATTAAGAAAAATGGCAGTATAAATTTAGAACATTTCTTACAATTTCTCTTCTGACATTTTGTTTCTGATAAGACCAAGTGTTGTTAATTCTGTAGAGCAGAGTTACAGAAATGACTTTAACCCTGTAACAATGTCTCTAAATTACATATGTTACATTTGTACACCTTTTCTTCCGTTCCTACATTATTGAAAACATGACCTTTGGATTTATTGTCAGCATACACCTTGCTGTTAGATTTATGGAGACCCTTGTTTCAAACGGGACCCCTGGGCGATAAACTGAATGATATTGGTGTGAAGCCTGTGTCAACTGAATATTGAAATATGTCTGTAAGAAATCAAAACCATCTAAAAATGTATGAATTAAAATGTCCCGTCACAAAAAATATCTTTTCCAGTAGCCTGAAGAGCATGGCTTTCTAAATTTATTATATTTTTTTTTCAGCTCCAGGATTTGTACAATATTTTAGTGTTTTTAGCCCACCTGTCTGGGAACATGGGAATATTATTTTTATTTTTTGTGGGTTTTTACACTAATTTAAAAAAAAAAGAAAAGATTCTAAAGGTCTTAAACAAACAGACAATTGGGAAGAGGTGTTAGGTTTATGCTGTGAAATTGTAAGTTCCTAATAAAAAAAGTTTGAAGTAATATAAGGTAAGTTATATACTTTTTATGTTTCACTAAACCAGGTATTTACTACCATATAATTAGAAAGGGCTTCCTCCAACTGTTACCAACACTAAACTATATTAATATAAAAAATATAAAAACAAAATATTAATTAAATTGAAACATTGTAAGCAACGATAGTGATTCACTTTTCTTTTTAACTTTTTTCCGGGTAAGTGGTAAGCATTGCTAGTGACTTACATTCCTCGGATGAGGCCCTATATCTGACCCAGGACAGCACCCCAACTGCCTCTTCAATGGCCACCTTCCTCACTATGGAGCGCAGGGACATGACGTCATATCACGGCACTCCATGTCTTAAGGCTCTGTCAGCTCAGAGATCTTCCTTGTAACTGGCTCATGGAGCAGATGACTTCTTTGCTCAAGAGGGTGATCTGTCCCTTGGTTTTGTATTGGTCTAGGTCACTGAGCATGGTGATAGCACATTGACAATGTTCCTTTAAGAGTAAATGCTGAAGGACAGTTCTGTGCTCAACTTCATCAGTGACCATTGTTGTTGGGTGACCAAAGGCTTGAGCCAAGCCCAGTAAAAAGGAGACAGGAAAGGGCCAGAGCCGAGCCAGCAAGAATGTCCCCACTCCTTTGGCAGTTTGGTTCTTGGGCATGCTCCCTACAGAGGCACATGTGGACCTGGGGTCTTGCTTGGCTTGGCATGTATTTGAGATTCTACTGGACCTAATCAACGAGTTACGCTTATTAACCATTGTCACTAATAGTTGTGAAAGGTAATCAAGCCTGTGGAGATACCAATACTGACTAGGGTCTGTAAAGCCGTAACGCACATGTTGAGTATCGAGCTCTGTTTTGATTGTCAAGTTTTTAGAAGCTTTACTTCAGTAGTTACACTGACTACTTAACATTATTCATAGCTGGCTGAGCATCTCCCACGCCTTGGATTTGTTATTATAAATATCTTGCTGTCATAATATAACGTGGCGTCTTCAAAGTCAAAACGCTTATCATAGAAAAATAGAACTTGATGGCAGATCAGACCCATTCTCCTTCTGTAAAGACTTAATCAGTCCTCGGCCTCGTCTTCGATTCAGGAGCCGTGTAGCATGCAGCCTGCTCTGGCTCTGTGTCCATTCTGTGTCCAGAAAGAAACTCGTGCACTTACTTTTACAGAGAATTAGTAAAAATAGAGAGGAGAGACAGAAAACAAGAGGACTCGAAGAGATTAGACTGCACTTGGAATAACCCATACAAGAAACAGTGGCCTTAAACTCTGACTCATTCCTGTAGATTCTGCCAAGTTGAGTCTAACATCTGAAGGAGACTCAGCTCTGCGTCCAATTTGGAATAAATGATAACGTATGGCAAGAGTACTACAAAACTAGTAATTTAGGCCAAATTGACTCTTAGCCAGTAGGAACCTTGGATGATTCTGCCAAGGAAACAGAAGTTACAAATAGTTAATTAGTAGTAATGTTTTAGCTGTTCCGCCTACACTTTTAAAACTAAACGCAGAATTAGAAATATCACCCTTCTCATCATGTGAAGTTTTTCCTTATTCAGAATTGTTGCTGGGAATACCTAATAGCCATGTGACACAAAAGCAAGCCCTGATAGGCTGTTGCCATAAAAACTGAAAAAATCTTCTTAAAGTTCTCTGTGTTGTTATTATGGGATTAAATCTTCAAAGGAAAGGGGATAGGAGACAGATTTGCTATAAATGCAATTAATTCTGACTAAGTGGGACAGCACCCTTTAAACATAAACAAAAAGGTAGCTAGAGAATTCCTGGAGGCATTTCAATTGCTATAGTTTCCTTAATTTGCCATAAGGTTCTTCAGGGGTTGATTACATAAGGCTTAAGAGTGAATTTGGACCAGTTTGAACTGTGCAAACATAGTAAAACTATACAAGCTACAAATTTATGGTTAATCAAGTCATGTTATAGTTGCTATAAAAATAATTCAAAGGATAACCTAAAATTTACTGCCATGAGAATAAAACCTTATGTCCGCATAATGCACGATATATAATCATTTTACATTATTTTTTTAAAAGCTCAATAGTATATACAGTCTATCTATCTTTCTATTTCTTTCTCTCTCTCTCTCTCTCTCTCTCTATATATATATATATATATAAATATATATATATATATATATATAATGTCTTTTTTATTATTTTTTAAATTTTTTATAATTTTTTATAGTTTTTTTTAGATAATATTTTTCAGTCTTTTTCTGCACTTTTTTTTTTATAACCAAATTAGAAGTCAGGAATTTGAGAGTTACATTTCAAACTTAGCCCTAAGATCTTAAATATTTTTGATCATGTACTCATATAGTAAAATTACCCAAACTGTAATTGCAGGTGGATTGAAATCCATTCTTTAAAAAAAAACACCTTAGAAACTACAGCACCATTTGTTTTTCTTTTAAAAAAAATGCCAATATTTTTTCATGTTCAGCTGTTCATAGTGACAAAATATAATTTAAATAATTTGATGGCAATGCCCAATTTTTATTTTATTTTGTACTCCAGTAAGGATCTGTACATTCCCATGATATGCTTCAAAAAATTCAAATTTTAAGAGAATCTCTTTAAAATCACAAAAAAATATTTACTTGCATCAATACGATCAAAATGGATAAAGAAAAGAACGTTTATAAAAAGATATAACCATTAACCCCTTCCTCACACGTGAAATTAGCCAAAATTACCCCATTTAATACAGGCTTTTACTATCTCTTTAAAAGAAATAAGGGTTTCCTAGTGCTTAAAGAAAGCAGATTTCGGGTTGAAATTGCAGGCCTCTTATTGTACTTCGTATGTATATATATATATATTTTATTTTATTATTCATTTTTTTGCCCCTTTTTCATTTTGGCTCTGCCAAATTTATGGCGTACTTACAAAAGATTTAATAATATCCTTCTGCACAATGAAACAGTGTCACATTAAAAAACAGAAGCTGGGTATACAACAAAAGCACAACATTGTTTTTATTAATGTGAATCAGATCATCACTGGACAAAAACCAATTTCTATCCATTACTATAATCGTTTATCTAAGGAACAGAAAATTGAGAGAGACTATCTAATTTCAAGCGTTTCCACCCATTCACAGAGGTACAGACTCACAGATAAATAAATCCAAGATGCTTACTCGCCATATATACAAATTCATGTTAAATTAAGCATAAATAAATATATACAAACTGAACATTATTTGCCCTCCTGCATTTTCACTTTTTGATCTGTTTTTATTTTTTTATTTTTATTTTTTTTATTTTTTTTCATAACAATTAGTCCTCTCTTATTTTTTTTCGCAGATTTCCATGAAAAATTAACAAAATTGCATGGTGAAAATAAATTTTATTAACTTCACAGCTAGTGCATCTGGGATGGATTGGCACAAATAAGTAAAATGTTACTGTATCCCAGAAATGCAGAAATGCGGAAATGTCAATTTATGGATATTTTGCTGGTTTGCTTAAATGTCTGTTTTCCCCATGAAAAAAATATTTGATTTTTAAGGAGAAAATAATAAAAAAAAATACAGTGGGCAGTTCCCTTTTTAACTCATGGGGTTAATGTAAAATATTGTACACAATTCTTTTAAAAAAAGACACAAACTTACAGTTACAAAAATGATAAAAAAAATGATTCACCATCACATGAAATTAAGTGAGAAAAGGGATTGTAGAACTCATTTCAAACATGGTGGTTTTTAGTTGTATATATTATTAAAAAAAAAAAAAAAAAAAAGTACTGCATCATTATTGCTGCAAAATTATCAATTCACAAAACAGGGCAGGGAAACAAATGCTGTTAATTATTTATTGTATAATTAAAATTCTGGAACTTCGTCCAGACAGTAATGGGTTAACACTTGCACAAAACGTTGAAGAGACATGGAAATAAATCTACATTTTGCGAACGCATGGAGGGATTGCAGAAACCTTCGTTAAATGTGTTTTCCTCTCTGTTGGTTTGCACTGGGAATCATCATCTTAAATTGGCCTTTTTTCTATTAATTCTTGTATTAACATTATACATATTATTATTTTTGTACTGGGTATATGGCTCTAAAGCCACAGAGAAATTGGCCAATAATTGGCAATTATTATATGATTCTATAAGGACTATAGTAATAATTTTTGGCTTATTTTATATAGTTTCGGGTTTTTTTCCGTAAATATTATGGGAAATATACAGCTGAAACACATTGTATTAGGGATTTGATACCCGCAGCTCAGTATAATTCTTGATATAACTTAACATGTTCATCATCCATTGTACAGCGCTGTGGAATATGATGGTGCCATATAAAACAATAAATAATAATAATGTAACCGCCATGAATATTGTCCAATCTGTGAAGGCCTATGTGGGTTGCAAAGGGTTAAACATGCACAGAGCCCCAAATGTACCACAACTGATTTCCTGCCAGTTCTTAAATGTTGATATATATATATATATATATATATATATATATAAGAAAGATAACTGGTATTCCTGCAGAATTACTCATTCTGAAAGTGCTCTTTAAAGGGTATTTCAACCTAAAAATAACAGGGTGAGAGGTGATTTCCCTGTAATTTGATAAATAAGAAAAAAAAATGGGAGCCAATGATGAAATCGCGAACATCTCGTGGGCAAAAATTATCACTAAAAGATCTATAGTAAATATATGAATTTTAACAACAAGGACATTTTTTTTCTCAATTTTTTTTTGGGGCGGGGGGATATTTTGGAGAAAATTATAGGATTTCAAAACAATTGATAAACAGCCTTTTTCTTTCATTCTTTTTTTTTTTTTTTTAATAAAAAAAGGTAGACTATTAATTATGCCCACCCCATGGCACCACTGTGAAAAATAAAACAAAAAAAACAAAAAATATTACCTAGGCAGTCGGACTTTTTAACAAATGATTTTAAACACTAGCCGACATATCTTACTGTGAATTGTCAAACCACATATATTACAACACATAATGTCCAGAACAGTATGCAAAGATAGTAAGAGAAGATTTAAGAAACAAAACAAAAAAAAGAAACATCCATTTGTTTGGGTAATTGACTTTTTTTTCAATGACATCTTCTGGTCTCCTCTGCCACCAGCTAGAGCCACCAGTGACCCACACATCTTCAACAATGTCCACAGTTAGGAACCCAAAAATGTGAAAGCTGTAGGTTGAACCACAAACACTTTTGAGAATTCAACCAGATTCCAAAAAGTTCCCCAGCAACTCTCGTGTTTTTTCATGGTTGGGTTGTGTCTCGTAAGCCAAAGAAATTGAAAAAGAAAAATGTTTCTCCGATATTTCTCCAAGAGGCGACTTTTCTTTAGAGAGGGTTCTACAAAATGTAATGTTTCCTGTAGTCTAAAGTAAAGAGATTACAAAGGAAGTTGGTTGGGGCTGTCTTGGTCCTCAGATAATGAGCCTGCATAGTCTTTTTTGTGCGCTACAACAAAAGGTGGTTCTCTGCTTCAGCTCGATCTGATATATATGTATATATATATTTTTATTTTTTTTCCCAAAGCCGGTCCGATATTTTTTTAAAGCTAAAATGAAAGATGTAGTAGTATTTTTTTTTTTATTTTTTTTTTGCTTTCATTTTCGGTGTTTCTCTTCCTTGTCCCCATTTTTGCTACCTGGTCCTTCTCCAGAAGAATGCCTGTTAGTGCTGTTGTTGTTCAAAAACATCTTGTCCATTCCTTTGAGGGCCTCCGTAAGGTAGTTTTGGAGAGCTGTCAGGGCGGCACAGATGGCTGGAGCCCCAAAGCCATGGGTAATGAGGCTGAAGTGAGTCAAGCAACTCTGGATCCCAGGTTCCAAGATGGGACTTGGCCTACTGTTGCCTATAGGCGTTCTGTCTTGAGCCAAGAGATCCGTGAACTCTTTACAAAGCTGCCTGAAGTGGGGGAAAAAAGGAGAAAAACCCAAGGGCATTACAAACAGAACACAAATCTAATGATAATTATTTTAATATTTAACTCCATGTTTACTGTGGAAAAACTACATTGGCAGAAACGGAATACCACCGCCTACTCAAGCCTAGAGAGTTCAAGCTTTCTGAATCTTTATCGATAGGTGATCTAGAGTAGGGAAAAGGCAAACGTGACACAGACAGGCATGCAAAGAAAGAGAAGGGAGGGCTGGATGAACAGGAGGCAGACAATTGGGACAGAATGCTTGGAATAAGCTATACTTAAGAATTAGCATGCAATTCAAAATGGCCGACTAGATGCATCCATTTATCTGTGAAATTTCTCAACAAGATATAGCATTGAGAAATGCAATTATTCACCTAGATTTAACCAATTTTTACATGTTTAACTTCATTTAATGGTGGCAGCTTCTTATTATTCCTAGAAATGTTGATGATGGTTTTTTCTCAGGGTAAGACCTTAACAATATCTGCCAAAGTCTTGGTTGGCTGAACGCCTTGGGAGTGGTTGTCCATTGAGTAAACCGTTGTACGCTGCATTTATATTGATTAAATGCGTACAATAATTACGACCATTAGGAATTAAAAAAATATTCTTCCTTTTAAGCATTTTTTCTAATAGTTTTAAATATTCTAACGCTTACTTTTTTTCTCTACTCTGTATTTCTCTTCATTAAATGAGCCATGAGGCAGAATCCTGAATCCAAACTAAATGTTGTTATCTAATTATACTTAAAGGTTAAAGGTGTTATGGGATAATTGTAGCTTTTCCTGGACTGTCAATCAAACTCCCAGAAACTTTGAATTTGGGTTAAAAAAAAATATATGGCAAAAGTCAGCCATTATTCATCTTCAAAGTCAAAATGAGGTGATCTGCAACTAATTAAATGTCTGAACCGCTTCTATCTTTTGACCTTCCAGAAAGAGGCAATGAAATTCAAATCATGTTCAAAAGAAAACATGTGTACACATTCAAATAAATGATTTTTATAAAAAAAAAAATCTAGCTTCTGTTTTTTTAAATCAATTTGACAGTCAGGACAGGGGGGGTGGTAGAGGAACTACCCAAGTTCTAAACGTAATGCAGGGTCCCAGGAATGCACATGAATCCATGCAAAAGTCATTACAACATTATTATTTTATCAACTTATATTATTATTATATTTATTATTATTTTTATTATTAGCTTTTATTCATATGGCGCCAACAATTTTCGCAGCTCTTCTTACAGTCCATACATGCAAAGGTCCTGACAGAAGTAGAACCGACTAGGGTAAGACAAACTGTTTCTGATTTATCGATAGAAGAAAATACCAGCCCGGCCCCCAGTGTGGGCAGAATTATTCTATAACCGGAGCCTGCATGGCATACTCTGCACCCAGGCTAAGCAGTCACCCTGCTCACATCTGACACCTGCATCTTTACTGAAGCCCACCGCTAGCTTAAAGCCACAGCTTCCCATTCAGCGGAAAATAAGAGATCTGCGTGATGTCTGGGGATCAAACATACACCCACTGCAAAGTAACTCTGTCTGTGCTATACTGCATGGCAATACTGTAATATTACCCTGGCCATGAAGTGCTACGTGTCCATAATACAGTGTACACCAGTGCTACATGCCCATAATACAGTTACGCCAGTGATACGTGCCCATAATACAGTTACGCCAGTGATACGTGCCCATAATACACTGTACGCCAGTGCTACGTGCCCATAATACAGTTACGCCAGTGCTACATGCCCATAATACGGTTACGCCAGTGCTACGTGCCCATAATACAGTGTACACCAGTGCTACGTGTCCATAATACAGTGTACACCAGTGCTACATGCCCATAATACAGTTACGCCAGTGCTACGTGCCCATAATACAGTGTACCCCAGTGCTACGTGCCCATAATACAGTGTACACCAGTGCTACGTGTCCATAATACAGTGTACGCCAGTGCTACGTGCCCAGCCGGCAGAGCTTGGGGAGTAGAGTGTCACTCAAACTGGCAGTGCTACTGTGTAAGTGTAATGCAGTGTGAGCCCAGTGCCATGTATCCATAACACAGTAACACCCAGTTCTACATGTCCATGATGCAGTGCGAGCCAGTGCTCCATGTCCTCAATGGGTGACACCCAGTGCTCCATGCCCATAATGCAGAATTCCCATAATACAGTTTAATACTGCCTTAAAATAGGAATGTTTAACCCCCAGCTGCCCAGTGTTTCAGGCCTTAAATGCAACCACCACCATGCAGTGCTACAATCTAATAATGCAGAGTCCAAGGCCTACAACCAAGCAGAATGTCCAGTATTGGATCCACACAATACAGTCTAATAGCAGGCCTGCATCTACAGCCCATCACACAGCATGCACACATTAGCCTTGTGGTCTGGCTCACTGGTACACAAAAGGCTGAGGCACACCAGAGGCATAATACCAGCTGGCCAGTAGGACAACAACACCAAGAACTGATGACGTCAAAATCTCACATACTGCACAAGCCTTCAGCAGGTGGAACTCATTAATAATATTATTAATCCATTATAACGCTCTTCTGCAGTCCATAAAGTACCAGCATCAGTGATAAAAGATACAGCAGCAGGGAAGATGAGGGGGAAAAGCAGGATAAATACTCAATAACAGTATAAATGGAGATAATATTATTCATTCACTCACTTTGTGGCCAGCAACATATTCTTCCTGGAGTGCAGGTCTGAAGGGTCTGTGTGCTGCCTGTTCAGATATTCTGATACTGCCTTGGCTGGAAATTCAGTTTCACAAATATATCCAAAATCCCGAGCTAAATGCACTGCTTCGCCTGTAAGGAAAAATGTGTATTCATTAGTCACATTGAGTGGTAGATACATAGAACAGCCTCCCAGCAGACGTGGTAGAGGGTAATAAAAGTGAGAGAATTTAAACCTGCATGGGCTAGGCATATGTCTCCTGAATCTAAGACCAATACAGAACACATAATAAGGTGAATTATCACAAAATCCAGTAAGGCTGTGTACTGGAAATCGCAACTTTACTGTGTGAGTTTTTTTAAGCCTTTAGAAATATTTATAAGTTTGTATAGTAAATAAGTTATTAAAATGTGAATAAAAGTAATTATGATGTACAAGATAACTTAAATCAGCATTCTTATTAAATATATAATGATTTATCTAGAACTAAAACTCCTTTTAAGAGATGGAATTTGCTTTGATTTTCATTGGAAAAAAAGAATGTTCAAAATTATTTTTATTTACAAATTGATACAATAAAATAACGATAAAAAGTATTCTATTTATTTTAAATAGTAGTATAGTAGTAGTATTTTAAATGGTAGTGATGTAAGTTATGTTTACAAAAAATATATATATTTATTTTAATTTTTATATATATAATTGTATATAATTATATCTCTATATATATCATTTCTTTATGTTTTATATATATATATTTATATATATTATTTTATATACATGTTTTTTAATCATGGCACTTATTAATGGGTGTCTGTATTTTTAAATTGTTGTATTCTTTGTAGTTTGGAAGGGTGTCAGAAGGGTGGAGATTGACAGAATGAAACAAATACCATCTTTTCATGGAAGAAAAATAATAATTAGTGCTAAAAGAATTCAAACTGTCATTTGCTCTGCAAATTTGGTATCAGGTTTCTAGCCTGCAGCCTGTAAAACTCGTCTTCATACTCGGAGGAATGCGAATTTCTGCTCACAAAATTCTGCAAGAAAATGGCTGAGGCTATTTAGGCTCTGAGGGGGATACTGAGAGATTATGGCATGACCCCTCAAGGAAAAAAATATATTTTTCAGTTTTTAAAAAAAACAACACATTTTTTTATTTATTTTATTTATTTTCTATCTTTTTTTTAAGAGTAACCTGGGGTGGGGGGCTGTAAGGATTTCAACCTGACAGCTAGAACAATTTTTTACAAATTATTTCTTGGTTGATTTTATGATCAGGGAGTATTGTTTAGCATATATATATATATATAATTTAGACACAAGATTTTAATACAAATTTCACAAAAACAGAAAAAAATCACTTGAGGCTGACTTACTAAACCAATGTGTTTCATTTACAGACAAACACGAGAACATAGGGTGACGGACATGACGTCATATTTTTATAAAGTTACGTATGAGTTTTTAGGGGCACAAACAAGGTTGATATGTTTAAAAATCAGGGAGAGGGACTGATTGCTATACATTCATATTTTAATTTATATTTAAAATGTGCAAAAAGACCACAAGGCTCTGATTTTTTGTTGTTCCTTCATTATTAGTAGTATTAACCCTTTAAGAAACAAATTGTAAACCATCATATAAAAAATACAATAGACTGCATCCTTGGCTTTAAAAGGGTTAAGCATTATAGCGTATTTGGATTATCGTGTGGGCTGGATTCTACAGTGTCATTTAATATTTTTAGTATCAGATGTCTTCAATATCCCCTCTGGCACTCAAAAGGTTAACCTGCCATGTAGATGTGGGTCTCAAGGCTTCTTTAATTGGTTTTGGGGCATTCTGATGGCAACAATTGCATTTTTTATGTTATGTATTTTCTTTTAACTTAATATTGCACCTTCTATAATCAAAATGACTAAGACATTTGGAATATATATATATATATATATATATATATTGTAATTTAATCATCGTGTTAACCCTTTGGCTGCCGTAGCTCTCAGTAGCCCTTTCTGATTTTTTCGACGATTTATGAGCATTTACCAATTTGTCAGGGGTATACACTGTAACAGGATTAAATGACATACAACTAATCCCACTTATTTTAAAATTATGGATGCCAATGTGGTCATTTGACTGATATTTTTTTATGTAATTATACAAATTGTACTACTACTAATATTATTATTATTTATAAAATCGAAATACATTCCCATTACTTGATTTTATTTAAAAAAAAAAACCAATGCATTAGTTACTAGTGGGTAGTGGCATTCTACATTAACACAAAGTGTCCAAAGAAATAAATTGGAATAAAAATGGAAAATTGCAGAGTTGTAATTTAAATAATTCGATAATGTTTGCCAGCTAGATGTCTGTGCTTTAAAACTAAGCTTATAAGAACTGTGTAAATAAAAATAATTAACTATTCAGACTACCAAAAAAGAGGAGAGCCTTTTTTGAGAACTAAGTACGAAATATAATAATGATAATAATAATAATAATAATAATAATAATAATAAATAACTCATTTTTCTAGCAAATGTGACTGGAAGAGAAAAGGTTAACCGTTCCCTGTCAGGGGATCACCCATCCTGGTTTTCAATAACAGGGGTTACGGGAGCTGAGAGCAGGAAGTAGGAGCCTCCACTTACCTTCTACCAGTGACGTCAGCAGGGTGACGTTGGCAGCCTTGCGGCGACCTGCGGGCAAATTCAATCCGATTTTCTCTAGCCGCTCTCTTAAAGATCTCCCCCCATTTTTCGATTTTGCTCTGAAATTGGATAAATTAACAATACGGTTAACCTACAGTTTATGGAAGAAACCCTGGAGATTTCCAGTGAAACAGAAGTAAAGTGTTATTGTGTATTTATGTGTAAACAGGTAATTAAAATATAAAGTCAAAGGTTTAATGATATTCTTAATGCTATGCTACGGAATATGATGACGCTATATAATAATAATAATAATAATAATAATAATGCACATAAATGCCTATATGTTTTAATGTATTTATGCTACTTTACCGTGAATAATTTAAAAATATTTCAACATATTTTAAATAATAGTAATAATAATAATAATAATAATAATAATGTATTAATTTAATTATTTTTAGTAGTAGTTGTAGTAATATTAGTAGTAGTATTAATGTTTGGTTTATTGTTGTTTTTAAATGATTGACCATAAATAATCAAATAATTATTGATATATGGTCAGTAATAATTTGTATGTCAGTGTTTCTACACATTTGTGTGATTTTTGTTTATGTCTCTATAAGTGTCTATTATTTGTGAGTGTATTCAAGAGCATTCGCCAGGTACCGAGTAAAGACTTAAATGTACATGGAATGAGATATAAGGACTTTATGATGTGTGCCAATCAAAGTCAATCAGGTAGCAGGGATAGGAGCCATAGAATCCTCCCTACATCACACTGCCAAGGATAGGGCATTTTCTGGGGTCTGGGGTGATATGACTATTAATATCAGATATGTGCCTTCTTGTGGTTAAGATGACAGGAATTGCATACTACTCACCAATTTTTGATGCCACATGTTTTTTTTATTATCCCCAGACATTAGTAAAGGTTAATATAATTGTAGCAATCCATGATGTATATAAGGGATTTATTCACTAAAGAGGGGGCTGTTCAATGTTTCAATTCACTGAGGTTAGTGTGAGGAGCCAGCCCTGGTATTGTTCTCCTGTAGGAAAAGGCTGCCAAATACAATCAGAGGGTCCCAGAGCATAATTGCCACCTCCCTACTGCTCCCCTTACCAGCCCCTCACCTGAGCAAAGGCCAGACTGGCCCTAAGTAATGTATAGTTCATCAGCGAACTAACTTTCAAGACATTTCCTCATCTTAACTATGCATTGCAGAGGACTACCAATTGGTTCTAGTTATCTGAGAACTCTTCAAACCCCTACAAAATCTTAAATATTATCTAATTGAATGTAGGTGTTGTATCAGGTAAAATAAATGTAAGTAGCATCCAGTCAAACATTGTGTTTAACATTGGTGGTAGATACGCAGAACAGCCCCCCAGCAGAAGTGGTAGAGGCTTTTAGACTGAGGGAATTCAAACCTGCATGGCACAGGCATTATGACTCCTGAATGGGAGGATTACATAGACCAAGTGAGTTTTATCTGTGTTTCTATGTTAAAGTTCTATCAGTAGATGATTGCTGATTCCTTACCTTCTTAGTACCCCTCCTAGGAGGGAGGCATTGAGACACTCTGGTGGGGACAGGCGTCTCTGGACCTCTCCCACTGTCACTTTGTACTTGGATGTAGAACTGAGAAGAGACAGGCGACCAGGCACTGAGCAGAAGACCTCTCCAGCATTCACAGTCATTCCTCCCAAAAATCCATCTTTGTTCATCATTAATGAGGTGACAGATTTTGGTGGTACTGGGACTGGAGAGAACAGAAAAAGAGACATTGACACATTAGATCTGAAGATTCTGTAGCTAAATGGTTAATAGCCACCCCTTTTTACCATAGGAGAGCCAACCATTTGACTTCATAATATTTTAAAATTGGAAATAAAATAAATAAATAATAACGTACTCTTTTGGAATAAAAACTGTACTTAACCATTTCACTGCTAGGCAATAAAGAAATGTTTGGCAGAGTAAATAGTTAATAAAATCCTTGGTGATATCTTCACAAGTCAGGGTGGCCGGGGCAGAAAATTGATATTTTTTTTGCAATGTCAAGGGTTAATCAATCATTTCACAATTCTCACTTTTCTAATGGCCCCTAGCCATTAAGTGGTTAAGTCCCCTGCTATTTACCAATATTGATTAGACACATTTATTATAATTCCGCCTACATATACTATGTTTTTCGCTTTGTAAAATCTAATATAATAAAAGAATAAAAGAATAGTGTTTATTTTCATTTCTCACGTTTTCTATTTAAATTAAATACGCAAAATTCCATCTGACGATATTCTGTATTATCGCTCTTTAGACCACCTTTTATACATAAATCTTAATAAATGCTGCAGGTTTTTGAATTATTTGCAATTATTTGCTAAAAATATATTTTTTTCACACCAATTTGAGGAAATAATAATGAATAAAATCCATCTGAAAATATTTCGAACAAATTCGATCACAAAAATCAATGTTTCCAGTTAATTAAAACGTTCTCCAGGAATAGTCGTGGAATCAGTAAATTCGAATTATTCCACAATTACTGAAAATAGTATAATATTTTTTTAAAAAAATATCAAGAAACTAAATATTTAATAACAAATTGTTTCCGTTTTTTTTAACATTTCGGTTTTTCAGCTTTAGTAAATAAATGTATATTTTTGCAATCATCCATAATTGCCTCAAATTCTGTTGGTAGTAACACAAAGTTACCGAACCCCATCCTTCTAGTTATAAGGCGTTTCGCCAAAATATCATAATTACATAACATAAACCTCATTAGTCTTCTCAGGTTTTTTTTAGATATTAAGGTAGAGTAAATATATTCTTAATTTCTGACATAAAGGTTTCAATGTGTCCAACTACAAAACTACTTAATCTGAAAAACTACAAAAGGAAAACATAGGGATTAGGGAATACATTAAAAAAATGTTTCATTTCAAATTTCATTGTATTTCAATGTTAATCCATTGATTCATTATATACTTTTATAACACTTTTTTTGATCTATACATTTAGTAGGGTTGTTTTTGGCTGGTCTTTAGCAGTGCAGGGTAGCCAATGCTCGGTGGGTTTGTTAGTAATTATGGGCATACACTGTTCATGGAAACTTAATTTCAGGTTGAGTGAGGCTGCATTAGAAGGACATCAGGAAATGGTAAGGAAATGGTGCATGGAGAGGTCTCAGCAGGCAGCCCCCACACTCTTTTACATGTTTACTATTTTCTCTGCATAAATTAACCCCATTCCTGCCAAAACAATGACTGCAGTGTCTGTATTTAAGAATATTGAACCAGCAAAACATAGTTGAAATGCCAGAAGGGGGTACAGACATCCTGCTACCCAAATGGTTAAACTGGAAAAGAAAATCCTTAACCCTTCAAGTCCGGAGGGCGTGATATCCCACCATGTAGCCATTAAATATCTTTCTATCTGAGCAGGTGAGATTACAATTTAAAGAACTGTATTTTTGTTTTTCATACATTTTAAATTTATGGATTTATGGGTACCCCGAATATAAAAAAAACCAAGAGACCAACAAACATATATATATATCTATATATAGATAGATATGGACATATATATATATCTGTATATATATATATATATATATATATATATATATATATATATATATATATATATATATATATATATATATATATATATATATATACAGATATATATAGATATAGATAGATAGGTAGATAGATATGTTTGTTGGTCTCTTGGTTTTTTTTATATTCGGGGTACCCATAAATCCATATATATATATATATATGTGTAAAAATGATTTATTATATTACAATTTTCATTTTAATACCGCTCTAAAATCCTCATAAATCCTGTTTTTTATTCTGCTTTTTCTGTGTTTTTTTAATTTTTATTTTACCTTCACACCTACTTATTTCTGTGTCATTCTATCCTTGCATCTCCTTTAAATGTCTGAACTGAATACTCTTAATACTATTTTTTCTCGTCTCTTAGGATACATATTAACATACAATTTAGTTTTGACAAATCATATGTGTAGATACATAGTAAATATTATGTTAATTTCAGAAATTTTTTTCCTAGGTCGTTATGGGGAGAAGGAATTTAAAATGATTTTTTAATGTCTACTTGGAATTTGGATGTGTTAATGTAGCGAATCGTTCTCATTATTGTTTTATTGATTGGTCGCCGACCAACCCCCTTTAAAATCGTATTTACCACCCTCTGCCAATACATATTACAGGATCTTAAGTGCACCTTACATTATCTCCACAGACTCTTGAGTCTAATGGGGACTTTAATGATCAGGCTATAGAAATAAGACCATGGTCCCTGACTATTACATTAATAGCTCAAAGGGGGATCATAGAGAAAATTAGCCTTAAATGAGCTCTGGAGATCTCTCAAATGAAAGAGACATTTATCACACTGGCTACCTTAACTCTCCTTGTTTGCTTCTCTTCTGGGAACAACACATTTAAGCCTTAACTAAATTACTTTGGAAATGTCAGCTAGTCTCAGATAGGAAGCCTAACTAGGAGAAGAAAACTGCCGCTATTAAAAGTCAGGAGTAAGGAATCACGTTTCGTTAGGTCAAAAATTAGGACCATACCCTTCTCCATTCATTTTTCATTATGTTTGTAAATAAATTATATTTTGTATTTTTTGAGTTACACCTTTTCCTGATTTTGACAGACTCATGGATTCAACTGCATATAACACAAAAAATTTATTTTTTTAGTTTATTTCTTTGTCCCTGTTATTCTCGGTCATATATGACATGGACATACATCTACATTATTGTAAATTTAACCTAGGATTTTTAAATAGTTTTTTTTAGCTGACCTAAATTTGGGGGGAAACCAACGATTATAATAAACACAAAATCAAGGTTAATGGAGTCATTAATTTAAAGAGAATTTTTTTATCAATTTAGTGGAAAAGCACTAATAAATTCTTATTTAAAAATTGAATCATATCATCTGTATTTTTGAAGCATGAAAGGTTGTTTCAGAAATAACTAGCAGAGATTTTAAAAACTTGTTTTATCCTGTTTTTCTCCATTCTGATAACTTTACAGTAAATCAAAATTTGTACAAAATTCTTCTGATATTTTTATCTGTAATCAACACATTATTTATTATAACAGAGCTGTTATCATTCTGTTATCTTTCGTAGATCTTTTTTAGCCAGCACCTGTTCCAATAACTCCAACATGTCGTGTATATATATATATATATATATATATATATATATATATATATATAATCTTTCTCAAATGTTATAAATAATATAAAAAATAGCTTTTGGGTGTTGACTAAGAACACTGTAAAGGCATGTTGTGCAATCTGACAATTACAGTTTACCTGCTGGTATTAGGTCCCTGCAGCTATATATATATATATATATATATATATATATATACATATATATATATGTATATATATATGTATATATATATATATATACATATATATATGTATATATATATATATATATGTATATAAATATATATATATGTGATACAGGTCTAAACTGCGGACTAATTCACACACACACATATATAAATATATATCAGTTTTAATCTGTAAACTGCAAGGTATCAAATGTTATTTTAATTTAAATTAATGTTGATACTTTGGCAGATTCTATTATCCTCTTCCTCTAGTTACCTGGCCAATCCTAACAATGGATGGCCTTCACCAGTGTTTGTTATTTTATGGGGCAATCTTTTAGCTATGGGGTTGAATTCCATTAAAAGTGTTGACGTTATCCTTAATTTTATCTCCCAGCTCCCCCTAGACTATAGCAGAGAATAATGAAATAAAATCAGTGATTTCCTAGGTAATAAAGATCAAGCCTTAGATGTAGTACATGATAATTGTCTATAGCCTCCTATTTAAACTATGGCATGGAAAAATTATCAGATTTAGCAATAATAATACACCCCACCTACATAGTAAAATCATTTTTTTTAAACAGAGATTTTAAACAAGTGTGTATTTGCAAATGGTTCATTTATTTCTAATTATTATTATTATTATTATTATTATTACACCTTCCCTATATGTATATAAGATTCTATTTCAGTTCTAATCTGTTCTTGATCCAACCTCTAAAGAGTTACTGATACCTGAATAAAATCATAATCCTTAACCTACAAATTTTGCAGAGAGGTATGTTTTCATATTGTAATATAATTATATAAAAGGATAATGCCTTTTCCCTGCATTAAATACATTATAATATATTTATCTGGAGGCCAATTACACCAGACAGAGAGTAAACCTCAAACTCTCTGGTCAGCTACAGGGAATAAGGCCAAAAGAAAGTTTAACCCTTTAAATGTCCAAGAGGCCACCAAAACAATATGCCCCCCTGGGTTCACTTTTTTTCCTGCAGAGGGTCGAGTTGTGCTTGACATGCAAAGTTATTGACACTGCATAGACTAATACTGGTATATAATAATTATAAAACAAATGCAACTAAATAAATTGCCTAGATTTAACATTAATTCTAGCCATTAATTATTCTTCTTAGATGTAATTAACAGCAAAATGAAACAAAGGGAATATCAGTTGGTTTTTAGCCTGGTTTAAGGTAATGGGCCCTAGGCACAGGTGACCATTAATCTGGCAACTAATATACATCTATCTAACTAATTATCTCTCTATCTATCTATCTATCTATCTATCTATCTATCTGTCCTCTAGATTGTAAGCTTGTGAACTGTAAGAAGCACTGTAATTGTTGGTGCTGAATAATTAAAAGATAATATGTGTATAAATATATATATATGTGTGTGTGTGTGTGTATGTGTAATATTCTAGAGGAAGATCACTGGTTTTAAAATGTTTAAATAAGCATCTTTTTACAACTGTAAATTAATCTAAACCCAGATTACTTAAATATAGTATCCCTTGTAAAATCCTCCAATTCTCCAAACCAAAATGTCAGCGAACCCCTCATTGGTATTTTCATGCATTGTCAGTGTGAAATGTAGAATAAAAATGGATAGGCAGAAATAAGCCCAAAATGAGTTGTTGTAATTACATTGAATTACTTAATTATTTTGATTACAGCTGTACACAAGACTGCAAACATTTGTTAAGTGCACACCCTTAGCGGCAGAGGGGTATTTTGGGGTGTGATTCTGTGCATGTGTTTTTTTGATGACAAGTTCACTGAATTTATTATAACCAACCATGTTACAAGTGCACATACATTCATTTCTATAGCACACGATCTAGAAAATGGGATGGGATGGGATGGGATGGAAAGTACATATTGTTTATGTTTTTTTAGCCCCACTATATATATATATATATATATATATATATATAATTATTATATATGTTTTATATTATAGTATTATTATATATTATCATAAGATATATAATATATATTATTATAAGAGATGTCTAGGTATATATAATAATAATAATAATAATAATAATAATACAAATCCCTGAACTACAAAGAAATGTATGTATGCCTAGCATTTATACAATAGTGCGTATGTATTCTTCTATGAAATTTTTAACATCCATCAATATGTTTTAGATATTTACCAAAAAATTTATTTTAATATGCTTTTATTGAAAAAAAAATCAAGTTTTGGTTAATTACTGCGTGTGTGTAAGCTACAATATTATTGTTTTGAATACAATCAATGGGAAATTAGATTTTAATGGAGTGATTATACATACCTTTCTTGATGACTGACTGATCCAAAAGATTCATTGCATTATTGGCATCTTCAACTGACTGTGGAAATAAAATATCCCAGCTATATTAAACGATATATAAATATTATTTACATAAATGCAAAGAATTATACCTCTGCACATAGATGATGCTTACACACAATATATATATATATATATATATATATATATATATGTATAAAGAGTTAGAAATATATATGCATTGATAGAGAATCCATCCACCCATACATATATTAATCATGAGGTGCAGAGATTAACATTTATATTAACCCACCAGGACACAGTTTATTATTCAGGGCCCACAGAGTGAAAATGAAATACAGTCAAATGATCTGAGCTGATAATAAAAATGAGCTGGGAAGTGTGTGTTTGAGGAAGCCTTATTCTTATCTTGTTAAACATTGAATTACATACAGAATCCTGCACACTAATGGCTCACAGGTTTAGGTTATTATTTTCTGTTCATGAATATATCTGAGTTTATATTACTGGAAGTCAGGGATCAGTCTAAATAAATATAGTTCTAAAGATTGTTTTTCCCCCAAATCTCATTGGAAATAAGATGAGAATTTTAGTGGAGTGTGACAAATATTTTAAAATGTCATTTTCTATTACCATAAGTAATACCCAGACTCCAAGTAGTAATGATAATACTAAAAAAGTGAACTAGTTCATTTAAACAATAAATGCTACTAATGTTTGTGTTCCTTTAGATAGATAGATAGATAGATAGATAGATAAATAGATAGATAGATAGATAGATAGATAGATAGATTATAAATACAGATATATGATCACAATTTGTATATTTTATCGGTTTCAGTAAAAAAAATTAGCAATTTTTTATGTCAACACTGAATTTAAATGTTCCTTTTAACCTTTTAATTTCCAGACATATAAAATGATAATGCATCTGAGTGAGTACCTGACAAGGCTGGATTTAAATGTGTTTTTTAACCCTTTTATTTCCTGACCCTCCATCTAACTGCTCTGATCACTTTAGAAGAAAACTTATCTAATTCACAACGACCTGATTAAAGCTATAAGAGAACTGGAACACTTAGTGTTTGTGTGTGTGTGTGTGTTGGGGGGATTACCAGATTGTAACCCTTAAAAGTCTGTTTTTTGTGGGAATCTAAAAATAATTCACATTCTTGAGGATATCATATGATTTTAGGACCTGCTAGAACTTTTTTTAAAAAAAAACACACACACATAACACCCCAGAAAATTAGTAGAGGTGTCATGTTCCAGCTTATTATGACACCTAATAATCTGCGTGGAGTGTTTTGGCAGGTAAATTGCACTCCCCACGCTCCATCAGCAATGTGGCGTAGTTGTTGTAGTTAATGAGAAGATTCCTGTCTGATTTTCTATCTAATTACCATCTCCTGCTGAGTTTTTGCTCAGGATACCCACTCAGCTTGTTGGCACTTAATAGTCACTCAGAGGATCGTAAAGATTTAATTAGGACTGCTTGCAGAAACAAGGAACAAACAACAGAGACTTGTAATTACGACATTTCTTTACTTTAAACTGATACAGGAAGGTCTGAATGCATCAGATTTTTTTATGTCTTTAATTTGTTTTTTTTAAAAACAAAAATGCTAATCACCTTAGACTAAAAACCCAGTTCGCTTGCCAAGATCACGCAGGGGTTAATATGTGTTGTCTCGAAAAAAGATACTACAAAAAATAATTCCGATCTAAACTTTAATTTAAAATGTGACACTGGCTAATGTTTAATTATTGCTGAGAATAAAAATTTAGAAAATGAAGGAGGGCAATACAAATTTATATATTATGTTAAAGAAAAATTTGCTACATGCCCAATTTCATCAATATTGCCATCCATTAGAATTGTTTAAAAGGATTCGTTTTTAAAGAAATTGTTTGGCGTTTTAACCATGCATAAAAGTTTATTTCAGGGGATTTCGTTAAACACCTGGATATTATTTCATTTTTATATTTCGGTTTGATATTATGTACGAAAATATAACAAAAATAACCCACCTAAAGCGAGGAAAATCTCTTACTTTCGGTAATTTAGTATACTAAAAAAAGTTGCCATTTTAGATGAAAGTATACGAACTCGAATTTGTAGTTGGAGATATATCCTGACAAACAAATTCCCACGCAAAGACACATTTTCACAAGAAATGTTACATTTTCTGATATAATTTGGGCTCATATTCTTTTTGGTATTTAATATGCGAAATAAGCGTTTTCTTTTACTGTAGCGGATAATTTTGATCACAATTCTTAAAATTAAACAATAAGAGCTTAGTATCTGACTTGGTCAGATTTTAATATGAGATTCTGTGAAATTATAACCTTTCATTTATCACAATGTTACACTAAAGCATCATTACCTAAATTACGAATAATGTACTGGAAACATCTCTATTTATCAATCCTCTTCCTGTATATATGTATAATATTGTATGTAATAAATTCAGTATTACATAGAATATTATTAATAATCAGCAGATTGTGTTAAATATATTTGCCAATCCAGTATCGTGTTCAGTTAAATTATTTTGAAAATTACATGGATCCATTGTGTGCACCCTAGGGGTACAATTATCTCAGAACAACAAACTTACATTTATGTAAATATAACCTTCTGTGTGCTGATGACTTCCCTGTTAAATGATACATTACTACAATTTTCTAATTAGAATATGGTCAGCCAAAGTATCCTGTGCTGAAATGTGCACAAGTAAATAGTATTCTTAAGGATCACCTATGTCCCCCTCTTACCTGGACATCATCCATGCCTGGGTGTCCGATCCCATGCAGGGACAGGCTGTCACCCATCCCAGAGTCGAGCCCATGATGTGCAGAGTGGAGAAGAACATCTGGTCGCCTAACTGAGTGGTAATCCCTCCTGGGGTCAAGTCCAGAGAGCTGGGGCAATGAAGCTCTAGGCTGAGGAAGGAGGGTCCCAGTGTCCGAACCGACGTCTTGCCTCTGCCTTTGTCCCCAGGGGTGCTGCTGGGGTTGGTGCAGAGGGTTTAGAGAGTAAGGATCATTGACATGGGAGTAAGGGTCTTGACTTTGGTGATAAGGTAGAGGCTGGTATGGAGGTGGGAAGTATGGAGGCTGAAAGTCCGAGGAGGGTGTGTGTGACAGCGGAGGGGCACTTGAATAGGGTCCTTGAGACACTGATCCCAACTGGGAGAGTCTAGAGCTATGGCTGGGCACACCATCATGGCGGTCCTGGAGATAAAAGACAAGAGGGTCACTAAAAATACCCCAATCATTCATAAATACAATCAAACATATCATCAATATAACACGTGAAGCATTTTGAATAACAAAAGTGCATAATGCTCAAAAATATCATGATAATTATAAATATGCAACTTTCAAAATTCAGTTAATGTGTTTGTCTATGCAATTAAAGTATTGTTTTTAAAATTATGACATTCTGTGTTTTTTAGGCTAAATTACATTGATATTCGCATTATCAGAAAGAAAATGGTAAAATGTTAAAAAACAATTAAAAAAAGAAAGAAAAATGCCACCTTTATTCCGGTGTCACTGAAAGACTAACAGCTTTTAAAAAAAAAAAAAAAAAAAGAAAGAAAGGAAAAATTACTTGTTATATGAAATACATCGCAATACAAAATAAATCCATTTAACCTTCGGAATAAGAGGGGAAAAATAAAATTGAACAGTAATAAAAAAATACAAATCTACAAATTAATTAAACATCGGTGAACAAAGGGCTAAAATAATTTAGTTGCTTTACCCCAAAGAGAGGTTAAAAAAATCCTGAAATTCTCCCTGGCTAAGACTGGTAAACAAGCAAAAAAAAAAAATATGAATAAAAGAAAAAAATCAGTTAACTTGTACTCCAAATTGCCAAGAGCAAAATGTGGGAAGTTTTTTCCAGTCTCCAGCTGACACTTCTGCCCACCTCACACCAGCACTAAGAATTCTGTGGAACCTCCAATTATTGCCTTAAATTATAAAGCCAAAGGCATTTAAAGGGGAAAAAAGGAGAAAAAAAAGATTTTTTTTTAAAAAATGAGTTTAACTCACCATAGCTGAATAGGTGTGGACTAACATCTGGCCAAAATGTAATGTCTTGCAAGCAGTTAGAAAAAATAAAATATTTTCTTGTATGAAGCAAAAGCTGGAACACTTCTTGAGATGTTTTCAAAACTATCCATCAAAAAATGTCCTCAAAATAGAAAATATATTTCTATGTATTCACAGCCTCTCTCTCTCTCTCTTGTCTCTTTCTGTGTCTTGGAGCTGTGGATCTGCTTCCACCCAAGGCAAAGCTCAGAATGCCTGCTCTCCCCTACCCTCTGCCTCTCTACACCCCCTCATAATAATTGATATTCATGACTATTAATATTACAAGGACTACTTTAAAGGGAGAATGGAGAGCAAATGGAGCATGCATGTGCAGCCAGCTTTTTGAGCTTCCCAAACCATTGTAAGTGACGTTCATCCAGTGAAGAATTACTATATGTGATCAGACAAGGGGGCTGGAGATAGGAAGTCTTGGGTAAAAAGTTTACTAGGGGAGGAAAAAAAAGAGATATACACTGTGTCAATTAAGTTGGGGGAGAGGCTGCACCACACAGGGGTGTGTGGGATTAAAGAAACACTACAGTTTACAGCTAGAGGCTAAAAGGAAAAAAGAGCCTTATCCTGTACTTAATTAGACGTTGCTAATAGCCTTCAGTGATTAATACTGGCATTTTAAATAAATACACAAATGTTTTCACACACCTATATTTACCAATGGACACATTATATTATAGTAAAGATATCATTATATATTATATCTCATATTATATTATATTATACATCATATTAAATGGTATCATTTTATATTCTATATAACATTATACTCTTTATAATGCAAACACATGATCTATATATATATATATATATATATATATATATATTACATATTGTTAAATATATATTACACTATGAGATATGCATGGAAATAAATGGTGTTATAGCTATGTTAGTAACACACCAATATTTACAATTTGATACATTGTATATATTATACATTATACATTATATATATA
Source organism: Spea hammondii (assembly GCA_029215755.1). Taxonomy (NCBI): domain Eukaryota; kingdom Metazoa; phylum Chordata; class Amphibia; order Anura; family Pelobatidae; genus Spea; species Spea hammondii. Next base: position 125,872,357 of record JARDYJ010000003.1, read on the forward strand.
CATTATATATATATATATATACTTTATATATATCACAGTGCAATGTATAATAGTTAACAAAGTATATATATAGTAGTGTATCCAATTGTACATTCTGGTGTGTTGAAGCTGTAAGTAACGTCTTTGACGCTAAGAATTTGTTTGTGTAAATGCAGAGTAACTTGAAAAACAGCTTATTTTTTTAGCTTTTTTTGAAAAAACTTTTATTTTTCTTTAGGCTAAATTCTGTTGGATTCTTCAGGAAAGTGAATTTCTAGTTTGACAAAAAGCCAAAGGCAATCTGGACTCCCTTTGATGTTTTTTTTTTTGTGAAAGAGGAATACCAGCCTGGCTGTATTTTCTACTTATTTGTCTCAAAATTATCTTCCCCCCCCCTCCCCAAACGCATTTTAACCCTCCAAGGCCTGAAAATGGTTTTAGTAAATCTTTTGAAGCCCAGTGCACACAGAAGCATAGTTAACCCAGATTCACCTAAAGACCTCTAAATCAGCAACCAGAAAAGGGTTGGCATCTAGAACTACTTCTATTAAACATATATAAGTAGTGGGGTATGCAGTTGCTGATTTGAAAACATTAAGAATTGTGGAAAACTACCCTCACTTAAAACCAATTGTAAAATAATAAGTATTGGGGTAAACGTTGTCGGACACAAACGTTAGTTTTAAAATGTTACTAGCCTCTAAAGAAAGATTTAAGAGTGGCAGATTACATTTTAGAATTATATGGGTTAACCCTTTTTAACCCAGAGATGCTAGCAGAGAGAGATGGAGACACAAAGAAGAAAAACAAATAGAAGAAAAAGAGAATAAGAGAGAAAGAGAGAGAGAGAATCAGAGAATAAGGGTGGGATAGAGGCTGTTTTGCATAGCATGGAACTAATTCAGCATATGCCTGATTGTTCAGTTTATAATAAGCCTGACTTTAGCTATTCACAACCCATACATTCTTGGTATAAGGGAGCTTGCTGCCCACAGAGATGGGACCAATAGGACCCCTCAAAAGCCCATTTAAAGGAACACCATCCTTTAGTCTCAGATGCTCTAATTTGCATTCACCTTCTCATTTATATGGACTATGACTGATTAAAATAAAATCATTGTCAAAACAGAGCCTCCAACACCATTTCATAAATATATTCTACAGAAATATATATCAAACAGCCTTCTGGTAGTAGTCCTCCTCCACACCCCTACAATATTTCCTGAAATCCTGCTTAATAGTCAAGCAGTCTTGGTACTTTTTAAACATTAACTAAGTTCTCTGGCTGTGTAGTTGGAAGCGATGACCTCTGTTTAAGAAACCTCATAAAAAGGTCTTACTTCAGCAAGTATGATGTCCACCCCCACCAAGACCAAAAACAAGCACACTTATTGTTATAAAGAATCAACACCTCACATATAATCCTTTTACATTTTTTACAAAAATACTCCGGATCTGGTTTAAAATTCACAATCGACCCTAATAGTTAAAAAAAAAATCAATTGATCAATTCCTGTATGTAAATATACATTAGAATACTACTACATATTCCATTCTAGAAATATTCATTTTACATCATTTATAGTTTATATTTATTAAAATATCTCAAAGAAACTATATTTATATTTAATATATTAACTATCCTATATGTAAACATTCGTTTGCTTTAAATTGTTATATATAAAATCAGTGTTGAGTTATTTTCAATGCACCAAATGTGCTTGACACATCAAATTAAAATGTATTGTTTAATGGAACTATGAGATTAAATTTGTTTCTCAACCCAAAAACTATTTACTAGATTATATGAACAAAATATCTGATAAGGATCTTCAGTACAAGTGCACAAGAAAATTTACAAATTTCACAAAAACTGCTCAATAAACTCTAAAATTAGTGAAATATTTAAAAAAAACACAAATGCGAATTAATGCTGTTACCTCATAGATATCTTCATATTTGACATTTTCCACTAGTTTCCAGAGCATGATGTTGGAGTCTTCAGTGTGAGATGGACACATACATATGAACAGCAGCTGTGTGTGTTCCCACTGTGTCCCTGTCTATAATAATCCCACTCCAAGTGGAAAAAAAAGAAGGCGAAGAAGAAGGGGGGAAAAGGCATCAAATCCAACATCCCCACAAGAGCAAGTTATGTCTGAGGCTGGGAACAAAAGAATGAACATTCAGGACATAACAAATTCCTGCAGCAAATCTATCATTATATTTAATGGAGTGGATATGGATGAGTATTATGTATGTACAGCCATATGTGCACATATACATGTGTGTAAATACATAATATTAGGGTATATTAAATATAGGACATTCAATCTGTTATTTTACCTGTCGAGATATAATTTGATAGGTATCCACATATATGTTTAAGTAAATGGAATTTCATTTCATTTAAGATATATATTTAGTAGAAGTAACTGAATGAATAATTTATTCCACGATCCTTCTGGGTCAGAAAGACTATTTAACTATATATATATATATATATATATATATATATATATATATATATATATATATATATATATATATATATATATATATATATATATATATATATAGTTAAATAGTCTATATATATATTTATATCTATTTGTATATATCTACATAGATATATAGATACATAATTTAAAAAAATCTTCTTGTTATTCTTTATTTAACAGTATTATAATAAAAAAATGTAAGGATAGATTCAATATTGTAAAGAAAAAATAATATTTCTAATTTTGAGATTAAATAGTAAAATCCTACTGTTTGTGTGTAAAAACATTATTATAAATGTAGCATTATTTAGAAAGCAGATTGCTTTTGCTTTTAGTTGAGTTTGAGATAAATAATGTATATGATGGTATAATAGAATGATTTTATTTGTAAAAAGAAGAAGGTAGGTTACAGGAGGAGAAGGTTAGAACTGGTTTCCCTGATTTGCAGGAAGGCAGCAACTAGCAGGAAGGTACCCCACTCAAGACCATTACACATTAGACTAAGAGACTGCAGACTGACTTCAGGGGAAGGCACCCCACTCAGGACCATAACACATCAGAATGAGAGCTGCAGAATCAAAGCAGGGGAAGGTATCCCACTCAGGATTATTACACATCGGGATGTGGGCTTTGGGGTATATTTTAATTATATTAGGTGTCCAAATCCCTTTCTCCGGAAGAACAAAACAATGCCACAGAATTCAAAAACTGAACCCAGATTTCAATGTCTCTGATACCAAACAAGAACAATATATAAACACAGTCTGTGCCCACGCACCAGTGGGTGTGGACCGTTCCTACTATTACACATGGTGGGCTTCGGGCTCATGGTTTTATTACAATAGCTGCAATTTGAATTTGGACATATATTGTAATATTAATTTGAGTACAATTGGAGGCCCTTGCCCCAAAGAGCTTACGCTCTAAGTGAATCTATTAATGTAAATTGCACATGAAGAGTCCATATACACGCATTAATACAGATGGAACTATTGCAGCCTGTCATTATTAGAATTCGCAAATCAATAAATGTTGTTACAATTTAATTGTTGCTAAACTGCAGAATAAAATTAAGAGAAGCTACATAACCAATCTATCTATCTATCTATCTATCTATCTATCTATCTATCTATCTATCTATCTATCTCTATTCATCATTTTCTATCTATCTATCTATCTATCTATCTATCTATCTATCTATCTATCTATCTATCTATCTCTATTCATCATTTTCTATCTATCTATCTATCTATCTATCTATCTATCTATCTATCTATCTATCTATCTATCTATCTATGTGCATTAATAAAAGTTATATGTAATGAATAGACTTATATAAAACATTATATGTAATAAATGCCATCTAGAAATTTTTAAATAAGCATGTGCTGTACCTACAACATTTTTTTGGAATTTCTATTACATGTTTTTATATTTTAAAACAGGACACTCCTTTAGTTTCTGTCGAAAATGTTACATGATGCACTGCTTGTTATGTCCTGTTTACCTGTTATCTAGCGCTGCAGAAGATGATGGCAATATGATATCAATATATGCTAATAGATGATTGTTACAAAGTATACAATCATTTCAACTGCTTGAGTGAGCTTGCTACCAAATGAGAGGTATCTTGTCCAACAGCACCCCCTATTGGGTAGTATGAGATAGTGCTCTCAAAAATAACTGGCTTTTTTAACACACTTCAAATCATTTGATGTTTTCTAATATATCTACTTCCTAAACTGGTATTTGAATGATCATTTCAAGATGATAAATAATTAGGGAGATAAGGAAATCTGCCTTGATAGAGTCACAAACAGAGTTGGTCTTGAATTCAGGAAAAAGGAGATAAAAACATGTATCTTTCTAGTTTAAATCTGAGATACCAAATAAAAATGAAGACATGACATGCACTCTAAAAATTAAACTATTAATCGTTTTCTTTTCAAGAATTGCTTTTTATTGAGTTATCAGAAAACTCTGAAGGTTCTAGCCATTCTATTCACCATTTATTTACAATTACAAAATCAATTATTTACAACAATAAATACATAAATACCAGTCTGGGAAACAAATACTGGTCTGCTAGTTGAAAACTCGTTTTGCAGCCAGGGGATAGTTGCTCTGAACTGGGAACATTATAAATGGTGTGGGTCTCTAATTTAGGAAATCCCAGAACGCCCTCTGCTGGCAGATTAGCATATTGCTCTAGTGATAATTTACTAAAGACTATTGTGTGTATATACACACACATATATATATATTATCTTTTATTGATATAATGCTTTTCCAAAGCGCTTCTTACAGACCGCACGTTCAGAGAGTCTGACAAAACTATGACAAAAAAACAATACATTGGGTAAAGATGGCTCTGCTCAAAATAGCCGTGTAGATATCTCTATATAAACTATATGGACAAAAGTACTGGGACACCTGTTCATTACACCAACATGGACTTTTATGACATCACATTCTAAATACATAGGTATTAATATGTACCCCCCCCCTTCAGGGAAGGCTTTTCACAAGGTTTTGAAGTGTTTCTGTGGGAATTTTTGCCCGTTCATCCAGTAGAGCATTTGTGAGGTCATGCTTTTTGGCCGCAAGTCTTCAATGAAGGCCACTTCTGACCTGACTTCTCTGGAAAGTAGATGGGTGTACCAGGTTCCTACTCCTACTCTTACTACTTTTCTGCCAATGCTGAAGACTCCAAAAGTAGATCTATAAAAAAAAAAAAAGAAAATAAACACAAAAGCGCTTAAAAAAGTACAAAAATGTACAAAATGTAAAACAAAATGTAAAATGTAAAAAAAAAAACATGTCATATTTGTCCTTATTAAATTTTAAAACTCACTTTCCCACCACCTATAATGTTCCCCAATAACCTTTTTTTTTTAAAAAGTAAATACTGTATAAAGTAAATACTGTTATATACAAAATATGTGCTGGATCAACTTCTCTTGTAGAAAAAAAACCAAGGTCATTTGTTTTGCAGAACTAATTTAAGGGAATATTGCTGAACATATTTTTTTTGCAGTTTCCCATTTTAAAAGCAAGAAATACAAAGCAAAATTGCAAAATTGTGAAAACTGGAAAAAGTTACTGTCAACTTTGAAAGAGATTAATATGCCCCTAGCAACCATGCCCCCCCCCCCCCCCCGGGATCTATTGCACTTAGAGTCCCACCATGCTAAATAAAAAAAATGAAGTTGCAAAAAAGTGATTTTACCCGATTGGCTCCAGCTGGGTGCAAGTGATATACATTTAATTTGATTTATTTTCCCTTTTTTGTCATTTTTAAAATTTTATTCATGCCAAATGGAGCAAGATGGATTTAAAAGAAAGACTTATTTTCGCTGGAAAAAATAAATTTGATTTGTGTGGGCTTGCTAATTAAGCGAGACTAAAAACGGTTGAACAGAGGCTTAGAAAAACATGAAAATTGCTCTGGTTCTGCAGTATAATAAAAGCCCTGGTTTTAAGGGGTTAAAGTGCATATGATGGCTAGAGTGTTCCTTTAAAGATGGATTGCTAAAATCACCAAAAATACATTAGCACTTTAAAGAAGGCAAAAACTGATATTAAAACATAAAATTAAAACAACTTATCTGCAGTCTGTTGTTCTTAAAGGGTCGCTATGTAGATCTGGAGATATTTGGTTTAAAATTACGGTTAAAGCGGAGTCCCATGTAAAGCATAAAATCCAGCACTGTATACAGTAACATAGGAGGGCACGGACAAAAAAACAGTTTTTCATGGCAATGCTAATGATGTTCGTTCCTCCATAGACTTTCATTAATCAGAGAGTCTGACTGGGTGATTAAGACTGAGCCATTCTATTTCCCACAGGCAGTATGATAAGAAGTTGGGGTGTTTTTCTAGTAGACTTGCATGCACCCCAACTGTCCCGATTTGGGCGGAACAGTCCTGATTTTTGGTCTCTGTCCCGCCTATCCCTTGCTCTCGCTTTGCAGGGGCAGAGGAAGGGTGAGGCGAGAGCCGTATTCACCTCAGGTGCAGCTGCAGGGGGGGCGCACAGCTGCCCGATCAGCAGCTGCAGTCTGCAGGACTTGTTGGGAGATCGCAATCTCCCTCTTGTCGGCTCAACATTAGGGAGCGCGTTTCCCTGATCACTACGTGCCGGCAAATAATGCCGAGCGCTGGGATATGACGTCATTCCTGCGCTCTGCAGCAATAGCTGGCACGTAGTGATGAGAGAGCAGTAAAGCGTGTGAAGTGACAGACCTTGCGCTCCCACCACAGGATGGAGGATGGAGGATGAAGAATGAAGGAAGAAGGATGGTGGAAGAGGTAAGAGATGGGGAGGAAGGGGTGTAATGGCAGTGTATATGAATGTATGTGTTTGTAAGCTTGTGTGTGTGTATGGAGAGGTGCCTGTAAGAGTAGTATAGGTATTTGTAAGCTGTGTATATGTGTGTGTAAAGGCAGTTGTGTGTAAGGGCAGTATATGTTTATATGTGTGTGTAAGGACAGTGTATGTGTGTTAATGAGCAGGTGTGTGTAAGGACAGTGTATGTGTGTTAATGAGCAGGTGTGTGTAAGGACAGTGTATGTGTGTTTATGAGCAGGTGTGTGTAAGGACAGTGTCTGTGTATATGTGTGTGTAAAGGCAGTAGTGTGTAAGGGCAGTATATGTTTATATGTGTGTGTAAGGACAGTGTATGTGTATGTGTGTTTATGAACAGGTGTGTGTAAGGGCACTGTACACGGGAGTAATAAAAAAAATGTCCCCCTTTCACATTTTGGATTGGGGTCAGATAACTCATACAAATGGCTAATATGCAGCTGCCTGAAAAGCTACAATTATGGGGCAAAAACTAAAACTGTTTTAAAAAAGGAAAACTATGCAATATTTGTTTGAATATATTAGTAAAAACATTGTTGGGTGTTCCCCTTTAACCCTAACCTGGCCAAGGCTTGGATCTAGATGCCTAATTTATAGCTAGTTTGCTGTCTAAATATTACTCGACCCCCAGATCTGAACACTTCACAGAAACTCTTGTTTTTTCATGCATTGACCTCCCATTTGCTTCTGGAAACGGAAGGGGGGGGGGGGGGGACAAGGACATTGCACTGGGTGAGCTTTAGAAATCAATCTTATTGTTTAAATTTCAATATCTCGTTCAAGTTAGGGAAATCTGTTGTGTTAAACTCACATAAAGGAAATTCAGTTATGTAATAAGTTATATACTTACTGTAAAAATAATAATTTTACTAAATAAAAAAAACATATGTTCAGAACTGAGAGGGTGGTAGATAAGTGGAACAGCTTACCAGCAGAAGTGGTAGACATTAATCCAGTGAGAGAATATAAACATGACTGGGATAGACATACGGCTCCTGAATCTAAGACGAGACCAACGACTGTTTAAGGTTTGAGTCTTTACAGCAGGGGCAGAATGGGTCTGATCTGCCAGCAGATTCTATGTTTTTAACCACATTCACCCCAAAGTGCAGCGGACGTATGGAGCGAGGGATTGTGCAACTGAACCTTTAGTCTGTTTTAGTAATTTTTAATAATCTCTACTGGGAGCGGTGTATTTTTGGGGAGTTATTTTTATTTTTTTCCTTCATTTTTTGATTTTAGTGTTTACATTATTATTAGTATTATTATTGCTACTATTATTATCCCCCCCCCAATATTTTTGCCCTGCTCTCTCTTGTATCAGAGGGTACCCTTGATGTCAACTCTGGGGTCCAAATAAATATTATTATTTAATTTGTTTCGCTCTAGTATTCAAACACCGTCAGGATTATGGTGTTTGGATGACATCCCGACCCCCCCATGAGCTAGACGGGGGCTGCACAGTGTACCCCAGAACCCCTTGGCTTTTGACCTGCTCTATTGTAATACCTGGCAATTCCAATTTATTAGGGTCATCCGCACCACAAGGGGGCAGTAATACTCGATTTATTACCTTGTGCTATTTATTTGTTGTAATACACAAAAGCGAGATATTTTAAAGAAATGTACAAAAAAAACAATATACAAGCTTCCAATTTGTAGGATTTATATTTAAAAATAAAATATTTATCTGCCGCTAAAAAAACCCAATATGCTATTATTATTATCTATTGTTTTATATAGCGCCATCATATCCCGTAGCGCTGTACGATGGGTAGATACTACATAACAAGTTTTATATAACATATCAATTTGACAACATGTAAGGAGGGCCCTGCTAAAAGGAGCTTACAATCTAGAAGTTATTATATATTAAATGTGTGCATGCTTGTAACCAGGGCTGGAATGGGGACAACAAGGCAGCCCTGGCACTTTAAGGCCAGCGGCCGTCTGATGATGTCTGGCTGCACACTGCAGTATAGATTGCCGACGACCAGTGGCCCACTTGAGCGTTTGCCCGGTGTGCCAGATGGCCAGTCCGGGCCAGATTGCATCTATGTAATGCGGACAGGGGTAATTTGGTGGACATTATGTATTTATATCTTAGAGTTCCCCTGTCCCAGAAAGCTTACAATCAAAGTTGAGATAATGCCGCTTTTCATGAAAACCTTATCGACTTTTTTTTTTGTGTGTGTACTAAGTTAAAAAAGAAATCTAGTGTATTCTGGTAGGTTATTGGCGGGTGTTACCCATTACAAAAAATATTTGGATAAAGATTCTAAAGTTATTGATCTTTTTATTAAAGCGACAGTAACACCTTAAACAATAGGCTGCGATAGTTAATGTGGGAGTCAAAGTTCACACATTGATGTGTAATTAGTTTTCTATCTAATAAAGTAGATCACTATAAATGTATGCTTCCCGTTGCTCAACTTTGCTCATTTATATCTCAATAAATACCAGTCTTTTAGACTGTAAGCTCCTTTGAGCAGGGCCCTCCTCACCATTTGTTTCTGTATGCCAGATTGTTAGGTGTTGTACTACTTGTCATGTTCTGGTTACCTATTGTACAGAACAATAAATAATAATACCAATGTTACTTATGTTTGGATTATTTATATTTAAAGTACTCATAAATTAAGTCCATTTATAAAGAGGTTTTTTTTAAAAAATTTCTTTATACGAATAGTTAATGCTAGTTCTTTTTGGAAACATTCAAATATAGCAAACCTTTTTTTTTGTACTAACCTTAGACAATTTCTTTATGCACTACCCAGTTATTCCACCTGGGGGCACCAGCTGCCCCCACAAAATAAATACAATTATTTACTGGCAAATCCTGGTAATGTACTAAACCACATTGACCAAATATTTGAAACAAAATAGAAAGGACATTCTTTTTTATTGTTTTATATATAAAGAAGTAGGCGGTCCCTAAACCCATTGAAAACAATGCATTTTGAGCCCGTACATGTACGGGCTTTGTCATTAAGGGGTTAAAAACATATTTGTGTGAGCTATAAACAGAAAGTACATATACTCAGTAATGTTAATTTTAATGGTGATCCTAAAGAAATAATTGTGTCTGCGGGAATTTCTATATTTTTATATTACTGTTAACTGTCAAAAATCTTATCTTAGTTTCTTTGGAAATTGTATAATTTTTCATTTTAACATTTTTATTTAAATTCTTTTTTCCTTATTGTCAGACTAAGGGTTTTTTGTTATTATAACGTACAGATACCACAGATACTATTCTAATGCCATTAAAATAAATGCAGCTAGTTTTTTAAAAAAATATTTTGGAATAAATACTTAGCACTTGCCTCTACGCACACACGGAAGGATATGGTGGTTGAGAGCGAGCGAGCGAGTACGGAGACAAAGAAACAGGGACCATGGTGTATAATTGTGAGCAAATTTGGGTAAAGATGATGTAAGTAAGTGACCCGCACCCATTGGGTTTGCAATACTCCTATACAGTGTTCCCTCTAAGCTGTGCGCTTGTGCTTTAAGAGGGAGTGCACACGAACAAAAATTGTACAACCAGTAGCGTACCGAACGGGGGGGGGGTGGATTGCTACTGGTTGTGTGCACGGCACCCCTCCAGTAATGTCCGCCGCTAGAGGTGCAGGCTTAAAAAAAAAATCAAGGGAGCGGGAGGTCTGTTAATGCAAGCCTCCGATCCTGCTCCCGTGCGATGCGCGCGGCAACTGATGCTGTGCGTCGGGATTTGATGTCAGATCCCGGTGCACAGCACTGAAGCCACGCCCACCGCCTCTACTGCACTGGAAGGAGAGGACACAGAAGAGGAAGAACAAAGAGGAGGAAAAGTGACAGGTAGGAAAACATTCTGTGAGAGAATTAGTAGGTGTGTGAGAGTGATGGGTGTTATGCTGTAGTTTAAACTGAATGTTTGTGAATGAGTGTGTGTGTGTGATAGCATGGATGTGTAAGTGTGTGGGGGGATAGGATGGCATAGGGAGGCTGTAATCATATTCCTATCATGCTCAGGTTCCAGCATGTACTGGCTGCCTAAGCATGATAGGAGTGAGATTGCTGTTAGCAATTATATTTTTTTGTTCAACTTTGGTGTGTTAACCACACCTTTATTAAAAGTAAGTAACACACCAAAATTGGACAGAAGAATTTGATAACAATATTAATATATATATATGATTGCTAACAGCAATCCCACTCCTATCATGCCCAAGCAACCAGTACAAGCTAGAACCTGGACATGATAGGAGTGTGATTGCTGTTTATCATATAGATATATAGGTGGTGATTGGTGTGCAATTGTTAATTTTGGACATTATATATATATATATATATATATATATATATATTGTTATTGATTTTTTTGTCTAATTTTGATGTGTTACTTTTAATAAAAGTGTTTTTTTTTGTTTTTAAAGGTGTGTGGGGGGGTCATTTTCGGTTTCAGTCAAGTGAATGCTAAATTTTCAGGTCCAGAATTTTCATTTCAGTGCATATATATATATATATATATATATATATATATATATAATATACTAGGCTAGACACTAAAGTGGTAGGCCTACACCACATCAATGTTTGGCTTAGTATATAGTGATTGGGGTTATGCTGCATTATTGTCAATGTCTGGCTCAATGTATAGTGATAGGTGTTGTGTTGTACCACGGTCAATGTGTGCCTCTGTATATAGTGATAGGTGTTATGCTGTACCACCGTCAGTGCGTGCCTCAGTATATAGTGATAGATGTTCTGCTGTACCACTGTCAGTGTTTGCCTCAGTATATAATGATAGCAGTTATGCTGTATCACCCTCAATGTTTGCCTCAGTATATAGTGATAGCAGTTATGCTGTACCACTGTCAATGTTTGCCTCACTATATAATGTTAGCAGTTATGCTGTAACACGGTCAATGTCTGCTTCAGTATGTAGTGATAGGTGTTATGTTGTACCACCGTCAATGTCTGCCTTAGTAAATAATGATAAGTTATGCTGTACCCCTGTCAATGTTTGCCTAACGATAGAAGCTATGCAGTTTTAAAGAGTGTGTATGTGGGGGTCCCACGTACAGGATCCGCCCCAGGTGCCAAATACTCTAGATACGCCCTTGCGCACAACAGTTTTTCCCAATTTTTAGAAAATATAGAATAACAATTTAAATTTAACGTTTGCAGAAGCATATTGTGCGCACAAAGTTTTGGCTCTGGGAAAATTTTTGCACAAGAGAAATTTTCTGCGCACACCACCTAAGAAAAATTAGAGGGAACATTGCTCCTATACCCTTGATATAAATGGCTCTAGGAGTTTAAATAAACTCAGAAGAAACAGAAAAACACAGAAACATATAATTTGCCAGCAGATTGTCCTCACTCGGCCCCTGTCTAGTCCGTCTGTTTTTCCTGCTGTAAAGACTCAAACCTTAATCAGTCGTTGGTCTCGTCCTAGATTCAGGAGCCGTATGTCTATCCCATGCATGTTTAATCCCCTCACTGTATTACATTAACATTAAAAGGGCAGTAAGGGTTCATAAATTGGTATATTTGCTTATCCCAATTCACTAAACCTATTCTGGACATCTTTTTTACGTAGTAGTGTGCCAGCACACACTAAGGCTAACATCACACACTAAAATACATACGTGTTGACATCAACACCACTTGCTGATACACACTCGCAGCTACTCGATACATTAACACCCACCCCCATATGCTAACACCAGATGCTCACACACACTCATGCTAACACCATACACCAACATACACACACTAACACCACACACTAACACACATACTCTAACACCATACAGTGACATGCACACACACACACACACATGCTACCAGCATGCTGACATGAACGCTAACACTATACACCTACACAAGTACACACTTTCTAACACCATATACTTATACATACACGTACATACACACTTACACACACTCATTGACTTTCCTTCTCTTTGTCCTCTAACATCTTTAGGAAAGCTCTCTCTATCTCTCCATCTTAGCGCTTGGCCAGCCCTTTGTTCTTGTGCAAGGTGCTGCTCTACTACTGCAAGGTCATATATGTTACGTAAGCCCAGTAGGTGGGAACTGGAAAGGTGGGAACATGGTCCACCCATTGGTGATTGAAGGTTTGAGGCTGGATAAATACTCAATTTTTGGTTTGGCCAGGGCCAGAACATGACCATTCACTTACCCATTGAGCCACTTCAGGAAGTAGTAAAGCGGAACGCCATAATATGGCATACAGCGGTGCTTTGTTTCAATACATTGAACAACGCGAGGTGGCCACATGGAGCTGAAAAAGCACAGACCGTTATCCTCTGTCTCAGCAGGGTAGTGCCTGAAAATCGAGACTGTTCCGCCTCAATCAGGACACTTGGAGATATGTTACTGTTCCTCTTTCCTCTGTCTGTTGACATTTATATTATTTGGCATTTAATAAATTCATTAAGTGTGAAGTTCTAAGAAGGTATGTATATCGTTTGTGCACATTAAATCCATTACACACAATGTTGAAGGAGAGGATCTCATCAATGAATGGAGCACAGAAGCTGTGTAATAGAGCTCCCTAAAAAGAGATGCTATATTTAGGTTATTTATTTATTTATTTACTCTTGTCTCATAACAGTGATGTCATTAGCATGGGGCAAAAGGGGCAGCAGGCCCTATCTCGGTATTTGGAGGAAGAGGTCTGTGTAGCCACTGGCGCAGACCTCTCCATTATAGATTACTTCTTCAGGTTCTGTGCACCACCAGATACTGCAGAGCTCCAGGATATGACATCATACCCCGGAGTCTGACATCAAATGGCACATAGACCACGAAGGAGGAAAGGCCGGTGCAGAAGTCTGGGCCGGCATATGCATAGACATATCTGGCACATTGTACTCAATGGGAGTAGCAGCATCCAATCACATGGGTGCCATCTTCAAACTAATATTTTACATGCAGACATGCGTTTGGATGCGGCTTCACTACTGAGCATACTCAGGAAGTGTGATACCTGCTTACACTTCCTGGTCGGTGTATAGACAGCGCGGGTAGAGGGTTTAGTAAGACAGAAGTCTCCTTTTCTTAAGTAAAGAACCCATTCACCAATTTGCATGCAGGAAATGCATTGGAGTCCATGATAAATGGCTGGTCCAACCCAGTCATACATAGGATTATTGTGTGAAGAGCAACATTAACGAACCTTCATAAAAAATATCTTTAATTTTCTATGTTTTGTGGGTATATAATATTTTACCATGTATTTTTTATTACTAGGAAATTCATGGCAAAACAGAACTCATTCACCTATGCACCCTAACACTGAGAGCCAAATCTTTTTTTTAACTGTTAAATAGAAAAATAAACTATTTAATGTAAACTATTAATTTAAAACCCTTTTTTTATATATATATTTTTTTTTTTCGTTTTTAAGAAAATACTATTAGTCATTTTTTCACCAGGCCTATTTATTAAAAATCTCGCTGCTGCAAAAAATTGTACAAAAAGTGAGTTATTTATATGGACAAAATTAACCTGATTTCCCGTGTCAATCATATTTCACCAAGTAATAAAAAAAATAAATAAAAGCATACCAAACAAAGCACAATCTTACAAACAAAAAATACATTTTGTACGATGCAGCAGTGGTATTTTACATGCGAATACCTGATTACAAGGAAACCAAGTATTTATTTTCCTAATACAACATAAATCAATCATAAAATTTTATTTTCAATATGGTGTTTTTTTAATAACATTTTATACATTTTCCAGTACAAAAAAAAATATTAAAAAAAGAAAATGTCCACTTAGTGATTTTATTCCGTTTAAAATGTAATTATTTTCTCAGTAAGAGGTTTTTAAAGTTGTATATATATTTATATATATATAATTAAAAAAAAAAAGTACAATCCGTTGTGCATTACAATTAATAACCAATATTCAGTTATTTTGGGGGGAAAAAACGTGAAAAATATCTTCACATAATTTCCATTGTTGTACAAAGGTGTAAGATTTGGTCCTTTGTAAAAAAGAACTTAATGATCTATAAAAAAAAAAATATATCGGCAGCAAATATCTCTGGTAAGCATGAAGGAGTTAGTCTGTCTTTTCTGTTTTGGCATCTTTCACGACAACATCTGATGTTTTCCGAAGGGGACCCTTTTCTGAATTTCCCTGGTTGCCTTCTGATCCTCCCCCGGATTTATTAGCGGTGTGTTTTTCCAAATAGTTCAGCATCTCACTGAGAACCGTTTGGAAAGTACTCAAAGCCGCGCATATTGCTGGAGTTCCAAAGCCATGGGTGATCAAACTAGAATAGAAAAGAGAAAAAAAACAAAAAAAAAAACAATTAGTTTCTTCATTCTGAAAATTAAAGAAAGTGGAACATTAAATATCCGATATATAATATAAATAAAGTTTTTAAATAATTAATATTTTTCGAATTATATATGTTAACATGAGCCATATAAGGTCTGCTTGATGTAGCCTTCATGGAATTTATTCGCAAATTATTTTTTGATGCAAGACTATTATTTGGGCTGGATTTGTAACCACAGAACTGATTTCAATCAAAAATGTCTACTGAAATGGCAGTTTACGTTGCGGCAGAACCAAAAGTTTATTCTGGCCTAGGTCTACTAGTGGACGGTCCCACTGACATTGACAGGCGGTCAATTGATGTTGCTGGACAGTCCGTAGACGTCAGTGAGCAGTACCGCAGATGTCAGTGGACGGTCCACTGATGTCAGGGTGTGTCAGCTGACATTGCGTAGTAAGTGGTAGGAAGGATTGTGGGTTAGGAGTGAAGCATGCCTCAATGCCGCTCCTGTGACCCAGAGAAGTGGTTCTGAGGTCCTAATGTTCATTTATCCCCTCAACAACCAGACACCTCGCACAAAAACAGTCAGTTAACAACCAATGACGTCCCTGGCACGTCATGGCATTAAATAACAGTGTTGCTGTAATGCCTCGATGTCAAGGCATTCAGCAACACCGAGATCTGCATCAGAGGCCCCGTGTAGCACCTCCCCAGGTCTCAACGTCCACCATACACTGGATGGTGACGGATGCCTGACTTAAAAGAGCTCAGGAGGCGATCAGCGAAGAAAATTATAGCTCAACACGAGCACCGCAAAAGTGTTATAACAGCCTTGGTCACAAAGGGTACAAAAGATTAAAAAAAAAACAGCCAGGTCCTTAGGGGGTTAAATTATTTGAGCGGAAACAGTTGTCATTACTGCTCTTGTGTAATATATCTCTTCTTCTAGATTATCCTTCTAGATAAAAAATGTATTTGGTGCTGCTCTACTTGTTATATCCTCTCTACCCATTGTACAGCACTGCGTAATATGATGGAGCTATATAGATCAATATATATATATATATATATATATATATATATATATATATATATATATATATATATTGTAACCAATATGTTTAATGTCTAGGAATGATATTTAATTATCTTATTTAGAAAGTAGAAATTGAATAATCACGAAATGATTAGAGTATTGAGTAATCATTAGATGATTTACCAAAATGGAAGGTTCGTTACACTATAAATGAATATTTTTGACACAAATTTAAATAATCCGGTTCATACACCCTATATATCGTGGGAGAGAGCGCCGAATACATTTCTCAGTTACACTTAATGATCTTTTTTAAAGCAATCAATAGCCAAGATTACTGCTTGGAAAGTGTCTTGGGGTTGGTGATTTTTTTTTATAAAAACATATGTTAATACATGGTCCCCACAGCAAGAGATTATTATTACTTTCTATTCACCTTATGTATGGTGTTTTTACAGTAATAGTCTTCAAAAACGAATAATTCAAAATATCCTAATTAAAATTTCAACATGGAAACCAAACTGAAAGAGCTATAATCAGCCCCCCCCCCCTTTTTTTTCAAAGAAGGAGAAATGTTAGAAGCCATAATCTTAAATGAGAGGGTCAGTGTTTTAGATGGTAGTTAAGGAAGTTTTACTTTACTAAGAGGGTGGTAGATAAGTGGAACAGCCTCCCAACAAAAGTGGTAGAGGTCAATACAGTGAGGGAAGTTAAAGATTCATAGGATAGGCATATGGCGCCTAAATCTAAAACAAAACCAAGGATTCATTAATTTGTCTACATCAGGAAAAACGAGCAGGCTAGGTGGGTTCTTATCTGCTGTTTATTTCTATGTATCTATGTTATATTTTAGTTATCTCACTTAATATATTGAAATAGGTAACAGAGTGTCTTATTAATCTTTTTAAACAGATTCAAATATCAAATCCACTGGCCGAATAGTTGAACAATTTTGGACCTACCTGGGAAGCAGGAATGCAGCACAGTCGCCTAATGCGCTCCTACACGTCCTTGCGGTAAAAGCAAGGCTGCACATTGTGCAAGCAGCCAGAGAGAAAGCTGCAGCTGCGCGTGGTGGGAGAGGTGAGGGTGGAAGAGAGTAAGTGAATGAGAGGCTATGGGAGGGAGTATATGTGTGTGTGTGTGTGTGAATAGCTGTGTGTATGTTAGAGTGAGTGTATAGTATGTCTTTATGTATGGGTATGGATGTGTATGTGTAAGTGTGTGTGAACTTGGATGTTCATTTGTACGTGTGTGTGTGAGAGGATGAATATGTGAGTGTATATGAGAGGTAGTGTGTGTAAGCATGAGTGTGTATGTGTTATAATTAGTGGAAGTTTGCCAGAAGGTGCAGCCCTCCCCTGCCCTCAACTGGGCTACTTTTAATACATGGCAAGAGTGGCTGCTGCCTTGGGCTCTGGCTTATCTTAGAGGAATTCATGGTTTGATGGAGGTAGAGGTCTGTGCAGCTGGTGGCACAGACTTCCCCATTAATGATTTCTAATTATTTCTCCTTTGTGGTCTACGCACTGCAGTGAGCCAGAATATGGCTTCATATCACAGAGCCCTGTATCAAACAGCGTAGAGTCCGTTAAGTAGAGTTGATAATGTAGTCGACCAGTGCCAGTGGCTGCACAAACTTTTATCACAAGGGAAGGAGGCTCTGGAGCAGGTACGACAGGGCAAGGAGGCACCGGAAGCCTGGTTGGGAGCACTGGTTGGGGCCTGCTGGGAGAGGTTTGCCCAGGCCCATTATTATTATAGACGGCAATGCCAATTTACACCTTTTATGCTTTTTACGGTATTTTTACGTTCGGATGAATATTCTTAGTAGTTAGGGCTTTTAGAATGTAAATCCTAATTTAATACCATATGGCAGATGACATTAGTAGTCTCCGCTGAGGTCAACAGAACTTTGTTGGCTTTTATTAGTGATTCCTAGCAGTGAATTTACAAAATAATCATTTCTTACATTCCTTTATTTCATCAGCAGACGTGTTCATAATTGATTATTTGTTTTTGCTCGTTAACCAATCCGTAGTTTTTTATCAACATACCTAAAATGTGTTAAATGTCTCTGAATGTCGAGGTCTAAAATTGGAGTGGGTCTAGAGGATCCCAAAGGCGACCGATCTTGGCTAAGCAGGTCCTGGAATTCTTTACAAATTTGCCTGCATAAGAAGAAAATACAGTAAATACAATATTTTATAGGACAACATTTTTTTTTTTTTAAAGCGGAATAAACATTTTTACTCAACTATTTGATAATGTTGCCTATCACTACTAATGACCACTTAGAACCTAAGGAGTGGTGCTTAGCTTTTATTTTCTACTTACTTAGTTGCAAGTATCATCTTTTTCCTTGCTGTCTGTTCTTTTTGTTCCATGTGATGTCTGGCTAAGTGCTCTCCCACTGCCTTTGCGGGAAATTCTGTTTCGCAGGTGTAGCCAAAATCTCTTGCCAAATGCAATGCTTCTCCTATGGACAACGAAGTATCTTGGTCATAAGTCAGGTCCACCAGGCATTTTTATATATGTGTAGACACAAGGCTTTTAAGGAAATCACTTAGCTAGACTTGTGAATCGACTTATATTGAGGGCTACGTAAACCATGGCTTTGCAGCTGCTGGAGTCTGGGTTTACCAAAGTGACATGGCAGTCACTGAAGTCACTGATTGGGTTAGAGGCTACATCTATTTGAAATACCAATAAGGACGGCAGGATCGGACATTTGCGATTGGAGATGGCTAGGGAGCAGTAGCATATACTGATATGATGGTCGCCGACTAACCAATAAATATGAAATATAAATTATTAAATATAAACTTATAAGAAATGTAGTCTTGACTATGTGTTTTCTTTTCCATATATTTTCTACAAAAGGCACATTTTTTTAATATTTTTTAAATATTCTTAAGCGTCACCAGAATCTGGGAACAATAATTATACTACATGTTCAAAATAAAATTGATTCATTCCAAAGCTACATGATTGTTCCGCAAACCTAAAATTACTTTAGGTGCTTTGACAGCAGTAGATATGAGAAATTGAATTCAAATTGTGAACAGTCTTAGGCAAAGAACCAATGCAAAAATTTATTTAAAAAAAAATAAAAAAAATTAAAGTATTCATGTTTTTTGGCCTGGAAGAATTTGGGTTGTTTGTGAAGCTTGAAGGAACTAAAGCAAATTCACTGAAAGAATTAAAATAAAAATCCTTGTAGGGCCTCGGGAGATCTTTAGAAGAAGGATCACACTCAAAGTGATCAGTGCCTCAAAACATTTAAAGGAAGAGAGAAGATGCCCATGTATGTGAAGCTTTACTTTCATCCAGGCTAAAGAAGTACTCCTGCACAGGTACTGCGTTTCTCACACATACTCAGTGACTTCTTTTTTTTTTTTTACAAGATGATCAAAGAGAGCTGGGATAGATTCTTGTGATCTGAAAGTTCTGAACATCTTCAATGACTCGCGATAGAGTTGAAGAACGTTGTGGTTAGTGTCATCGCGAGTCCGAGAACGTTGGGAAACCCACCTTCTACCAAAGATGTCAAAAGTGTAACGTTGGCAGCTTTTCTCCTCCCGGCAGGTAAATTTAAACCAAGCCTGTCCAGCTTCTCTCGCAAACAGCGGCCCCCATTTTTGGATTTTGCCCTGAGGACAAAAGAAAGAAGAAGAGCCCACCTCAATGTAAGATGAAGAGTTATTGATTATCATAGGGGGGGAACTGGTTTTTAGATGCTCTTTAATGACATCAGTAACATCATATAACATAAAAAGGCCAATCAAATACTTTATTAGTATTTTAACCTAAAGCACAATGTGTTGAGACCTGATATATATTATAATTTATTTACCAGTGTTTAGAGTAATAATAATAAGAAGAAAATGACGATGGTAAGAAGAAGGATTTCTAGATTTCTTATAACTTTTTTACCTCCTCAATATCCCTCCCAGCAGCGAGGCGTTCAGGCATTCAGGAGGAGAGAGACGTCTTTTGACTTCTGCTATGGTCACCTTGTATTTGGAAGTGGAGCTTAGGAGAGACAGACGACCAGGAACAGAGCAGAACAGGTCGGTGGGATTCACCACGCATGTGCCACCTACAAAACAACCATACATTTTACGGTAGAACCACAAACCCCTGAACATATTCCCCCCCTGAAAGAATAAGAAAATACAATCAATATATCCATTATGAATGGTGACTTTCTACAATCAACAGACTTTAAGGACGCTTTCAGAGGTGGTGGTAGATATTATCCGCCAGTACGGGGGGAACAGGTGCCACCACTTCCTTATTGTAACATACATTGTGTTATAAATCATATTATCGTCCATGAAATACATTGTATATAAGGGAAGAAAGGACTTGATTTGAAAAACATTGCCATAAAGCATCAGCTCAGTGTGGTGTTTGGGATTAAAAGTCACCCAAAATATCACACGATTGACAGCAATGGCCGCCTCCAGATCTGCAGATTTATTGGAAAAAAATGAGATAAAACCAGTTTTTTGTCAACGCCAACCAACATACAATGCTGGATTTATTGTTCAAAGAAAAATATTTACTTTCCATTGGATTTCCCCTTTAGTAACCCTTTACATATATATATATATATATATATATGCCCCCTGCTCACAATATCCTTACATCTTCGAAAATGATTTGCTTCTCTTTCCTATGAAGAGCAGCATAATTTAATAAAAGCCCATACAAAATAATCCCAGACACAATAGCGGAGTTCAAATCCTGGAGATTTATCACAATTTATTGAATAGCATGTAATGGAAAAAAAATATTAAAAAATTTGGTTCAAGCATGTCAAATGAGAAAAAATATTAAAAATGTATCTCCAGGATTGAGTCCAGCTTAATATCTGTAACATAGTAACATAGTTCATAAGGTTGAAAAAAGACCAAAGTCCATCAAGTTCAACCTATATACATATTGTGTCCCTACTGTAGCTAAAACGGTGTAAATAGAAAAATTATACCCAAATGTTGGGTGGCTGTAACTCATAAAGCATGCAGACACGGTCAAGAGGATTACGTATCAGATATTGGAAAGTCTAAGTGTTGGCTGTGGTATCATTGTTGGAGACAGATGTGGTGGCTACAGAACCCTCCGCAGATCAACAGCTGATCTCCTGAGCTTTTCAAGCACTAAAGAGTTCACACAGAATGACGTGACAGGCAGAAGACATCTAACGAGTAAAAGTTTTGTGGCCGAAAACACCATTGTTAATGAGAAAGATCAGAGGAGAGTGTCAGAAAGGTCCCCGAAACTCTGGTTACGGCCATTGGACAGAAGGACATCTCTAAGCCGAAGCTATAGCAGTATAGGAACACAGAATTTGATTTCAGGTCAGACTCATTCGATAACAAGTACTTTGCCAATACCTGGACCCTTTATTGGACCTTTTTGTGCACCAGGAGGTTTTCTGGGCCCTCTAATATTTTGAGGCCCTTTCTAGACCTGCTGTGTCCTATGTTATCCCCCTGTCCATAACGCTTGTTTCCTTATGGTCTCCCATGATGGCTGGTTTATTCTGGGAGATGACTTTCTAATAGATTGCAAACTCACAATACCAGGGCCATCTTCACCCTCGGAACCCGTATGCTTTATTATTCTTCATGTGATCATTATTACTATTCATATTATTACTCATATTATTATTATCATTATTATTATTATAATCATTCATGTTATTCTTAATGTTGTACTCTCCCCACCTTGCAATAGGCCTACATAACCCCTGCCTTACAAGCGTTCCTCTTAGATAGGGACATTGTATTTTTGAGAGCCAAATCCCCCCTCTTTCCTCCCCTGATGCCCCTCTTTTCTAGGAGCTCAGAATGTTTGCTGGGTATGAGGGTATCACAGAGTTCTACAGCCCTAAAAGCCCCGATAATGTGTATAAAAAAACAGTTATAAATATGTTAAGAAATTAAATTGTGTAAGAAAGAAAGTAACATGAATGAATGTGTATATGCAGTATATTATTCATGCGCATGCACATATATCCACCTATGTGTGCTGCATTAAGATAATAGAACGTCTTGATAATATATTAAAATTAAAATAGTGAGCGCTATTATTTCTTTTTCATTCTTTTTCCTGCTTTGAGGTTGACTGTATACAATGTATTTTTAATGTACATGAATGACAATTGCTCTGTGAAATAAATCATGAACAAGCACACAAAAGCATCACGCTGGCAACAAGAATCACATCGCTGAAGGCAAAGTCTTTGCTGCAGCCGATGCTTTCTGTATTCGTGGGAAAATAATTAATTTATTACATCTAAAAAAAAAATTAAAAATAAAAATATATATATATATATATGCCTGTGTCACCGCAAGAAGAAGAGGCTTCGGAGAATCATGGCACAGTGTTAAAGAGCAAGCTATTTGTTTTACTGTGACGGTAAAGCCAGCCCCATCCGGCCCCCGTCTAGTCGCCCGTTCCTCCTGCTGTAACGACTCAGACCTTTATCGGTCGTTGGTCTCAACTTAGATTCAGGAGCCATATGCCTATGCCATGCGTTAAATTCCCTTACTGTATTAAACCCTACCACTTCTGTTGGGAGGCTGTTCCACTTATCCGCCACCCTCTCAGAAAAGTAAAACACCCAGGTTATCATTCTAGGGTTGGCACATTGAATGCATACCGCATTGTTGGGATGCAGGAACCCAGGAGCAATTCCTTGCACTGAAGAGCAGTATCATTAATGTTTTGTAATACGGAAATTTTTCTTGTTATAGGAAAAAATTAAGGCCTTAAGGGCCCTGACGATTATATTGCTTGCCAATAAGCGGTAGGCCAACACCACTAAGATTATTGAAGACTTGGACATATATCAATTACCCGCTAAAGAAAATCAACGCTTTTTGTTAATAATACATCTGTAAAGAAATACATTTTTTTTTTAAAATGAAGTTAAATAAGAATGATTTAGTTCAATTTATAGCAATCTATAGTTTTTTCCTGATGTAGGGACTCAAACCCCTATCAGTCCTTAATATGTTCCCATAATAAGGAAAGCTTTCTGTCTATCCTATGCCTGCCTAAATTCCTTCACTATATTAAAATCCACCACTTCTGCTGGGAGGCCGTTCCATTTATCTACCACTCTTCCAGTAAAATAGAACTTTCTTGCATTACATCAAAGCCTCTGACCCTCCATGACCTCTTGTGCCAAGATTGACCCTCCTTACAAATGAACTTCCCTCCTTTACTTTGTTAGATCCCTTTAGATATTACATCTCCTCTATCTCTTCTTTCCTCCAAGACGTACATATAATCCTTTAGTCCTTCCTGATATCTTTTATCCTGCAAACCTTTCACCGTTTTAGTCGCCCTCCTCTGAACTCTTTCCAACGTGTCAATATCCTTCTGGAGATGGGGTCTCTAGAACTGTACCCAATACAGAGGTCTGACCAGAGATCTGTAAAGTATCAGAACTCCCTCTTCCTGCTATTAATGCCACTGACCATCAATGTTCCCTCTAATTTTTCTTGGGTGGTGTGCGCAGAAAATTTCTGTTGTGCAAAATTTTTCCCAGAGCCAACATTTTGTGCGCACAATATGCTTCTACAGTCCATATAAAGTTGGTGGAGCTGAAAAAAAAAAAAAAAATCACATTGCAAGGGGGTGGAGCTATATATTTCCAACCCTTTTGACTCCATGGTCTATTCTAAAGGTGAAATTCTCACCGCAAAAATTAATTATGAGTGAATCATGAGCGGGGGCTCCGGGCTGCATAAAGGATCAATATATCTATATTATTTATTTTTTTTATTGGGAAAAACTGCATACCATTGAATGGGGTACAGCATATTACTATATACTGAGGCACACATTGACTGGGGTACAGCATAACACCTATCACTATATACTGAGGCAGACATTGACGGTGGTACAGCATAACACCTATCACTATATACTGAGGCACAGCACAACACCTATCACTATACATTGAGCCAGACATTGCCAATAATGTAACATAACCCCTAACACTATATACTAAGCCAAACATTGATGTGGTGTAGGCCTACTGCTTCAGTGTCTGGCTTAGTATATAGGGATGCACCGAAATGAAAATTCTGGACCGAAAATTCAGCAATCACTTTATTAAAAATAACACACCAAAATTGGACAAAAACCCCCAACAACAATATTATATACACATATATATACACACATATATATACATATATTGTAGGGAACAGCTCGCGCATAGGGCGGCAATGACAGTATTCACACAGGTTTCAAACGTAAAGCGTGTTTATTTGGATGCTGTAGGCACAGAGCACCTTGTAAACAAAACAAACTCTAAGCCTGTCCGGCTCTAACTAAACTTCCGGATACCTCTCTACAAGCCTAAGGTCTGGCACAAAGCAAAGGTTTTCCATAGGTAAAGCTTCATACCTGGTGGGCTGCAGCGCTGGCTGTAGCTGCTCCTTCACTCAGTTTCTCCTCTCCCCTTCAAACCTAACAGCCCTCTCTTTTAAGGCTTCCTCCCCAGTAATGAGCTTAGGAAGCCTCACCTGAGGACTCCTGGGTTTGCTACCGTGCCTGGCTGAGGAAACCAGGTGAGATATATATCCCATCAACCACTCTCCCATACACTTTACCACATATATATACACATATATATATATACACATATAAATATATATATATATATACACATATATATATATATAATTGCTAACAGCAATCACACTCCTATCATGCCCAGGCAGCCAGTACATGCTGGAACCTGGGCATCATATTAATGTGATTACAGCATCCCTATGCCATGCTATCCCCCCCCCCTTACACATCCATGCTATCACACACACACACTCATTCACAAACATTCAGCATAAACTACAGCATAACACCCATCACTCTCACACACTTACTAATCCGCTCTCACTCAATGTTTTCCTACCTTTCCTCTGTTAGTTACTTTTCATCCTGCTCTTCGTTCTTCCTCTTGACTTTTCTTCTTCTGTGTCCCGTCCTTCCGGTGCAGTAAAGAAGGTGGGCGTGGCTTCAGTGCTGTGTGCTGGGATCTGACATCAAATCCCGACGCACAGCATCAGTTGCCGCGCGCATAGCAAGGGAGCAGGATCGGAGGTCTGTATTAACAGACCTCCCGCTCCCTTGATTGATTTTAAGCCGGTTGGGGTGAGATTTTTGATCTCCCCAACCGAGCTTGCTCGTCCAGCGGCGGACATTAATGTCCGTATCTGGAGGAGTGCCAGCTTCACCCTGGACGGACTGCCCGCCCCCCCCCCCAGCTCCCCGTTAGGTACTGTGAGCACAATGTTAGAGCGTGTGCGCTCCCTCGAAAAGTTATGTGCGCGCGCACAAGCGCACAGCTTAGAGGGAACACTGCTGACCATACAACCCAGCACCCCGTGACGTTTTTTCCAAAACTTTATTGCATTTTCTGCTTACCTGTAAGTCATCAGAAATAATTACTCTTAAGTCCCTCTCTTCCACGGTCACTGACAGAACAGCACCCCCAATGCTATATTCTGCCTTGGGATTTTAAGTCTCAAATGCGTTACTTTACATTTATTAACATTAAACTGCAGCTGCCACACTCATGACCATTCTTCTTATTTTATCAAATCACTACCCATTTTACTTATTCCATTGTATCATCTGCAAAAAGACATACCTCACCATTAAGACCTTCTGAAATATAAAAATATTAAAGTCCCAATACTGAACCCTAAGATAATAAGTCCTTCCTCTGAATATATATAATAAATTACAACCTTCTATAATAGTGTAAAAAAACTCTGAATGAAAAGAAACATTAATGACTGGGTATGGGGTATTAGATATTAGACTTGTATATTTGGATTCGTACAGATTTCAATTTTAATGAATTTTGCTAATTTCAGTAATTTGTAGAAATCTCCAAAAATGAGGAGGGACAGCCAACAGAACAAATGAAAATGAAGCAAAAAGCTCCAATTTTTTATTTTAATTTTGTTGGTTCTTTCTCTCTCACACTCTTATTCAGCCTCTCCCCATACTCTCATTCATGTACTTTCATTCACTCTCTCATGCAAGAGAAGAAGCAGAACTGTGCGGCAAGTTGTGCGGTTGATGGAAAAACTAGGGAGACATTCAGAGAGAGAGTGAGAGAGTGTGAATGAGAGTGTAATAGAATGTGAATATGAGCGTGTGAAAGAGCATGAATGAGGGTGAGTGACAATTAACTTTGTTTTGGAATGCAAAATGCTCTCCAATTTTTTTAAGGGCAGGAAAGGAAATTCATTGTCCAAAAACAAATGGACCAAACATGAAACGAAAAATACATCCGAATCAATTTTGGTCCATTTGCAAAAGTCTATTAGAAAAACTTACAAACTAATAACAAAAAAAAAAATCTATTACTAAATAGCATCTCAAGTAATAAATCTAGGCCTAGAGATCACAAATATGTCCCACTAAAATAAATGAATTGCTTTCATTTTGTATGGATTCAGGATAGCCATATGCCTATGCGATGCATGTTTAAATCCCCTTATTGTATTAACCTGTACCACGACTGCTGGGAGGCTGGTTCACTTATCTACTACCTTCTCAGCTATTAAATAATTACATTTTCAGTTATCCAAGAACTACATGTATAGATGTATTCTTCAAATATCCATGTTTACAATCTTTATTTATGTTTATATATATACCGTATATGCAGTTGTGTGTCTTGTCCTTCTTGTGTAATATACCCCCAACTCCTTCTAGATTGTAAGCTCCTTTGAGCAGGGCCCTCCTTTTCTTTTTTTCTGCTAATACAGATTGTTGCATGATGCACTACCTATTCTGTTTTGTTTACCCATTGTACAACCCTGCGGAATATGATGACGCTATATACATCAATAATTAAAATACATAACCAGCATTACTGGTGTGAGCATTGGCCTTTTTTTTAGAACGTTGACCCCCAAATTATAAGTCGCAGCCACATTTTAAATGGAAAACGTTAAAAACGATTAACAAGGTATATTGTTCCAAAGATTAACATATTCTGAGCTTTCTCGGATCTATTATAATGTGTATTTTATAGAATTGTTGCTAGTAATAGATTTAACACAGAAGAACTCACAATGCTACATCACAATAGCACAATCCACCATCAGATGGAAACCATATATAGTATAATAGAATAATAATAATGTGTATGGAATGTGATAAACCTGATAAGATATTTTGGAATAATTGCCATCAGCTTATTTAGTCCCCAAGACACAAGCCAATGCTCTTGTATAGCCTATTCTTTCCTAGCGCTGAGCCCCAGACCCCCAAACCAATGCAAAAACCTTCTTTCCCCAAAATCACCATACGGACCAAGAACAGGTGGCACCATTGCCCCCAGCTATGCAGTTACCAGCTCTCGGACCACCTCCCTTTAGTCCAGTCCTCCATTTATTTCAATGACAGCCCCCCAAAAACAGACCCTGCAAACAGTATGCTAAATGTCCGATAGAGGCTCACATCCTATGATCACAATCATGTAAAGACATAAGACAGATGTTCTATTCCGCTAGATCCGTAATGGCAGGGAGTGGTGTATGAGAAGGAGGCCATTACAACGAATGGAGAGGCTGTCAGAATACAAAGCAGAAGCATTGAGGAAACGAGGGATTTCTTCAGGGGTTTGTCTGGATAGCTCTGGCATAGTTAACCACTTGATTGCCAGAGATATATGTAGTGCAAGGCTATGCACTACCACATCTATGAATTTAAGGTATAAAAGGTTGGATCCAACAATGCTTTGGTTTCTGGGTAAAGAAATGATCGATTTGCCCGGCGCCTGAGAGTTAAGGAGTGGTGAATGGTCACTGGCACAGCTTTGTCTAGTGGCACGAATCTTTAAGAAAGAAGGTTTAATGAAGTCATAGAAACATAGAATTCACCCATTCGGCCCCTCGACTATTCTGACTGTTTTTTCTGATGTGAAGACTCAAACCTTAATCAGTGGTTAGTCTCATCTGGATTCTTAAGCCATATGCCTATCCCATGCCTGTTTAACTTCTTTCACTGTATTAACCTCTACCACTTCTGCTGGAAAGCTGCTCCATTTTGTCTACCACCTTCTTAATAAAGTCCTTAAATGACATCTCTGCCTCTGATCGTCTAGTTTTAGATTCTGGCCTCTTTTTCTAACATTTCTCCTCCTTTGAAATAAACTTCCCTTCTGTACTTTGTTAAATCCCTTTAAATATTTAAATGTTTGTATCCCATCCCTTCTCTCTTCTCTCCTCCAAAGACTGCGATCCCTTAGTCTTTCCCGATCATTTTTAACCTGCAAGATGGGGGTCTCCAGAACTGTACACAATACTCTAGATGAGGTCTGACCAGAGATCTGTAATCAGATCTGACAATGTTGGTAGGTAGCATTAAATGCCTCTCTATTCGGATGTCAGTCACCTCTAAGCAATTTGACAATCTCAAGATCTCTTAAAAGGAAAAAGAGTTCAGATCATATTAATTCCCCAAAAATGTTTTTGATTCAAAGTAATTTGTATCTTATGTTGCCAAGGGCAATCGGAAAAAGCTTGCCTATCTACCAGTACTCTGCTCATGGCCTAGAGGCTATAACACTATTTAAGCTTTAAAAAAAAAATAAAAAGAAAATTTGCCTGAGGCCTTCCGGATAGATGATCATAAAGAAGAACATTAGCTTTTCTAGAGTTTCCTATCTAGAATGTTCATAAAATGACACAGGTCAGGTGCCACCTTGTTGTCTTTTAACCCAAATATTTAGAAGATTGAGCAAGATCAACCAAGTCCATGTTATAATATATTATACGACTTTACGATACAATTATAGAGAATGTAACAATTCTTTTTTTTTTTTTAAACTGATCTTTTTTAGCATTAAATTTTTTGGGGGGATTTTTTTTTTTTTTATGATTAAAAAGCACCGGCTCCTGTAAATACCAGATTCGTTTCTTCTGTAATTTCTTTTGAAATTGGATATCTGAATATTCAACTAAAGGCGAAGACTCCGTATGAACAGCCTTAATTCGATCTCTGCAGAGTTTTGGTATTCTGAAATATTATCATATCAAAGTGCTAGCCCCAGGCTGGAAGAGCTATCGATACTCAAGACTAGGTAAAATAAAGATTATTGCTGGTGATTGCTGGAGAGGTGGAGCTGCAGGGGAAGAAATCTTGAATAAATCTTTACTAGGACTGAGAGAATAAAGATATAGAGAATAAAGATATAGTTTCATAGAAAATAATGAAAAATATCAAATAAATACATAATAATAATATATCAAAACTGATTAGAAGGCCTTCTGCTCAGGGGCCTCTTATTATTAGCCCATGTCTAGCAAAGAAATTCTGAGGAGGATCCCATCTATTATTGTGATACAGATAGGCGATTTATTGATCAGGAATAGTCTGATTAATAGAATATATATAGCAGTGGTTTCAGCTTTGGATTCAAAAGGGTTAAATATGATTTTTCTACTTGGATTGGATTTATATATTTTTTTTAAATGATAATCTAATATAATATGCTTTATGGTATGAAAAATAGTGTCTTGCACACTCTGTATGTATATATATATATACATATAAATATTTAAACATGTTTATAACATATATAAACATGTATAGATAGATAGATAGATAGATAGATAGATAGATAGATAGATATAGATAGATACCGCATAAAAAATCATAATTTTACTATAATTTTTTGGATGATTCAGTAATGTTTTGGGGTTTTTGACTGTTAATTCATTATCCATGCATATATCTATAAAAATATTAATATAATAAATTAATTTCCTGAAATAAATCATGAAACTGCATCCTATTGGGGCTATTGGGGTTAAACAGGCTTCTAAGATTCAGTGAAAATAACACAAAGACAATAAAAGATGAGAAAAAGGAAAAACGAACTGTAATGAGACAGGAGATAGAAGCGAGAACCTCCAAGCTGCCCGAGCCGGTATTAGCCTGCGCTGTGCTGAGCGGATACATCGTATCGGCGCTACCAGAACCCACAGAATCTGTCGCCGACTAATTATTTACTCACCAGAGCAAAACCATACAAATAATGTATCAGCAACCATTAACTCTTTCCATCCATGTTACCTGCTGTGTTAATCACATGTAGCTTTGAGCAGGGCCTTTTGTTTCTTTAATTCTAAAGTGTTATGTGACGAAGCGCTTGCTATGTCCTCTTAACCCCTTTGTACAGCGCCGCGGAATATGTCGGCGCTATGGAAACCGATAAATAATACACATTAACATGGCTGCATGCACATAGGCCGGATCTCCGTTAGAAGCTGGGAGTGTTGGGAGCTGTCCATTCAGCACCAGCAGCCACCCCTTCCTAGTACCAGCTGCCTATACATTGTAGAAAGCATTTCACTAGCACGCGATTATCTTAGACGGCTGTGCCTATATAACTATTTGTATGATATATATATATATATATATATATATATACACATATATATATAT
The DNA here is from genome assembly GCA_029215755.1 of Spea hammondii. NCBI lineage: Eukaryota > Metazoa > Chordata > Amphibia > Anura > Pelobatidae > Spea > Spea hammondii. Next base: position 125,903,049 of record JARDYJ010000003.1, read on the forward strand.
ATATATATATATATATATACACACACATATATATATAGAGAGAGAGAGAGAGAGAGAGAGAGAGAGAGAGAGAGAGAGAGAGAGAGAGAGAGAGAGAGAGATCTCTATATAGATATATATATAGATATATCTATATATATCTATATATATATATAGATATATATATAGATATATCTATATATATATATAGATATATATATATATATAGATATATCTATATATATATACACATACATATAGCAGTCGGTGTGTGTCCCTCATGGTATTTGCGGTATACAGCGTTAATGTCTTGCTAGTAATCGATAGTATTGTCCAATGTATAGATGGACGTTCAGATTACTTGATACTAATATATATATATATATATATATATATATATATATATATATAATGGCACTCACAGGATTGCCCTATTGAAATCCGAATGGATTTGTAACATTGTAACAATATATGGTTGTCACTTTATGTATCAAAATATAAAGGTCTATACAGCAAATGAAAATCTGTGATTCATGATTTTTTTTACAGTTTTACCTAAAGACCATCCGTAATATTGAATAAAATGTGTATTTGGGCATTTATAAAGAAATAGGCTGGGAAAGGGAGAGGGGCACCTGACAGGGCAGGTGAGATGCTTAGCATTTTTAGCTAGACCTATTTAAACATATATACATATACACCTTATATATATAGATCTATCTGTCTAGATATTCAGGTTCATTATTAACAAAATGTTAATTGCATGAATTGTATTGTGTTAAGTAGCAGCAGAATGGAGGATTCTCAGGTAAAGAAAAGTACAACAAATATAATATATATAAAAAATACGGGTCATTTTAAATAAAAAATTTTTTTAAAATCCTAGAAATATTTTTTCAATAATCATGTAGCTAAAAATTCAATGATTTTCACCGAGGCCTTTTTATTTATACCAAACTCTGCGATGATTAACACGGGGAGAAGCATCACCTTCAGAAAAGCAATATTTTTCTCTTAAAAAAAGAACAATATATATAAAAAATAGTCCTACCTCTTCTTATAACACCACCTTGACTGTTCAGTACTAATCCACACTGGGCCTCCACTGATCCCTTTTAAAATAAAATGCCAAAAATGAATATAAATATATTTTTATGTACCTTTTATGAAATGCCCATTTAAAACAAATTTAAAAACTCTGCGCACTGCAAAAATGGGGACACAAATAACCATACTTTAATTTTAAGATTTAAGATTTTTTTAAAGTTTTATAAAATATGAAAGAAAATATTTAATATAAAATAAAAATAAAATATTTTAATTTAAACACAAAATAATGCCAAGGAAAAAAGTGAAATATACATTAGATCCACTTGATGTCTACAGTCCAGAATCTCTCATCTTTAACAGGATTTAAAGAACTTTAAAAGAACAGCAGCTGAGCAAATGGTCCTATAATAGAAGTCAGGTCCTGTCCCCTTACTTTTTATTCCAGCAAAGCTTTTACAGTTAACATTTTTTTTTTTTAATTGAATTGATTTTTTTCTGAATTGTAAGCTCTCCTCAGAAAACATACTTTGGTGTTCTGCTTTAAAGTGATTATGAAATCGATATAAAAAACTCCTTGAAGGACTGTATAAATTAAACCGGTGATTGGAAAAGGTGTGACAGGTTTCATTGTTATGCATGACAAATCTTTTTAGGGGACTCAAAGATGCATCTTGGAGCCTCTAGACTGTTTGCATCTGTTCAACTGACTTAAGTACCCAGTAAACTATTGGGGAGATCACTTAAAATTCTATGCACATTTTAATTTGTAGCATTTACAATGTAGAGGCTAAAAAAAAACCCTGAAATATATTTTTACAAATATTAAATTTCAAAAAAATCCCCCAAAATTACAATATTATGAAAATATATATATAAAAATAAAAAAAGGTTAAACAAAAATATTATAAAATATTTGGGCTTCAGAGAGTGAAAAATTCTAAAGCCGGCAATAATTTTTTTTTCTTGAATATTGTGCTGTCTGTAACAGCTGGTAGTTTTCAATGCATGGATTAGTTAGTATTTTTTACAAGCTATTTTTATGAAGTGGAACACGCTGTTTAGTCAGATGACAATGCATAAGGGGCTGGTTGAATGACTTTAAGTAGAAAATTGGATAAACTACGGTGCCCTTTTGCCTGGGAATTAGCCTTTGTCTACCTCTTGCAAATGCCCTAATCCCTTCTTTTAAAAGATGCCAAGCTCAGTACCAGGCAATAGCAGCAAAATTTGTACAGATATAGGGAAAAAATCAGTGGCAGACGTGGTTAGAGAAAAGGGGGTAAGAAGAGGAAGGGGGGTTAAAAAGGACCATTTTGACATATTATTATTTCGTTTAAACACTGTGACTAAGAACTATTCCTGATAGACACTAACCGAGTAAAGTGATTTACTCCTTTAAAATGGGAAAGTCACGTTTGATTACCCTACATTAACACAGGGCTTAAGGAGTTCATATATTTTTATATTTTATTTAAATAAAAACATTATTTTCTAATAAAATTACAATATAATATAGTTTGGTATTTTATTCAAATAAAAAAATTATTTTGAAATAATGACGCATAACATTATAATAGTATGCTATTATTGTTATTACTATTATTATTGCTATTATTATTATTATTACTACTACTACTACTAACGTTATTTTAATAAAAACATATTTTACTAACAGATGAACATCAATCTAAAACTTATTTTTCACTAATCAACTAATCCAAAAGTAGTAATCCAAAATCTAACTATATTCAATGTACAAATACGAAAAATAATATAAATATATATAGTATAGATAGATATATGTATATCTATAATTTTTATTTTACGTTGGCGATGTGTTTAACGAATTACAGGTAAAATAATAAATATATATATGATTATTGCTACTATTATTATTATTATTATTATTATTATTATTTGCTACATCTTTATGTTGGAATAATTCATAATATATATTTTTCGATCGTTTATATATTTCCATACATTTTTTTCGTGAGTTTAAAAGGTTCGCAAGATACATTTAATGTTACAAAGTTTCAAATTGGATTATTTTGATAGCTTGTTTAAAATTTTCAGGGATGGTTTTTTTACAGCACATCAAACAAAGCTAGTATTTAACGAAACATTGTTACAAGGATGCTATATTCTGGATCCTGCCACACCCAGGAGTCTGAAGGGTTCTAGATTGATTGTACAAGGGAGAGGAAGATCTTTTCTCTATATTTTTAAATTCATCCTCTAGATGAATATTAGCAAATAAACAGGAATTTACCTGAAATTCATCACCTCCAGAGGCTGCTAGACCTAAGCTTGATCCAGGTAGGAGTCTTTGATCTGGGTGCATGCCATATTGTGATCCATGGCTCATAAGGGATAAGTCATGGCGCCTATAGGCATCTAGACATCCGAATTCCCTCCTCTGGTCATCCAGACATGAAGATTTGAGTGCCCTGGCATTGTGCAGGTTAATAAAATCTGTTGGTTCTCCATGATGGATCTGTTGATAATATTGTTGGGAATGATGGAGTGAGTTCAGGGAGTAGGCATCTGGATTCACAGCTGGGTGACTGTGCTGAAACTCATAGTGGAAAGACTGGTGGTGTAATGGGGTGTACTGGTGATTTGCACTAAAATAAGGAGAAGCAAATTCAGTACCAGTAGTTGAATAAGCCAGAGGAGATGTGGAGGAGTAGGCGACAGTTGAGTTAGCCACAGATTCTAGACACCCAAGTTGCATCAAACGATAACTGTTTGATCCATCATGACGTATCTGGAAGGAAGGAAGGGAGAAAAAAGGAGAAAAAAACAGTTTTGTCATTGAAAATAGCATATAAGGACACCAAGACATTGTATTAGGGTCCCTTAAGATGCCAAGCTTCATATAGAAAAGTAGAAAAACCCAAAGCTTGGAAAGGATTTCAGCATCTTTAGTTACTTACCCATCCACCAAAATCTAGAATCAAAATATTGATGTTGAAATACAGCTCATAAAGAGATAATCTACATATCAATGTATTAAAAATCACCAATTTTTACTGCTATTAAACCCCAGCACAAAATCCTATAACATTCCCCAAAACACACACCCATCCATTCTCTTTAATGATGAGCTGAATACAGAATTAAATCGCTTTATAGAGGGATTATTGTTTTGCCCCCTTTTTTTCGTTATAACAACTGTTATGAGTATCAATCCAGGCGACAGATGTCATAACGAATATCCCTTCTTTCTCTTCTGTAAGTTTCGGGAAGCAGATATGAAGTCACTGTAACGGTCGCGGGAATTAAACAAAATATATCTATACATTTTTTAAAAAAAAATGTATAATTATCTACATAATTTAAAAAATAAATAAAAAATTACCTCTGAATCGTGGACCAGTCCTGGGAACGAAGTTGACATTTTTGCTTTATTTTTTTAAGCAAAAATAAACCGGCTTCTTCTCTGTATCAATGAGATGATAGCCTGTAGATAACGAATTTCTCGAATTTCCTCCCCCCAAAAAGTAATGCTTGTATGGGTCTTGCACAGATAAACCTCTCCTTAAAAACCTGTAGGAAAAATGTTTCCCCTCTGCTTAAAACCAGCTCCCTGGATCGGATTTTGTACTTGCTGGGTAATTCTTTAGCTGATGTCGTAGGTCCCTTGGTAATATTGAAGTTTTGAAAATTAAGCATCAGCACAGAAGAATGGGAGGACAATAGATGGAAGAGAATCATCCCAGGAGACAAGGAATAAATATTGTATCTTCCCCTAATAAGGAACTGTGGAATCTTTGCACATTTTTATCCATTTTTTTTAATCTCCTATTACTTGTCTTTACTTGAGAATCCTCTATTCTGCTGCCAATTCACACAATAAAATTCATGGATTTAACATTCTATTAAAAATAAACCTTCACTTCTAGACAGACAGATCCCTATATATACACACATATATATAATTAAAAATTAGTACTAAACAAATAGTATATAACTATTTATTTATATAAAATATATTTATTTAAATATTTGTAATATTCCTTACTTACTAAATATATCTTTTTCTGCTGTTATATGTATTTTTTCTATAAATAGAAATTTGAAAAAATCTATTTTTAAGCAGTAAAAAATATGCCATCTCTTAAGCATTTTAGTAGAAAAAAAAAATATTTTAAAAAATGATAAGACCGCTTTATTGTCCGCAAATTTGCTTACGTCGCGGTTTAAGGATACAAAAGTATTACAAGTGTCACGCGTGTTTAAAATCACTGGGAAATAGGTGAAAGAACGTGAAAACACGCCTAGGAAGGGAGAAGGACGAAGTGTTTGTGAAGGGAGAGGTGATAATCCGTATGAAGTGTGATTACAAAAAAGGTAAGAAAAATGTAAAAAAAAATAAAAAAAAAATAAATGAAAATTCAAAAAATTTGTTTAAATAAAAAAAATGGGTGGGGTGAATTGCATATTAGTGGATACATTTTCGGTAGTAATACTAAAGAGGTGGAGTTGTATTTAATTGGGTTTTAATATGGCATTGCTTTCAAGTGGAGGAAGGTGTCTTAATAACCAGCCGGAGGCAAACAAAGACAAGAGTCTCTTTCTATTCAGGAAAAAAAAGGTTAGGATTTGGGAGGGTTTGTTATGCTCTGTTTAAAAAGCTGTCATTCAAGTCCTTGCTTTGGAAGCTAATGGACAAAGTCACACGCCTGGATGTGAAGCACTTTCTGAAATGGAGAAATGCAGCTCTGAAATGGAGAAATGCATAAGGGGGTCAACAGCCAGCCCTGTGAACATCCTATTAACACACTCATCAAGCTGATGTGGAGCACTTTACCTAATCAAATCAAAAAGCACTAGAGGTGGGGAATGGTTTAAGGTATGACGTCACACCTGGTGGGACGAAGTACCGGGTGACTAAAGTTGCAGGAGGAAGATGCATTTATTGGAAGGCAGAAAATGAGATCAGGTCAAGAATGGGAATGCAGAAATGTCTGTGGGCTTAATAAAGGCTGGTGGGGGAAACACCCCGGAATTCTTCTTCTTCTGCAAACAGGACAACACATACAGTTTCAGGCTATTCACACAGGCTGTTTATATCTATGTATAAAGGGGTGATCATTTTTAATATTCATGTTATATACTTATATTTTATCCAAGCCAATAGAATGATACATATATATATATATATATATATATGTGTGTGTGTGTGTGTGTGTGTGTATATATATGTATATATATATCTTCTATATGTACTATATATACTATATATATATATATATATATATATATATAAACATACATATATATATACACATATATACATGTTGGTGTCATGTACATGTAAAGTGCACTGTGTATATATGTATGTATATATATATATATATATATATATATATATATATATATATATATATATATAAAACAATTTGCATATGTGTTTTTTATTACTAATACCTAATATACGTGTTGGATGAAATATCCATATTTGTGTTGTTTACAGGAATCCCACCAGCTGTGTCTTCTTCTTCGGGAAGGTGCTTACACAAAATATTATATACAAGCCCAGAGTTAATTGTAACAAAGTAACAGGTGTGTTCTCTATAAGGAAAGCTTCAGCAAGGACGCATCTACAGTGATAAGAAATGCCTATTGTACAGCTTGAAGTCTCCTCTAGCATCTGGTTAATTGAGTATTTGAGTATATATTAAGTCTGCAGTGGACACACACTCTGGGATCTATTCACTAAGGGGAGAGTTGGCAGGAGGGTTGTGGATTCATGTTCCTCACTTCACTATTCATTATGAAGGACCAACACTCTGTTGCAAGAAGTGCTGTGGTGGCCCTGTATAATGCATAATCTAATGTGTAAGGAAAAGTTGAAGAACTCAAACTACTGGTTTAGCTATACATTATACAGGGCCAGCCAAGCTCATCCCATGCAGAAGCTCACTGTAGTTGGCTCTTCATCATGTATAGTGAAGTCAATCAAGGAGGTCAAACACAACTCCTCTGAATAAACCACAATATCTCTCAAACCCTACACACCCATCACACATCCAATAATTACAATGGTGTTTTTTTCCACTATGGACTTTTAAAGTCAAAATCATTCCAATTAAACCCAAATTCAATCTCCAAATCATTTACACCTTGTAAGCACTGGTGAATACATTTTATGTTTTTTTGTTTGTATTACACTTTAAGATAAGCTTCTGTCAATGTATGTCTTATTTATGTACACAGAACACAATTTAACCCATTCATCACACATGTATTGTCATTTATCAGTATGGGGCTCTTCAGGAACCCAGATCAGGATCTTTGACTCCTGAATTAGGACATTTTATAGAGAAGGAGTTTCTATATTTCCAGATATTTCTAAATCATTGGATTTAGTTCAGATAACAAGAAAACTGAAGTTTAATGCATTTCTTTCTATGGAGGGTTTTGAACCCTATGTCACTTAGTCACCCCATTATCTGTAATCATTTAACCATTTTCTTATCCAGAGGGGTGTTTTGCAAAGGTCCAAACTATAATTTATCACCAAGCCTCAATTTCTAATTGCCTATTGTTTTATTTTTAGTTGCCCCCTAATAAAACCAACACACCCAATATTACCCCAGGGTTATCTCCAAGGTGAAACAAGATCCTTGTGCTTACCTATTTCACATGGCCACTTCTGTCTTCTAATTGATACAAGCTCATATGACAAGTTTAAATAAATCATTTATTCTTAAATATAATTAACTCAGTTTTTAACTATTTATTGTTTCAAAAATAAGTTCTTTATTGCAGTAAAACTTGCATAGAAAACCCCCATAAGGTTATGAATATAATGTAAAATATGCTTTAAATGAGTGAATTAATAAATAAGGAAAATACACCACGCTTCTTAAAGGTTACTTGATAGGGTGCAATATCTATCTATATATATATATACGGTATATATATATATATATATATATATACTCTATTACAGCGTCATCAGCGGAATACAAAGGCGATATATATACATATATATATATATACATATATATGTTACACGCACCTCCACCCATCCTCCCATTCACACACATATCTAGAATCATCATATTATTATATATTTTAATGCAAAAGAGGAAGATGGCTTGAAAATACATGTCGTGTGCCAATCAATGGGTTTTAGAAGCCAAAATCAGGTAGAGTTTATGTCTACATTTTGTATACACTGCTGTGTCTAAAGATTGCAGAAGTAAAAAAAAAACCAGTACTGATTCATAATTAATAATTAAATGGAACGCCATCAATAATTCAGTTACAGTTTCTTCATATTAGTGTATGTATTCATTTGCTACAGCACATTCTCTGTACTTTTTTTTACTGCAATCAAAGACAGTTCCTATCTGTATATCCAACAAGTCTAGGTAGTCCATAATGCCACCTCTCCTTTTACCTCCCTCTGCATCTGTCCTGGATAGCTGCCCTTGCATAGATATATTTTCCCACAGCCTATGGCACATGCATTGACAAAACCATATGGTTGATGTGGCCATGCCTATGTGTCTTCAAAACCACTAAGAGTAACCACAATATGGAGTAAATAAGTATGTGTTACAAAGACTTTAATACTTTTAGACATCTAGAATGTCCAAACCCTTCCTAGAAATATATATATATATATATATATATATATATATATTTCTTTAAGGGAATGCCTAATTGCCATGTGATAGAAATGCAGGCACTGATAGGCTGTTGACAAAGATAATCAAATAGATTTTTAAAAGTTTTAGTGTTTCTAGGTGGTTAAACCTCAGAGGCAAGAATAAAATGACAGATCTGCTAAGGTTTATTTGCGGAAGGAAGATGCAGGGCCAAAGGGCCAAAGCAGGTATGTCACACTTTCAAATTCCTACATTTTACTCTATACATTAAATTACAGTATGTAATTTTGCTAAAATAAAAAATATACAGGAAGATAGGGGTTTATTATGCAAAAAGATCATAAAATTAAGATGTAAAACCCATGAATGTATCAGACGTTGCACTTTGCATTAACCCTGATTTGGAGATTTTGAGCCACTACCAGAAGCATTGTTTTCTGTAAGTCACCTGCAGTTCCACATCTGGCCACTGGGTGTCTATAATAACAATGACGTTAGGCAACATTAACACCATCTACATTACACTTATGTATATGGCGCCAGCAGATTCCATAGAGCTCTTACAACAGGGGACAGTGAAAATATTTAAAAAAGATAATTTAAAATGAGAAAAACATTAACACATATTTAAGCACACTGGTACAGAAGGGGGAAGGGGACCTGTCCTTACGAGCCCGTATGTTTCGCTAAAGAGGGGTTTCTATTCATTTTCTTTTTGTTGTGGGCAGTGGTGGATTGTGTGCCTTGAGCATGTAGTCTACCAAATCCGTATTGACCCACTGCATTAATAGGACACTTCAATGGCTTACTTGCCACCTGGCATGAATGTTGCCAGCCTGGGTATTAGAAACCCACTGTAAGTGTATACCGTGGGTTAAGCCGTCTCAGTTTCTTTTTCTCAGGATCTGTATGATTATTCCTCCCCAGTATGTTATCTTACCCCTGTTGTTCATCTGCTTTATCAGGGTGGTGTAAGGAGAAGAGAGAGAACTTCGAGAGTGGATAATGCTAGTTTGGCCTCATATCTCAGCTTCCCTTACATAAAATAACCCAACAAACAAAACCAAAAGAAAAACAAATTTTAGGTCGTTTTAATGAATATATTAAGTTATTGTAAGGGCTGTGCCGCTCCCCTTTAAGTGTTAAGCCTAACATAGTGTTAATACTGGTATGGTCAGTGTGATATGAGCGTCGCTGCTGGAAGGAGCTGTCCTTTCAGCACCAGCTACCGACGCATGTAACCAGCGCGCCAAATACAAAGACTAAAATATTAATTAATATCGTCCAATCTGCTAGATCCCAGCCTGAAGGCAAAGCTCTAACGGAAACAGCATATGCCTTTCTCTCTCCTCAATGCATCCTTATTAGGCATTAAATACTTACAAGGATTAGCCACTAAATACTTGTACATTCCCGTTAATTCAGTCTAAACTCTATGTCACAAAGGTTGAGTTTTCAGAAGTAGTTTAATTATTTTATGGTTTAACTGTGTTTTTTTGTCATTCTTACCACAATGAAGAAGAAGAAGGTAATTAAACCAAATAAAATCATTTTAATGAGTCCGTTTCAATCGCGCTGCTTGCGTTCAAATCGATTTTACTTTTCGAGTGCTGGGTGCATTAGCAAGCTGTTGCTTTCAAACAATTGGAACATAAAGGGTTAATTTTTGAAGCATAACATTCCATTATATAGCTACGGATTAATTATTTTGATTGTTGGTTCATTAAATCAGGGCACTCCTAATCTTTTGTTTCTTAAGGTCCAGTTTTATATGATGTGATTTCCTGTTTAACCATTGTGCAGCGCTACAGAATATGATGGCGCCATATAAATAAAAAAAATATCATTAATGTTTTCCCTAGAATGTATTTCTCTATTGTGACACAGAAAGATGTTTTCTGTACAGGTCATGTATATGGGTCTTTGGGATGTAATGGGTGGAAGTCCGTGCCGAATTTTGAAGGTCCGGTCGATGGTGCAGAAGATGGACGTTTAAATTCCTTCAATCCTCAGAGAGCAGGAGACTGCTGAGGGGCAAAGAGGTCCCAATGGTGCTCCCAGGGTAAGGAAGGAATCCGATCGAAGATCCCTGAGTCTGTGGCCATTTGATATCCAGCAAACAGAAGCTTTGTTCACAGTTCATCAAGATGAGTTTTGAAACACATATTGTCCATCCAGCAAAAGATGGTAGACACAAATCATACAGCATTGACTCAGCCCTCTTTGTGAAAACTACGACGTCCTCCGGTACGTTTGCTGCTCGCCATCACAGCTTCACTAATTTTTCAGCTCAGGGTATCCACAGGTCATGGACCATGCCCTCAAATTTTAGGGTTTGTGTCGTTCCACAACTCTGTTACCAGTCTTTTCCACCGAGACAAAACTCCTTTTAGCGGAGGGCCAATGAGTCACTTTTCTTGGGTGTTAAAGCATGGCCCTCTAGGGCAATAAGGCTCAGGAACGGCAATATCTCTGACAAATCGTGAACAAAACATATACCCCAAAAACAAAATAGCAGATAAAAGCCTAACTTCTAACAGGAGGCCTCTATGGCCTACACTTGGCAGGCCCAGGCTGACCAGCCTAAGTATCCACTAGCTTTATCCTCCAGACCCAACTTTGTCACTGCTGACGTTTTATTGTTTTGTGGAAAACAGGTAGAGTTATCATTAGCTGGATAAACTCTGGACTCGGTCGGCATCTTGGGAATATTTCACACATATTACATTCGATTTACGGAATGACAGCAGATTCCATAAAGTGTTTTTTGGAACCTCACTGCTGGAAGCGAGGACCCAACAGAGCATGGTAGACACTGACGGCACAAAGTTAAAAGGTTTTCACGTAAATGGTTAAGATAATAAGTGGGCAAACCCCACTTTTTCATATAAGTAATGTTTGCTTAATCATTCTCTATGTGAAAACTAACATTTATTGTTGCATTAAGACATACCAACAAAGAACAAGTAGAGGGTCCCCCTCTTGCTTGCTTACAATCCATTAAAAGATGCAGGGGGAATGAGAAAGAAGTTGAGAGGCTACTTGGGCATGGATAATTTCATTGTAACTAGAGTCATGTTGAGAAGTAAGTGGCATGAAGACCCCGAATGGGGGGGTAGGTAGTGTTTTTCAGAATACAGGTTGTAGGTTCTGGGCAGGCCCGGACTGTTCCACTACCGCCTGGGTAGATTATTTAAATATTATTATTATTATTATTATTATTATTATTATTATTTGACCTACATAGGGTCATATTTCTAAACATTAGATCTGGAAACAACTAAGAATAATATTTTCATGCGCATGATTTATACGCTTTATATTTTTTTATTATAAAACTGATTTTCTATAGTTTTACCATAAAGCACAATATTACAATTATATCATTAACCTTTATTTCATACGTATTTTTAATATCCATAGCATTTATCGCATAATCCATAATACAACAATACTTTGCCTTTATATATTTTTTTATATAGTCATCAAGCGAGAAATAGTAACTTTTTAAAAAATATATCATTCCTATTCTCAATAATTAAATATTTTCCCCCAATCCATAAAAGTATCTTGCCTCGATATCAAATATATAAATAAATATATATTTTTTTAATCTAATCTCCATGAAATGACATTTTTTTTATTACCGGACAGACCTTTAAAGGACGCCTTGCTAAGACATTTCTATAATTTTGTTTAGACGCGCAATGATCCAATGTTTTCCAGATGTTGTTGATTTTCAGCTGTGCTTCTTGCCTCGAAATGTCACGGCGTGACCTGCGCGTTTGGGAATCTCATGTTTTAAGATTATTCCTTCATCTTTTAGCTTAATGTTCCCAAGAAAATCCCTAAGGATTTGACTCCTGACTGATGAAACACATTATCACCTGCTCCGAAACCAACCAACAGCATTTTCCCCGAGCACCTGCCTTATACCAGTCTCTCCGGGCTACCGGCATCACCTCCAAACCTTCTTTAGCCTGGGGCAAAGAAAGTCTATGCTCTGATTGAGACTCCGATCTCCCACAAGCCTATATGGAACATCGTTACTGGGTCAGCAAATCAGTTCATCTTTTTTTCAATCTTATTGCTATAGAGACTCACATTCTTATACATTTGCATCTCTCCCGCAAAAAATAAAATAAAAAATAAAATAAAATATAAAAAAAATGCTTATTATCAGCAAAAAAAAAAAAAAAAGAAAATAACTGAGAAGTTTCCACCGAAAGTATTTGTTTTGTCTTGTACTGAGAATTTGCTACTGTGAGCCTTATGGGATTATTTTAGACCGCGGGGCTATGAAATATGCAGGACCTATAAAATTTATTTCCAAGAAAAAAAATATTTATTTAATTATGAAATACAAACCTGCTTTGTAAAGTTGTACACGCTGGATATATATATATATATATATATATATAAACCATTTGGTAGAGTCATTGAATCATTTTGGGTTATTTTACTGAAACCCAGGGTTTATTATTATTATTATTATTATCCTTTATTTATATAGCGCCAACAGTTTACGCAGCGCTTAATACAATACATAAATTAAAGGGATATGACAAGACAAGAATTGACAGACTAAGACAAACCGATACATTTGGTGGAGAGAGCCCTGCTCGCAAGCTTACAATCTAGAGGGAAATGGGGTGACAAACATAAGGCATAGAGAAAGGGTGAGAGGTATTGTGGGGGTTGTATCGATGACAAGGAAGTTCTAGCAGCTAAGATGGTGCGGCTTCTCTGAAGAAGTGGGTTTTTAGATGTTTCTTGAAAGTTGGGAGGGAAGGAGAATGCTGAAGGTTCCTTGGGAGTAGATTCCAGAGATATGGGGCAGCTCGAGTGAAATCTTGTAGACGGGAAAAGGAAGAGGTGATGAGTGAGGAGGAGAGCCTTAGTCCATGGGAGGAACGTAGGGATCGAGTAGGAGAGTATTTGCTAATGAGGTCAGAAATGTACGGAGGAGCAGTATTATGGATGGCCTTATATGTCAGTACCAGGATCTTAAATTTAATTCTAAAGGTAATTGGGAGCCAGTGGAGGGTTTCACAGAGGGGGGAAGCAGAAGAGGAGCGACGTGCAAGGAAGATGAGCCTAGCAGCGGCATTTAGGATAGACTGTAAAGGAGAGAGTCGAGACAGTGGAGTGCCAACCAGAAGAGTGTTGCAGTAGTCAAGACGGGAAATGATAAGGGAATGAACGAGTGTTTTTGTGGATTCTTGGGTGAGGAACGGGCGGATACGAGAGATGTTTTTTAGGTGCAAGCGGCAGGATTTGGCGAGGGACTGAATGTGAGGGATGAAGGAGAGGTTTGAGTCAAGGATGACCCCAAGGCATTGGGCCTGGTTAGTAGGAGAGATAGTCGTGTTGTTAATGGTGATAGAGAATTCAGGTAGTGGAGTGGAGATGGAGGGAGGGAAGATAATGAGTTCAGTTTTAGAAAGATTAAGTTTCAGGTAGTGTTGTGACATCCATGAAGAAATAGCAGACAAGCAATTGGTAATACGGGACAGGAGAGATGGAGAGAGATCAGGAGAAGACAGGTAGATTTGGGTATCATCTGCATATAGGTGATACTGGAGGCCAAATGAGTTTATTAGTGTGCCAAGAGAGGAAGTATAAAGAGAGAACAGCAGAGGGCCAAGGACTGAACCTTGGGGGACACCAACCGAAAGTGGAAGGGGTGATGATGTCTTGCCAGAGAAGTTGACAGAGAAGGAACGGTTAGACAGATATGAGGAGATCCAGGAGAGAGCTGTATCTCGAATGCCTATAGAAGCAAGTGAGTGTAGAAGAAGGTGGTGATCAACAGTATCGAAAGCAGCAGAGAGATCCAGTAGAATTAGAATAGAGAAGTGACCTTTTGCTTTGGCAGAGAGCAAGTCATTGGAGACTTTTGTTAGAGCTGTTTCAGTAGAGTGAAGGGGTTTGAAACCAGACTGTAGAGGGTCAAGGAGGGGATTAGAGGAGTGGGATTTTATTAAGAAGGACCAACTTTCCAAGCATCTCCTTGATTTAACTATGTGTTTACAAGGGGGATTTCTGATCCTCCCAAGCAGCCCAAGGGTTAGTGATCGTCCAATCAGGCATGCCCTTATGCGTCGGAGGGGCTGCTGCCCCCCTGGATCAACCACCCTAGGTTTAGTTAGCCCCTACCGCTGACTAGAGTACAACTATTATAGGTCAACCACTCCAGTATTTTAAGCAGAGACACAAAAAGAAATAAAATTAGAAATAGAATTTAAAGAATAGTAAATCGTACAAAAACTAAAATTATTACAATGAAATAAAAAAATAATGACAAAAATCGCTAATGATACTACCATGATGTCTGGCACCAAGATAGATCCCTAAGATCCATAAAGATCTTAAAGGGTTCTCAAAAGTAAAAAAAAAAGCAAAAAAAGTTTTTAAAAAGGTGGCCTACTCCTACCGCTAGAAATACAAACAGTGTAATATGTAAGCAAATAGTTTTTCTCCCAAAAAAACATAACATATATTTGTTGTTATTATTATTATTATTATTTATAAAGTGCAATACAATGTGGGCTATTATTGTACTCTATGATATTGCTGAATATATATTTTAAGCATTGGCACCTAACCTTGCAACAAATGGGTGTTTTTACTTTTATAATATTATGTTAACAATATTGATACAATACGTAATTGATATATGTCAAAATGATAGTAAAATAAGGCTAGCATTTTGATATGTATGAATACGTTATAATTAAACAAACTTACAATTAGCGAGTGGGAGTGGAAAAATTCTCCCATTTCAATGCACGGTAAAAAGCACAAAAATTACGGCATACTGGATTTTATAAGGTTCTCCACCATATGGTCCCAAAACCTCATGTCTTTCCCCAAGAAGAAGGAGAACTGTGGATAGCCAACCCTGTTGTGATGAACACCCTCTCTGATATATCATACAGACAATTTATCATGGTCTTATTTTGCTGACCAACACCTATAGCGCGGTATATGGGATGTTAAATTAGTTACTTAATCAGGTTTATATGTCCCCTACAATGGGGGTAAGCACTATATAGGTGGTGGTCAGCAATATGTAAAAATTAGATGCCGCCTATAAAAGTGCCAATACGGCAACCATAGAGAAGAGGCTAGCTATGGTTCTTCATTGTCTCTAATATGAGACTCTAGGACTCTTCTAGGACTCTCCTCGCAAACTGAGACATTACTGTATGGTAATGTGGCCTTGTCTATTAATTGAGTTAATATTAACTTGCATGGTTTTATAATACAGAGAATGGTAAATGAAACCCATACATTTTCAGTAAGTCCCAAAATAAAAGATGTCTAATTTACATGTTCTCCTGTCCTACTTCTGTTCAAGGTGCTTTGTGCTTGGTGGGTTCCTAAATTTAACCATATCACAGCATTTGTGAAATAACAATATGTGTTATAAAAAACAAAAAAACAATGAGAATCAGATATAATCTCAGATATGGATTAAAAATTATAAAACATAAAATTGTTAATAAATTTGTAAAGAACCCGTCATTTGTTATTTCTCAATAATTTATGTGATGTCCCCTAAATGTTCCATGTATAGTGTTTCTATATAGAGGATCTGACCGGAATACTAAACCCCACCGCTGAAATCAGCTACCACCAGTCATACGTCCCAAGTGTTTGTATTAAGGAGAGCCAGTAGCCCATTAGGAGCCGAAGCCGTGTTCCTCTTTCCTCCCTTGAGAGCTCATACTGAGCATGAATGTATCATAGTGTTCTAGAACCTTAACTGTTACTATATTCCCATTCTCATTTAAATCGCCCTGGGCTATGGCTGGTGGTGGAGGAATCATTTTCTTCACTTACCAGGGACTGCTAGAGTCAGCATTGGCATAACTACATTGTTCACTGGGTTTTTTTTGAGCAGTTATTCTTTTCTTTTTTCAGTCCATATTATAGAACTTATACATCAGCTTACTGGGTAAGCAGAGTCGGCCCTTACAATGACAGGGCATGTTCTTTCTCCACTAATCTATCTGCATCATTCTGGCCTCTCGGTGCACTTCAACAAAAAGGCTCCACCCTTTTTGTCTGCGGATAAAGAAAGAAGACACAGGGAGAAGCAGATGAAAAAAGAAGAAAGGAGACATGAGGAGAAGCGGATGAAGAAAAAAAGACAGAAGAAAGAAGGCATGCGAACAAGAGGCAAGGGATTAAGGGAAGCTGCTGGAAAGAAGACAGAGACACGGAAGCCGTTGGCGGAAAAGGTAGGAAGACATCGAGAGAGAGTGTGAGAGAGCGTGAATGAGAGTGTGAGTCGCATGAGAGAGCATGAGACTTTATTAATTATGATAGAACAGAATGGGTGTAGTTTTGGTGGACGTGATATTAGTGGAGGCAGCACAATATGTTGGGACGGACCTGTGGGTAAGATTATTATCATGTCAATGCAATGTTTAAATTACATTTTATGACAAAATACTCATCGTGAACAAGTGTATAAAATCCAGCTCATAGGCAGCCATCTCCATAGACAAACACTGGCGGTAGAATGGGTTGTATTGAGGAGCTCAGTGACTTTAAATGTGGCGCTGTCATAAGATGTCACCTTTGCCACAAGTCAGTTCATGAAATATATTCTCTGCTAGATCTCCTCCGGTGCTTTGTTAGTACTATTGTTGTGGAGTGGAGGAGTCTAGGACAAACAGCTTTGATCATGCTCATTTACTAAGTGAGGCCGCTGAGTGCTGAAGTGTTTAGCACATAAAACTCTCCTTTGTATCATTACTCACTACAGAGATCCAAACTATTGTGTCGGTAGCTTCATGAAATGGGTTTTCATGGCTGAGCAGCTGCACACAAGCCAAAGATCACTATGCGCAATGCCAAGCGTAGATGGAGTGATGTAAAGCCACCACCACTGGACTCCTGAGCAGTGGAAATGTGTTCTTTGGAAGTCTGATGGATGAATCTGGGTTTGGAGGATGCCAGGAGAACGTGACTTCCTTGAACACACAGTCCCGGCTGTGAAGTTTGGTGGAGGAGGGATGGTGGTCTGGGGCTGTTTTTCAGTGTTTGGTCCCCTTAGTTCTAGTGAAGGGTAATGTTAGTAATTGTATGCTTCCAACTTTTTGGTCCCAATTTGGGGAAGTACCTTTCCTGTTCCATCATGACTGTGTCCCTGTGCACAAACCAAGGTCCATAAAGACATGGTTTGATGGCTCCATATTAATGCCATGGTTTGATGGTGTGATGGTCAGGTGGCCACATCATTTTGATCTCAAATTAAAATACATAACTTTCTCTCAAATATAGAGTAAATATACACTGAATAAATAAAAAAATGATAATTATGTCAATAGCAGAAATAATTCTAAATTAAAGAATATTGGTACCCAAGATATCTATTGGCAAATATTTCCCAAAATGTTTTTTTTTTTTGAGGACTTCAATTGTCACACAATTTTTCAATGGTCTATATGGAGTAATTGTCAGGTTTAAGCCTGCCAACTTGTGTTACTGACAATGAAAATATTTAAAATATTTTAAAAAAATATGTAGACTTCTATACCTAGGAAAAAAAATTGTTTTTGGGCAAAATGCCAGATCATTTCATAAAATAATGATTTAGGAACTCATATGTTTAAATAATTAAGCTGGTATTTACAATGTTTCTAAAATTAATTAACTTGACAAAGGTTGCGGAATGATAAACAAATTCCAAACATCTATTAATTTCCATCAGCCGTCTATTCATTCCTCCCTATTGGCAGCCAATCTAGCAAGATATTCTTACATTTCATTAATTGGTCCTCAGAGGGATATAGCTTTTTACCTTTATAGTGACAGTCTATGAATATTTCTCGGCAGTAGTCATGGCAAAATCCCTCTCGTATCTCACAAGACACATGCTGAGGTTACTGTATTTTATTTTTTTTAATTTTTTCTTAGCTCTACAGGAAATTTTCTTTATCTTTGTAGGAAAATTAGGTTTAGTTTTATTTAAGACTCTGCATGCTACGTGAGTAAAAAAAAAAGTAGCGCAGATCCAATATCGAATATTGGCCACACTTAGGTCGTCAGGCGTCTGCTGGCCTTAAAGTGCCAGGGTCACCCTGTCATCGCCAGTTTGGCTCTGCAGGTGCTCCAACTTCCATCCATCTGGTAGAGCTGGTCCACCAGGGATGCTTCTGGTCTACCAGGGATTGTAATAGAGTACAACCAGAATCCACATGCCATGCCTCTTGTGCCCTACCTCTCATAGAGAGCCAGCAGGACAGAACAGGAAGGTATCGGTCTTCGATGCACCAGACTTCTTTCTTCTATGATAGCTGTCTGGATAGCTGTGACCAAGCTCCTCAAGACGTCCGAAGACTTACTCTCACTCTCTCTTATAACTAGGGAGAAGCCTTACTAAATAGGTAAGTTATGCAGCTGCCTTTGGCACAGGGCTGGCATGAAGCTTTCATATGTTAACAAGCAAGGGCATTAGAAACCCTAGGGCCGGCCCTGCTATTACTTTTGACACACACAAGGAGATATAATGGGGAACTGCTGGTTATGGTAGATAGATACTGTGTTGGACAGATGGGTTCAGGTGATATTAGGGTTTAATAGGAAGCAAAAGGTTCATGTAAACTAAAAAAAACAGGTGACAAAATACACACATTCAGGGAGATCTCAAGAAACCAAGCCAGGACAACAAACAGGGTATACCAATCGAGGGACTTCTAGCTAAGGAACAGTTTTGGGGAAATTATCCAAAATACACCGTTACGTAGAGTAGATTAAAAAAAAAAAGTCTAACTTTGGTTATTTGTTATTATCATAAAACAAGATGGCCTCATCACTGGAGAAGACAGACATGGTTGAGTTGCACATATTGATCACTTCACTTGCCTGCCACTGTAGGAAATATTAGGAAAACCATTAAATGGATGGAGGAGTCTGTCCTGGATTGGTTCATGCATTCATTTCTTCAGTCTTGATAACCCGGGCCAATCCATGCATGGGTCTCAAGGCATCATCGGCTCTTTCTACTATATTAGCCTCTATAGTCACCACTTTTAGCAATTTGAATCATAATTGCATTTCTATACATAGCTCCTCATAAGCTATGGTCTTGACAAAGGCATGGTAAGGCTCTGAATTGGACAGATCTCCGCTCAACAGTCATCTTGCTGTCTTCATTTAATTTGTATGTCGTTCACGGTTTGCTTTGTATAATTTTGACTCTTCAACACTCTTCTACTTCTCGAGGATTATCTCAGTGCTCTTATCTTGTTTTTTGCTTTGCAGCTGAGATTCCAATGTATTTACTGTTAATCTTACTGTAAGTCTTCTGGAAAACATAGTACTGGACACGCACATTTTATACTTTTTAATTTAATATCACTTGTACTTCTTTTTGAAGCACCGCATTTTCATTAATATTTCATGGCCGAACTTTGTGTGTAGCCCAGAATGCTGGACCTCCACACAGTATGGTCTTAAGCTTTTGGGTCCATATGCTGTATCCCAAGCAGGGCCAAGTTAATTAACTGATTTAAAAACTCACACCTTAATCAGTCGTCGGTCTCGTATTAGATCAACAAGCATTTTGCCTATCCCAACCATGTTTAAATTCCTTCATCGTATTAGAATCAATCACTTTTGCTTGGGTGCTCTACCACAATCTCAATAAAGCTTCCTTATGTTACGTCTAAATCTCTTATCATCTAGTCTTAGATTATGACCTCTAGTTCCGACATTTCTCCCCCTTTGAACTAAATTATAATTGAAAATAATTGAATGTCTCTTATGATATCCCCTCTCTCTCCTAGGTCCTGCAAGACGACGATTGTGGATGCCAGCATCTTAATGAAAAACCCAAGGTTAGAAGAAGATGTGGACAAAACGTTGTCTATCTCATTGCAAAATAAGATCTGATAACATTCCATAATATAATCTAATTATTGAGAGATATTGAGAGATACGGGGTCTTAGGTACTGGAACTTCTTAAAATTATTATCTAGAATAAATAAACACATTATTAAGACAGCTGCAATCCTTTTAAAGTCTTAACAATAAGTGCATTTCATAGTAAGCAACTCATTTTAAATAAGTTTTTTTTTTTAAAAAAACACAGCAATATTTTAAGATTAAAAAAAAAAAAAAAAATTAAAACTCATATCCGATATTTCCGAATTATGAAATTCAAATTTCAGTGGCTGCTGGCTGCCAAAACTATAGACAGACTCATAATTCACTTGTTGCGGAATATATTTATAGCCCGTTGTGTACACGGTCATTGTAACCCGACAATCCATGGCCTCCCATTGATATTTTTTTCATTGTTGCCGAGGTAATTGTGTTGCGACAGAACACGTTTTATGAATAAATGCAGCTTTATTGATTTCAAATTTTCTGGAAGGACATCATCTAAAAAGTTGAAGTGGCTCACAGTATTTTTATTATCGGTGGTGTATTTTTCAACATTAAGATCATAAATATTGTAGTTTTATTTTGTTATATCATTGGTTAAAATTCCAAGTGTAAGTTATTAACCATTGAATTATTTAGATTGTTTCTTTCCACCTAAAATATATTTTATAATTTTAACTCAGCAGGTTTGTGAATTTTGAAGAGTCAAGCCCAGCAAACTTGTCTTGATTTTGTTTGGAGGTCCATGCCTCCCAGATGCCAGCTGGATGTGCCTCTGCAACTATACCATTAAACTGGATGCCTACTATTGTATAGCCTTCTTCATACTGGACCCCAGTGTGAACAAGCGTATTTTCTACCTTTGTCTACCTTGTGATATTTTGTATATTATCACCTATAGCAGGGGTGTCCTACCTGCGGCCCTCCAGCTGCTGCAGGACTACATCTCCCATAATGCTCTTTCAGCTAAGGACCTAGCAGAGGAGTATGGGAGATGTAGTCCTGCAGGAGGGCTGCAGGTTGGACACCCCTGACCTATAGCTACATTTATTCAATACATTTACTAAGAGGGTAGGGGTGTTTAAGGAAATTGTTAAGTTTTGTTATTTTTTTCCCGTTTAGCCTACATGGAAAATAATGGATGGAAAACTAATTTTTGGCAGTTGTAGGGTTTATTTTTCCTATTATATCATGTGATGGGCCTCAGACTAGGTTTCAATGAATAGCTCAACTTCAGGGTCCCATTCATATCTGCCCCTTGTCCCCGCTTATTGCACTTCAGTACCTTGGCTGACCCCTGTGTGTTAGGGTGCGATTAGAGGCAGAAAAACTACAGGGAGAGTCACGTGACCCTGAGAATGGGTTCCACCCCTGCCCGCACCTCAAATGGTTTGTTCCATGTGCACTTCCTGTGTGAGCAGAGAGTGTTTCCTGTGATAGGATGTATGAATTTGGGCTGCCTCTTCTGTGTTTCTAGCTCCAAGTGAGCGTATGAGGGTAATACACTCAGTGAGTGAGGGCAGTATTGTCTCTGAGGGTAATATTCTTACCAAAACCTCCAAAATTAAAAAAATACATCTTCTTAATTTGTTCGGTTCTTATTAGTGATCAAAGCGCTGTTTTATAATAAATTTTTCACATAATGTTTGTCTTCTATAGCCCACACAGTATATCACAACAGCCTAAAATATATTGTCTATACATTTCAGAACCAACGTGTCTTTGGTCTGTAATTTAAGTAAAAAAACCATTTATTAATAGCGTGATGTAATTGAATTCCTTTACGTTTAGGGCAAAAGAAGAAAAGAAATATATCAAGCAACTGGGTCTAGATGGAATTTTCTGTTTGGAATGTTCAGGAGCTGAAAGGGTTACAGTTTAAAATGTAAAATATTGCAGCCTTTTAAATCACGGAAAACTCTGTCCAATATGAAGACCTCAGAAGAAAACTCAATTAGCAATAAAACCTGAAATGCTGTATGTGTCGTATCGGATTCAAATGAATAAATCTAACCTATAGAAGCATCATTACCCGTTTTATTCTTCCAAGTGTCGGATGCTTCTGGATCAATCCATTTATCTCTCTTTTACGAGAGACAATATATTACAATAACAGAGAAAAAAATTACTTCCTTATCACAATCCATTAATCTTTATACTGCCCATTTTGGTGGAATTGGGAATAAGTTCTAGCTAACATTTGCTTAACCCTTTCTGTCCAGTTGGTGATTTGCAAAGAGTTTCTGTTTCTGCTAGCTTCCAAACGGTTAATAGCACCAAAATAATATGTTATTTTAACTAGTTTAACTAGCCTGTTAGTTTGCTTCTAATACATTTGTATTTACTTCTGTTGGATTTGGGCTACTTATTGACACATTTAATCTTCTATGACCAGGAGAAATTATATTTTTTTACATTTTATTTATTTGTTATTCTTTATTTCAATATTCACAACATGTTAGTTTCTCAGCTCATTGCCTTGAATGGTGATGTATTATACATTTTTAAGAAGTGGATCATTTAACAATCATTGACAGTGGTTGTTGAATCTGAAAGTTTTTATTTTTTACAAAATAACAGAAAATGAGTTAATTGGTACAGAAAAGAGACAATAATAATCTTAATAATCTTAATTCTTATATTATAATATATGCAGAGTATATATGTAGAAAGAGAGCGAGAGAGAAAGAGAGAGTATATGTGTATGTATATATATATATATATATATATATATATATATATACCAGTATACATATCTATATACCCGTATATAAATAAATAAATAAAAAATAAATATATATATATATATATTTATATATATATATATTTCTAGTGATTAGACATTAAATGGTAACTTTTCTGAGTTCCAATATATTAAGCCAGATGTATTTTACCGACAGCAAGAAAAAGGGTCCTATTTGAATATTTATAAAATGTATGGAAATTAAAAGAGCATTTATTTCTATTATTAAAATATATTAAAAAAATTAATAAATCTCCTGAATCAGAGACTTTTGATTCAAAACTTTAAGAATAGTGTGACATCAACAAATAAAAAAAATACATGCATAAAGATGTAAACATAAAGGGAAAGTTGAAAATTATGGACTGAGGCCTATTTACGAAACAATAGACTCCTCTTTTTATTACTTGGCTAACGTCATACCATTAAAACAAAATATAGACGACAGGTACAAGACTGTTAAATATGAAATTATAATAAAAATTATAAAATAATCGAAATAATGCTTAAAGTTTTGCATCAGGAAGAATATACCTACAGGAGAAAAATAGTAATAAAAAAGATAAAAGATGAAATAAAATAGAAAACCAAATATACAATTACTAAATTACAATAACATTTGAAGTATTTATAAAAAATGTTTGTGTGTTTTTGTTTTATCAAAAAAGATGAATGTTTGAGATGCTAAATTGGAGACAAACGCAATAAATAACACATAAACAATTTAGAGAGAAGTTTTATCACATCTTTAGAGAACATTTCACCTTTCAAAACCCTCATCAAAATATAGAATTGTCAAAATATCACATTATACAACTCGGTGGAAGTGAACTTATTGCTAAATACCCATTAGTATCCCAAGAGATGGTTTCCATTAATTGTTTAGTGAAAGCACCCGGAGGCTATCACCGGGGAGGAACATTTAATGCATAAAAAGAGAAGTTGACAGAGATCCCTGTAGAACAAGCAGCCTGTACCATCTTTAAAAATTCTCCTGCATGTCAGCATTCACAACGGTCATTTCTGGCCTGTTTACTCGGAAAAAAGAAAACATAGGCAAGCAGGATAAGGCTAAGCCCTTTATAGAACAGGCGGAGAAGGAAGGAGAACAGGTATCAACGACAAAAAAGAAATATGACAACAAAATAAGTAGCAAGAAAGTTTTTTTTTAATTGAAAAAATTGTATTTGCCGGCAGGTCGGCCCCATTCGGCCCCCGTCTAGTTGCCCGTTTTTCCTGCTGTAAAGACTCAAACCTTAATCAGTCGTTGGTCTCGTCTTAGATTCAGGAGCCGTATGTCTATCCCATGCATTAAATTCCCTTAAAAGCCTAAATGAAATTCCTTATCTATCTATGTTATTCTAGTTTTCTCGGTTTTTTCATCGTTATATTATTTATTATAATATATTTTGTCCAAGCAACTTTTTATTGGCAAGTCATGGCCAAGAAGTGGCGTTTAAGCAGAAATAGATGTAATTTTTAGTTTATGAATGTTTTCACCAACTGTTTCACAGAAACACCATGTTTACCGTCAGTAAAAGAAATAAATAATCATAAAAAAACCTTAGAGGTAAATAAATCAATTGCTGTAATTTTAATAGTTACCACAAGGGGGAGCAACTGTAAAACAATACGCAAGTTTGAGCTTTTTTTTTTTTGTTAATGTAATGTTGGGTTCCATGTAAAGGCAAATACTACAAATTCAAATTTATCCATGTAGAGTATCTTGAAACTGACCTTATAAAAATAAAGACAGTCGTTATATTTATCATATAACAGTCTTCTAGAGTACATTATCTACTAATTAAACATAGACAAGCCACACTTCAATCTGCGCAGGCATTCATAATAAAGTGGTCAAACGAGAGACATGTTTTATTTAGGGGGTCTAGTTGGATGCGTGGTCCGGGGACATGGCTTTAGCAAGACTTTTGATAAAGCCTTTTGTTATTGCGCACAACCTTGTAGAAAAGGCAGAATTTTCCTGAAGATCAGCCCCATCCAGCCCATCTAGTCTCCCCTTTTTTTCCTGCTGTAAAGACCGAAACCTTAATCAGTCGTTGGTCTCGTCTTAGATTCAGGAGCCGTATGCCTGTCCCATGCGTGTTTAAATATAAATAAATCATTTTTACTGTATTAAACTCTACCACTTCTGTTGGGAGACTGTTCCACTTATCTACCACTTGTATCAAACTTCTTTACATTACATCTAAACCTCTGACCCTCCTGTTTTACATTGTGGCACCTGGTCTCCTCGTTTCTCCTTCTCCAAATTAAACGTCCCTCCTGTACTTTATTAAATGCCTTTATGTATTTAAATGTTTCTATCACATCTTCCCTCTCTCTTCTTTCCTCCAAGCTATACATAATGCTAAGTCCTTTTTTAGACTGGAAGTAGGAGCGGAATGTTCCATTTGGCAAGTTAACAAGTCCAAGTTTGTGCGAAATTATCTAAGAAACACAAGAAAGATCAGCAGCAATTATATCTTTGCCATAAAAACCAATCCTATGAAGGCATTTAATAAAGTACAGGAGGGACGTTTATTTCAAAGGAGGAGAAATGTTAGAACAAGAGGCCATAATGTAAAACTAGAGGGTCAGAGCCTTAGATGGAATGACATCATATACCAGGAACCTACCTCTAAAGGATGGATGACTTCATAGTGCTATAGAGGCTGTGTTGACTTGGCATTGTCCTCCATTGTCATCTAAAAACAAAACCCAAATACTCCAAGTAAACTCCTATCAGACAAAATGCTCCAAAACCTAATTAAATCTGACATATTCCTTCACTGAGTATGACAACATATGCATACAAACTTATTGCTGCATAAACACTATAAAAAACTATACCATCAACTAGGAAAAAGTCTAAATACATAGGAAAGTTCTACATAATTGTTTTACTCTGCATTATTTATAAGATATGAATATTCAAATAATTGACCTTTTCGCAAATTGTTCCTTCATGATCGGGCTTTGCCCTGAAGAAATACTGTTAATTTACAGAATTTGTAAATTTTTTTTTTCGATTTTTTTTTTTTTTTTTTTTTAAGTAAAATGAATATTGGTAATAGTAGTAATGGTATTTTTTTTTCCACTTTCTCCCCCCCCCCCCCTGGTCCCTTAACTGTAAGCGCAGACACTTTAGGAAGCTCTTCCTGCTATCATTTCACAGGGAGGAAGGTGACAGCTTCACCAGGGACTAATGCAGTGCGACATAATGGATTATGGCCTGGAGCAAAGCAGCTGCCTCCAGCCACTGTTGATTGTAGCTGTCATCAGGTGGAGGTTGGCGCATTAAAATACATTCCAGCGGAATACTGTGCAAGCATGTATCTCTGTAATTACGGATTATTTATTCGTTTACTTCTACAACAACGTCGGAGACGTGCTGTTTAATAGCCCAAACTCTCGGACTCTGACAATATTATATTAAATTCAATAAAAGCCGTCTGTTCCACGCGCAGCGGAAGCAATTCTTAATTTTTATGGATAAGAGTTTTACTGCCTGTCAGAATAAATCTATAGAAGGGGGGAAATTTGCTGCCTTTAAAAAAATAAAAAACCGTTGTTTCCTATGCTCTTCCGAAGCTGCGAAATTCAAAAACATTATACGGCTTTTTATTTTTTTTTGTATTAGAATATATTTATATAAGAATATATTCGCGCTGACATTTTAATTATAGAATGGAAGCAAAGATCTTAGAGGGAGAAGAAAGTAGCCGCCTGCCCTCCAAATACAGAGTTTAACTCTTGTTGTAACCATTTTTTTTGTTTTTAACCATTTAGTGCCAAAGGGATGTGAAATACATCAGTAATATTATTATTATTTTTATTTTTTTTGTTTCTATCACGACGAGTGATACATAATGCAGTTAGACATACTTAATAATAATTAAATCATTCCAATAGTTAAATTCTATTTTTTATTTTAGGTTTTAAAATAGATTAAATACAAATTATAAATATACTAATTTATCATAAATTATTTTACATTACATTTTTGACATAAGAGTGAGTCTGCATGAATCCTAACTTCCCAACATTAATGATGATACCAGTACGTTGGCACTGAAATGGTCAATAGATCATTAAAGATTTATATACATTCAGTGGAGGCGGGGTATGTCCACTTTAAGAAACCTCAAATACTGGAAAACATTATACGGCTCAAAATCTTATCATAGACGCTCATGGGAATATATTTAATTTTCAGATTTCCTGCTAATTGTCTGCCCATTATCACACGCGCAAAGAAATAAAATAACTATTATTCTACTTCAATTAAAATTCATTTAGTAACTCGACTCGTTTTGCAATTAAAATATCGGATCATTAAAATTTAATTGTGACACCTTGGAATTCAAATATCCGTTACTCTATGCCAAGTAAATGAAATCTGCTTAGAATTTGGAAAAACCCACGAACAAAATATCAAGATATAGCCTTAATAGTTTTTAAATCTACTCAAATCAATTGACCCCCTCTCTGCCTTGTACTTTTTTATAAAATGAAGTCCAGCTATTAGTAATATTATAATATTTTGGGATTTAAGATGCAGAATATATATATATATATATATATATATATATACAAATATATATATATATATAAAATAATCAAATTTATAATTAAATTAATCATTAAAAAAAAAATTGAATGGGGAAAGCCCACATTACCAACTATTCTAAATCCTAATCCTTACACATTTTTATTGTTACATCATCCTGCTTTTCTTAAGATTGCTGCCCCATGGTCGGATGGTCATGACAATAATTTCTAGCGCTAGAGGCTCAGGCGTGGTAATAGGGATCTGGGTTTTTTTCCAGCATGCCAACCAACTGATCTCATAATAGATCGATTGGCAACATGCTGTCCCTTTTAAATTTTGCTAAGCGTTGTGGATTACCAGGGAAGCAAGCAACCATTTTGGTTGCCTGTTCCATGGACCCAATCCCTGCCTAAACACAGGGATCAGATTTTCTTTTTCACTTTTATTTATTCTTAGAGAACAGGCTGATCAGAAACTTTTAAACACTCTTAAACTCTCAAACAGGTACGATTTCCACTAGGTGAGGAAATGGAAAACAGCCCCACTACACTACATAAAATTATTTTAGATATCACTTACTTTGATTGCTAAAGATCAAGCTTACTGTGCTGCTACATAGGCAATAGGTAGCTGGCCCTCTGAGTACACTTTTTATCTCCTAAGCAGCTGCCAGTCTACGGGTAAAACCACTAATAGTTGTGAAAATCATTCTGAAACGCATCAGTTAACCCTTTATATACTACCCTATTTTTTATAGAAATGACATGCTACAAAACTTTCTTGCCAACATTTGTAGAAATCAATCCCCTCCATGCCCATGGAATTATGTTTCTACTCACTTGTATTAATTATTTTTGTGAAACGGGTATCTAATGATTTAAAATCTTTCCTGTATCCCCTTTTTTGTTAGTCTGCTGTTTCCACCAGTTACCTTCTTTGACTTCGTTTAATACATCACATAATGTTCTCATTGCATATAAAATCACAAGTAAACACTATATTGTTTCATTTCACCCCAGGGGCTTATCACATTAGGTTTACTTTACATTTTTACTTTTTGTACTGCCTTTAGAAAAAAGGAATCTGCAACACTGCATTATATAAACCTACCAACCCTTCATTTTAACATTTTAAGGATGAAAAAAGGATAATTTTGAAAATGTCATATTTTAAGGAAATGAATCAAAAACTACATTATTCTGCTTTAACATTTTACAGTTTTTAAATGTTGTTCTCTTATTAGTTCTTAAATATTCACCACACTGCTGGCCCCAGTGTGGCACCTACTTTGTCTAGTTACCATTTGTCCGTGATTAAACATTAGGTACACCAGGCACATGCCAGGGGCCCTGAGCTCTGGAGCTTTAATAGGCAATTGGTCCCACAGAGTAGCTGTAGACTTTTTTATTCTCTCTCTAGAGCAAAGCTACATTTGTAAATGCATTGCTATCGACCCCATTGGACCCCCACTATTTCTATTGACCCCACTAAACTGCTTAAATGGACACTCCAGCCATCATTGGCATCTTAATGCATATGATAGGCGCGTGGTAAAATTAAAGTCCCATACGGTAGGTTTTGCAAATGTATGGGGAATTCTGCAGAATCGCTCCAATGAATTTGCCCCTTTTCCCACCCCCCAGCTAAATGCCCTGCCCGTGATACACTCACCAGTCAGCTCCAGCACTGTTTCTGGTGGCCCTAGTTTGTGAAGTCTTGACATTAATTTCAATTAGATTACTTTCTTGCCCCTGATTGGTTGCTTAAGCTGTCAATCGTGGCAAGAAAGTGTTTCCATTGATTTCAATATCAGTACTTTCCTGCCTCTGATTGACATTTTCAAGCAGCTAATCAGTTGCAAAAAATGTTGCATCATTAATTTTGGACAAGTCACACCGCCACCACCGCCACCAGTCCTATGGATGGGATGGGTCACTGAATTGAGACCGTACACCTTAGACTTCAGAAGACCTTGTGAGTTGTCATGGGCCCATACGGTTTAAAACTGCGCCTTACTTCCAACCCTAAGTAATTCACAAACCCAATCCTTGACCCATATGAACACTAAGTGGAGTGGCTCTGTTGGGAATGTGGCCTAAAGTCTCTTCTTCTTCGCAGACAAGTTTACAGAAATTGTTGCTGGGATTCTACAGGTGCCTACAGAAACCCTACAATGATATGGGACATTCAAAGACTAAATAATCCAACGGGATATGTGGTTTAAATGAGTAATGGTAGAATCCTTCCATTACTGGAAGGTTTAATATGTACAACCAAGAGGTATTTGTCTAGCGTATAATTTAATTAACTCTATAAAGACCATTGTAATTATCAGAGTCAGCACAGAACATTGATTTGCAAGTTTTGGAAAATTCAATAAATGTTTACGATATCAGAGGTTGCGAACTGGGAAACATGTTAGTGGGTACCTCAAAATAATTAAATTTTACTACTTCTACTTACTTTAAGTACATTGCTCCCATGTTACAATGAGCTGGACCAACAGGTGAAACCCCCAGGCGTTAATGTTCGCACTATATACAAAAACATTATTTTTATTTGCTATTTTATTTTAAGATATGAGAAAAAATATTTTTTAAAATGCAGCAGAATACTCTGGCAAGAAAAGGGTTAAAATAAAACCACACTTATTTATAATGAAGAAAAAAAAAAGTTACCTTGCCCCCTGACCCAGAGAGGGTAAAATTAATAAATAGACATTAAACTATATAATAAAGAGTCAAAAAAGTAAAATTTTCTTTTTAGTGAATTTTTTTGTGCATTTTTTGGGTGCAAAATTATTATCTTCAATCTGTTTCTATAAAAAAACTGTGTTTTTCCCACAGTAATTAAGAAGCAAAAAAAAAATAAAAATTACAAAAAAACACGTTTCCTCTTGCTTTTTCATATTATTATTTATATTTATATATATTTTTTTCCGCATGTCACTGTAATAACGTTGGTTGTGGCTCCAGGGAGATCTCTGTAAAGTACAGTGCCTTGGGCTAGAAAGGATAGAACCCTCAATAACTGATATGAAAGGTCTTTAATTAAGCACTTAACATTTCAAGGCAGTTATCTTGGCTAGCTCACAGACTGAGCTGGCGGTCCGTCATCACCAATAGGCCACCTACACGACTAACGTGAATTGAGATGAGTCTTTTGTACTTCAGGCAAGGAGCCCCGAGGCATAGGCTGATCCTTTGACCCTCCTAGATACACTTTCACTGCCACAAGGAACTGGATATCGGATGTGACAACTATGCAAACGGGAAAAAAGGTCCCCTCCTCTACTTAAAGATCAGGCAAAGCGGAGAAAGTTAGAAAGAGAATGGCACTTTCTTGGCTCCAAAAATATGGCACTTTCTTGGCTTAAAAAACCCCAGTACAAATGTGGCCAAACAGTATAAACAACAAACGGCGCGTTTGTTATCAGGGAAATCCTTTACATGGAATATAGAATTTACTTCTCCATTGAGACATGCATTATTTTCACAAGTAGGGACACTATGTTACAGAGACACTAATTTGAATTAAAGGTTGATATATCTGTTGTCAAATCCTTTATTTCTTTTAAGGGATCCCCACAGCAACATTTATAACAGCAGCTCCTTTAAAAAAACATTAACACAAATAGATTTTGTAAAGTTTCAAATGTTTAAATAGGGGAGGAGTGGAAATTGGACACTATCCTACAGACCAAAGATCTCGGCGCAGTAATCTATCTTCATCCAATGGAAGCAAATTGCAAAACATCTATATATCATCCTGTGCACCAGCGGCCCCTAGTGTTTAGAAGCTGTGTTGCATCCTCTATTGACCTGAATGGGCCCCATTGAAGTCATGGGGGAATTCAAGTCAATGAAGGATATTATGTGTATTCCGCACCTAAGCACGCTTATAATAGGTCACCTATTAAAGGCAAGTTGTTTTTGGGAAATCTATGTTTGTGAAAGCACCCCAAGCATGTAATTTGCCAAATATGTATTAATGCTGGGCAATTTCTCTGAGCTTCCCCGTTGGACCTTAAAAAAGATCTGTCATGTTTCCTAAATCCAGGACCACCTAAATCCAGGACCTCCCTTTACGGTCATCTTAATCATCTTAATCCTTCAACGTGCCCTTTTTTACCAGTTCCCCATGTTAAAGAAGTACGAGTTCGACCCCGGCACCAATGTCCAAGCTTAAAAGCAATGTGTGGATGTTCATGATAAGGGTTGGGTATACATCCAAGTGAACTGTGGTAGCTCCAGAAGTTTTGGACTTCCCATGGTAGGCTACTTGGAGGCTACCTCTCCCTCTTCTGGGAGAGCGAGGCTAACTGTGCATAGAGGTGGCGATAGATGTGCAGTGGGTGTGAAGTAGG
This sequence comes from Spea hammondii, assembly GCA_029215755.1. Taxonomy (NCBI): domain Eukaryota; kingdom Metazoa; phylum Chordata; class Amphibia; order Anura; family Pelobatidae; genus Spea; species Spea hammondii. The sequence goes on from JARDYJ010000003.1 coordinate 125,935,275, forward strand.
AAGGAAAGTGGACACGGAAAGTGGTTGACCAAACTGTCCCGGGGGTGTACCCAAGCGCGGTCTCAGGGTCTCTATAGAGGCTGTAAGACTTTACTGTCTATAACAACCTTATTTGGTGTACTGATATACAAATACGCAACAGCAAAGGCGTTTAGAGATGAAACGCTGTATTGTGAATAAACCCCACAATTGCAAACAAGAGAAGACCCACATTATGTGTATACCATGGGAGCAGTCATCTTAACATCCTCTTCTCAGGATCTGCATGGTTATTTCTTCCACATCAAGCTATTGCTTTCCCCTATAGATATGTTGCTGATTGTTGGTGATTGCAAGGTTTTGCAACTATGGGCGAGGAGAAGAGAGAAAACTTCAAGTGCAAACCTTTATATTACAAAGGATAATAATTTGAATTATTCTGCTGGTTTTATCTGATAGACAGAGGAGTCTTTTTTCCTAAGACACAGAAGGACACTATAAGTAGTAAAGGAATGTAGCGAGAAAAAATCTCTACAGCGTGCAGATGTGAAATAAAAGATTTTAAGGGATTTAGAATAAAACATTATGTATTTATTACTTACATACTAAATGCTTTGTTTAAAAAAAAAAATTCAGGTTGGTGGGGGGTCCCTTTTAAATGAAATACTACGTTTTTTTATTTCTAGAAAAATCAGAATTTCATATCTTCTCAAAACCTATTTGAAAAAAAAAATACAAACATTCTCTGAAACTTTTCCGCTGTTCCGTTCTAAGGCTCTGCTGTTGTCAATTGAAAGAGTTAATGGAATGAAGTCTACAGACTAAATTGTAAAGCAATCAAAGAAATACCAAAGTGTTTATAGCAGCCAACCATATTCTGGTATTTGGGTCTGTGTCAAGCCATGGATGTGGAAAATTAAAGCCATACTGAAGGAGGAAATGAACCATATCTAATATTATCCCCGGCAATAAATGCTTTCTGTAGGACTGTAAAGTCGCAGCGTATATTAGAAGAAAGAAAATCAAACTATATGTCAATTCCACATCGTGGGACATGAAGTGTCCACAAAAATTTATATTACTATTTACAAGTGTTTCATTCGGGTGTTTTATTGTGATTGGATGCGCCCTTTTCTGTATCTTTTGACTGGTATGAAAATGATTTGAACAATTTTTTTTGGCATTTATTTTATATCTATTACCTGTTCTATTACGTTTTATTATTTTATTGTGCTTGTCTAGAGGATTTTGCACAGTTTTCATTATAATGTTACATTAAGCCAATTTATTTGTGTATTATAGGCTGTATAATTGCACCTTTCTCCAGAACAATTTGCTTTTCATTATCTAACAAATCAACAGCGCTATATCCCTAAAAAAAATGTTCGGAACCGAGAGAGCAGATACAAAGTTTTCACGATCAAGGTCATGTCAGAGATAATTGTCTTATTTAAAAAAAAAAAAAAAAAGTAAATTGTTTCATTATTTTATGCTTATGTAAGCATTTGTCTTAGCTCGTTAAGACGCGAATACGGAAGGTTATTTTTGAGGGTTTTTGTCCACGTAGTAACGTCTCAATAAAATTTAAAGGGAACCTGATGTAAAAATTACCCAGTATCCCATATAATCTTTCGGAAAGTTATGTATGTTGTGCTAGCCTAACGGTTTGCGAATGGAAAAATCTTTATTAAAAAAAACAAAAACAAGAAAAAACAAATCTCCCGCTTCAGGACTGGTTCTGAAGCATGCTATAGGTTTTTAAAAAAAAAAGAAATTAATAATAATAGTATATCTGGTTTGTCGCTTATCTAGTGAAGTAGAGCACCGTTATTATTTGTATTTACCTTCTACTTGTTGACTACTGTTCTGTAAGAAAAGACCAATGGATGGGTTTGAGCCAGCCGGGCTCTGGCTCAAAGTCATCTCCTTTTTACAAGCCAACTTTAGCCAGCTGAGCTCCAACTTAAGCTGTTATTTGACATTATTTGATCGGGCTGGAAAAAATATTAAAGGGAGAAAAAAATGCACGAAAGTGGAAATTAAAGGTCAACGGTGTTGGGAGATTCCATCCAAGACATCCCCATACGCTACACTTCAATGAGGAAGAAGAGAGGTTATTTTTACAAGACTGTCGCAAGATAGACCTTCATAATACTGGAACTAGACCAAGTTTAAGGAGACATGAGACCTGTCATCCCCCTTCATATGTTTTCATCTCAGGGTGTATCAGGTCAGAGACTGGAGCAGATGGGCACCTTGGTTGTCCAAGATACCATTGTATATAAAAAATTTAATTTAGGAAATACCCTAAGATAATACCCACCGGCGAGTCCTCTGTAATGACATCACCATTCAATCAAATGGACTGCATAACAAATCCTAAATAATGCAAGGAATGGATTCCTCAAGGACTCCCAGTGACTCACGTGCATGTGATGAGGCCATACAGAAAATTACAAATACATAAAATGCTTAACGTCCAAGATAAAATTGCTAGAAATAAATCTATGATAATATTATTAGGCCGTTATTAGCCTAAGTTAATTAAACATAGAAACATAGAAAGTGATGGCAGATAAGAACCAGTAGGCCTATCCAGTCTGCCCAAATGACATCAGCCCAGTGGGCACTGACAGGCAGAAAGAGTTGGCTCAGCCACTTTAAGGCCTATAGCCGCCTAATGACGCCGCCAACAATTTTTGTGCTTGCGCAGCATGTATATGAAGCCAGTGTCCGCACACTACAGACACCGATTTGCCACTGGAGCATTCACTCAGTATGGCCACGATGGCCTGGGCTAATTTCATAAAAGCCAATCATGATGGTATTTTAGCTACAAATATAGGGTTCTTGCAGTGAATTATGACTTAAAACTGTGTTTTGGTAGTATGGAAGGCATCCACTCATCATTCATGGGCAGGAGTCAAATATTTTGTTTAGAGCTTATAGGACCTACTTTCATACCACGCTCAGTACTTCTTATATGTCATGGAAATGGAAAACTGCCCCAGGGTAGATCAATCCTTTTTTTTCTTTTTACTTCAAAACATAGTAATGTGTACAAATCACCCTTTCCCTTTAGAAAAATAGTAAAGGGAATAAATATAAATGTAGCTAGATTTTTTTTTAACTAAAAATAGTTGACGGAAACATTTAACATTACCTTTGACACCTTAATGCGAGAGGCAGACCAGAAGAGAAGGCTTTGCTAAATGAATTGTAATTCACAGTTGTATTTGCTGTCTATCAAGAACTGATTTTTTTTTTTATTTTTTTTTTACAGAGAAATATAAAAAATCTTATTCGGTTTTAAGGGGGTGATGAGTAGAATCGTCTAAGACGGGTCTCTAAACAAGGAGTTGCATCTGCAGAGAATTTTTTTTTTCCAAAGCAATTTTAAGTTTCGAGTAGAACCGGCACGTTATCTGCCTCCTCTCTAGTGAGAAAGATGGAAGCTGACATTCCAGTGCAGGGCTTTGTCAGGCGTCTATATCTGCATGAAGAGAGTAGAGTTAAAAATTTAATCTGCAAAGCCATTTAGAGAGTGTATAGGCCTTGACAGGCCTCCCAAATGGATTAAAAGAACAAGACCAGCCGAGATACGGGGGGGGGGGGGGAAGCTTCAGCAGCAAATAGAATGAAACTAAGCTTTCTTGACAGAATCAGTTTGCCAAATGACTTTAAAATTGCACTTCGTCTTGTAGGATTTCTTAAATAGGCTTCTTTCTAAATGTCTAAGAGCAAATAAAAAGTTCTGCAACTTTTTTTTGTGCCTTTAAACTAACAAAATAAATTCTCCAGCGATGCAAGATATGGGACTACCTTTTAAATTATACATGGAGATGGAAGGAGTGACTGTGATGCCATATGGGGTGATGATGGTAGGGGATGGACATTTTAGTGTTAATGATTGAGGGGGGGTATGATGATCATCAGAGGCAGCTCTACATTTACACATACATACACACACAGCCACGCTAACACCATACACTTACTCATACATACACACACCCACTCTAACACCGTACACTTAAACATTCATGCATTAATACACACACACAGCCACTTACATTTACTTACATACACCACTCCAACACTTACACATACATACATACATACACACCTACTCTAACACCTTACACATAAATATATATACACAAGTTGATGGGCATTGGGGAAACCTTCCTTGGTTTATTATTTAATGAAATAACAAACTGAACAAAGTAGTTCAAACTTCAAAATATAGAATAAAATCCTAAATTGTGTTAAAATGTTTCTATTGTAAGCAATTATAATTATACCGATCAGCCATAACTTTATGACCACCGGCCTCATATTGTGTAGGTCCCCCCTTTGCCACCAGAGTTTTTGAGATGCTCTGACCCAGTCGTCTCGCCATCACAATACGGCCCTTGTCAAAGTCGCTCAGTTCCTTAGGCTGCCCATTTTTCCTGCTTTTTTTCTAACACATCAACTTTGAGGATGAAATCTTCACTTGCCGCCTGATATATCCCACCCACTGACAAGAACAGCCCCGTAGGAAAAGAATTGGACGAAGGGGCCCCATGAATGAAGTGCCGGACGAGGTACCCAGTTGAATGCCTAGTGTTAAGGGTTAAGGCATGACTAGGCAAAATTTTAGCATCTAAGGTGTTAAGCCTTTGAGGCACGTGCAAGACCAGAAGGGAGGGGGTAATTGCCCTCCCTGAGGGGATATATAAAGGGGGGTTTATGCTATAGGGTCAGCATTTTAAAAAATATTTTACCTTTTTCTGTTGCAGGTCTTTGATGGCGTCCAGCATGGAGTCCTTGTTCCAGGAGCTGCAGGATGCTGCCGGGGGCGACGTAGAGTGGCTCCGGGAGCGTCTGTCTGGCGTCCTGTCTGCTGCTCCTACTCCTGGCCCGTCTTCTGACCCGGGGACGGCGCGTTCGGGCCGCTCCAGGGTCTCCCGTCCGCCCAACAGGCTGAGCCTGGAGGTGTCCGGCCGGAGGGTGACCGCCGCATCTCCGGCCCGTTCCGCGCCCCATTCGAGGCCTGCGAAAGGCCGCAGTTCCCGCCCGGCGAGGTCCGGTAGGGCGGGCAGGCCTCGCCCTGACGTGCGGCCCCAACGTGTTTCCCCGCCGCAGTCTCGATCCAGCTCCGGGGAGGAGCTGGGCGGCGTTGTGGGAGAGTCCGGTGCCGGTGCGCCAGGAGCTGCCGGTGCGGACGGGCCTTCATCTAGTCCCGGCGGTGCAGGCCGCGACCGGGACGTCGATTTTGAGCGCTCCGGTGCTCGCGCCCAGGTGCCTTTACCGCAGAGGGCTGGTTCTCGGAGGAGGGATCCGGCTCCAACGCAGGCTGTGTCGCGGCCTAGCCTCCGGTCCGGCCGCAGGGAGGGTGCTGGTTTTCCTGCTGTTCGGCGCTCTGCTGCTCCATGCCCTGAGCTGGATGATGACCTACTGGATACTCCTGCTATGTTTCGGCCCAGTGATTCTGCTGCACATGCTTCTGAGGCTATGCCCTCTACATCCACTGCTGGGGGCACTGCATCTCAGTGTTCCTTTAATTTCTCCAATTGCTTTGCACTCTACGCCTGTTGGTGGGTTGGCTGGAAGTAGTGGGAGTTCTTCTGTTTTGCTGAGTAGCACACCTGTGGGTTCTGGGGATGGCTCTGCGATTGCACTTCAATTGCTTTCGGTCTTTCGGGACCTGGTGGCTACGTGTGGGTTAGGTGGTCCGGGTGCATCGCCGGCACGGGTGTGGGGGTCGGGTGGTACACCTGGGGCTGGTGGTCTCAGTGCAGCTGGGGGTAGTGGTGGATCACCTGTTCCTGCTGGGGTGCCATCTGGGGCAGTGGGGCAGGTGAAGCCAAGTCCTTTTGTGGTGGCTGCTAGCTCTGGTGGTGTTTCTGCTGAACCGGCTGCTGGGGGTTCACGGGCGGAGGTTGATCCTGTTCGGTTGGCGGATGCTGCCCAGGGGGGGAATTTATGTGTGTTTTGAGGCCCCATTGGGTACTCATTTGAAACAGGAAGTGAGGGAAAAGATTTAATTTTCTTTGTTTATTTTTGCAGGTGCCGTCTGGATCCTGGGGCACTCCTATGTATTTTGGGCGGCGAGGCGTGCTGCTGTGCGGCCGAACGGGAGGCAGCTGGGTCTTGATCCCGCGCTGTTGAGAATCCGCTGGCTCGGTTTTCGTGGTCTGCGTTGGGATCGTGTCTCCCGGGAGGTGTCTTGCCACGTTCAGGTTCATGGTGTGCCTCGGATCCTGCTCCTGCATGTCGGTGGGAATGATTTGTGTTCCGTTCCTATCAGGGTTTTGATTGCTGATATTAAGGCGGACTTGCTTCAGCTTTGGGCTCCTTATCCGGAGACTGTGTTGGTCTGGTCGGAAATTGTGCGCCAATTGCGTTGGCGTGGGGCCAACTCGTTGGCCGTATTGAGCGGGCTCGGAAGCAGGTTAATAGGTCTGTATCCCGTTTTGTAGTTTTTCGGGGCGGGGTGGTGGTTAAGCATAGGGACCTGGAGGGTGATGTGGGTGGGTTGTTTCGCGATGATGGGGTTCATTTGACGGATATCGGTTTGGATATCTGGTTGCTTGACGTTCGGTCAGGCTTGGAACGGGCCGCGGCTGTGTTGGGGAGCCGGTGAAGCGCAAGGGGGTCGCGTTTACCAGCTTTGGCCGGGGGCTCAGGTTTTTAAGCTGGTACGGTGCAGGAGTTAACCATCTAGGTATGGTTACTTGTGATGCACAGAGGTGTAAGTGCAGGAAACTCCGGGGGCATTCGCCCCTGTGAATCGTATGGTCATGTGACTGCCGCGCTGGGGGACGCCGGCCGTTCCAGCAGGGATACAGGTGGATACGCCCATACCAGCAGGTTACTTCATGGTTATGATTGGTTATAGAAACATAGAAACATAGAAAGTGACGGCAGATAAGAACCAGTAGGCCCATCCAGTCTGCCCAACCTCTGAGTACTTTCCTTTAGTACCTGCCCTTATCCTATATCTAGCTTGGCCTTATGCCTATCCCATGCTTGCTTAAATGACTTTACTGTATTAACATCTACCACTTCTGCTGGGAGGCTATTCCATGCGTCCACTACCCTTTCCGTAAAGTAATATTTTCTGATGTTACCATTAAACCTTTGCCCCTCTAGTTTATGCTTGTGTCCTCTTGTTGTGGTAGTATTTCTTCTTTTAAATAAACTCTCTTCCTTTACCTTGTTGATTCCCTTTAAGTATTTAAATGTTTCTATCATATCCCCCCTGTCCCGTCTTTTTTCCAGGCTATATAGGTTAAGATCCTTTAACCTGTCCTGGTAGGGTTTATCTTGTAATCCATAAACCATTTTAGTAGCCCTTCTCTGCACTTTCTCCAACATTTCTATATCCTTCTGGAGATCCGGTCTCCAGTTCTGTACACAATACTCCAAGTGAGGTCTCACCAGTGATCTGTACAACGGCACGAGCTCTTCCCTCTTTCTACTGCTAATACCTCTCGCTATACAACCCAGCATTCTGCTCGCATTACCTGCTGCTCTACTGCATTGTCTGCCTACCTTTAAATCCTCAGAAATAATTACCCCTAAATCCCTTTCCTCACGCGTTGAGGTTAGGACAGTACCAAATATTGTATACTCTGCCCTTGGGTTTTTATGCCCCAGGTGCATTACTTTGCATTTATCTACATTAAATGCCAATTGCCACAGCTTTGACCATTTTGCCAGTTTTCCTAGATCGTTTGCCATTTTTCTTCTTCCTCCAGGAACATCAACCCTGTTGAAAATTTTTGTGTCGGCAGCAAATAAACATACCTTTCCATCAAGACCATCTGCAATATCACTAATAAAAATATTAAAGAGAATGGGTCCAAGTACAGATCCCTGAGGTATCACACTGGTAACAAGACCTTGTTCTGAATATACGCCATTCACTCAATCACTCAGCCGCTCCTTAATCCATTCAACAACATTGGGATCTAAACCCAGAGATTGCAGTTTATTTATAAGTCTTCTATGTGGCGCAGTGTCAAAGGCCTTACTGAAATCCAGATACGCAATGTCTACTGCACCACCCTGATCAATTACTTTAGTCACCCAATCAAAACAATCAATAAGATTTGTTTGGCAAGATCTTCCTGAGGGAAACCCATGTTGTTTTTGATCTTGAAACCCATGTGACTTCAGATGTTTAACAATCCTTTCCTTTAGCATTGTTTCCATTAATTTCCCCACTACAGATGTAAGACTAACTGGCCTGTAGTTGCCCGACTCCTCCCTAGTGCCTTTTTTGTGAATGGGCACAACATTCGCTACTTTCCAATCCCCAGGGACAACTCCCGTTACCAATGATTCGTTAAATATATCAGTTAACGGTTTTGCTAGTACACCCCGAAGCTCTTTTAATAACTTGGGGTGTATGCCATCAGGCCCCATCGACTTATTTGTCTTTACCTTAGACAACTGAAGTAGAACCTCCGCCTCGATAAACTCACATATTTCAAATGATTCAGTCTTTTTTCCCAGCTGAGGTCCCATTCCATCATTTTCATCTGTAAAAACTGAACAGAAATATTCATTGAGGCAGTCAGCTAAACCTTTATCATTGTTGTTGTTATTTTGACGGTAAAATGTTTATATACTGGGCCAAAATATGTTTGGCTAATAAATGGTTATAAAGTTATCAATGATGTAAACATTTAATAAAGGTTGAGTGTTGCGGTGCTGTGTTATATGCGGTCCGCACCGCGGACAAATTAAAATCCATAGTTGACAATTAATAAAGTTTTTGAAATAAAGAATTGTTTCTTGTTTTATTTAGAAGGGGGGGGGGGGCGAAACTGGACGCTACTTCATTCAAGTGCCAGGATAACAAGATTATCAGTGTTATTCACTTCACCAGTCAGTGCTCAGAATGTTATGGCTGATCAGAGTACATACAAACTGGTACTTACTAGGGTTATAGTGTTGGCATAAAAATGGCTTATATTCAATACTTACCTTTACTGCCAATCATGCATTTACCATTTAATGACTGAAGTCCTTAAATGCGGTGCTGCACAAGCAAAGGAGTATTGTGTGCATCCAGTTGGTGGCATGTAATGTATGTCATTTAACGGGTACTGGCCTTAAGGTGCAAGGGTTGCTTTTCTTCTCCAGTCTGGCTCTGCCAGTCACATACACACTGAAAATAGATTGCCTCCAATAACTTTACTTTTACTGAAAGCTAAGTCTTCGTGTTTGAAGATGACATAAAACTAAGTAAGTAATTCAGTCTGAACTGGGTGTTATTTTTCTCCCATTGGATTTTGCCAAATTGGGGGACTGGGAGGCCAAGTGGCAGATGAGATTTAATATCTAATAATCTAAAAAGCAAAGTTATGCATTTGGGAGTAACACAATAAATCCAATGATACTTAAAATTGGTTAGCATTAGGGAAATCATAAAACAGGAAGGACCTGGTCATAATTGTAGACAATAAACTTAAGTCAATGGTACTTGAATATACGGTGCAAGTGTGGGCACCTGTTCTTAAAAAGGACATTATGGAACTGTGTGTTTACACTAGAGAAAAAAGCATCTTAGCAAGGATATGACTTTATTATACAAATACATACAAAGACAACTCAAATCATTCTCTGATAACCTGTTCATTAATAGGACCGTACAAAGAACAAGAGGTCAACCATTCAGATGATGAATTAAATTTTCGCCTAAAGCAGAGGAAGGGGTTCTTTAAAGATGTGTTGTGCTAGCAAATTCAATTGATGCCTTTATATTTTCATAATAATATACAGCGATATAAAGGTGAGTGAGGACATGATTAGCAATACCTTATGGATCTAGTGAGAAATCCATTTTGGAGTAAAAAAGGAATGTTCACTCTTTTTGAGGCATCATTCGGAATCACTTCATTGTTGTCTTCTGGATCAGCAGAGGGGTTGAACTCTGCAGGGTTATGTCTTTTGACATGAGCATGTATTGATAAAAAAAACATCTTAAAAGTTTGTATGCTGTTTATTTATTTATTTTTCCTTGTTGATTAAACCATCAGAGCCAAAACTAATCTGTTAACTTTCCTCACAGGTCTGCCAAAAAAAAGGAAGCATATTAAAGTACATTATAAGTCTTGGCCTTTAGGTCCATGGAGAAGGCAGCATAATATGGTTGCTTGCTAATACAGTAACCATACAATGTAAAAAAGAAGCAAAATAGGCAGAATGTGTTGCGGACCTCAAGCCCACTACATCCGAGGTCAGAACTTACCTGGCACCTCCAGGTCCCACGCAAGAGCCCTTTTTTCAATGCCTCCTGGCCGGATAGTCTCCACACTGAATCCTGAAGCAGCAGACACATGCGATCCGACTTCCAAGACGGCCGACGCGTGCCTTCCACCATGTGTTCCGCCGCACAAAATGGCGGACGAATGTGTTCCACAAGCAAAAACTTGCGTTCCACCATCCAATATGGCGGACGCAAATACATAATTAAAGAAAATACAAACACCTAAGGAAGATACACTTTCTCTGACATCACAGGGCCCAGGAATCTCTTTCTCCAATAATATTCAGTATGCTGCTGCTCCACCCTTCGCTTTTCTGGTAATCGAGCAGTGACAGGGAGATCAGGAAGCATAAAAACCCACAACACCACCACCTTCAGTGGTAGGTTATTCTGAGAAGATTATGCAGAAGATATCCCAGCGTTCATATTCCTACTGCCTCCCTCAACCTCAGAACTGTTCCTGACTACGGCTTGCGTACTCCTTCTGTTTAGACGTTCCGGGCCTTCTGTACCTTTATCTGGTCCTTGCCATAGGGTTCCATATCCAAACGCCATGAGGTCCAAGTGTGACAGAATGCTGATATATAAAATAAAAAGAATAAATAAAACAAAAAATACGATTTGCTACCCCCCCCCCCGAGATATGCTGCCACTGTCCTCCCCCCCGAGATATGCTGCCACTGTCCTCCCCCCCGAGATATGCTGCCACTGTCCTCCTCCCCCCCAAGATATGCTGCCACTGTCCTCCCCCCCCCCCCCGAGATATGCTGCCACTGTCCTCCTCCTACCCCCCCGAGATATGCAACTTCCGGTGCCGGGACTCAGCGGATGTGCCGGCACCGGAAGTTGTATACGCGTATTGCGTAGATGTCCCCCGCCGGCCCCGCAAGACACCCAGGAGTCTGCTCTGGTAAGTCTTGGGGGCAGAGGTAAAACGCATTGTGCGGACGATCACCGTGGAAAGTGCTGGCAGGGGAGGCTGTCTGAGCGTATCAGAGAGTAGGATACGGGTCCCCTGCACTGCTGCGGGGATCTGTATCCTAACCCCGCTGCCTGCCCGGCGCCCGGGACTGCATGTTCCGGGCGTCGGGCGCTAGACCGAAAAAAGTGCGGCCTATATTCGAGCCAATACAGTATATATATATATATATATATATATATATATATATATATATATATATATATATACATATATATAAACACATAATGTAAGTGACATAATTTTTGCTACTTTTACTATTGGATTTGACATATATGGGAAAATACTAGGGATGAAATGATGTTTTTAGGGGGTATTTTTTTATTTTTACCACCATGTGATGGGATGCACAGGTTGCCTTAAAAAAGGCAAAATAAATATGAACAGTGCTAGCTGTTTGTAAGGTTGCCATCTTAACTAGCTATAGTGAAACTGCAAAAATTAGCCTGGCCTCCAAGAGGTAAAACATGTCCTGGACCTACATTTAACCCCTTAAGGACAAGACTGTTTCTTACTCTTACATTTTGGGACAGAGGCTCTTTTAACATTTTTCAGTGTTGCTGTTTAGCTGTGATTTTCTTCTTTCTCATTTCGTGCTCCCACACATATTATATAGTTTTTTTTCAGGACAAACAGGGCTTTCTTTAGATACCATTATTTTTATCATATCATCTAATTTACTAAAAAAAAATGATAAAATATGGTGATTTTTTTGTAAAAAAATTACTTTTTCTCACTTTTTAAACAAAAAACTTTTACTCATCTGCAAAAACTAATGAGTTTAGAAATACCCAATGTTTTTATGTTTTTTTGCTTTTTTCTGCAAGTTATGGGGCAATAAGTACTAGTAGCGTTTTGCTATTTCAAAACCATTTTTTTCCGAAGCTACTCATTCTGCCCAATGTGCTATTTCGGGTATTTTTGAATCCAGCCAATGAAATTTACCCAATCAAACCATATATTTTTCAAAACTAGACACCCCAAGGTATTTTAACCATTTCCATGCACTAATTCTACCACCAGCCTTTGTCAAACTTTATGGTAGTAAAACATTTTTTTATTTTTTTCACACACGTTGTACTCCAGGTTGTACTCCAGGTATACATTTATCGCTCCTGGTATATGTCCGTGTCAAACAACACCCCAATATGTGTTCAGTAACATCTCCTGAGCGCAGTGATACATGCATGGGTTTGTTGGATTATTTGGGAGGTAAAAGGCCACCTTTGTGAGGTGTGTATTTTTTGCCATTTAGACATCTGATCCTACTGCCCCCATGTCCCATATTTGGGACATCTTTGAAGCCGGCCAATTCAATTTACCCCATCAACTGATACATTTTTTAAACTAGACACCCTATGGGCATTTATAATGCCAATATTTTACCTCTTTCCATGCGGGAATTTTTGTGAAGATAAAGAATTGTAGGACTTGCTCATAAAAAACGTAATTTTTTTTTTTTGGTGACGTTTTTTTTTGTTTGTTATTGTGTTGCTACATCCCTTGATATCGAGGCATGTCAGCAACACAGTTTATGCTTTCCTCCCTGGATCCACGGTCAGCATCACTTGTGAGGCTTCCGTGGATGCTGCAAGCCCATACATGTACGGGCTTTGTCGTTAAGGGGTTAAAGGGTTAAAGGACATCAGAAAGTAAACATCCCATCTGGTGGACTGGAATGGTTCTTTAGTTTATAACTCTATAAATAGAAAAACCACAACAAGTTTATAGAACCACAAAAACCTTATCCTATTCCTTGTGTCTGCTTTCACCACGGTGCGCTGCCTAGACTGGGTAGGGTTGGCCATTATAGGTGAAGTGGGTGATAAAATATGGAATGAGGAATGATGGATGACTAGTTCCCTCGTGACTTATTCTCCTCTGTGGCTACCATCGTCATTGCTGAGCTGTGGAATATGATGTCATATCCTGGTGCTCTGTCTCTTAAAGGCGCAGTCCTCCATTGTGTAAATGGCTTGTTTTGGGAGATCAGCGTTCTTCCTGGTAACCAGCCCATTATGCACCGATGTCCCCAGACCATACCTGGGAACCTTATGGCTTTGGCTACCCAGAGCCCACCCTTGCGGGATGCGGGCAGGCGGTCTTGCTGATGTCACTGCTGCTGATGTCATGTGATAACATCGCTGACACAGTGTCTGTGACAAGGCTTGTTACACTCCTGTCGAGCATTTGGTGAAATGTCTGCCACAAACCTTGTATTTCGGAGAGTTTGCGTTGTGTCTTTGGCTTCTGTTCTGGCAGATATTGTCTGCCCATTTTATTACCTGCTTTAAATTCTTAAACCTCACTCGGTCTTTGCTCTTGTTGTACATCCAGGATATGCTTATGTTCTATGCAGGGTTCAATTTCCATTACTCTATTACCCTCTGCCACCTCTGCTGGAAGGCTGTCCACCTATTCACTTCTCCTAAGAAATACTTATATCACATGTAATCATCTGATCCACCTATTTTCCTCTATCCTTCAAATATTAGGCTATTCTAGCCTCTAATATACTGTACTGAGGGAGCATTCTACCGAAATTCATTAATAAAATAATTACGCCAACTCCCTGATTATAGCGCATCTGAAATATCACGCCAACTCCCTGATTATACCGCGTCTGAAATATTATATATATATATTTTTTTTGTAATGGAAACTTTTTTTTTATTATTAAAAAAGCAGGAAGCGCATAATTCTATTTAATTGTATTTAAAAATAAAACTGTCTGCCTTTGGTGGGCGACGTTTGTGAAGGTTCCCATTCCGTCAATAGGATCAATAGCGCGTTGAGAAGCCCGTGCAGCCTTCTTTTCCAAAATCCACCATTTTCTGCTTAATTAGCAGCTGCTCGGAGATGGGAAACAGGTGCAGATCTAGACCCGAGCCAAATAAAAAACCGCCTGCAATTAAAAAGGAGGAATAAAAACCAGTCCTGCGCTGGAAAGCATATCAAATCTCAATCCACTGGGGCCTCCATACGAGCCTCAAAAGCCAAGTCACCTGACATCTTAGGGATGCTAATTTAAATTATTCAGACTTTTAAACAACGTGGCTGTATAATCACTTGGCAGGCAGAGATGTGACTACCCATGTCTCGTAACTTTTGGACGGCAAAGAGGCAGTCTGTCACTGAACGGAAACTCCAGAGATAACACAAGGTTCGTACCCTCCATCCCGGACAAATTGGACAAATATAAAGAAAATCAAGACTTTCTGCTGTAAAGACTCAAACCTTAATCAGTCGTTGGTCTCGTCTTAGATTCAGGCCTATCCCATGTATATTTAATCCCCCCTCAATGTATTACCCTCTACCACTTCTGCTGGGCGACTGCTCCATTTATCTACCACACTCTCAGTGAGGAAAAACATCCTTACATTACATATAATACGCATAGAAGCGGATGTATCTATGTGGCTGTTTAATTCTTCATAGTCATCATCTAGACAACCCTTTTCAAATATGTTCTAAGTGAATAACACTGTTTATTTTTCATTAGGTATTTTCGATTCACTATTTAAACATGCTTAGGAATGGAAAAAAAATTGACAAATTCTTACAAATCTGTAAGGGATTTAGAAGAAAAAAAATTATTTTAATTTATAAACCTGTTTACAACATTTCTATACACATCACTGTGACTTGTAGAATCCTGTCAGCGCGAATGATGACCTCACAACATGAAAGTTTGAGATGTGGCGAGGAGGCAGGGCTTTACCAAGATTATTTATGTGGCTTTATGAGCTATTGATGAACACGAGCAAGACCTCTACAAAAAAAAAAAAACGATACTTTAATTTATAAAGCCATTTCCTGCTATTTCTATGGACATTATTGAGGCTTTTAGGGCCGTAGAACCCTGTGATACCCTCATACCCAGCAAACATTCTGAGGGGCATCTGGGCAGGAGAGAGGGCCAAAGTGGCTGGGTTCTCAAAATAGGGACTCCTAAACATTGGACTCCACAAAAGATTAAGTCCTATTTCTGGTTACCCTTGAATAGAAGATTATTGGAGTCGGTTCCACTTTCTCTTTCTTGCCTTTGCGGAACATTAAAAAACTATATTGTTATCGTGGGGGAAATAATCCTGGCAGAAGAATAGAGAAAACAGGGAATTCCAGAGAATAGGTGCATCACGGGTAAAACATAGTGATACGGAAGGAAAAGAGGGGTCTCCTCGAACGAGATTAAAGTCTTTAAGATTATATGTCATTATGGCCATGTAGGACACCCTCTTTAACTTGAATGGAGGAGGCCTCTGGGTTTAGTCCAGTAGGTGTTCCTAATGCAGGTTTTGAACCTTGTCCTAAACATTGGGCCACCCTTCTTAGGATGTCTTACAAGCTTGTGATGGTGCCCCCTACCAGCTCAGTATGGTAGGGCTGACCGGTGGCTCCTGGAAAACAGGGAGCCTATTGTCCTATCACTGATCTCCTCAATTGGCCCATTAATACTTTGGAGGACTGTTCCGAGTCAGCACCAAATCCGCGGGTACTAAGGGTCCTTAAAAGGTGGTGCCCTGGAAAATGATGTCATATAATGGTGGTCAGCACGGTGGACGGAAGTACAGAAGGGCAGCTGGGGGTACAATCCTGGGTTAGGCCTAAAAAGTTTCTGGAACTCCATGATAATCCATTCAGTGGGAAACATTATATTGTTATGTCATAGTAATAAATAAATAAAAAATATATATTATTTTTTGCATTTTATTTATATTTTGCAACAACTAAATAATAATAATAAAATACAACCTTAATATATTTGCAGTTAAATAGCACAGTGAGACAATATATACTATTTAATACATGATTTTATGACCATTAAATATTAGAACAATATCTATAAATCTTATTTCATAAGATCAAATAAAATAAATACATTTTCCACAAAATAATAAAAGTATTCTCTCCGATTTTATTGGCAACACATATTTCACGACCCTTTATTGTTATGATCTCAAGGCTGTGTTTCTTCACTTACGAGCAGATGTTTAAATTCCGTAAGGAGGTTTTTTTTGTTTTTTTTTTTAATATAAGACTATGGAAATGAACTTGGCATGGGTACTAGTCTCCCAGGTGAAACGGGTGTACACAAGGAGTCTTAGAAGTCTTACATCAAGGATAGTCTGTAAGAGCAACAGAGCCTAGTCACCAAAAGCCTATTGCTTTAGTGACTGACAGGTACAGGCGCCTTCTAAAGCATAAAAAGGAATGGTAAATTATCTCACTGACAGAATAAATCTTCTGTTTGTTTGCTGCGGACCAGATGTGCTACAAGCCAATGTGAAAATGTCTGCTAGTGTCAATCTTCGTTTAAATCACCATTCGGCAGGTGCTTATCCTATTTACACGCTTTCTTAACCCTTTGAGTTCCGGGGAGGGGGGGGGCGGGACACATTTTGTCATGGGCCGCCCCTCGGACGGCTGAGCCACTTTTCATAATTTTAATATAGTCAGATTTAGGGCACAACCTAATATACAGCTAGGCTGTTCATAGATACCTAGTTTAAAGGAAACAATGAATTATATATTTTTTCAAAAATCATCAAAAACGTATTCTGGATGAGGGTAATTAGAGTTATATTCCACAAAGGCTCACCAACCCATTTTCTTGAAAAATAAAATAAATGTATTAAATGCACATATATATATATATATATATATATATATATATATATATATATATGTGCATTCAATATATATATATATATATATTTAGATTTTTTTAAATTATTTATTTATGGAAGGGAGTGATAGTGTGAGAGGTGACTCCTATGACATCACAATCACTGATTCCTGCATGTTGTCAGGGATCAATCATTTTGTCCAAGCGGTTGATTGATTTATTTTTTACAAGAACTACCATGGTAGCAAGCAGCCATATTAGGCTGCCTGCTCCATGGACCCAATCAGTGTGGTATACTGGCCTGAGTAGATAAGGCCTGGGGCGGCAGGTAAGAGAAGACTGTCTGTTGGCTTAAAAGCAGATTTGCTGCCCCACTACACTACAGGAAAATATATTTAGCTATCTCTAAAATGATGACTTACTAGAGGGCGCTATGTGCTGCTAAGTATGAGATACACAGATAGCCACAGCTAGTATCTCCTACATAACTACTGCCCAATTTAACCCTTTTAGAACTAAAGGGAGAATTAGAAATGCAATTCCTATTACTCCTAAACACCCCAAAGCCCTCCCAGAAATAATAATAGAATTTTGTACATTTTTGCCTTGTTTATAATTTTTGAGAGATTCCTTAATTGTCACATGCCTATAAAACAGCCATTGATAGGCTTAAGTAAACCTTCACAAGAAATAATGAAATGTCAGATCTACTAAAGTGTATTTGCTTAGCATATTTTTTATCTTTTTTTAAGGTGCGACTTACATTAATAGCACAGAATACATAAACACTAAACAGATGGAGTTGTTAATATATTGTAACCTTACTAAGACATGATGCCTGAAAGGAAACATAGAATTCAATATAAATGTTCTATCCAAATAAGTAAATAAAATCATATTTATTATTATTGGGAATAGCTACAGCTTTCAGCTAACTTTTCACCAGTTAACCCTTTGAATTACCACAGGGCAGTTTAAATCCTTTTTGTTTTTTTAAGTAGAGGTTAATCCCTGCTGTCTAAAATGGAACAGAATGCCGGATAAAACAGTATAAAGTAAAAAAAAAAATCAATATCTGTCATGGGATAAACAGTTCTTGTTACTGGAAATCTCCATAAGCTGTATACGCTGTATGAAGAAATATATGTCATAGATAAAATTTTAACCATTCGGTCGATCCAGTCTGCTCGTTTTTCCTGCTGTAAAACATCATACCTTAATCAGTCGTTGGTGTAGTCTTAGGTTCAGTAGCCATATGACTATCCCATACATGTTTTAAATTACCTTGCTGTATTAGCCTCTACTACTTCTGCTGGGAGCCTATTCCAGTTATTAACCACGCTCTCAGCAAAGCAAACACCCTTACACTACATCTAAGCCTCTGATTTATTTAGTTTGACCCCTTTTGGTTATGATATGTATAGATGCATAGTTTTAAGTGCATGTGATCATATATTATGGTAATAATACAAAAAAACAATTTTTAAAGCTCTTTCCCCTTAGCAAAGTTAGCCAATATATGTAGTTGTTTATACATTGGGATTTCATTTGTAATCCATGTAAATAACACAACATATTACAGGATTGGCAAATAAAAAGGGGTTAAATAATGCAAAAGTATGCAAGCTGTTTTGCACCTTTGGTGCAAATGCTTCTGACATCTTCAACTCTCATTAGATTAAACCTTCGGTTCATTTTTGGCCCATTTGTTTTCGGGCAACGAATTTCATTCCCTGCCATTCAGTTTGGCCGAAAATTTGGGAGCTTTTTTAATTTTAGAAGGAAATCTGTTGCCCTGTGCCCACATTCACTATCATTCACTCTCTCAGGTGAACAGAGGGCGATATGGCAGCGCTTGCGGTGATGTCATCTCCCTGATCTTCCAATGGTTCATGCAGGGTTATGGGTTATGTCCGCGGAGATGCGGACAAAGAAAGTAGATAGCAGATTAAGGATTGAAGATAGAATAGAAAACAGAGAAGATAGAAGATGCGGAGGTGCACGGTAGAAAAGTTAGGGAAACATTCAGAGAGTGTGAGAGAGAGTGAATGAGAATGTGAGTGAATGTGGACCCACAAATTTCTGAATTCTGAGGATTTTGTGGCCTTCGAAGGCTTCGTATGAGTTTGTATGAGTATTTGTTTATTTGTCTATTTACTTATTTATGGCAGGGTTGTTGGCAAGCGGGAAGCAATTCTGCTGTCATCATGTCTTAACAGGGATCAGATCATTGTTACTGCATGCTGGCAAGCCGATCTAACAATACACATTTTTTTTTCTTTTTTAATTTATTTGGGAAAAGTCGTTGTTCGGTCACTGAGCCTTCAAAAAGTTAATGTACAAAAGCAAACGGCTACGCAATGAGAGTTTAAATGACTTTCTATATATTGACGGCTTAATCTATATATTCGTAAAGATGAGTATAATATGTATCAGATGTTCCATAGATTACAAATGTAAAAAAAACCAAAAACTAAAAAATCCTCCAACTAATACTTCGGGGAGAGTTTAAGCCACCTTAAATCAGTCAACTTGCAATATATGTGAAATGTTAATTAAGCAACCTTTTTTGTATCCTCACCTCTGCTTTGCTGGCTTTAGTAAAAGCCTCTGTGTCTGTGTAAGTCTCCGCAGGTACGCCGGATTCTGTTTGAAGTTAGTGATCTCTGCTTGGCAAATAACATTCACAGTAGATTCACCTGAAAGATCAATAAAAACTTGTTCAAAGCTAGATTGGCTTCATAGAGTCCAGGATTTTATTAATTTATAGAAACTTCCTAAGACTTTCACTACAAAAGGAAAAAAGGAAGAAAAAAAAAAAAAGAAGCAAACTTGAATCTGTTCACAATGTATGTTGTGGAACTGAAATATAAAGTCGCTTTCTTCGTTTCAAATATTGTGCTTAATGTTTCAAAGATTTTTATGTAAATAGAAATAAAGTATTTGATAGTAAACTTTAATTAGAGAAATCAGGGGCTCTTAACTATTCCTGCTAAAAAAGATTAAACTTTTTAAAAATAGATAGAAAGGGCTTCTTCTGCTACAGTATTTACCAAACTTGACCTTTGTAGGGACTGTTTTATTGTATGAATTGGCAATGACATATATGGACCAGATGTGGACATTTTGAGTACACATTAGTACTAGCGTAGTAATGCTCCAGCCACCCACCAACGTTTTCGGAAGAATATCTACAGGGGCTTTTGGATGTCCTTGTAGTCACTTATTTGGATGACATGCTCATATTATCACCTTCTCTTCCAGAAAAATGTGTCCATGTCCTGTTTTGGGTCCACCATGTTTTTAATGCTAAACTTGAGAAATGCACTTGAGAAGAGGATTTTTCAGAATGTTGTTTTGTTTTTTTTTTACTCCGGATTTCATTTAGAGGTGGATCTAAAATAATTTCCAAAATTTTTCTCACCTCTAAGAAGGCTTTCCAACAATTCATTGGACTCTCCAATTTTTATTGTTAATGTCATATGGAACTTTTTTTAGGGTTATTCAACCTCTTGCCACCTTGAAAAGATAAGATTGATCTCTCAACAGTTTAGCTCTTCCTGACCTCCAACCATCACCACTCAAAGTAGCAAAAGAATCATCAGTATGATAAAAGGGACTTGTAGTTGTATAGCGTGTCATCATCATCACGTTGGTGACTTCCAACTCTAACAAGACTTGCCCTTGAAATTGATGCAACAGGGAAAGTAACCTCCTTACTGACAAGAATTGGAGCACAAAAGTGAGGACGCAATTTAAGATTTAGCAAAGCCTGTAGAGTTATTTGATAATGATGATGAAGCAAATAACCCAGTCATGATAGGTCCCACCAATAATAATAATAAATAATAATAAAAAAAAATTAAAGCACAAATTAGCTTCTGTTCAGCTTTGCCAGTCTGTAGTTAATTCCCGGAGCCCGAACTTCTACTGGAAGCTGACTTGAAAGTCTGTCATGGCAATTTTGACAGCCAGGTCAGCTTAATCTGAGGTTCCCGTCCCTGTGGTTTGTCAATTATACCACTAACCTTTCAGCAAAAGAAATATTCAAGGCACAGAACTGTCATCGTACGCGATAACTAAGAACTACTGTCAAAAACCACAGAGCAAAATAAAGAATGTACAGACATTGTAGAATTCTATTTGTAAATAAAAAACACAAAAAATCCAACCAAGTTTAAAAGCATTCTAAAATCAACTCAACCTATAAAAAAAAAAAAATAATAATAATCTTTTTAAAAAAATATTTTTTTCTGTATGGGAATTTGATTTAAAACATGTTAGGTTCTATTGAATACATATAATATTGTACTTCCAGTAGAAATTGTATGTGTTTATTTTACATGAAACGTGAGATATTTGAGTCAGCGATTTTGTTCTAAAAACATTTCCTACTTCCTCATCTTCCAAAAAAAAAAAAAAAATCAAATTCAAAACATGGGTTGTCGAAACCGACATTTGATAAACAGTTTTACCAAAACTAGAGGTTTCTTGCTAAATTGGATGTCAAAATCACTAATCTATATTTTGCAGACTTGTAAATCTTTAAAAAGTGACACGCTTTAACATTCGGCTGTAAAAGTTACAACCGAAAACTTTAAAAACCTTATTCTTGACATTTTGTCACTCAACTTCTGCAAAACCGTACAGAATAAAAAAAAAAAAAAATACAAAGAAATAATGACTAGGAATCCCCATGACAACATGTTAGTTCATTAAAATTTTATCAGCATTCTTCCTAAGGAAAGCATGCCTTCTGTTCTGCGTTGGGAACCTATTTCAATGTATTACAGCGCAGTCACAGCACGCTGTTGCTTCAAAATTAGCTCCTATAGCGCGTGAAATCCACAGAATCTAGAATTTGTCCTACTAACCTCCTGGGTACCGTAATAACATACTACCTAATTTTCTGTTGATATAATTTTTACGTGCATTAATAAATGGTGCCTTTTTTTTTGTTATAAGGTTATTAAATTATTTATTATTAAATTATTCAATTAAATTATTTATCTGAAATTATGTGGCAAAAAATCAAATACATAAAATAAGATGTACTTTTTTTTAACGGAGGACTACGAGCTTTTTTCCCTGTTTTTTAGCTATGTATTTTTACTGTACCTAAATTATATTTTTCAAGGTCATGTTTTAATACCACTTTTTAAATGTATAGTCTAATATTTAGTATGAATAATTTATCAAAAATACATTTAAAAAGCCAAACTTTTATATGATTTTGCTATTATAATATTGGAAATACCTTATCCGCAAGCATTTGTATATCTTTGTGGCAAATATAGGGCAAATATTAGATGGCATACATTATGTAACATTTTGTTTTTGGCCTCCAATCTTTGCCAAAGTAAGCCATTGTTTTTTGTGTGTTTTGCTTTTTTTCAAAAACGCTTTTGTATTGGTTAACATTTTTTGATACATTACAAACACAGCCTATATAAAATACAGGGGCAACAGGGGTGGGCTGGGGGCAATTTTGGACCAACCCTGGGTGGCAGGAATGCAGAGGGGTCATGTATCGTGGTAAAAGTGTGTTAAAAACATGCAAGCATTTGTTGGAAAGCATAAATGTTTGTGTGTGTGTGAGTGTGCAAGTATAAATGTGTGCAAGTCAGTATAAATGTGAGAGTATGTGTCATTGCCAGTGCACGTGAGTTCCAAGGAGGGGGGGCGAGAGGCCGATGGGGCCGCTTGGCTTTACCTGCCCCCCAGCCAAAAGGTGCCTGTCCTCCCCTGTATGCCAGCCTTTTGCTCTTCTGGTGCACTCGCTTTTGTGAACTACAGCTGCCATCTCCTCCATCATCAGCACAGCTGAGGGTGATGGGAGTTTTAATTCACTGATTGTCAACAGCCCATTTCCAGAAAAAAATATGTTTAGGAAATGTATGGTATTTTTTTTTATTATTATTTGTGATTTTGTCCTTCAAAGGTCTGTTAGAGCGACTCTGTTGGTCGCCGGCAGGGGACTCCTCTGGCATCCACCAATGAAGGCCGCCATATTAGTTTATTCGGTATTCGGTTTGAACAACAAAAATGCAACATTCCTGTTTGTTTTCATGTTCTACCGAATACGAATACACAAGTCTAATATTAAACATTCTTTGCTCTTTACTGTCACCCTCCCATTAATGAAGTGGCAACATACTATATACATTAACCATCATCTTTTAACTAAAATTGAATTCCAGCAGAATAATGTATTTAAAAAAAAATATCATAAAGTTCATATTATTTTGTAAATGTATATTTTGGATGGGTCAAACCTAGGGCATCATATATCACCTACATGATATCCCTGAGCTCTGTGTCTTAAAGACACACAGGGACTTCTAATACAGACTATGGGGGCTGTACAGAGTCAGCTCAGCCTCCATAGTGTAAATGGGTCAGTTCCCTGTAACTGGCCCATTGAGCAACGGATACTGGAGGAGCAGGGCAACTGCCGCCCCCCTAGACGTAACGCTCTAGGCCAGAATAACTGTGAGGAACAACTAATTCAAAGATGCATCTCCTTAACTTGCCTGGGATCTAGAAAAACCTTTAAAAAAACATATTTTATCACACAAACATTCTTTTTTTTCATTTACATAAATCCTTGTAAAGTTACTATAATGGAATGTTGTGTGAAAGTCATCATACTAGATATATATTAACCCCAGGCATACAAACATTGATTTTATCATTAACACAGCCTCGAAACATATTTTACAAGGGCTTCCGGAATAAATTATTTAGAACTCCTTATTTAAGAGACGGAGATTCACAAGATGTAAAAACATTTGATGGTCTTGAACTGTTTTGTGAACATGTTTTTTTTCCCTTTTGTATTTTTTAGGCTTTGCATTGTCAAATAATCTTTGATTTTATTACTGTAGGATGTCAAATCCGAATAATGCATCACCTACCTGGATACTCTATCTTATACTGCAAATACTACGGAAAGCTAAACAAGTGCCAGACTCTAGAAGATATGTATAAGTAAAAACATTTTAAAAAAAAAATACAAAAAGAATAATATATATATATATATATATATATTATTGATTGAAACAGAAGCCTGGAAATATTTGGTTTACTAAAAAAATATTTTTTTTATACTTTTTATTTCTTTTTAAATACATTTTGAAGAGTTTGGAGAGTGTATAGATTAATTTTGTCAATAAAGTATCCAGGTGAGATAGTTCAAGAAAGCTTAACTCTTACGAAACAGTTGGTGTTCACCACTAGAAAAATATTAAATCACCAGCAAACAGTTCCTTTGTCAAATAAAAATGATGTGTTAATTAAGAAAATATGTTGTGCGTTTGGAAAAGCGGTAAAAAAATAAATCTGAACTCCTTCTTGGTTTGCGTCAATAGGACAGATTTATTTAGGAAATAAAATAAAAAGCAAATACAGAAGTGACAGCCTTGCGGACTTATGTTGACTATGGGGAGGACAATCCAGGTCCTGCTTGCTATATCAGTGGGCCATAAGTACAGTCATGTTGGTCCCACCACACCCCAAAAAATAAAAATCTAAAAAAACAAATATATAAAACAAGGTATGGTAAGAAATGCGAAGTGTTTACTTCTACAGGGGGTAGAGAGAGGTTTCTCGAGTTGGTCCAAACTTTGTCTAAACTCAACTTGTTTCATCACAGCAACTTGACTCGAATGCTTGAGAGTCACGTTCCATTGTGTTGAAAAGAAAAGCCCCAATCCTCGGGATAAGGTCCATCCTATATGCAATGTCAACGCAACCGGCAACAGAACAAGTAGGAGATGAATGTGTTTTTACGCCGCACATGCGATTGATTAGTCTGGCTCAGTATCAAATTCCTTGCATAAGACTGGCACAACATGGTGGAAAAAGTTTTACTGTGTTTCTAGGCCTACCCACAGTTTGATTTTTGGCATATTATGATTTAATAGATTATAGCTGTATTACACAATGCACGAAAATAATAAGTATGCTTTTGTATCAATACCGTATATTGCTATTACAAAATCCTACATTATGCCCATACATATAGGGATTCAAATTCATTAGGGATATGGCTGATATATGAATCCTGCGAATCCCTTATCCTCGTTTTCAGGGGACAATCCAGCTTCTGAAACCAGGTTCTTGATTCCATCATGGGTTAAAAAAACAAAAACAATATTGTACTGTTTGACCCAGAGTCTCCAGGTAAAGCTCTGCTTCCCTGGGTCTCCAGGTCAATGTATTTTTTTCTTCATCACGGAAGCTGTATTTGGCTACGTCAACTAAGGCTGTTTGGCCCTTCAGAAAGTTATTTTCCTATTGAGAAGACAACTCCAACAATACTGTAGTCTGAGAGTTTGTAGGAAGATGCCCAGCTGCGCAAGCATGTGGAACCAAATGGTGGTGACTTTCTAAAAGCATTCCTGGATAGGCCACAGGACAGCAACCAGCGGTGTAACTATGAGGAGAGGGAGGCTGGCAACCCTGTCCCCTGAGTGACCTTGGCTGTTCTTCTGTAGCTTGAGAGGACAGCTACTGCACCTCTCAAAGCAGGTGCTTCAGTAGCCCATGATTGTCTCCAGTCTCAGAGGGACTGTGTTGTTATGTGCTTTTAATATTTATGCAATTTTTTTCTATTTTGGGTGGATTTAGCCCTTGTTTGGCTATCTGCTGTTGCAGTGATATGCATCAGTTTTTCTGGTCTCCATTGCTTTGGGCTTGTTCTGTGCTCTCTTTTGCTGCCTGGCCCCATCAGTATTTAAGCAGTCTGGCTCACTGGTTCTGATTGTTCAGTTTCTCCTTTGCCTGGTGAGGTGTTAGACATATTCTTTGTCTTGAAGATCTAAACTTTTCCAGTGGCCAAACAGCATTCAAGACCGCAGCTTCTATGTCTTCTTAAGCGGGTTTATTTAGTAACAAAGTAATATAGATACAGTACTGGTTGATGGAACAGATAATGGACACGGGTACTGTAGGCTCAGTATTCTTGATGTGATGAAGGTGAAAGAGACCTTGCCCTTGGAGCCGTGAGTATTTATACCCTTTTATATAGTTCTTTACTATATTTAGGCGCTGTATGCATTTAAGAAACCCTATTGGAGCAGTCATGGGATACACTAGCATTCGACAGAAAATCCTCTAATAGTAATATTATGTGTTTAAGAACATATGTTCCTAGCAATCAAGTTGCATTCAAACCTAAAGTGTGTTACAGAATAAAAGTATAAAAAATTATTTCTTACATGATGGTTGATCCTTGCCTGTTGCATTTTTTTAGTTATTTTGTTTAGTTAAGTTTTTGTTTTTAGGTTGTTACTGCTTATCTGTGGTGTGATCCCTTGATGTGATCTGTTTACCGGCTGTCCTAGGCCTAGCTAGCCAGTCCTGTGTTTTGTTTCCTCCCTTTCTATTGTGTCTTTAATTTTGCAGCCTATCCCTGTCCTGCATCTACTTCAAACATCTGGCCCCGGCCTACCTATTGATTATTTTGTTATGGATAACGTTTTTGTATTTCCTTCACTGGATGCCTCTGTCATTGGTAGCCACAGAGACCTGTGGGCTGAAAGCGGGAATCTGATGGATTGGTGAGTTGTAAATGTATGCGAGTTGCTCTGAACTATTGGGGGCAAAGGCGGACACCTGAGCAGTGGATTTTTCTTATAAACAGGGAAGTATATTATTATTTTTTCCACAGGTTTTTGTATTTGCAACATATGTGAGTTAACAGACCGTCAGGCAGTCCTGCACATGTTCAAAAGCAAAAAAAGTTTCCACCTTGCTTGGGTTCCACGATGCAAGTCCCTTCTTGGACTTTAGGTTGCAGGCTGTAGTCACCGGTGCTCCCACCGGTCTATAACATATTTAAAAAAGGACATGATTCCATGTAGGTTGACCACATGTCCCGGATTGCCCAGGACAGTCCCACAGTGGGACTTTTAATGCATTGTCCAGGAATGAGAAGCCTGAGGGAAAGATATCTCAGCCAATCAGGAGAGACTTCTCAACTCTCCTGATTGCCTGAGAGTTCAGAAGTCTCTCTTGATAGGCTAAATCCCTCCTTCACACCAAGCTCAGTGTAAACTGCAGCCAGCACCAGGCGTGTGTCTGTGTAATGCCTTGTAATAGAGAGGATATTTTGGCCCCTTAAGCAAAGGTCTCATAAACTCAATATTTCTAAAACAATTACACTCCCCCCCCCCCCAAACACCAAGTGCTATCTGTAGGTAGTTGTAATAAGTGAATTAATTTCTGCAAAAACTGAGGCAGATACTACTTTTAGAGTTAACTGAGGCGTTTATGAGCAGCGCAAGCCAAATATGCAAAGAAAGTCAAAATAAGGTTTTTATTTTGAAACGTGCAAACTTTTTTTGAAACACAGAATAACAATCTTTCTTTAAAATATAAATTACTTTATTCATTATGGCATTTAAAGGCATTGTGATGTTTATTGATATCAATATCTGTGTGAAAGAGCTTTGAACGAGCAGGTGGTTTTGGACCTTGCCTCCAGCCATATCTTTTGAAGACTTATAGAGCGCCTGCTGTAGTCTGTGCAACTCTGGCAAAATGACTATTTGTAGCTGTCAGAAAAATATACCTTTATGTGCTCTTTTAGTCCATTTACACGTATTATCAGTTCACACTATGTATCTTAATATTTTCCCTTGCCATTCCAGGTGGCACATGAGAAGAAGGCTCCGCCTACCAGGTAGGGCAGGAAACACTATAAAAAAAGGAGACCTCCCCCTTCCTCCCCAGTGTTGTTTCCTGCCCTACTCAGGTAGCGGTTAGGCTTTAGCTTACCTTTTTCTCTTCTTTTTTGTTTTCCTGGAGCCCCGGGGGGGCGTCCTTTCTCTCCGATCCCCGATAGTGATCCCGGGGGATCCAGGGTGATGCGGCAGCCTTGGAGGCTGTAACTCCGCGTCCTCGCGGTTACTCGAGGCTCAGTCCTCGTTAGATGCTGCCCACAGCCCAGGGGGCTCACTGGGAGGTGCATCCCCGGGCTCCGGTTCTCTCCGTCCCGGGGAGGAGGAATCCTCAGCGTGAGTCACGGCAGGAGAGCGCTCCGGAGGCGCTGCGAGCGGGACTCTATAGCCGGCTGTGCCGGTTTCACGGCACCCATTTTTTTCATTATTTCTCCTATCTGCTTTACTTCCGGCACTGCGTCCGGGGTCACGAGAGGTCAATTGACAGGGAATTTCCGGATGTGACGTTTTCCGGGCCTGGGCGCCTAAATGCCGCTATAAAACCGCCAGAATGGGTAAGATCCTTCCTTGCTCTCGTTCCTGTACTGTATTTTTGCTTTTTCTACTCCTTTTTTTGTGCCTGCCTGTGCCTGAGGATTGTATATTGCCTTTTTCAAGTAGGTTTCCCTCCTGGGTTGAAACCATTGCCTATTTCTATTACTTTCTGTGGTCTCATCCTTGTGTTTTTTCTCCTCAGTCATGTCAGACAAAAATCCAGACATTCCTCCTGAGGCCTCCCCACATAGGAAGTCTGTGGGAAAAACGAAACACAAAGCCTGCTCTTCCTGTAAAAAGACCCTACACGACCCCACGGCCAAAATGTGCAGCTCCTGCTCTCGGCCTAAAGAAGTTTCCGCAACAGAATTTACCTCCTGGTTGAAGGGAGAACTTCAGTCTACCTTTGACTGTTTTCGGGCCATGGCAAGCTCCCCTCAGGCGCCGGTGCCTCAGCATCAACTTTACCAGCAGGGTCCACCAAATGTTCTTCCAGATGCCCTGGAAGATTATTCGGCTCCTTTTTCGGAATATGACTACCAGTCGAATGACCCCCAGTCTTCGGATGAGGAGGGGGAAATTAAAGAGGAAACCTTTTTCTTCCCAATCGAAGAAACAGGGAAGCTCATCTCTGCAGTCAGATCTACTTTGAATGTACAGGATGACATGCCAGTCTCAAAACCGGATCCTTCTCAGGGTCACTCTAGGAAACCGCAGACCTTTCCAGTTCACGAATCACTTTCAGCAATAATTACGGAGCAGTGGAGATATCCTGACCGGAGATTCTTCACGTCTTCCAGAATCAAAAAGCTGTTCCCTTTTGATGGTAAGAATTCCGATGCCTGGGAAGTTCCGAAAGTGGACACCGCAGTAGCCAAGGCTACGAAGAAAACAGCCATTCCGATGGAGGACGCGTCCCATTTCAAAGACCCCATGGACCGGCGGGCTGAGAATGCCGCCAAGAGGGCTTTTGAAGCAGCAGCGGCGAACTTTCGTCCAGCCATTGCCATAGCGTCAACTTCTAGAGCCATTAAGATCTGGCTTCAACAAGCGGTGGAAGACCTGGCAGCTATTCCAGGGACTGAGCAGGTTGCAAGAAACCTGTCCGACACCTGCTTAGCAATTGACTTCATCTCCGATGCCTCCATTGAAGCTGTCCGTGCATCTGCTAAAGCTACGGCACTTTCAGCGGTTTCTAGACGAGCGCTTTGGCTTAAGTCATGGTCTGCAGATAATGCCTCAAAACACAAGCTGTGCAGCATTCCGTTCCAGGGGAATCACCTCTTCGGCAGCGACCTCGACACGATTCTAGAATCCACCACGGGCGACAAGCACTGGTTACCTCAGAGGAAAGGACCACCTCGTTTCAGGTCTAATTATTATAGAGCTCCAAGAGACAGGGAGTTCTACAGGGCCTCTACCTCCAATCAAGACTACCAGTCCTTTCGTGGTAAACCCTACGCAAGAGGTAGATTCCAGAGAGGAAGAGGCAGAGGCAGGGACGGTAAATCAGGAAGGTTCTGACGCCAGCAGGCTCCAAGTAGGGGGCAGGTTAACTTCATGCCTGGGAAGAGATCACCTCAGACCCCTGGGTCCTTCGCATCATCAATCAAGGCTATGCACTGGAGTTTACTCACCTACCTGCCCAGAAATTCCTGCTGTCCATGCCTCCTGCGGATCCTTGGGAAAGAGCGGGATTTTTTTCCACACTCAACAACTTAATTCACGAAAGGGCTCTAGTCCCGGTGCCTCATCTAGAAATAGGAGAGGGAACCTATTCCCACGTCTTTGTCGTGCCAAAACCGTCCGGGAAATTCAGATTAATAATCAACCTACAGTTGGTAAATGCCTGTATAAGATACAACAGGTTTCGGATGGAATCCCTGAAGTCCGCCACAGAGATTATTTCATCGGGGGACCTCATGGTCACTATAGACCTGCGGGATGCCTATCTACATGTCCTCATCAGGGAAGACCACCAAAGATTCCTCCGTCTGGCCGTTACACTGCCTCAAGGTGTTCGTCATCTTCAGTTTCGGGCCCTTCCTTTTGGAATTGCTTCAGCACCACGGATCTTCACGAAACTCATGTCAGTGGTCGTGGCCTTCCTGAGGCAAAGAGGCATCAAAGTGGTCCC
This sequence comes from Spea hammondii, assembly GCA_029215755.1. Lineage (NCBI taxonomy): Eukaryota > Metazoa > Chordata > Amphibia > Anura > Pelobatidae > Spea > Spea hammondii. Next base: position 125,965,482 of record JARDYJ010000003.1, read on the forward strand.
ATACCTGGACGATTGGCTACTAATTGCAGCCTCGGCATCATTGCTCCAATCCCATCTAGAGTTTTCCCTCAGGACTCTCCACAACCTGGGATGGTTGGTGAACTCTCTAAAGTCAAAGTTACTTCCAAACAGACGTCAGACCTTTCTGGGAATGATCCTCGATTCAGACGTACAGAAGACGTTTCTCCCGCAGGACAAAATCCTAAGATTACGGGAATTCACACATGCGGTCCTACAGAGCAAGTCAGTGTCCCTCAGATCCGTCATGTCTTTGCTCGGTCTAATGACCTCCTCCATCTCGGCGGTTCCCTGGGCACTGGCTCACGCAAGACCTCTTCAACAGTTTTTACTGGATCACTGGGATCGCTCCAGGACGTCCCTATACAAGAAGGTCCGGCTTTCTCCCTTCGTTCGGGAGTCACTCCGTTGGTGGCTGTCAGCCAAGAAGCTTTCACAGGGACTCCCTTGGCACACAAGAGATTGGGTGGTTATCTCCACCGACGCCAGTTTGACAGGCTGGGGTGCTGTCATGGGAAGCCATATTACCCAGGGAACCTGGTCTCCTCAAGAATCAAGCCTGCACATCAATCTTCTAGAACTGCTGGCGGTCTGGAGGGCTCTAAGGTTCTGGTCTCCAATCCTGCGGCACAAATCCATCAGGATCCTTTCGGACAACGTCACCGTGGTGGCCTACCTTTCCAAACAGGGTGGCACCAGAAGCAGACGCCTGCAGACCCTGACTGCTCAGATCTGCCGATGGGCGGAGTTCAGTCACTGTACTCTCTCCGCGGTCCATATCAAGGGTTCACTGAATCAGGAGGCGGATTACCTCAGCAGGAACTCAGTACCTCCGGGAGAATGGTCCTTAAACAAAAAGGTCTTCGCCTTCATCACAAAGAAATGGGGTACTCCCCAGATAGACCTGATGGCCACGCATCTGAACACTCAGGTAAAGGAGTTTTTCTCTCTTTCACCAGTCGGCCGTCCCCGAGGCCTGGAAGCACTCTCGCAGACCTGGGATTTCGATCTCGCATACGTTTTTCCTCCGCTTCCCCTTATCTCCAGAGTGCTCCGGAAAATTCGGGGAAAACCCTCAAAAAGTCATCCTGGTTGTTCCTTTCTGGCCTCGAAGAATTTGGTTCTCGGACCTTACCACCTTGTCCATAGACAAACACATGCTTCTTCCTCAGGTGAAGGATCTTCTCGTTCAAGGTCCTGTTCTCCACCCAGATCCCTTCCGATTCAACCTCTCCGCATGGCTTCTGAAAGGGAGATCCTGACCTCTAAAGGATTAGCTGCACCAGTAGTGCACACCATTCTCTCCAGCCGCAAAAATTCTACGACCGCCAAGTACCAGAAGGTTTGGGAAACATTCATCGCCTGGTGCAATGTGCACGAAGTATCCTCTCCATCTATCCGTGAGGTGCTGCGCTTTTTTCAAGATGGCTTTGATAAAGGATTCCAACCTGCTACTATCAAGGTCCAGATCTCGGCACTGAGCAACTTCTTGGACTTCCATCTGGCTTCCCATCCTTGGATCTCCAGATTTTCTAAGGGAATGTGTAGACTTCGCCCTAGGCTCCGTCCGTCGGTCCCGCCTTGGGACCTTAACCTTGTGTTGCACCAACTCACCACGTCTCCCTTCGAGCCTCTAGAGGATACCTCTTTCAAGCTGCTCACCTACAAGGTTGTCCTCCTAGTAGCCCTCACTTCTGCTAGGAGGGTGAGCGAGCTCCAGGCTCTCTCCAGGGTAGAACCTTTTCTCAGGATTCTGCCGGACTGCATTATCCTTCGTTTGCCTCCGGAGTTTCTCCCTAAAGTAGTCTCTCCCTTCCATTCGGATCAGGAGATCGTTCTGCCTACTCTCTGTCCGGATCCCAAGAATCCCAAAGAACTGGAACTCCACTCGCTAGACCTGCGGAGATGTATCCTGTCTTATCTCTCACGTACGTCTGCCTGGAGGAAATCCGATTCTCTCTTTCTGTCCTTTGCGGGAACCCGCAAGGGCAGATCAGTATCCAGGGCTTCCGTGAGCCGCTGGCTTAAAGACGCTATCACCTTGTGTTACGTCTCTGCGGGAAGAGTACCTCCCTCCGGCCTGAAGGCTCACTCGACCAGATCCGTCTCGACTTCCTGGGCTGAACTCTCCGGGGTGTCTCCGTCTCTCATTTGTAAGGCAGCAACCTGGAGGTCGATTCATACGTTCGTAAGGCACTACAGGCTGAATCTTCATCTCTCAGATGAGTCTCAATTTGGTCGTTGTGTCCTACAGACTGGAATCCTTCCCTCCCTATCTTGCTAATTCTTCTCATGTGCCACCTGGAATGGCAAGGGAAAGAAAGAATTCTTACCTGGGAATTCCTTTTCCTTGTCCATTTCCAAGGTGGCACACTTTTTCTCCCACCCATTAAATTTACTTTGTTTGGTTTTTATTTGTCTGAGTCTTTCTTTTTAACCACACTGGGGAGGAAGGGGGAGGTCTCCTTTTTTTATAGTGTTTCCTGCCCTACCTGGTAGGCGGAGCCTTCTTCTCATGTGCCACCTTGGAAATGGACAAGGAAAAGGAATTCCCAGGTAAGAATTCTTTCTTTCTTCTTTACATAATACATGCATAGAATATTAATGATAAATGAAAATGTGTTTTCCACTCCAAACATTTTAGTTGACCAAGGGATCACACCTTTATAAAGGAGTAACAAGTAGGGCTTAGGGCATGGCCAAAGGCAGTCTTTAAAACAAAATGACCTACACCTTGTGATGTTAAACCAGAAAGTTAGGATATGATGTCATTTCACAACACTCTAGTTCAGTAGGTCACCAGGTGGCAGTGAGGGACAGCAGGCTTCAGATCTGCCAATAACGGAGGCTCTTTGGAGCAAATTGGATAAAACCAGATTTTTGTCAATACCAACTTACACTTTTGTATACAGCACTGAATTTAATGCTGGAGTATATTTTCTCCATGTGACTTCCTTTAATATCTCTAGGTGCATAAAGAGACTCTTCCCCTTAAAAAAAGTGACAAGGGCTTCTGATTTGCCTGTGGTGACTCAAGGTCTAGTCAGCTGACATTACCTTTGGGGGGTAGAAGTAAGTGCCTTATACCATATACTAAAGGGAATGTATTTTGGCTATCCCATAGACTTCTTCTGAAGCCATTGGAGCAAGCGCAGCTTAACGGAGGAGGCCCTGACAGTGCTAGGAGGTGGGCCTTAGGGGTTTTGTTTTAATTTTATTGGTCAGTTAAGGTTAGGGGCTGGGTTATATAAATAGGTAGCATCCATTTTGTTTTTCACAATTTCACAATTTTAATTGACAACCTGTTGCTGTCCTTGTGGCATCTCCGGGTCTGGGGAGCTTGTTTTTTCTTTTACAGGTGCCATGGATCGCGATGTGGAGGCGTTGTTGGAGGGAATCTGGGCTGCTACGAGGCACAGAGGTGCTGCGTGGCTGCGGGACCAGTTGGGCCCGTTGCTGGAAGGTGCCGGTCCCGCATCGCTGGAAACACGTCGGCCGGTGCGGAGGACGAGGCTGCCGCAACGTTTAAGTCTGGAGGAGACTGGCCGTCGTCGTCAGGAGCCTGCGGGAGGACAGCGTGGACCGGGAGCAGTTCTGGAGGGAAGGCTGACGGATTCACCGGTAGGCCTCGGGTGCGGGGGGGGGGCGCTGCTGGGACGTCAGTGAGCGCTTGGGAAGGCCACAGGGGACACGTCGGCGATGTTTGTGGCGTGGGTGAGGGGAGTTTGGCGGCAGGTCCCTGCAGTGTTGGGGGTGCTGTTAGGAGTCCTAGGACCGGAAAGGCGAGTGGCAGCAGTGATTGTGGTGATCGCGGGATGGCTGAGCGTGATAGGGATGTGCGTGGCAGGCGTTTTTTGGATGGGGAAACTCCAACAGGCCCTAGGGAGACACGGGGTGCTGTTTTCAGTGCCAGGGGAAGTGAGGATGGCTCTAGGCGGGAACACACGGTCTCAGTTGGGGTTGGTGCGCAGAGGAGCAGGCACGCTAGTCGGGTTGGCGGTGCTTTATCACGTAGGAGTCGGTCGCCTTCACAGTCCGCTCGGCGAACGGGCCATGGGCGCCGCACAAGGAGCAGGGACAGGAGGTCGCCTAGCGTTACCAGGAGGGTTGGTGGCGGTCGGTGGAGCGCGCATGCAGCGGCTAGCAGTGGTGGAAGAGGCTGGCGTTCCCGTTCCGGCTCTAGGAGTTCAGTTCCAAGGGATGTTAGGCGGTCCAGTCAGGATTCTGCAAGTTGTTTGGTTTTGCCGCGGTCTTCTTCTCGTTCCAGGTCGAAGCAGCGCCAGGCGGATGAGCTCGGCGTTCAGCAGACGAGTGCGGAGTTGCTCAGGACGGTGGCCGGACCAGCGGAGTCTGTTGGTGGCGGTCAGGATGCGCCCCCGAGGCTTTCAACGGCCGGGGCTTCTGGTGGTGAGTCTGGATTGGGAACTCAGGAGGGTAGATTGTTAGCAGGTTTGAAGGCGTTAGTGGAGTCTTTGGGTAGGTCAGGGTCGAGTGCGGATTGCGGTCAGGTTTGGGTTTCTAGGAAGGAGCAACAGGTGACGTCAGGGCCGGTATCGGGGGAGGCGGCTGTAGGTTCGGCGGTCGGTGAGGTTGGCCAGTCGGCAGAGGATGTTGTGCCTGGTGGCGAGCAGTCAGAGTTAGCGGGTGAAATTGCGGATTCAGCTTGGCAGAATGCTTGTCTTTTTCTGGTCCGTTGGGAGTTCGCTTGAAGCGTGAAGTTAAGGAAAAGCTGTGGAAGGGGGAATTTGTTGAAGTTTTTTCGCTGCTTCCGCTGGAAGAGTTTGTGGAGGTTAAGGAGGAGGATAAGAAAGATGCTAAAAAAGAGGAATAGGAGAAGCGGTACCAAGATACCAAAATCGTTTGGGAATTGGTTGAGGGCTTTTTGCATCTTGGCGAGTGTTTTAGGGGAGAAGTCGCCGAATTTGTGTTCTTCTTTATTTTGCTACATAGATGGGATATGGGAGGCTTACCGTACGTACGGGGGGTTGGCGTGGTGGAAGTACGACGAGCAATTTAGGCAGCGTTTGGCGGCCAACCCGGGCATGCGGTGGGACCATATGGACCTGCCGCTATGGATGAAGTTGATGATGGCCCAGCGGGCCTCGCCCTTTCAGCAGGGGGCCGGCGCGGGAGCCTCAGGTTCCTCGTCGGCCTTTAATAAAAAAGGATTTTGTTGGCTCTTTAATGAGGGTCAGTGCAAATGGGGCACCGGATGTAAATTTAAGCACGAGTGCTCAGGCTGTGGGGGGGGCGCATGGGCTCAACCGGTGTTTCAAGCGTACGTCAGGGGCTGCCGGTGGCAGTGGGTCAACGCCTGCAGCTGCTTCAGCTGGGGCGGTCTCCGGTGAGGTTAAGTGCGATGCTACCGTGGCTAAGCCGCTACGGTAGGCGAGGGGATGCGGAATTGTTAAAGGATGGTTTTCTGTATGGTCTTTTCATCTCGTTCCAGCCTAGGGATGCAGGGCGTGAGTGTAGGAATCTTAAGTAGGTTGCGGAGTTTCCTGAGGTGGTTAGGGATAAGTTGATGAAGGAGGTGCAGTTGGGCAGGATGGCGGGGCCCTTTAAGGCCCCTCCATTGGAGAACTTGAGGCTTTCGCCTTTGGGTGTAGTCCCGAAGAAGGAGGCTGGGAAGTATCGGCTGATACACCATTTATCTTACCCCAAAGGGTTGTCGGTTAATGATGACATCGATAGGGAGCTGTGTTCGGTCTCCTATGCATCATTCGACCAGTCGGTTGAGTTGGTCAGGAGGGCCGGGCCTAATGCCCTTATGGCTAAGGCTGATGTTGAGGCTGCTTTCCGTTTGTCATCATTTGTTAGGTTGTTCTTTTGATGGTGAATATTTTGTTGATTTGTGTTTGCCAATGGGCAAAAGTTTAGTTCTTTTTTGGAGTGGGTAGTTAAGGAGGAGGCAGGGAGCCAGTCGGTGGTTCACTATCTGGACGATTTTTTGTGTGTTGGGGCGGCTGATTCGGTTGATTGTTGTTTACTGCGGACGTTGGAATGGGTTGCGGCTTTGTTTGGGGTCCCCTTGGCCGCCGATAAGACGGAGAGCCCCACGACTTGACTCTGGTAAGGGGGAGTGCAGGCTTCCTCGGGTGAAGACCGCTAGGAAGTTGACCCTTCGGCAATTGCAATCGTTGATTGGTCGATTGAATTTTGCTTGTAGGGTTATCCCTATGGGAAGGATATTTAGTAGGAGTCTGTCTAAGGCAACGTCCGGTGTGCGGTCGGCACATCACTTTATCAGGGTGTCTGTATATATATGAGGGCGGATTTGGAGGTTTGGGGGACGTTTCTAGAACATTTTAATGGCACGGTAATTTTTAGGAAGGCGTCTGCTACGGCAGAGGAGTTAGAACTGTTTACGGACGCTTCGGGTAGTGTTGGTTTTGGGGCCTATTTTGGGGGCCGCTGGTGTGCGGAGAAGTGGCCGGTTCAGTGGTTGGAGAGTTCCTTGATTCGGAATTTGGCCTTTTTGGAATTGTTCCCTTTGGTTGTTTCGTTGGCTTTATGGGGGGGATCTATTACGGGTTAGGAAGGTCGTTTTCTTTTCCGACAATATGTCCGTGGTTCAGGCGGTGAATCATCTGTTGGCATCGTCGGGTCCGGTGGTGCGGTTGTTATGCAGGCTCGTGTTGCTATGCATGTTGTTGAATGTTGTTTTTCGTGCTCGGCATGTTCCTGCATTTATGAATATAGTTGCGGATTCTCTGTCTCGTTTCCAGTGGCAGCGGTTTCGGGATGCGGCACCTGGAGCGCATGCGGATGGTCAGGCGTGTCCGGAGGAGATCTGGCAGCTCGGGACCGAATGTTTGCAGGTTGCATAAGGGCTTCCTTGGCGCCTAAGACGTGGGCGGCTTACAGTAAAGTTTGGGATCAGCAAGTAGCCGTGGTGGGGGATTTGTTGTCATTTGGAGGCTTTGCTTTGGTTTATTTTTCGTTTGTTTTCCTCGGGGGGTGTTGGCATCATTTATCGATAAGAATATGGCTGCGCTGGCCTTTTTGTTTAAGCTGAATGGTTGGGTGGATCACACCAAACATTTTTTGGTTCGGCAAGCTTTGAAGGGGTTCAGGAGGAATCGTAGGGGGGTCGATTCGAGGCGGCCTTTCTCGGTACAGGTGCTCTCTCAGTTGCTTGGGGTATTACCTGGTATTTGTTTTTCGTTTTATGAGGCCCGGCTGTTTCAAGTTGCCTTCTTGTTTGCGTTTTTTGGGGCGTTTCGGATTGGCGAGCTGGTGAGTGGCAATACGAAGGTTCAAGGGGGGGTTGCGTTTTTAGGATGTGGTGGTGAGCGCGGATATGGTCTCGATCTGGTTACGGAGATCCAAGACCGATGTTTTTGGGAAGGGTTGCGTGGTGGTTCTGTACCCATTTGAAGGGTCCTTATTGTGCCCGGTGCAGGGTGCAGTTGCATTTGAGTGTTCGGCCGTGGGTGTCTGGGGCCTTTGTTCATGCGTATGGTACTGCGTTATCTCGTTTTCAGTTTTTGCAGGTGTTTCGTAAAGGGCTGCAAGGTCTTGGTTTGGATCCTCGGCATTTTGGAACCCATTCGTTCCGGATTGGGGCGGCTACGGAGGCGGCACGCCTAGATTTGGGCGATGCCTTGGTTAAGAGGATCGGGAGATGGGAGTCGGATTGTTTTCGTACGTATGTGCGGCCAGGGAATGTGGTCTGATGGGTGTGATGTTCTTCTGTTAATTTTTGTGTATTCTGTTTCTTTTGTAGGATTTTGGTGGCTTGGATCGTGGGCCATTCATGTTTTCTGGGCCAGACGGAGAGCTGCAGTTCGTGTTAACGGTCAGCAGCTGGGCTTTCCTGAGGACCGGATCAAGCTTCGGTGGTTTGGTTTTCGGGGTTTCAGTTGGACGGACGTGTGTTCGGAAGTGTGGGGGAGGTTGCATTCTGGGTTGCGACCGGATGTGGTGCTGTTTCATGCGGGGGGTAATGAGTTAGGTCTGGTGCCGCAGAAGGACTTAGTTCGGCGGATGAAACAGGATCTGGATCGGTTGAGGGTTTTGGTGCCGGGGGTTGTGGTGGTATGGTCGGAGATGGTTCCTCGCTTGAGTTGGAGGCATGCTCGTGATCCTGCGGCTATTGCCAGATGTCGGAGTAAGGTCAATAGGTTGATGGCCGGTTTTGTTAAGAAGTTTGGGGGTGTGGTGGTTCGGCATCTGGAGTTGGAGTCGTTGCTCCCAGGTTATTTTCGGGCAGACGGGGTGCATTTGACTGATGTTGGCCTTGATTTGCTGAATTTAGGCTTTCAGGATGGTTTGGTTTGGGCTCTGTTTTTTCGGGGTGGCGTGGCTCAGACGGCTTGAAGGGGTCAAGGTCTGGCTGGTGGCGGTGTGGAGAGGCAAGTTTGGAGAGTTTTGAATTGGGGTTTTCGTGGAAAAATTAATGAAAGGTTGTTGGTTGTTGTTTTTTGTAGGTTTCAAGCTGGTCTGTGGCTCAGAACCTGGGGGTGTAGGGGTATCTGGGTATACCCCTATTTAGGAGTTGGAAATGTAAATTATTGGCACTTTATTATGTTTTTGGTCACTGTTAATTTATTGTTTGGGTCATTGTCATGGTGTGGGTGGTGTCGGGCTATTTGTATTTTATTGTTTTTGTATGACAATGATTTTTGTTCGATGTTTTCAAGCTGTGGACTTATAAATAATTTTCCACTACATTTCTGGTGTCTGTTTTATTTGGGGATGGGTATTATGGTGGGGTTTTTACCGGGGGCCCACATTTCAACTATGCGCCTGTCATTAGTCAGTTACACAATTCCATGGTATGGTCCACAGACAATGCCTCTAAGGACAGGCTACTTAATATCCCTTTTTGGGGAAGATTTTAAATCTGTTATCTCCTTTATTGGATGCCCCAAAGGACAGCAGTGAAAAAAGATTTAATGTCAGCACCTTCCTGGTCAGCCCTGGGGATGTGGCTCAAGGCACTCAAAGCCTTACAGGGAGCAAGGTCACAGAGGCGACTCGTTCCCTAAAGCGCCCCAGGATCCTAAGGGTTCGGCATGAGTATTCCAGTGAGAGGAAGGCTTACATTTTTCAAAGGCAACTGGTTTACAGTTACAGAAAATCCCTGGTTCATAAGCATCATTTCAAAAAGCTACCGGTTAGTTTCAAACCAGTCCTACAGACTGTTTAGAGATATCTCACCTTCCTCAAGATCAGAAAAAGGTGTGCCTTTCTTCTTTCAGCTATCGATCAGTTCTGAGATTTTCAGGCTGCTATACCCATCCCTTTGCAAGAACAGAAGTTGGAAATCTACTCTTCAGTTTTCCTCATCCCAAAAGCCAAAGGCAGTTTTTCAGTTTTGTATCAGACCTCAGTCTTTTGAACAGACACCTCTGTTTCAGATACAGGATGGAAACCCATAAAGTCTGCTCTGGGCTCTATGCATAAATGACCTCATTGTCTCCATAGACCTAAAAGATCCTTGTCTTCATGTTCCTATCTTCCTGTCTCATCAAAAGTTTCTTCATATAGTGATTCCTTGGGTGGCAGAGAAGTCAGCTCCCGGGGTTTTCACAAAAATTCTGTCTCTGGTAGCGGCCCGCTTCAGGGAATTTGTCATACCTGGACGAATGGCTCATCCAGACCCATTCAGCAATTCTGCTTCCTTATTTTTCAATGATTATCGACACTGCTAAAGCTTTGACAGATCATAAATTGGGAGAAACAAAGTGTCCACCAGCTATGTTCCTGGGACTTCAGCTGGATATTTCTCTAGGAAAAGCCTTCCTTCCCATCTCCAAGATAAAATAAGCATTAAGTCGCTGGTGATTCAAGTGCTTTCCTCCTGACCACCTGATTGGCAAAATGGCTTCGCAGTGTACACAGTTCCCTGGGCTCTGGCCTGGTTAAGAACACTCCAAAATTACATTCTGTATCATACAGAAACCTTTTTTCTCAGACTAGCTCATTGTCTTTCCTCCTCATCTCAGAGTCTCTTACCTGGTGGACACAGACCAATACTTTATGGGTAAGAGGAAAGAAATACACAAGGATATGCATTGATTGCATTATAAAGAGGTTTACTATTAGCCCCACTTTCCTTATTTTACTTACTAATAGGGGCAGCTGATGTGTTGGATTCTTTATAAAGGCATAACTTAACAGGTTCCATTTGTGGATTCAACTTTTTTAACCCCTTAACGACCTTTGCCGGTTCAGGGCCGTCACGGAAAAACGGTCATTTAACGACCTTTGACGGTCCTGAACCGTCAAAAAATTAAATAAGCTTAGAAAGTGATCAACGATCACTTTCTTCGCTTAAACGGCGTTGCTGTAATGCCTCGATGTTGAGGCATTCAGTAACGCCGAGATCGGCATCGGGGGCCGTGTCTGGCCCCTCCCCGGGGCGTCAACATCCGCCATACATTGTATGGTGGCGGACACTCGTTTTTAGTGTCTAGGAGGCGATCGACGATCACCTCCTAAACTTAAATGGTGTCGCTGGAATGCCTCGATCAGGAGGCATCCAACGACACCAAACACTCCGGAGAGCGGTCACAGCCGCCACTGCCGGTGATCTTCACCATCAGCAAGATGGCGGCTGCCCTGTAAAAAAAATTAAAAAAAAATCAAGTTTTAAAAGTTCGCTAGATGGTCTCCAGACCCTCTAGAGAACTCTGGCTCCACTTGCAGGTTGAATACAGGTACTGCATTCAACCATGCAAGTCAATGGAGCCCAGCTTTCTAATCACAATGATTAGTAAAATATTCAAAAAAAAAATAAAAAAAATGTGCTAACATTTAAAAATAATTATGCAGTGGTGTCACTAGAGGAACCATCCAGTACCAGCAAAATGTGTAAAAAAAAATATTAAAAGTATTAAAAACAATAAAATAAAAAAATAAAGTTTATTTTGTGCAAGTGCTAAAAATTCTAAAAAATCTCAACAAAGAGTTAAAATAAAAGCACTTCAACTACCCAAGGGGTGTCTAATATATAAAAAAAAATGGCTGATGGGGTAAATTGGAGTGGCCGAGCTCAAAGATAGGGCATAGGTACAGACTGACCAAAATGGAGAAAAAAAGCGCACTTCCCAAATGTGGCATTTTAAATCTCAAACACAACAAACCCATGCATGTGGGGAATCCCTGCACTCAGGAGATGTTCCTGAACACACACTGGGGTGTTTGACAGTGACATATACTAGCACCTGTATATCTATAACTAAAGTACAATTTGTGTGAAAAAAAGACTTACAAAGTTTGACAGTGTGGTTGTATAATGGGTGCATGGAAAGGGTTAAAATAACCGCATTTGAAATACCCTGGGGTGTCTAGTTTTCAAAAATATATGGTTTGACGGGGTTAAACTGAGTTAACCGTCTTCAAAGATATTCCAAAGAGGAGATGGAGGCAGAATGACCAAATGACCACCTGAATTACGCATGCCCCAAAAGTAGCCCTTTACCAGCCAAACAATCTGACAAACCCACTCATGTGGGGTATCTCTGTACTCAGGAGATGTTCCTGAACACACATTGGGGTGTTGTTTGACAGTGACATATACCAGAACCTGTATATAACTAAAGTACAATTTGTGTGAAAAAAAAAATTACTATTACAAAGTTTGACAAAGTGTGGTTGTATAACTGTTGCATGGAAAGGGTTAAAATAACAGCATTTGAAATACCCTGGGGTGTCTAGTTTTCAAAAATATATGGTTTGACGGGGTTAAATTGAGTTAACCGGCTTCAAAGATGTTCCAAAGAGGAGATGGAGGCAGACTGACCAGATTTGTTAAAAAAGGTTTGGAAATCATAAAACGCTGCTTGTACTTATTGCCCTATAACTTGCAAAAAAAACATAAAAACATTGGGTATTTCTAAACTCAGGACAAGTAGTAGAATCTATTTAGCTAGTTTTTTTTACTTGCTTTTTTAGGTGAGTAAAAGATTTTTCAAATAAAAGTCATAAAATGTGTATTTTTTCAATTTTTCACCATGTTTTTTTTTTTTTTTTAATAGTAAATAAGATGATACGATCAAAATAATGGTATCTGAAGAAAGCCCATCTTGTCCTGAAAAAAACAATATATAACTTATGTGGGTACACTAAATGGGTGAGGAGAAAATTACAGCTGAACACAAGCACCACAAAAGTATTAAAACAGCCTCGGTCCCACAGGGTACAAAAAGAAAAAAATGAGCCCGGTCCTTAAGGGGTTAATAGTAAGTCATTTTGCAATCTTTGAATAGTATTGCTGGCCATATCTATACATGCATATGTGAACTTCTGATTCAGAATATATTGATCCATGTATGAATGGCTATTAGAAATGTTAAGTGTCAAAACAAAGGCCTCCTATTTTCTGTTGAGATCCAATTAATTTGTGGTATTCACCACATAGAATGTGATGGTAGATGAGGACCATTCGGTCTGTCTAGTCTGCCTGTTTTTCCTGCTGTAAGGCTCGCTCCGTAGTCTTAGTTCTTTGTCGGTTCTCATCTTTGAATCAGGAGCCATATGCCTATCCTATACATGCTTAAATTCCCTTACTGTATTAGCCTCTATCACATCTGCTGGGAAGCTGTTCCGTAGTGACATAACCACAATCTGCTTAGCTTTTGAAAAATAAAATTTACCTGACTGTTACGAAGGAAAGTAAACTGCTTACAACAAAATCAATAGAATGAGATCTTCCTTGCAGTGAATCCTCTGCCGGCTGACGGGTTTGTATCTAAGAGGTGAGGCCTGCTCCTGTCTAAATCGGTGTGTATTTCCTTCCATATTCCCCAAAGCATTTGCATATACCCTCAAACACAAGCAGCTCTGGGTAATAGCTCTCCAATGTTATAAAATCAATGGGAACATAGTGGGGTTTTTTTTGCCTGACAGTGTTGTCAGGCTATATTATCTGGTTTAGGTTGTGGCTTTACTTCATAACAGTCGTCGGTTAAATTTCTCCTTCTGTAGCTAAGCAAAATGTGGTTATGTCACTGCCACAGGCGACTGGCATTCAGAGGATAGTTTACCGGTGAAGCTTAGCCTCCTGGCTTGTCACAGTGTATATATCTCAGGGATTTTTTTTTCTTCTTTGCTTCCTAGTCAGAGGTTTCCAAGAACGTTGCCTGAAGCAGTCGTGGGACACAAAAAAAAGCGATTTTTGTTCTGCACTTAGCAACATTACCACACTTCACACTCAGTTTCACATAAGGAGAAATTTAACTGACTGGTCTGAACTCTATATATTAGATAATACGCAACGACAGGGCTGCGGATGGAAACCATAAAAAAAAACTAATTTATGTTTAATTGATAACCTCGCCCCTTCTATTCTGACTAATTGTTTTAAACACTACACACCAGAGGTCACTTTTACTAGGGTCTTGGAAACGAATCTGAGAAGCTTGTTCACAACAATTCCTTTGGCAGTATAGCTCAGAGGGGATCCTCGTTTGGGACCTTTAGAAAATATTTTTGCAAAGTGCCATGACGCTATTAGTGTTGAAGTTTCCTATGAAAAATAACAGATTGTATTTTTAATTACAAAAAAAATGAAATCTAGACGGCCACACACACACCCATGCTAACACCATGCACTAACATGCACTAACATACACTAACACTGTACGGTAACAGGCACACATATGTTAATTACCTCCCCCGGGTTAGCCCCCCCATATTAAGAATTTTTACAAAAGATCATTGCATTTGTTAGATCTTTGTTAGATCAGGTTTGATCAACTGTTTTTTTCGTTAGATCTACTCTAAAATAGGCAATATTAACCCGTAGCCAGCCCCCCCTCAACAAAAATTTCAACAATGTTACTGATTATGATAGCTCTGCGTTAGATCAGGTTTGATCAGACAAAATTTTTGCTAGATCTAGTCTAATTACGAAAAAAACAGTTGATCTAACCGGATCTAACGAATATCTACCAAAATCCATAAAAAAAAATCCAAATTTCAGTTGAGGGGGGGCCAACTCGTATGAATACCCATCCCCCGCACACAAAATAGGATTGTGAATACCGCCTCCTGTGTGGTAGATCTAACAGAAAAAACAGTTGATCTAACCGGATCTAACGAATATCTACCAAAACCCATAAAAAAGAACAAAGATCTAACAAATGCAATGATCTTTTGTAAAAATTCTTAATATGGGGGGGCTAACCCGGGGGAGGTATGTTAATATCAAAAACACTAACACCTTACTGCACACACACATTCTATTCCCCCTCTGACCTAGCTGAGTCCTGTCCATCATGCTGCTTGTGCTCTCCTTGCCCGTCTACTCACTGGCTTAACAAGAGCCCAGGCCCCCCCTGTGAGATATATGGTTGATGCCCCAAGCTCCTCCTACACATACACGCACTATATATTAAAACACTTGCACACAGATACAATAACATTTTCACACACACTAACATACACACATTCTAACACACACTGAAATTCTTATGCACCCATACTGTAACATCCCTTTAACATATATTAACATATTTTGACATACACACATAGTAACATACAGAAATACATACACATAATAAAATACAGACATACCTACATATACTAACATACACACAGTAACATCCTTACACACACACAGTGTATCATACTTATATACCCACAGTAATAGACCATAAATAGAGAATAACATACACAGACTAACATACTTACATACACACCGCATACCTTTGTTGGCTCAGGATAGAGTCGGACGGTGCCAGATATTCTGCTCTTTGGGGAGCTTCCTCACATGCTATGCCTGAGCGCTGGGAAACTTTTCAGCACTCAGATTCAGCATTTTTGGGCCTGAGAAAGCATGTCTTGCAACATCGGCCTAGGGTTATGTATGGGGAGGTTGGTTGAGCTGGTGTTGGAGCCTGCAGGGACCCCTGTAATGCCACTGTCTCTACTGGCTACGGGTGCTGGCGGCTTCAGTTACTGGAGGTGCCAGGGTCACCTGATGGCTGCCCTGAATCTAGGCCGTTATAAACTTATACACCTATTTGTTCTGATGTTTTTCCTTCTAGTAAATTGAAAAGTCAGTTCTTCTCATCCCTTGCAGTTTTGAGAAATTTGTTAAACATTACATTGCTGGAGAGGAATGGGTGTTTAACATTTGGGTCAATGACAACTGAATCTTTACAAAGTTAAACCTTTAACTGTAGGTGATAGGAGGGGTAGAACAAAAATGGCTGGAATCTAGTCCATGTATTAACTTCCTACGCTTCAGGAAGGATTTACGTGTTTTGAGCTTTACTGAGAAGGTGGTGGTAGATAAATAGCGGTAAAGGTTACAATAAGGGAATATAAACATGAATGGGATAGACATACGGCTCCTGAATCTAAGACAAGACCAACAACTGATTAAAGTTTGAGTCTTTACAGTAGGAAAAACAAGCAGACTAGATGAGCCAAATCAATCTGATCCTCCAGCAGATGTTTCTATGGACTCTGCTGTCTATATGGTAGGATTTTGATTAAGCCCGATGTTCTTTTTAGAGGACAGAAACCATCTTTTCACTTTCCTAAGTGTAATTAATGTTCACGAGTCTGGTTCCGATAATATCCTGTTTTTTTACCTGCTGATGGCAAGAGGGGTGTGTTTTTATTCTTTTGATTTTATATATATATATATATATATTATACTATACATTTTTTTGCCGATTGCCTAAATTAATTGAATTAGTTGTCCCTTTGAAATAAATGAGTTGCATTGTATTATGTAGGAATTCTTTACAACTACATTCCCAAAGGGTCCATACAAATATCTTGGTTCAGCTGGACTTTGTATTTAAAACCAATATTCAAGACCAATTATTGTTCTATTTTAAAGGAATGCCCTAAAGGGAGATTTGGGGGATTAGGGCCTTGGACAGGACATTTTGAATGAGTGATGATACATGAACAAAAAATGTGAATAGGATTTTTCTTTTTACATGAAATTAAAGGTTTTATATTTTTGAAGAACATTACATGGGTGCAAAATGTGTGTGTGGTGGGGAGCACACCCTTTGAATTCGATAGATTTACATATTAGTACATAAAAATGTTCCTTAGCATGTCTCAAAATTACCACAGATGAACACCGCGTCATGATTTATTCAAGAAACATAAAGCCAAAATGCAGAAGCCATGTGTGACACCCTTACTTAATTCCATAGGAATTAAGATGCTAAGTAGCAAACAGGTGCTGATAATCATATACCCTTGATTAATTGATCATCAGCAAGTGTGACCACCTCTATAAAAGCAGAAGTTTTAGCAGTTTGCTGGTCTGGGGCATTCAGGTGTGTTTTGACACAAAGCTAAAGCGGAAAGACATCTATTATCTTAGAGAAGCAATTGCTGCTGTTCATTAATCTAGAAACAGTTATAAGGCCATTTACAAACAATTTAAAGTCCATCATTATACAGTTAGAAAGATTATTCAAAAGTGGAAAACATTTGTGAGCTGCTCATCTTCCCAGGAGTGTTTGTCCCAGCAAATTCACCCTCACGTCGGACTGTGCAATGCTCAGAGAAATTGCAAAAAAACCCCAAGTATTACATCTCAGACTCCAAGAGCCCCAGCATGTTAAATGTTAAAGAAAAAGACTGAAGTATGGTCTGTTTGAAAGGGTTGCCAGGAGAAAATCTTTTTTCTTTAAAAAGAACATAGCAGCAGGGCTTACATTTGCAAGGTTGTATCTGAACAAACCACAATACTTCTGGAACAATGTCCTTTGGACAGAGGAGACCAAAGATGAGGTGTTTGGCCATAACGTGTAGCGCCACGTTTGACGAAAACCAAACACAGCACATTGGCACAAAACCTAACACCAACTGTCAAGCACAGTGATGGAGGGGTGATGGTTTGGGCTTGTTTTGCAGCCATAGCACCTGGGAACCTTGCAGTCATTAAGTCAACCATGAACTCTAGAAGGTGTTCTAGAGTGAAATGTGAGGCCATCTGTCTGACAACCAAATTCAAAGTCCATTTATGCCCCTTTTTATGTATCTATTGCTGCATCCCCAGGATATATACATAGGAAGGGGTAGAACTGTCCCTCTATCTCCTTCTGGGTTTTCTATGTGACATTTTTGAGAACCATTTCTTTCAAAAGCTAATAATCATATATGGTAATTTATGTTTTGCCTTAGTTATTAGGGAACAATTCTTTTTAGAGTTAATCGGGTGTCCTTTGTTTTGATCGCTTTTCCTTTTCTAGTTTTAGAACATATTCTGTAACATGTCTTTCACTGTGGCTCCGAGAACAAAAAAAAGAATTTAAATAAATAAATACATTTATGTTGGGCATCTCCTGCTTGAAGGGCTAATGGTTATTGACTGCCCTCCAGCAGGCATCAGGGAGTCTAGCCGGAGGCCCTTTAACTAGCCCCCAAACATGCCGAATGTTAACACATGTTTCTGGATTCTGGCAGGGATTGGACACAAACAAGGTTTTCAGAATGGACCATTTAGTGTACAAGTCAATATGACAGATCACTACTTAATACAAGGAAGGCGAAAATTCTCATCTTATTGAAAAAGGCAGAAGAGCCCCGGGTGTTTTAGCTTTGTGATTCTCAAGCAAAAAGTGGGTTGTGTCAATAAAAGTCTATGTCATCGGCTCTCAGCTGCCACACTGAATTGACCTCGCAAGCAACAGACGGGCAGGCCAAACAATTTCTAAATTTCCTCTAATGTTCACTCTGAAGTGGAGCAGAACTTAAAATTGAGCCAAAGTGTTTTGGTTTTTTTTTTGTTTTTTTTTTACCATGTATACCAAAGAAAAAGCAAAGGACTTGCGGCTACTAGTTTTTAATATAAGAATTAAAAAAAATACTTAAAAAAAAATAATAATTTGGATCAAACATGAAATCAATAAATGAACATAACACACTTACACCCAATCTCAAGCTTCATCACAACAGACTTGCATTGTTGCATCATCCACTAAAATGCATTGAAATGATAATTTCTAAAGATATTGTGTATTACATAGTTTTTAAGGTTTTTTTTCTATTGTATAAACAGCTAACAGTTTACCTAAGCAAACCTATATTTATCAATTTTAATCAAGTTTAATGCCATGAGTGTATGCCCACCATCTGAATACTGTGATTGGCTGATGCTACTTCCATTGGTTTCAATGAGAGCGCTGCCCACCATGTGCAGGAAATTGACTTGTTTACTTCCTGCTTTCAGTAAAGACAAGCATCAGAACGTACGTTAAATGAGAGAGAAGTGTCATTTTCTAACTCCAGTAATAAAATACGGTGGGAAACAATTTGCAGAAGAGAAAAAACCTCTCTGGGTTTGGTTCCGTGGCTTCAGGAATCATGGCTGATAACCTGCTTTGTGTCCGTCTTTGATAATTGGGTTTGGGGTGTGACACTGGGCTTCACCAATTTCTGCCCCAGGTTCTCCATTTCCTCTATATTTGGGTACCGAACCAGACTCCCTGACCCTGCTATATCCCCCATAAAAGGACCAATAGGTGGATACGGCGACATTAGAAAAGAAAATTTTTAAAGTTTATTATATAGGGTTAGTAATGCATACATGTTTTGTTTTAAAGTTCCTGCTCATTGACAAGACAAAGATGCCCAACATGTATAGAGGTATGATCTCTTAATGCAGCCAGTATGTTTGCATAAATACTGAAAAAAGAAATGTTTTCACCAGTCCCAAGCATAACTTTGATGCAATGCACTTGTCAAAGTGTCCCTGAATGGCAGTTAGGAAATGTGGTTACCCTACCTGTGCACAGTGTAATGAGGACTGCCCTGGGACATTTGGGACTGTTGGCAGGTATGCTGTGATGTATTCAGTCCTAGTCTGGTAGGTCTCGAGGGGGTGGTAATTAGACTTGGGCACCAGGGGGCTCTTCGTCTTCGTGCTCGTCTTCGAATATTCGCCCGTTCCTGTCTTCTCTTCGGGCGAATATTCGTTTTTTCTTAGTTTTTTCCGGTTAAGGGGTTAATACGGGGTTAACGCGTACCGCAGCAGCTCTGGCGCTAGTAGTTTAAATGTGCATATCAGCAACTCTATTGGTCGCCAGCAGGGGGCCTCCTGCTGGTGACCAATGAGCTCACTACCATATATATATAGCTAATATATTCTTGGGCAGAATATTATGCTACTCAGTGTAAAACCAACAGAGGGCAGCATTCTGTCCGAAGATATATTAGCCATATGTGGCAGTGTGTTCATTTTCATTTATTAATTATTTAAATAAAATATAGTCCCATGATCCGCTGGTCTCCCCGCTGCAACAGTTAAATGTCCGCACTCGCGGACATTAATTCTGTCGAACTTGCAAACTTTTTTTCTATTTATTTTGGGGTTTTTTTGTATTAAACCATTACACGAAAGGATCATGGGAACATATTTTATTTGAATAAATGCAAAAGAGCACACTACCACATATGGCTAATATATGTTCGGACAGAATGCTGCCCTCTGTTGGTTTTACATTAAGTGGCATATTAACTGGATTTCTTTCAAGCATCGCAGGGGTTAACGGGAGCGGAAATCAGGAGTTAAAAAGGCCGTGCGAGTGAGCCCTATTGGTCACCTGCAGGGTCTTCCTCTGGCATCAACCAATTGGTTGATGCCAGAGGAAGACCCTGCAGGTGACCAATAGGCTCACTCACACTGCCCTGTAACCCCTGACGACGAACCTGCGGATTTCCACTTCAGTCAACTCCCGCGATGGTATGAAGATAAGGTAGGGACCGGGGTGATTAGTAGACGAAGGCGAAGATTCTTCGTGTGTGAGTCTTCGTCTTCGCCTACGTTTTACCGGCACTGCCTTCTCTTCTTCATGTCTTCGGAACAAACACGAAAACGCACTCTTCGTGTTCGTTTTCATGTTCGCCCGAAGACGAATGCACAAGTCTGGTGGTAATCCCCAGCAACAAAACCAAGGGAGAAGCCCTAAGGTGTCTCGCTGCATAATGGTCCGGTTAAAATGGAGATCTGTGATCACCCCAACTGACCTACTAACCCTTAGACTGCATTAAAAGACGTGTCATATCCTTGTGCTTTGTGTCTTAAAGGTGCTCAGCACCTTTTAAAGTATTAAGGGGGGGTGGCTGGGGGCTCTGGCCTGGGTCAGGCCTAGAGCAGACCCCGAGGTATATACACCGCTTAGTGGAGAGCTTTCTATAACCAGAAGTCAGGCTCATTACTTAATTTTATTGTCAATCCTCCCCCAGGACTAACATGATTCCTTTACCTAAATGTGTTTTTAGTTTTGGACAAAAAAATGCATATTTTAATAACGGTTACAAGCTTTCATTATATCCTTGTTTTCTTTCTTATTGTTGCTCAGAATATTTACTTGTGTCCGACGATAGACCCCTTAGTGAAGACTCGGCAAATATGGTGATCATAAAACTGAAATTATATTTCTGAAATAATAATCACGCAACAGAGTAAGAAAAAATAAATTCCGAAAAGTCCCTTTATCCATAACGGGCTCAATGTGTAAGATGCGGCTTGTGCGTCCAACTGAGTTAATACATAAATTCTTATAACCACAGTGCAGTGATCTTCAAATTACCGTTTAAAGTGTTATGGATAGAATTATATTGCTTCAGATTTCACGGCCGCACTTCCTGAGATATGAATATGTTTCAGGTAATGTGTAGTGGTTCAAAGAGAATGCGAAATTTTATGATTCCCTACCAAATGATGATTGGTATTACATTTTCTTGACATGGAAAGAAATGCACCCAACTGTGCAACAAATAGTGAATATAAAAAAAAATTGCTATGTATCACGTAGGTTATGAAGTACACCCGTAATAAACTCGATGTCTTACGGTTGACATGATCTGGGATTATTTACCATGTAAAATAAGTCTGCATTAATGTGTATAACTGCTCAGTCTGTTATAACTGTATTTAGTCACAAAACTGTGTTCTGAAGGCCACTGTAGCTTTGGATGGTGTGAACATTAATGACTGATGGGTCATAAAGACAGAATAGTTATTTTCTTTTAGATCTTGAGCTTTCTAGCCTCATTTAGTTACCGATAAGTAATAAGGCGAGCTCGCCAATGTTGACCTTTATTCAATGGAACCTTTATCCCAACAGGATTCTTGGATGAACTGAAGTTGGCCAGTATGGATGTTTTTCAAAAATGGTCGTGGGTTACCCTATTTTGCATATAGTAGATTGCATAGTTCAGAGTTACATGCCTTCCACCTATCTACGCAATTAGGTTGGGTCAGAGACAAAATACATTGAGATATTTGGCCAACAAAGAGTGGTATGGAATTGGGAGTAGTTTTGACCTTCGGTGTTGTGTTCAAAGAGGACCCATAAGGCAGGATCGGGGTTCAGGACAGTCAGAAGTGTAGGAATCTTGTGATCTGTTGCCAGTGGCTCAAAAGCAGAAGCTACGGACATTCCACCATTGACACTGACCAAATCAGGTGGGATAGTCACTGAAGATCTTGACCACACTAGGAGGTTCTGGGAATGTTGGTTGACAGTACTAAATCTGCCACTTTATATGCCCATTGGATAACATGTCCCCAAATACATTTTTTCAATGCCCCGGTCCTCATAAGCATCACCCTGTCCTGTAGCCTGTTCTTGACATGAGTAATAGGGGTGGAAGATGTTTCCTAAAGGACAAATGTGAAAAAAACTCATAGGAAATTTCTATATGGACTTCTCCTGCTCGGCTTAGAGAATACTACCCATGTACCAAATTCAAAGCATACTTTTCACTTCTTTCCACAAATTTTCCTCTTAATCCCACTTTAAAAAACATAGCAGATGAATATATTTACACCTCCCGTTTGAGGGCTTCAGGTCGGTCTAATTGAATTTCCAAATGCTACATTAGATCACTTATCTTAAAAAGAAGAGACCAAAACGATCTGCGACTGAAATGGCAACAGAGACCTACGTGGAAGATGAACGTTTTTTAACAAACGGTAAAGATGGATAATATCATAAAAAATATTTTTGGCTCTGTAGAGCATTTGATGGAATGTATGGTATTTGCATTAAAACTTGTGTTCCAGAATGTGCCACAAAGAATCTTGATGCCTGTACATCAACCTATGATATTAATATAATCATTTAGCGAGCTATATATTAAAAATGCAGGTTGCTCTGATTCTATTTAATTAAGGCCACAAAACATTCTAGAATAAATATCTGAAAGCCACAAAGATACAGTATAAAACTTTCTTCTCTAATTATGGCTAGGGAGCTGTATGTTAGCATTTAAGTATTCATTCTTTTAGAGACAACTGGTTAACCCCTTAAGTGTTTTGCCCTAAAGGTACACATGAAATGTTAATTCTAACCACATGGGACAAAGCCCTGGGGAGACTTGGCAGCATTGAACTACTACCAATGCCGCTCGCAGCCCATTACAGCAACACCATGTACCAAAAAGACTCTTGTCTCTTTGAATGAGTGATCAGACTGTAAAAGTCAATGACTTGCTCTTTGCGTCAAAAAAGAAAAAAAAAAATCATCAGTGATTAAAAAAATATTTTGTGACTTGAAAATTAGTTTTCCTTTTTAATAACAGAAAAAAAGACCCTTTAATGGAATGCTGATAGAAAAAACAGACTTATACACTTTATAAGAACCAAAGATATGTTAAGGCTTCACAGCAAAACATATTTAGTGGTTTAACCTTTTTGGACATCAGCTTGGTGGAGAATTGATGCTATGCAGGTGTCAAAACAGTTAGGTCTTGATTAGGCAGGAATGTGCCATGTTCTTCCAGCAACTTACATTTCTTGTGTATGTCCACCTCTTGGCTGAGTGAGGTGTTGGTGCGGCTTGTAGAATAACATTATTATATATAATCAATTACTTTTGCAGACCATGCTTGTAGTCGATAAATAAAGGAGTACTAAGTGCTCTGAAATGTGGGACCACAGTAGATACCAGGTCCCTAATCTTCTCCTTGAGGGGCTGTGCTCCCCATCATGAGGCAGACCTTTTGTTCCCTCCCTTTC
Organism: Spea hammondii; assembly: GCA_029215755.1. Taxonomy (NCBI): domain Eukaryota; kingdom Metazoa; phylum Chordata; class Amphibia; order Anura; family Pelobatidae; genus Spea; species Spea hammondii. The sequence continues at coordinate 125,988,454 of JARDYJ010000003.1, forward strand.
CAAAACTAAGGGCTGAACTGTTCTTCTAGAATTCCCCCAGAAGGAGGGATCCACCAAAGTCTTCAAGGGATTGTGGCAGCCAAAAGGCACAGCACACCCCTCACCAAAAGAAACAAGTCTTCAAGGACCCGGTTGTACGGTGGCATTATTCAGCGAACAATAATTAATCGCACAAAGACAGTCTAGAAAAAAAAAGTGCAATTACAATGTGAAAAGTTGCTACAATTCCAGTGAGTAGCAATGACATAAAAGCTGCCAGTGGCGGAACTACCGGGGTCGCGGCTGCGACCGGGCCCCGGCGGCAGGGGGGCCCAAGCCAAGGGGCCGCCCGAAATCTTTTTTCCGTTTTTTTTTTTTTTTTTTTTTAAATAAGGCAGGGGCGTCCAACATGCGGCCCGCGGGCCAAATGCGGCCCGCAAGACCTCGAGGTGTGGCCCGCATAAGATCGGCAGCCAGGGCAACCGATCTTACGCAAGCCGCACCTCAAGCCCTGCTACTTACTTGTGGGAGGGTCTTCTGGACTGCACAGAGGAAGCGGAGTTCACCTGACATCCTACTTCCTCTGTGCTTTAGCAGAGAAGGCAGAGGGAGGCCGCGCCCCCTGCTGAAGTGAGCGGCATCGAGGAGCTGCAGTGCAGGTAAGGGGGTGGGGAGGGTGTTTGAATGAGGGTGTAAGTGCTGGAACCTAGGCATGATGGGACTGTGATTGCTGTTAGCAATCACACTCCTATCATGCCAAGTCAGCCAGTACATGCTGAAACCTAGCCAGCTGCCCCCCTTGTGTAGTGATGCTGCCAGCAGTATGGGGTCTGCACTTACAGCCACCCTGTACCAGCATGTACTGGCTGACTTGGCATGATAGGAGTGTGATTGCTGTTAGCAATCACACTCCTATCATGCCAAGTCAGCCAGTACATGCTGAACCTGGCTAGCTGCCCCCCTTGTGTATTGATGCTGCCAGCAGTATGGGGTCTGCACATCACTTACAGCCACCCTGTACCAGCGTGTATTGGCTGACTTGGCATGATAGGAGTGTGATTGCTAACAGCAATCACAGTCCCATCATGCCTAGGTTCCAGCATTTACTGGATGGATGTGTAAGTGCTGGAACCTAGGCATGATGGGACTGTGACTACTGTTAGCAATCACACTCCTATCATGCCAAGTCAGCCAGTACATGCTGAAACCTAGCTAGCTGCCCCCCTTGTGTAGTGATGCTGCCAGCAGTATGGGGTCTGCACATCACTTACAGCCACCCTGTACCAGCATGTACTGGCTGACTTGGCATGATAGGAGTGTGATTGCTAACAGCAATCACAGCGAGCACAGTCCCATCATGCCTAGGTACCAGCATTTACTGGTTGCCTGGGTATGATAGGAGTGTGATTGCTGTTAGCAATCACACTCCTATCATGCCAAGTCATATTGCTAATTTTGTCCAATTGTGTGTTACCTACTTTTATTAAACATGTGAGTTTTTATTATTATTTTTAAAGGTGGGGGTCATTTTCGGTTTTTGCTAAGTGAACCCTGAATGTTTTGGTCCAGAATTTTCATTTTAGTTCATCCCTAGAATAAATCTAGGGAATCCTGAATTTGTAGTCGCAAAACTTTCAAGGCCCAGAAATCAGTGAGAGGAAGAGTAAAGGTTTTGTGTCATTTTACTTTATTTTAATCTGCATATTTTATTAAAGGCCATATTTTTTGTCACAGTGAAAAATGAGTGCGGCCCACACATGTATACAATTCTGATGAAGTGGCCCACTGCAGAAAAAACTTGGACACCCCTGGATTATGCCCTTTGTACATGCGCCCCTTTTTCTTTGATTTTTTTACAGATATGATTCAATATGTAAATTGAATTTGTTGAAAAAAAATTGTTGGGTAAAAATCATGTTTTTTGGGGGGGGCCCTTAACAGATTCTCGCACCCGGGCCCTGAGGCGTCTAGTTACGCCCCTGAAAGCTGCATTTAAAGGGTCCAGGTCCTTAGCACTTATCTGCTGAGTGAAAAAACAATGGCCCAGGACTATACACACCACACATGCTGTAAACACCTTGGGTTTCAATAACCCTACTTGATCAATCAAGCTTTTCCCTCTCACAGGTACTCGCTTGACCTTAGCTAAGAGGCCGTGAAGCAGTTCATGGATTATTGCGTTCCATTGATGGCTAGTCAAAACTCTACACTCCAGTTCCATCTACCTAACTGCAATATGGAGATAGAAGTGGTAACCTCTGCGACATCCTACCAGGGATGTCCCTAGGTATTAAGAGTATTATATACGTTGGGTTGACTTGGCAGTCGTGTATGTCGGCTCCCATTAAAGCCCATGTGAGTTCAACTTGTGACTCCCAGGCTGTCGTAGAATTTGTATAAATAATTGGATATGAAATAACAATACTTGACACCCAAAGAAAAACTGCTTTGTATATATGCAAGAAATGAAGCTGTGCCTTAGGGGGTTACATGCTTGATGTCAACAAGGAACCTGCTAAGCTAGCAGTAAGATAACCTTACCAAAAATTAAAGGGGGGTTTTGTCCACTTGGTGTTGTGTAAAGGTCTTTAATTCCCTCTTAACGATAGTTACTGTTTACTAATATGCCCAAACTGTTGAAAAATGTCTTTAGTATAAAATGTCACCTCTTTCCTTCATGTTTTTTTTTTATTTTTATTTTTTTAATCACATCTCACAAAGGCAAACACTGATTGTACTGTTGTTGCCATAGAAGCTAAAGTGCTTTCTTTAAAAAAAAGTTTGTGTTGTGGTTATTCTTTCAGAGGAAAGAATAGAATGGAAAAATCTGTTTTTACAGGGTGGCTCAGTCAAACTTTTGCACCAAATTCCTGGCACCCTGCATGTTCTGTTTTTTTTTTTGTTTTTTTTTAAACTGAACTTTAAACATTTTCATACAAATGGATTTTTTGATGGATTTATACTTTCTTTTTGTTGATTAAACCAATCCTATTTAAAGAAAATACTATAACAAAAATTATATAAAATATTTATTTAACCCCTTAATGACAAAGCCCGTACAATGCATTGTTTTCAATGTGTTTAGGGACCGCCCATTGTCCTTAAGGGGTTAAAAATGAATTATATAATTTTTTTTTTTTTAAATATGGAGTAATATCTTTAGTGGAAGAAATTGTTACTCATTCTGTCATGATATGTTATACTTTAATTTTTATTATTAAATCTGTTCAATAGTAATGAAATATAATTGCTAAATTCCAACTGGAGCAACGAAAGAATTTGATTTATTGTAATTAAATTTCAATTGTCACTCAGTACCACCCAGAGATGAAATTTTTTGGAATAGGATATGTCAGTAAATTCACAGGTAAAAAAGATAAGCTCAAAGGTAGACAATGGTTTATTATTTTAACTACACATACATAATTAATATCCGCTGCTAATGAAAGCAGTCATTTCTTTAAAAAAAAAAATGCATGTATAATTTCCTAAAATACATCCTATCTGGTTGAAACCCTACCAAGTGGCTTAAGACGTACAGAATGAATTATTTATATTATTCATGAAATCCAATTTAGTTGGGTTTCTAATTTCAAGATTCATCCACTATGAAGCAAGTTGCATCATTCTCAACAATTTCTTGACCACGATGTACTTGAAATAATGACCTGTCAAATGTATCAGGGTCTTACTTTCTTAAATAAGATATGTCACATTAATTCTTATTTAATAGCGCTATCATCACTGCATTAATTGTGATTGACTGTCAATTTTTTTTCTCCATCTATTTACACGGGGGAACAGATGGAGGTGGCGGATATAAGGACAAAGATTGGCTCTTTAAGAAACCCATATAAATTGTCATAACAGTGTTGCAAATGAAATATTAGTTTTGTAATAATGTAGTATTCATTCGATTATTTTGCACTAAACTTAAGTTTTCGGTAAATGATCCAACGTTACACTCTGAAATATTTAATTTTTTCTTATAAGTGCAGAATACTAACTTTTTTGATTAGAAAAATATTTGAGCCAAAAACCTAGTACTGACCTGTCATTTTTCTACTTATTACAGTTTTACAGTCCTGTACACCAAATTCCTGGCCCTTGGCAGAGAGTACAGCGGCTACAGAAAGGACGGCTGTGGGCTCTCTCCTGGAACAGGCCTAGTGCCCATTATCAATATGTCTTTGGCCTTTATAAGTTGTTGATTGGTTCAGAGGAACCTTTCACAAGATGAAAAGAGAAAAATGAAGGGAATAAGGAGATGACATCATAACGGGAAATTAATATCCTTATTAATTTTAACAAAATATTTATAAGATTTTTGGTTGATGAGAAAAACATGTTATGGGGAGTTTTGCGAAACAATTTCCTTTCATTCACCTCATGATATAAAAGGAAGAAACACATTTTCAGTTTGTTGGCCTGTTCAGAAAGCAATACTAAGTTGCTACTAAAGAGCCAAGCTACTCTTTTTTTTAAGCTTAACATTAAATACTAAAAAATAACACGTGGAGTTTGAATGATACCTTTATTGGCTAACTGAGTAAATATAGATTGCAAGCTTTCAAGACCTCTCAGGTCCCTTCATCAGGCATGTTATACAATAATGTGAAAAACCTCTCTTTAAGTATCAGTCAAACAGTATGGTTACAATTGGGAAGCAGATAACATCAAAATGTCCAGGACAAGGTTCTTTGATCAGTCAATAGTGTTAAAATCAGAGGTGGATTGGAGTCATATGCCCAATTGTAACCATACTGTTTGACTGATACTTAAAGAGAGGTTTTTCACATTATTGTATAACATGCCTGATGAAGGGACCTGAGAGGTCTTGAAAGCTTGCAATCTATATTTACTCAGTTAGCCAATAAAGGTATCATTCAAACACCACTTGTCTCCTGTAATTCTACGGCTAACACGGTACCAACTCTCATCTTTTAAAAAATAACACAGCAGAATTCAAAATGGCTGCCATTTGAAAATGCATGATTTCATGCCAACCTTTATCCAAGCTTCCGATTGCTCACCTCCCTTTCCCCTTGGAAAGTTTGCATACTGGGGAATGAAAAGGAGCTGGAGGACTTCATTAATGGTGTATGCATTAAATCTTTGGGGGGGGATATCCCCATATTTTTATGAGATGAAATGTACGTATACCTGTCAGTAAGAAAGCATATACAGTATATCCATTTGAGTGTTGAGGTTGATGAAAGCTCCCCGGTGGAGTTTATCCCAATGGCTGTGAATTTGGAACACCTCAAGGTCTTAACATCCTGGTTATTATTAATTTTTTACTACATTTGCATAATTTGGTTTCCAATATTGTGCCTTCTCTTACTGGATATGTTAATATATTCTATTTTATTATTTTATTTTATTATCACTCTTTGCTTTTTTTATTCTAGTAATGGATTTAAAAAAAAAATTAATTATTTAATAATTTGCATCACCAATAAATCATGTATTATAAGACTTTGACTTGTATTTCCCTCTATAATGTATATTGGTACCATTATTATTTAGAATGTGTTTTGTAGTCTAAATCGTTAATTTGTTTAAACATTACAAACAATTGAATACTTATTCCCAAAAGAACAAAAGTTTTGTTTAGGTTGGTTGCAATATGAATATTAATAATGACTGTGTATTCTCAGTTCCATTTGTATACCTTGACATTTGTTAGGTGAATGATCTTAAAGGAACTAGTTTCATTCCTAAAAGATTTAAGCGTCTCTGCTGACAAATTTAATTTTAAATTAGCTTCCTATGTTGTCTAATTGTTCACGTTACATTCTTGCTTTTTAATTTCCAATAATTAATTCACAATCAAATTCTACATTTGTGGCATGTACAAAATCATCTGGGGATGCTGATCCGTCTTAGCCAAGAGCCCAAAACAGAACCCAATGGACTTCGCAATGAAAACAAAGATTCCGAACTTCCAATGCGTGGAAATAATTCTTATCTTAAGAGAGTAATCTGTCAAGTTAATGAAATAGAATGGAACAGTGTGGGATTCGTAGTCCAAATGCATTTGGGAAAATAAAAATGACAAACACAAAAATAAAACTTACAGCCTTTATTCACTTTGAACATCGATTTATTTATTTTTTCTTTAGAATTTAAATTTCTAATGATATCATGGTTTCAGAGACTTTCATCAGTGGTTGGTAATTATCTCGTTAAACTTTGGGAAATGTTTATCAAAGTCAGCCATGTAAATAATATGCATAAAAAACATCTTGAAGCCTGTTTAATTCCATAGATAATGGCTGTTTGTTTAGACTTTTTACAATATTTTTTTCATTTCTTTTTGAATTTTATTGATTTAAATCATCTTGTTTTGAGTATAAATATATTTAAGATTCTTTTTGTTGTGATAGGCGTAATTATTTGAATCTTCTTTTTTAGGTTTCATTGAAAAACCTAATTTTTAAATCTTCAAATGAAATATCATCTTAAATTTCGTTATTTCGATATCCATGATATTTAAAAAATTAATTGAATAGTTAAATGGGATCAGTGGCATATAAAATAAACCCATCATTTATTCCAAAACTCATGATTATAAGACGACCCTGATTATAAGACGACCCCACAAAATCTGAATATTAACTTATGAAAAAAAGCCTGAATATAAGACGACCCTGTAGGAAAAAAGTTTTACCAGTAAATGTTAATTCATGTAAACTGTGAACAATTGTTTGTTAATAAAAGCTATGATTGAGAAAAATATTTTGTTTTTATTTCCTTTTTTTTTTTTCAACCTGCCCCCCCAGTTATTTACATCTGCCCCCAGGCTTGCCACTCTGCCCCAGAAATGCCTTATACCCCATATATGCCACTGTTCCCCATGATATGCCTTTTGACCCCCTATGTGCCACTCTGCCTCCAAAAATGCCTTATACCCCTATATGCCACTCTGGCATTTAGGGGGTTAAAAGGCATATTATGGGGCAGAGTGGCATATAGGGAGGTAAAAGGCATTTCAGGAGGCAGAGTGGCATTAAAGGGGTTAAAAGGCATTTCACAGAGCACTCTGCCTCCAGAAATGCCTTACACCCCCGATTTAACACTCCCCCTCCCTCCTCCAAACTTACCGGTGCTTCTGAGTTGGGGGGGGGGCGCATAACACAGGAGGATCCAGGTCCCCTGCATCTGAGCCCCCGGTGCTTAGTCCGGGCAGCGTGTAGAGCGGAAGTTGTCTACGCGAATCACGTAGAGCTCTACACGCTGCCCGGACTAAGCACCGGGGACTCAGAAGCACCGGTAAGTTGGGGGGGGGGTTAACACAGGAGGATCCAGGTCCCCTGCATCGCTGCGGGGGATCTGGATCTTAGTCTCATAATAAGACCTATTTGAGGTCTGATTATAAGACAACCCTGATTATAAGACGATGGGTATTTTTCAGAGCATTTGCTCTGGAAAAAACCTCGTCTTATTATCGAGCAAATACGGTAATACGTCTGTGAAAAGGCCATGATTAACCTATTGCATTTAATTAACAGATCTGACCATAAAAATGATCCCTTGAAATGAAAATGTCATGTTTATTAAACATGTTTATTTATAAAAAGTAACGTTAAAAATAAAATCTGTATGACCTTAGCAAACAGGTGAAACGTAAAAATGTCAACTGCGTGCTAATTCATTCACATGTTTTCTTTTGTCATGCCACCTAATTAGCGCTACTTCGTAGCTACTTTGGAATACGCAAGTTGAAATGCACATATGGTGTCAAATGGTTCCTTCTATAATATATTGTATCCTCTTGACATCATACTATAATCTGCCGATGATAAATGTCTACATTCAAAGGGTTATTACGCATACAGAACTGTTGGAAGTCCTAATAAGTTGGTCATCTGCCTGGTCCAAAAACAGCTGGGATTGAAGAAATTGAAGATTGTTAGCATAGAGACATTCTACTTTTTTTTTTTTTAAATGGTCAGATTATGGTGACAACCCTTTTTTATGGCAAATTGTCAAAGACCTTAAAGTAGAGAAGTTGGGCCTTTTTTAGGCAAGTTGTCAAGGTTTGCATGAAAGTATCAACTTTAGAGAGAAATTGTATAACTAAGATTGTAAGAAAAAAAAAATCTGCCCTATATTGTAATATTCGATAACAATAAAACTCAGAGCTATATTGAGTACTTCAAAATGTTGCAAAGTGTTCTACAAAAATTTTCTGGAATGTATCGTACATAAGGTATCTTTGGATGTGGAAATATTGCGTTTGTTAATGTGGTCCATATAGGAAGTAGATAAATGAATCGGCCTCCCAACAGAAGGCTAATGCAGTGGGGGGATTTAAACATGCATGGGACAGGCATACGGCTCCTGAATCTCAGACATGACCAACGACTGATTAAGGTTTGAGTCTTTACAGCAGGAGAAACGGGCGACTAGATGGGGCTGAATGGGTCTGATGTGCCCTCAAATTCCTTGTTCCTGTGTTTATATTTTGTTTAATGACCGTATAACCCACATAGCTGCAGTTTATAAAAATCATAGTAAATTGGCACTGTGACCTTTCACACTGATCAGACAGTGATTTAACGCAGCACTCTGTTGCCTTGGCGTTCCGTTTTATATGGCAATAAACGGTCAAAAGCAAAGATTACGAGGTCAAGTGCCAATCTAAGCCTTTATCATTACTCTTCAGCATCTTCATACGGACTCTTAATAGATTCTATTGAACCAAATCCTATTCTTTCACATCTTCAGTTCATTGAAGAACACTACACTACTAAATCCGAGCTCTTATAATTAATACCAACTTAAGTATTTGGTTGTATGTATATAAAAAAAAAAATATAAAAAATATATTTTTCCCCCATAATTTAACAGTTATGCTTAAGGCAAAACAAAAAAATGTTTTATACCTTTGTTTCATTTACTGCCTGGTGTGATTTATATCCGTGGTATAAGTGTCAGGAAAGCGTCTTAGATTGATGCAAGACCATCTGAAAAAATGTCTATAATGGAAAGTCGGGCAGTAATGTATGGAGCGGAGAATACTTCAATTATATTTTTGTGAGATTTGTCAATCTTATAATGCATTTCTTTCAACTGCAATTCGAAACAGGATTTTATATCAGCATTACAAAACACCTTTGATTTTTTTAAATGGAATAAGACGGAAGGAAAAGACAAGAAAGTTAAAAGTTAAAAATAAAAAATAAAATGGTATACTAATTTGTGGTTGTTTGATAGCGTCTATGGCGTTTTTGGCCGTTGCCTAATATTCTCTCTTCCTGTTGATCTAATGTCCGTTTCTCATAGAGGTTCAGGCCCCAGGGTCAGCTGCTGACCAGTTGTGTCCAGTGAAGGACTGGGGCCACATGCTTTGTTTCTATGCCTCACAGACCTGCATAGAGATTGTAGCGTCTCTGTGCCTCATCGGAGGGCACTTCCGGGTTGCGTTACTGCTGACGTAACCCGGAAGGGAATGCCCGATCGCGCGTTTGCAACTGCGCGATCGGGCAGTTTACAGTGTAACAGCTTACCGGCTTTCATGCCGGAAGCTGTTACAGGCGATCAGACAGCAGAAAGCCGGCTAAGCCGGCTTCTGCTGTCAGTGGGGAGTCCAGGCTGTCAGGGATGTGTCCCTGACGCTGCACGAAGGGCTGGACGTAACGGGACGTCCATAGGGGTTTCTTTGTGGGCGTTTTTTGGACGTCCCGGTACGTCTATAGGGGAACGAAGGGGTTAAAAAATGAAATAATAAAACCTTGAACTTGCATGCCCTTGCCTGTGTCTTGAAAAATGTAAAGTCACAGGCACAATTCGCTAGTCCACTATTAAATGTAGGCAAACGTGTGTTAATATTATCAACAGTGTGCCTCGTCAACTTCAGCGTTAGTCCTATGTATTTTACTGGCACCTTATAAATAAAAGATGTTTAGATGATATGATCAGGTTTAGGTATGGAATATAATTCCATCTGTATCCTAAACTAGTTAGTCTCCTAGAAAAGAAAATAATAGAATTATATGAATTTAGTCTTCCTCGACACATAGTGGGATGTAACATATAATTAATATGTTCTAGGATTGCTGTTTGGCCATTGTTAGTAAGTGAACAGAAGAAAAAATAAATCAAATTATTTCTTTACTTGTACATTTGTCAGGTAGGTTGTTACAAATATCTTGGAGAGCTAAACTAAAGTTCCTCTGGATTTAGGTGCCTCAGTTACTTCTCTCTCTGTAATCCCAGACAGACATAATGGCTTTGGCTGTATGTTTGGATTCTATTAATTCTGACCAAATCCCAAATTCTATTTGCAGAAATGCAACCTCAAACTTGCAAGGAACCTCCGCCATGCTTCACGGTCATCTGCAAACACTCATTCTTGTAATATTTAAAAATAAGACTCATGCACAGCAAGCACAATCTATTCGGACGAAATTTTTTTGTTTCTTTTTGCCACATTCATTTTCACGCAACACATTTTGTTTCCTGACGACTCACTGGGCACCGGGAGTAGGTCGACACTGGCACGTATCCAACCCCACGGTACAGGACACTGTATCTTCCCCAAAATTAGAAAAAATATTTATCCAGGGCACAGGGCAGGCACTGGCAGACATTAGTGAAGTTATTCACTAATGTAGAAAAACAGAAAACAATATTGTGTTAAAAAAAAATATATGTTTAATATACAGTTTGTCAAATTTCCCAATGAAGAGCTGTCACGGGGTAAGCTGGTTGGTTGTGACTTGCCTTAAAAAAATGCTTTATCAAATGTATTATCCAAAAAACAGAAATACACCCTTTATTCAGTTTTAAGTAATTTTAAAACTTTTAAATAGCGTTTTGTAAACCTTTTTATGTGTCAATAATTGATGAACCTTGTTCCATACTTTAGGCACGTAACATCAGGGACATGCTTATGTATTTACAGCCATGCAATTCTTTTGTAAAGCCATCACCGCAAAATATCCTAGGGTCTTAGAACGATGGCAGCTCTCAAATACAACATCATTACTGGGTAATTTGTATATGAATAAATTAGTAAAAAAAACTAAAAAGCTTGAGTTTAAGGGACATGTAGCTTGAAAGGTACCTCTCAACTATCATGTACACATGGTTTCTGTGCATTTAATAGCTGGAATGTTCCTTAAATATTAGATACTAGATAAAATCCATCCAGCCGATCAAGTCCGCCTGTTGTCAAAGTCAGTCTTTGTCTCAGATAGCCGTCAGGAGCAATATGCCTGTCCCATGTATGTTTAAATTCCCTCACTCTACCACTTCTGCTGGGAATCTGCTCCCATCAATGGAAATCTACTACGCTCTATATATTATACTGGTCCTTGAAGCTCAAGTGAGTAAGGGAAACAAATCAGTGCCAATAAAATGCTGTGCAAAACATTCTTTAATAAACATTGCATATTTTAGGTTTATCCTTGATTATATGCTTTTTTTCGTGCATTCCTCTATTCCTCATTTCTACTTCTGATTCTTTAACCAAATTCTTTATAACAAAGTATTTTCTGACACTATTTATACAGGATTATTATAATTCTTGCAAAACAAAACCTAGAGATGGTATAATAATTACAGCATCAAGGAAAAAAAGGATAATGATGTAACTTATAGAAGCAGGAAAATGTACCTTTATAGTCAAAAATATTTTAATAATGAACAACAGAATGTGAAAACATAATTCTAAATTACTGGAGAAAAGTACAGAATTAGACTTTACAGCTATTTTTTTTTTTATTTTTTTTTTTACTGTTAACAACCGTAATTCGAAAACATAATTCTGCATATTTAAAGTAAATAGTTAACGGATTCTATTATACTAAAAAATATTCTACATCTCGTACATGAAAACATCTACATTTCTTTAAGCAGTTTTTATTAATGTATTTATATTATAAATTGTTTTTTTTTTTTTTACTTTTTTTAATATTCAAGAGCAGAAAATACAACACATTTTGAAAAAACTACATCTAATGAAAGGGTTAATTTTTAAAAATGTTATATTGTTTTGTGTGGTATTGCAAAAGGGACTTTCTAAGAATGAGCATTTGTCCTGTTACATGGTTGCTGCCGACTATAATAACTATCAGCGTATTAAGGATTTAAAAAGAAAATCGGATATTTCCAGCAATAGGGTATAATTAAAATTAGTAAATTGTTAATTTGAAGAGAATGAAAAGAAAAAAAGAGAAACGTGCTGGGTAATTCTGCTGAATACCAAATCATTGAGACATTAATGAGCAAATCCATAATGAAGTGTATGTATATATATATATATATATATATATATATATATATATTAGATAAAATAGCTAAATAAATATTAAAAAAACATTTATTTTGAAATTATTTTTTTTAAAGCAATGATTGAAATTATTATTGTAAGGTGTAACAGAACTCCAATTGTAAAGAAAATATATAGGTAGAAACACAACACTTACGTTTAGCTTTTTGACTTCAACTAATTAACAGTTTAAAATGTTTCTCTCTCCATTACAATGTAAATCACATATTTAAATTCACGGAAAAACCTACAGAGTAAAATAAATGACTTGCAAACTTTCTGAGACTGTTTTTAAAAATGTATGAAGCTGTGTGATTTTTTTTCAACCAAAGTTAGACTGAAAACAGAACCCAAACCATGTAAATTAATGATATATATTACTATTATTATTATTGATATAATAAATGAGAGAACGTTAACGAGAAATAATGTGTCGAATATACATAGGTCATAAATGAAAATGTAGTCTATGAGCATTTAAAAGTTTAAATTTTTTTTAAATATTTCAGCAAAGGCAAAAATGAATAGAAAGAAATTCAATAATGTTTTTTGTGAACAAATATCTTGTTTTATTCTCGTATATTGCACAAAGCAGATATAGTAAGGATCAGATTAATTAGGCTTAATAGGAAAGGGAGCCCGTGAGGCACATCCGTTAAAACATATTTCTTCAGTCGGTATCTATTAACCGGTAACTGCAAAACTGGAAATTTCTACACATTATTCAAATTCCTTCTAACACTTTAAATACATGATTTTTTTTTTCTCACCCTACAAAATTAATTAACTATACTCAGTTCATAAAAAGTGACTTGTATTACTACCGACACAATTCTTCGCATCGGAACGTTCTGTAAATTCGGGGGAAAAAGTCTAAAATCCGTGGTTTAGACGATATTGGGGCCATAGTTACTTTGGAACATCCACCCCACCCCCCACCCCCTGAAGTGTCAAGTGGTCCAATGGGGGTTACACTTTATAAACGCTAACCTTTGTTCCAGCACTTTTAAAGGTGTTTTAATAATTTCACACCAAAAAAAATTATGTTATTTGTGTTAAGCGGCATAAATTGTAATTTAAGTTAAAAAAAAGCCTTGAAATTTTTATCAAAAGCATTCAAATGAGTCTCTCCCCGGGTCAGTTAATGAGTTGTCACGAGTTGGCCCTTTTACTGTAGTGCACCTCCTGCAGACTAAGATAGTTAACCATATTTTTCATCAAAGGAAAGGCTCATTAGTAGAGCTTTCAGAAACTGATTTGATTATAGTTCAACATGTTAAAGTGAAATATTTTGAGCTCATTAGGCTGATTATGATTCAAGGTCATCTTTTGAAGCTAGTCCTGTCAATATAAGATAAATGGGCCCTCATCTTTTTCCCTTCCTTATGTCTCTGCTTTTTAAACTCTACGGCGGAAAAGTTCCATAGCTATAATTAATATTTTTTTTTTTCATTCCTCTTCTACAAAGCTGCTTAAAAAAAATTAATAAAAAACGAACAAAAGATTTTGGCTACCAAAAAGTCATTGAAGAACTATTAAGAGGAGGAGGAGGCTATCGTGTTCCGCAGGAATCAGAAGAAATCCTTGAAAAGTTGGGTGTTTGAAACTCGGCGATTTTCTCCTTGACCTTTGGAAAGTTTCAACGTGAACATTATTACTTATTTTAATCATAGGTACAATTCAGCTTTGCAAGGACCCCCCCCCAAAAAAAATATTTAAAACTGTTATTCTAACTTTAAAACTTTAAAAGACACCATTTAATGTAAAAAAAAAAATGCAAAAAATACAGACAGTTATTGAACACAAAATTGCTCATTTTTTAATTTCAGAAAATTGCAAATTAAATTGGAAGCTTTCCGAAAGTGTAAGACCCGGAATGCATTCTTACGGTAGACATAAGATGCAACATTAAACCAAAGATTTTTACTGATAAGTACATGTGATATAGCCAACAATTTTTGTAATTATTTTTTTTAAAAAAATCTAGTAAAAATACCAATTTTTTTTTATATTATTAATGTTAACATAATAATAAGAAAATAATCCTTCAAATACACATTCTTCCCAAGCTCATGTAAACAACATTAAGTTAACTAGAATTTGACGACATATATGAATCATTTGGCCCATTTCATCTACTTTTTTTTAAATTGCTGCCATTAATTTTTTTTCTAGATTTATTAAATTAAATAATATTTAATGATTTAATAATTTATTACAAAAAAGGGAAAACAATGTTTTGCTTTTGTACTACAGTAAATATCAAACTATCCAAAAAACAGATCAGTGCGGCCTACCCAATTTCTTAGTCTCTGCGTACTTTATTTTGGTTCAGTTTGTGTTTGGCCAATTGTCTTTTTCCCAAGGCCCTATGGACTTTCGGACTCAGTCGGGCATTTTTTTCTTGTGCTTTTTACAAAAAATATACAAAATAGATACACATTCAGATTCCCGGGTTGTTGCTGGAATAGTAATGGCCAATAAGCACACAAAACAAAGCAAGAATTCAGAGCATACCCAGCGTATACCATTCAAAAGGCATCTAACGCATAAATATATAATACATTCTTGTGTTTTTGTAATATTTTGATAAATACACAGTGAAAGAGGCTATGGTTAGAGCCAAACCATTTAGGTTTATGCTCCAGTAGATGTATTTTGATGACAATAAATCACTCCTGGATGAGTCCTTTAGTGCATCTGTCTTTATATGACTCATTTGCATTTCCCATTATATTTCATTTCAAATAGATAAGCTATTATGAGAAATCAGAATTTAGTTGCCATTTCCCCCCCCATACCCCTATTGTGTTTCACCGTGCCGCTACTAAATCATCCTCGGTTAACAAGAATGGTGGCTGTTCGGCTGTTAAGCATTTAGGATTCATCGAGGTGTCTAAAAGCATGAACGTTCTCCGTTTGACTTTTCGTATGTGTCGTGTTGACAACCAGTTGGTAAATATTATGTAGTTAAAAAAAACTCTGACACGTATTTACTCTTTTTTTATTTTTTTATTATCAAGCAGTTGGCAACATGGTTGTTGACATGGTATACAATATCGAAAACTCATATGCATAGCTTATCATGATTGTCATATGTGGGACCCAGTTTGACCCAGAGTCTCCGGGAGACGAGCTTCTTCCAGAGTCTCCAGGTCAGCTTCTTCTTTCTCCAGGCATGGGAACAGCATTTGGCCATACCCACTCCATGCCCACTTCCAACCCTCCCTACCCGTTAAAGGCTGTCTTGGGGTCAGCAACTCCCCTAAACGTTACTAGCCCATCCCCTATGTGCATACCTGGGAACTTTTGGGCCCTGACTACATGGTGCCTAACCTTGCGAGAAATGGCCAGGACTACCCACTGACATCAGTGAGTGGTCATGCTGATGTCGCAGGCGGTCCCACTGAGGTTGTTGGGTGTTTTAGCTGATGCTGGTGGGTGGTGCCACTGAGGTTTTTGGGTGTTTTAGTTGATGTTGATGGGCGGTCCTGCTGAGGTCATTGGGTCTGCCAGCTGATGTTGGTGGGCGACCCCACTGAGGTCGTTGGGTCTGCCAGCTGATGTTGGTGGGCGGCCCTGCTGAGGTCTTTGGGTCTGCCAGCTGATGTTGGTGTGCGGTCCCGCCGATGTCGTTGGAGTATTCGGGTGTCTACCGGAGAGTTCCCGGCTATGCCCATGTGTTGCTAGTCCAGGCAGCACGGAAGGGTCAATAATGTGTATATGTTTTATGGCATAGAAAGACATTTTCATTATAATTAACTTAATATGGATAAATGGATTTTACAGTCTGCAAAAATGCTTAAATGTATAATTTGTCTCAAATTCTCTATTAGTAATTTATTAAGTGAAAGCTACATTCTATGGCATTCAAAGAAAAATAGCACTGTATTTGTAAGCTTAATGGGTTTTCAGAGAATATTTCAGCGAACAAATCATTTCTGGGGACAGAAGTGTCGTTGTGGGGGCTGTCCCCTGAAAATGAAGACACCTCGTCGCCCCCTCAACTTTGGGACATCCCCTTAGTGGGGACATAATAAGAAATAAAGTGTTCCGATTTCCCGAAGAAAAAGAAATAAGTAAACATGAGAGCTTCTCATGTGTTTGTGAGAGACAGAGAAATTAACAGAAGATACATTTCTCTGGGTAAGTGGTTGCCTGACAGCTTGAACTATATTCTTGGTTTAGTTATTTATCCTCAACAGGAGCTGGATTAGTAACGCCAGAGTCTGCAGATGGGATTGCTTTCCATTAGTTGCAGCTTCAGGCTGCTGTTAGATGCTTTTCATCATGAGGTTCCAAGTCCAAGTCGGTGAACCAGGGCTAATGATCACACTCTTCCTGCTTGACACCAGTCCTGGTCCGTATGGCTTAATCCTTTCTCTCTGCTATTAGATGTTTTGCTTCTGTCTGGAAAACAAAAATCAACTAGAACGTTATTTGTATTCCGTAAAGGAAAGAACTATCCTACTTGATCGTAGTTGAGGTCTAGACAAAGACATTGAGAAGCCAAGGATTTAATGAATTAACGGCATATCTTACAGGTTGATAGATGGGGAGGCAAAATAATGTTAAATCAACAGTTTCGATAGAGCCATTTGTTCTCGACGAACATATTACAAGAAAATGCAGGCTGCACCTGGCCTCTGCCAAGACACATATACACTAATGTTTAAAGGTTTGGGGGTCACTTAAATGTCTTTTTTTTTTTTTTTTGGAAAGAAAAGCAAATCTTGTTTATTAAAAATAACATAAAATGGATCAGAAATCCAGCCAGACTGGGTTAATGTTGTAAATGACTATTATAGCTGGAAACGGCAGATTTTTTATGGAATTTCTTCATAGGCATACAGAGGCCCTTTATCACTCCCATCACTCCTGTGTTCCAATTGCCCTTTATCACTCCCATCACTCCTGTGTTCCAATGGCCCTTTATCACTCCCATCACTCCTGTGTTCCAATGGCCCTTTATCACTCCCATCACTCCTGTGTTCCAATTGCCCTTTATCACTCCCATCACTCCTGTGTTCCAATGGCCCTTTATCACTCCCATCACTCCTGTGTTCCAATGGCCCTTTATCACTCCCATCACTCCTGTGTTCCAATGGCCCTTTATCACTCCCATCACTCCTGTGTTCCAATGGCATGTTGTGTTCTCTGATCCAAGTTTAAGTTTAAAAGGCTAATTAATTGTTAAAATTATGTTACAGCTAGACATTTCCTTGTTTTCCATCCAAAAACAGCTAAGTGACCCCAAACTATTGAACCGTAGTGTACATTTGATGCGCTCATGAAAGGCACATGTGAATTGCTGCCCCCTACAGAATGTAGGATGTCTAAACTCACAGAAGGGAATTGGTTACTCGGTTGTACATCCTGGGGCAGCACTTTACATGCTGCCATCAGATATGGCAACCCATATTCCACCCCAGTACAAGTGAACAGGTATTTTTTTTTTCGGAAGCCCGAGGTGCGTGCTCCTTTGGGTGCCGCATTCTGTGCACAAGGCAGCAGAAGCCAGACTACGATACCGAGTTCCCTCACGGAGAACTCGGACAAATTCCAACCCCCCCCCATGGGAGGGTCGGATCTTGAGTCTCACCCCGAAGAGTGAGACTCCTTGCTGGTTTTGTGAAGAGAGGAAGGGGCCGGAAGGCTCCCAATCCTCCTCCAGCAAAGTCCAGGCTTCACTGCCTCTTAAAAAGAAAACAGTGTCCAAAATGTGAGTACAAAATCGTGTGCCATAGAATAGTGAGGGCCAAGCCGTGAATTTGAAAACCGTGAATTCAAAGGGGGGGCAAATTAATTGGCACTCGTGAAAACGAAGTGAATGTATAAATTAAAGAAAAATAATGCTTATCTAACACATCGATTATTTGTAGCTCTGCACATTCAGTGGAGACGTAACGTGTATTTGCTCTTCACTAACGCCGCGTCTCGCTTTATTTCTGGAGGAACCTTCTAGATATGGAATTTCCAAGTTCTTTGTGGCTTTTACCCAATTTACTCGTTGCGGTCATGTACATTCAGCTCATGTTCCACTTGGTGGTGAGAACGCATCAGGCACATCTGACCACACAAAGCACTCTGCCTGGCCAACAAGATTTTTCTTTAAGAAACAAATTGTCATCCCTTAAGGTATTTCTGGGTATTGCTCTAAGTTGTGTCTGTCCTTAGTCCTCATTTGTTTGACTTATTATGCCTCCCCCTGAAGCTCTTGCTCTACTGCCCCTAAAGGGCAGGGCTAGTTATACATAGAGATAGGCTTAGCCCCAATGGTCTTAAGAGAGAAAGAGGAATAGGCTTCACTGATTAGGGACAAGATAGACCCTAACAGCAGTTTCCCTATCTGGGGTGTAAACTCAAACCCAGAGGCCCAGTAATCGGCTGATTTCAAGAGCCTCCGGGGGAAATCCGAAAAATTACGCCAGAGACGTAACAATCATGGTCACGGAGGTCACAACTTGCTCGCCCCTTTAAAGCCGATTGGTGTGGGTAGTACCCGCAGATAGCGGGATAGAAAGTAAAGAGATCATCCGATGGGATGAGCTCTCATGTGTTCTTCCTGCACACTGTGAGAGAGACAAACTCCTGCAGTAACGGGGTTCAGCAGGGGCACAAACAGGCTGTTTGGGGGCAAAGATGGAACAGGCAGGCTGTTTGGGGATAAATATGGCACTAATAAGCTGCTTACTGCTGATTCTTGGGACTCCAAACACAGCGAGTCTATTACTCTGAGTCTTGGGTAGAGGACTTCATATAATTGACATAAAACATTAACAATAACAGCACCAGACTGGAAATGATGAGGTG
Organism: Spea hammondii; assembly: GCA_029215755.1. NCBI lineage: Eukaryota > Metazoa > Chordata > Amphibia > Anura > Pelobatidae > Spea > Spea hammondii. The sequence goes on from JARDYJ010000003.1 coordinate 126,007,526, forward strand.
ACCCTGGCCCCTGATGATGTAAGTATGGCCAACTGCAGGATATGTGCGGCTGCACACACACAATGTGCTGCTGGAGATTGGGTAAGTGTGTGGGGCTGTTGGTCATTATAAAATCTTATTTTTAACAAAATGAAATAACAAAATGTAAAAAATAATATGATTACTGTATGTAACGTATCCACATACTACGCAGGAAACTGCAGTGAAAAAATACTACTTCAGAATAAAGGGAAAAAAAAGCTGAGAGCACGCATATTCGAGTATCCTCCCCGGTGCATCTAAAATCCCTTCATACCCAATTTCTATTTGATCACGTTAAAGAAAATCTATACCAGACAGGCCTACGGAGATTTGTCCTGACAGCCATTTGTCATTTTTCCCTGACCACAGACAGTTTCGCAGCCTGGGGTTTTGGAAGCTCTGCAGGAAGTAATACAATTTTATATATTTCAAGGAGATTAAGATTCTGTATTCCGTTCTTCAGCTAATTTATAGTTTTAAGATATCATTCACAATAATGGCAGGCATTATAGTCTTAGCAGAACTGCTCTCATATTCTTATAATTTTTTTTAATATTTAAATAATATATTAAAATATTATTTAATATTTTCTTATTATAGCAGAGTTAATTTTATGATCATTATAAAGATGGACCAAATATCTACAATTTCATTTACAAACGATGTAATCAGTATTTGGAATTTAACAGGTTTCACTCTGAGGCTTTGAGTTAAGCTCTGCTTTACGTGCAGGCTCTGGGATAGTGCCTCTCCATGAAAGGGGAAAATTGCATGGTTACGCCCACTCCCCACCAAGGTTACGCCCGCTTCCTACCCCTTCAAACTCTAACTGGTTTAGCCCCACCCCTATGTGCAGTCAGGCCTGCCCCCTTCTTATAGCCAAACCCCTCCCTGCTTCCTACATGAAGCAGGAGAGGGAGAGCTTCAGCAGACAGGCCTGGGAAGTTCCCTGGTATTTTTATAATATATATGACAGTTTCTTGGGGGAAGAATGACTTAAGCTCCATATAACCCAATATAAAGAACTTTAGTTTCTCATACTCTGCCGTGGTAGCTTCTGGTTTCACCTCCAGTTGTGAAGTCTGAGATAGAGGATACCACTCCTCTCCGCAGAGCGCTCCAAGGCTACCGTCATAAAAAAATAGAATTTGATGGCAGATAAGAACCATTCGACCCATCTAGTCTGCCAATGTTTCCTGATGTAAGATTCAGGTCTTAATCAGTCCTTGATCTTGTCTTACATTCATGTTTCTATCGCTTCCTCTCTGTTCTCTCTTCCAAGCCGGACATGTTGAAATCCCTTTGTCTATCCTAATAATTTTTTTCACCAAACCATTCACCCTCCTCTGAACTCTCTCCAATGTGACAATAACCTTCTGGAGTGGTCTCCAGAAATGTACGCAATACTTCAGGTGAGGTCTGACCAGAGATCTTTAAAGTAGCAGAACCCCCTCCCTCTTCCTGCTACTAATGCCTCTCCCTTGCTTTTTGAGATGCTTCATTGCATTGCCTGCTTACTTTTAAGTCATTGGAACTAATTAATTCTATGTCCCTCTCTTCCATTGTCACTGACAGAACAGTGTACCCAATGCTATATTCTGGCTTGTGATCTTTACATCCCAAGTGCATTATTTTACATTTATCAACGTTAAACTGCGGCTGCCACGCTCTCGTCCATTCTTCTAATTTACTTAAACCACTTGTCATTTGACTTGTTCCACCAGGAATGACTACCTGTTGCAGACCATCTGCAGAAAGACATACCTTTACCAGTAAGACTTTTTGTAATATAACTAATAAAAATATCAAGCACGGGTCCAAATACTGATCGCTGAGGTACCCCACTAGTAACAAGTCCTTCCTCTGAATATACACCATTAACTACACCACTTAATCATTGCCTTATCTACTCAACCATTTCTAACATCCAAAGACTGCAATTTATTTCTTATCAGGTTTTCTATGAAGGATGGTGTCAAAGGCCTTACTGAAATCCAGATACACTACATTGACTGCTCCTACCTGGACTATTATTTTAGTTACTCAGTCAAAGCGATAATATTAAGTGATGTTAACATTCCATTGTCGCTCAGGGTTGCTTCAAGGAGATTGATTAAAAAAAACCCACTGCAACCCACAAAGCAATATGCCTGAAATGAAGCATTGTCTTAACCTACTTTTTAGATACAGAATAATGGTTCATAATATAGATGCTCTCCCTAAGGGTCAAAGAGCGTTCCAGATGTGGACATCCCTTCTCGAGGAGCCTAGAGGGATATCGACCTCCATTAAACTATACACTAATACCAAATATTTTATCACCATCTTAGTGCCTTGTGGAGAGGCCATTCCTCTTCCTATATTTTTATATTAAAACATCGTAATGTTTATTTAAAAAAAAAAAAAAAAAAATTTAATTGTGAAAACCCACGATAAACCTAAGCGGTTTAGCTTGGCCAACATATGCATGTCATTCTCACAGAGGCTTTCTGGAAAACCAGTGACAATGGGTCTTTGGGCTAGCCCCAGGCAGTCAGCAGTGCTAGAATGCTTCACATTACCTCACATGTTAAGTTTCTCAACTGACATAAAGCTTAATGGAAGTGAACTCTGACAATAGTAGCCAATGGAGTGTAAGTGACATTCCGCCTGGAATGCCACCGTGCGTCAACCTCCCCCTCCTTTTTCTTGAAGGTGTAATCCCTCTTGAGCAAATCTCGACGTTAAAAATTCCATTGTCTTCTTTGACAAGTGATTCTGCCATTTACTAACAATTATATAACAGTCACAGAGTCTCAAGAAGAGTTAGTCAAGCCTATTTGTTGCGATTAGACAATGATGTTCTAGAATGGCCTTAATGTATCTCATATTTAACTTTGATAACCGATATATAATTTAGGAAGGAGCATAAATAAAACATTTACCAGTGTATAAGCAGTCAAGATTATATTAAGAGGTTGAAGGGTTGCTCTTTATTATCTCACACTTTCCTGTACAATTGTTTTACTAAATTGATTTAGAAATGGAGAGTTTCTCACCATTCGTCCCACCTAGCCTAGTTGATTTTTCCACCTGCCATAAGACCTGAAAGCTTAGTTGGTTCTTGGTCTTGTCTTAGATTCAGAAGCTGAATGCCTATCCCATGTAGCCTTAGATTCCTTCACGGTGTTAACCTCTACCACTTCTGCTGGAAGGCCATTTCACTTAAGCAAAGAAAAGGTTTCTAGCAACACATCTGGTCATGATTTTTATGCTCCTTTCTTACATATGTCCCTCTTGTACTTGGTGGTGAGAACACATTCCTTCATTTATTCTTTGCTCATCTTTCAATCATTGCAAATAACTCCCAAGCCCCTTATTTCTTTAGTCGCTAACACTGTAGACTTTACACTAATACACTTTACATCCTTATCATAGTAAGAATAAGCTCAACATATCATATATCGTAATCGTTTTTGGATTGGGTCATCTTCAGACTGGATGCTTAATACCTTTGAAGCCGTTCCTTGCTATGTCATATTATTTAGTATAGTAGGGCATTAAGGGGGCATAGGCAGCAAATATTAAGAGTAGTGGTGTCAGACCAAGTGCTTAGCTAGACTTTCAGATAGCACTAGACTTATTTGCATTGCTCACTGTTTTTGACTTTGGCCTGGCCTTGACCCAATCTCAGTTTACCCCTTGCTGACCCTCCCTGACCCTTGGTCCTTTTGGTGTTGCTGTCTTCCTTCCTTAGATTCAGTTCCATACCTTGCCTCAGACCTCACCATCTAGCCCAGGTCGTCCACCACTCTCGTCTGAGTCCTGCACCAAAATCGCTGCCTTGGTGTCACACTTGACTCTGCTCTCTCATCCCCTACATCCAGTTCCTCAACAGATCCTGCCACCTTCACCTGAAAAACATCTCCTCCAAATTTGTCTGCTCCTCACACAAGAATCAAAAACGAATCCATTCTGTCAGACTCTCCCCCACCTTTTTCAAAGTGTACAACCTTTCCTCATAACACTCTCAGCCAACATCATAATTAAGCCATCTGAACAACCAACAACCTCTACAGATCACCCTGACTCAACCAACTCATCCCCATCCAAGCCGTCGTCTCCTGCTGTCTGACTTCCCCTTCAACCACCGACTAGATTGTAAGCTCACAAGCAGGGCCCTCTCCTCCTTTTGTACCAACCGACCTTGGGACTCTCAGTCACAGGAGCACTTTCTGCCTGCATCCCGGGAGGGGAATCTGTTGTAACAGTGCTATGGAATCTGCTGGCATTATATAAATAAATGTAATGTAGTATTCTTACAGCACTGAAGTCCTGCTGTCAAATGCTTTAGATACAGAGTTTCTGCTCCTATGCTTGCATCTTTATGACTACCAGGATCCTCCACTGGCCTTACCCCAGTTCCAATCCCACTATGACCCTCCTGCTAAGAGTCTTTGCCATAATGCTCTGCTCTCCCCCTTTACGCCTGTGTCCAGCCACGTTCATCACCACTAACCTGGAAGTCTTGCACCTGCTGCTGGTTCTGCCATGTCTCCTCTTATGAGTCCAATCGTCTGACCTCCTTCTTCCAAACAGACAGCAAACAGTACCCTCATCGAGACTTCTTATGCCAGGTTTCTATTTGTCCCCAGATCCCCTCCAAGCCTAGAAACTAATTATATTTCAAAAACAACAGTGACCAATTTATTCTATTAAATACCACCCTTCAAAATAACATTAGTGATATTAAATAAACATTATTTGAATTTGAGAACAGAAACCCATTTCGGTTTTTGATACTTCCTTTTTTTTATGGCTACCATCCTCTGCCTCTAAGTTGTTTGAATAAAAAATAAAGCATTAAAAAAATTCCCACCAAATTTACGTTAAAAATGTGGTCAATTTATATTACTTTACCATGACATCACAAATACGGTTTTGTTTTTCTCCCTCACACTGTGCTAGTTTTCTTGTACTACTTTTCTGAATGTCGCACCAAGGAGAATCTTCATTCTTGTAAACTCACTGAACTGAAAATTTACCATTCGCTGAACATTTTTTTGTTACATGGAAAACTACATCACGGTTTGAAAACTGTTGAAAATAGCAAAAAAATTTTTAAAAAATAAAATATATATATATATATATATATATATATATTTGGCTCAGTTCCAAAACTCTAAAATTCATGTCTAAGAATGTCAAGCTCAAACCACGTGATGTTCGGAAAGATTTCAGTTGTTAGTAAAAGTAAAAGATACTTTTTCTTTCATTAAGTTTCTAAGTACGAATGCCCATACCATGGAATTTTACGGGTTTTGGAGACTGTGGGTGAAGCGCCGCTTCTCCAGGTCTCTGGGTCTTCACCGGGCATTGGAGCACCCACGGACCACGCCAATTTTTTTTTTATTTTTTTTAAGGATCTTCAATTGGTCCAATTCATCATTTTTATTTTTTTTATTTTTTTTTTACTGACGCCCAATAAAAGGTACCAGAACCCGACTGTCCATATGTTTGGCCATTGGCCGGCAGCACCCTATACCTACCTGATCTGGAGCTTCCCCGGCAGGGCGCGGCCCCCGGCTGGATATATCCACCACCATTTCGGTTATTTGGCAGCTTCTGGTCACGTTAGCCCAGTCATCCCCAATGCAGACCTGAACAGTAGCACTTTCTACAAAAGACGCCATATTCTCTTGGACCAACAAGGCTATATCCACTTTCTTTAATATGATGGACAGAAAGTAATGGATTAGATAGATAGATAGGTATATAGAATGAAAGATCGATCGATAGATCACAAATTATATTAATCAGTTTAAATTTCATCCTGGCTAGAAAGGAAAAGTATAAAGACTATCGAACGAGAAACATATTGGTATAAATCAACAGCTAATTGTTGATGACTTAAAACAAAAGATGGTTAAAACACGGAGCAAAAGTTTTCACAAGTTATTATCGTGATTGAAACTTCACACTGCACAGCCATTAAAGAGACTTTTATGAAGCGTTAATTGGAATTCATACACGGCCTTCAAACTAAATATCAGATGAAACACTTTATTCCCGCACTGTAAAAATACATCATTCCTGCGCTAGCCTTTGCATTTCTGCCTCCCCGTGTTATTCTGTTTCTATTCTCCAGCCGCTATGCTGCCCCCTGCTGTTGAACACCGGCCAGTTCGTTCAGCCCTCATATTCAAATAGATGAATTTTATCTTTCCTTTCAACGTGTCTGATTTACCGTATATTTAGCTTTCTTATAAAATGAAATGTGAGAATTTGCCTGCAAAACGTCTAAAATTATTATTTCATATTATTATTATTTTTATTGTTTCTAAAGACTGTATAAAGCATTTAGAACATTTAAAGCATTTTAGGTTTAGATTTTGCGATCACAGAAACAAAGAATTTGACTGCAGATAAGAACTACTTGGCCCACCTAGCCTGCGTGGATTTCCTGATGTAAAGGTGCAAAACTTTAATTAGTCCTCGGTCTTGTTCTAATGCATTTCCTCACTGTATTCGCCTCTACCACATCTCTTGGGAGGCTGTTCTACGTATCTACCAAACCCTCAGTACTTTAAAACTACCTTACATTACATTTGATTGTTTCTATTCTATCCCCCCCCCTCTATCTAGTCTCTTCTCTTTAATCAATCCTTAAACTGTAATCGGCAGGAAACGAAAACATAACACATTTTTGGATATGATATATGCATCCTTTAAACATTCTGTTGCAAAATTATTATTTTAATACGAATCTAATTTATCTATCTATCTATATATAGATAGATAATTAGATTCTTATTAAATATATATTAGAAATAAATTAGAATCAAAATAGTTTGCGTTTTTGTGTAATGAAATGAAAAAGACATTTACATAGGTTACCAAAAGATTATGAGATCCTTCCAAAATCCTGAATTCTGTTTGAATTTTAATAGGCGTTCGATTTGAGAAAACCTGGAACTTAAAACTTTTTTTTTGTGAAGAATACAGACAGGCATCTCAAGTGCATACCTCCCAAGTGTCCTAATTTAAGAAGTCTCGCTGTCTCATTGAGCTGTCCCCCCCTTTCCTGCTCTTGGGATAATCGACCAATTTTTTGTATTATTTAGTGAAATTTATAGCGCCATCATATTCCGCAGTGCTGTACACTGATCATATCATCTCCCCTGACCGGCCCGCTAAGCTGTTTGGTGTAAGTGTGTGTCAGCGCACGTGTGTGTGAGTGTATTAGCGATTGTGTGTGTTAGGTGGGGGATTGAACCCATGGGGCCATTTGGCTATATTTGCCCCTTGGCCAGAAAAGCCAGATCTCTCCTGCATAAAAGGGATGGACCAAAGGCTAAAATGTATAATGTTAATAACCACAAACTAAGATTTACTGTTCTTTAATGAAAATAAAACTAATATTTAGTGGCAAAAAAATCGTTATGCTTTTAATATATAGCAGAATATAAATTCACCTTCCTATGTCTTTCGATAAAGCAAATTATTATTTTATTAATAAAAAAAAATGTTAAAAAAATAAATATATATTTCTCCTTTGAAAACACTTCTGACGAATTTCTCGTGCTTTCCATAAAAAAAGAAGTTAAATAGCTTTAAGTTAACGTATACCTCCGCGCAGTATAGACATTGCATTGAAGTGAGAACTTTTTATAAATCATTCAGTAACGGATGATGTTGTAACTAAAGCAGTGGGAGTTTTGAAATACTTATATCAGATTAGGCGTGTGTTTATTTCAAATAACCCTCTGATCCACCTAGGATTTCTGGCAGGCTCAACATGAGAACAACACAAGCTACTGTGTATCAAAAGCTTCTTTATCTGAAAGTCAAACTTGGAAACCTTCCAGTTCTAATTAAAACAAAATAATTGATGTCTTTTGGACTTCTGATTTTTAAAATATTTTGCCGTTCATTTGAAACTACCCTGTCGGGGCGAGTCCGCGGATCGCCGCGTCCTGCAACTTTTAATAAATAACAAAGGGTGAACAACAAACATTCCGTCGTCGGAGTTGCGTACAAAAGAGGGAATTTGTTTAAAGGAATATTAATATTGAAAACTCCAAAAATATATATATATATTTATTTTTTTTTAGCAAAAGGATGTTGGCCCTTCATGTCGGGTGTTGTCGAAAGACAGAGGTGGAGCTGCTTTTGGTGGAGCAGGTGCAGAATATCAGTGTCCGCCAATATTTGGGCTTTTGAAAGCCAGGCCTCCATATATATTGAGCGAGGGGTCATCTTTGTACGGGTCATGACCCCCAATTATCCCCAAACCTAATAAAATATATTTAGCATGCTTGTTAGTTATCATTAACACAATTGCCACAACATACCTTAGATGAGTCCTTTTTGGGGGCCCAAATGCCTTTGTCCCTCTTTCCTCTACTGATGTCCGCCAGAATGTTTGCCGGGTTTGTGTTTCACGGAGGTTCCAAAGCAGAAGAAAAGGCGGGCAGCTGCTCTAGGGGGTGCACTAGAAGAAACTGGCCCGAGCTTCCATTATTATAAAAGAGGGCCCAGTTCTACACCCATAAAAGCGACAACAAAGTACATTGAAACAGCAGAGGTTCCTTCATGCCTCGTGGCATTATATGTATGTTGAATTTAAAATAGCACGTTTATGTAGAGAGTGAGTTTGATCACTTTCACCTGGATACAAATCTTTTTGAATATATCCATGTCCTATTTTTGTGGACACAGCTTGGTGGAACTGGCTGGCCAGATGCTGAAAGTCCTTTGGGAGGTCTCTTCTTGCTTGAAGGGGAAGGTATCTCTGGACAAAGGGGCACCGGCTTCCACTGCCTGCTGATCCCAGGCTTCAAAACACATTGGTTTAATATTTACTAAGTAGATATGGTTAATGTCTGATGCTTGACCTTGGCTTTTTTTTGGAAGCTATCTCCTATTGGCGCCATTGCACTATGGCTCCACTCACTAACCAACAACAGATCTTTTAGTGACTGTTGTTCAGAGCACTGGTGAGACCTCACTTGGAGTATTGTGTACAGTACTGGACAATGGGGTAACTGCAGGGGTTGCAGCGGCCGCAGCTGTGACCGGGCCCATACCTCTAGGGGGCCCGGTGCGGCCCCTGCGATCTCTTCTTCCTGTCTTGTCGTAAAGGTTCAAAATTGTTGAGAAAGGGCCCTTCCAAACTGGACCACGCCAATTCAGGTCGGAAGGGGCCTTTCTAAACTATTTTCAACTGACACAGGAGCGTATCGGGGGTCACGTGACCCCGTGGTGAAACCGGAGAGGAAGCTGCAGGAGCGGTGAGAGGCAAGCAGGGGCGGAAGGTGGGATGTATGTATATGTGTTTGTATATATATATAAATACACAAGTAGTTACCAGCACTTAGGTCTTCTTTTTAAATAATGCAATGATGCTCCATTAGGGTCAACGTTTCAGTCTTTAATGACTTTCATCAGGACAACCAATATAAATATGCACTTGTGTGTGTATGTGAGCATGCGTGTGTACTTGTGTGTGTGAGCGTGGATGTGTACGTGTGTGTGTGTGAGCGTGGATGTGTACGTGTGTGTGTGTGAGCGTGAGCATGCATGTGTACTTGTGTGTGTGTGTGTGAGCATGCATGTGTACTTGTGTGTGTGAGCATGGATGTGTACTACGAGGAAGTATTACAATACTGAGAGGGCAGTGGATACATAGAATAGTCTTCCAGCAGAAGTGGTAGACATTATTACGGTGAAGGAGTTTAAGCATACATTGGATAGCCATACACCTATCCTGGATTTAAGATTAGGCCAGGGACAAGGAAAGTATTCAGATATTGGGCAGAGTAGATGGGCCAAATGGTTCTTACCCGCCGGCAAATTCTATGTTTCTTTGTTAAACATAATTAAAGGGACACGATGGTTTTTCTTTGCATTGTCCACATTCCTGTCTGTGACCCAGTAACCTGTCCTATTCAACTGCTGCTTTCATCTAAAGAAGAAGAGTTATGAGGTCCCAAAAGCTTATGTTTACTTTAGCTTAACTTTATGCTTAATTTAACGTCGTCTTCTACGTTGGCCCAATAAGAGGTATCAGCTTTGAGTAGAGACTCTGCTTTCATCTAGGAAGTCGCATCGCGTCAGGCTTCGGCATAATTAACAGCGAAGAACCTTTTCCAGAAGGGAGAAGGAGCTCGGCGAACGTAGTGTCCATCCAGGGATCCAACAGCCGAGAACGGGGGTTTGGACACAACACGTTGGTTCAAATGTACCTTTTGAAGTAGCTGTAGCCTCGGGATACACAGGAGGGTCTTTCCTATTTACTGACTTAATGACCTTGCAAACGGCTTAACAAATTATTTTTTATCTCGGTAATCAGCAGGTGCATCTCGCCAGGGAATCAATATTTAATGACTGAGGCTGTAGGTATCCTCAGCGGAAACGTACAAATATTTCAACCTGTTATTAGCTAGATAATTAAAAAGCTTACCAACGTACTTATCGCTGAATTGCTACTTCGGAATAAATAAGTAGGAGTCGCAAAGCAATTTAAAGTAAAAACGTTTAGATTGTAAGCTCCTTTGAGCAGGGTTCTCCTGTCATGTAATCCACTGTTATGTTTACTCATTGTACAGTGCTGCAGAATATGACGCCACTATATATATAGACATACATACAAAACGCACTACCGTTGAAAAGTTTGGGGTCACTCAGCTGTTTTCATGGAAAACAAGGAAATTTCTAGCTGTAACATAAATTACAAAAAGGGTTTCTAACCATCAATTATCCTTTTAAACTTAAACTTGGATCAGCGAACACAATGTGCCATTGGAACACAGGAGTGATGGTAGTGATAAAGGAGTGATGGGAGTGATAAAGGAGTGATGGGAGTGATGGGAGTGATGGGAGTGATAAAGGGCCTCTGTACGCCTATGAAGAGATTCCATTTAAAATTAGGGTATTGGCAAAGCCATCCATTTATTACAGAAATATGTTAAGTATACCCCCAATATTTCAGATATCCAAATCCAGGATTGTGTTGAGAAGTGTGGCAAGAGGCAGGGAGGAATAGAGCTGGCGCCCAAAGTCGCTTTGGTGGAAGAGGTGGCCACTCGCTTTTCTCACTCAAATAGCAGCTGTCGATTACAGAAATAAAGGACAGATTTTCCAAAGTTGGTTTCATCAGCATTGTAGAGAGCGCAATTAATAGAGCAGCGCCTTTACGACATCCGAAGGTATACGACATGGGAATATTCTGGAATGTTATGGTTGCTTTTGAGTCCCTTCTATTGAAGCCGTGGTCAGAAGCTTACAGAGGGCAGCAGCCCCTTTGACTGTTTTAAATGCTGCATATAATGCCGTGAGCAACTGGAATTATAGAGAATATTTGAGTTTTGCAAAGTTGTGGCACGTTAAATCATTTAATTTAATACTTTACCCTGACTAACGATGAATCTCTGGTGAATAGACTGCCCTGTCTCATACTTTGTCACATTCTTTCTCCCCTGTTCTCCTTCTGTGTATCTCGCCCATACTCTCCTTCTCTTTTGTGCCTCCTTTCTCTCTGTTTTCATGCCAGCTTTATTTTTCATTCTTACTTCTTTCTTTCTCTTTCGTTTCTATCATTTGTTTGCTTTCTTTTCACTTTTATTTTCTTTTTTTTCTTTCATTCCCCTTTCTTTCTTTTTTCTCTACCATCTTTTCTTTCTTTCTCTTTCTTTCTTTCTCTTTCTTTCTTTATTTTTCTTTCTTTCTTTCTTTCTTTCTTTACTTCCGTAAATTCTCTCTCCCCTGTCTATTTCTTTCTCCATTTTTTCTCTTTTCTTTACGTTCCTTTTCTTTCATTATCTGTCTACTCTATTCCCTTCTTCTCTCTCTCTCTCCCTCTCACTCTATGTCCCTCTCTGACTCCCCTCTTCTCTTTTTCCGATATGTCCCCTATTTCTCTCCCCCCTCTCATTGTCCTCTTCTCTCTCATGCTTTCAGCATCTTCCACTCACTCTGCTCCATCAGCCCATCTCTTTTGATTGCTTTCTACACCTAGTTGCCTTAACACAGCACTGAATTTTTACTGCAAGCGGATAAAATTATAAAACTTGAGCTTGGCGTTATTTTATATGGATTTTCTTTTACGTTCTGCGAATCCTTACACCAACCTCATTATTTTAATATCCCTTTTCTCATTTATTAGACTCTTGTAAATTAGGTAAGAAACACAACAACAAGATAATAAAAATAAATTACCCATTTAAAAAAGCGCCAAAGTTGAAATGCCATCGCATATTTATGGCTTCATAGCCTTTGGGTAATATTCCTATCATGAACAATTTTTCAAAAAGCCAATTAAAAACATTGGAGATATCAAAAAATACTGCTGCTATAACATTTTAATAAATGGCTTGATTTAAATTTTTCTTCCTACACAATGTGGAATTAACGTACCAATTCCCCAATATATAATCAACGTAATAAGTAACATTTAATATGAAAGTTATAGCATACCTAAGGTGTTCCTTAGCGTACTTAAACTTATTAAACCACCAGATATATTAAATCAAGGTTTACTAGTGTAAGTAAATGCATTTATAGAGCGTTATTCGTAATAGAGTTGAAAGTACAGTAGAGATGAATGATCTAATGCGTTACATTTTTAGGAACAAACCTGCATTTTAGGTAAGTATATTTCTTTAAAATAATTTTTTTTTAAAGATATATTTTTTTATTAAATGCAAAACTTTTAGGACGTGCAATTAATGGGATGGAAAAGCATACCAAAAAGCACTACCAATGATTAACATGTATTATATAGCACTTTAATATTCAATATTTACATGTGGGGAAAAAAATAAACAAATCACTTACTTTTAGATGAAGATGCAGCTCCAAAGCTGCAGAGCACTCCTCTCTTGGCCTCGTTTTTGGGCCACTGGTGGCTCGTTGAACCAACCAATCAGTGGCAGGAAAGCGCATATATTGATATCAATTGGAGTGCTTTCCATGTGTTAGGCATGATTCCAGGCCTTTCCCACGTAGAGCAGTTACATGACCATGCAGCACATGTGTATGTTCATGTACACACCATCATTTAACCTGAAATTGACCCCATTTCCTGGTGGGTTTCCCTGTTTAAGCTTCTGGCCTACACTACGTCTTCGCCCTTGGTTGGTGTCTAGTTGTGTATCTTGGTTCCTGACTCGCGCCTGTTCTTGAGACCGCAATTCTGTCTGCTGATTTGGCTTGGTTCTTGTCCAGCTTGCTCTATAACTTAAGGATTGCTTAAAGTTTTAGCTACCCCCTCTGTTTCGCCCCATGATCACTAACCCGGCAATGTTAGAAATTGGTTCTGTTTTCTGGTCTTCTTCATTCTGACCTGCTTGTCCTTTGCTGGACAGTCTCCATGTCTGGGCTACAGTTACCTATGCTGAGTGTGAGCACCTACTATACACATTAAAGGAGTTGGAGTGTCCCTTTACCTGCAAAACCTCACCGGGTATTTAAGTGCATTATTTTATTGACATTGTGACAGAATGACTTGTCATATAGGGCCCCAAGGTAATATGTTTTTCTTATAGTGCCAACAGATTATGAGAGATGTGTTATGCGATTATGGATTATGAGAGATGTAAGAAGACTTGGACAATAGACCATATAATCTAAATGGAAGAATATTATGGAAGAATATTATATAACACGCACAGAAGCCGTTTTTAGCTATTTAAGACAATGAAGTTCTAGAGTTTAATTATTATTGTAACTTAAGTTCTGAAAGATAACAGAACTTGAAGAGGCTATCCTCCCAGTGTACCATGCAACCTTGTATGCAATTAATAGACGTGAGTATAATACGTGGCAATGATGGAGGAACTAAGTGGGTCTTTGAAGTCACGTTACATCCTTTATATGTTATGAATATGTCCTACCCATACAACGTATTGAGAAAATGTGTTTTCTTGCAGAGGGTTGGAAGATAGGTCTGAACAACAGGACATGAATATACCTGGGAACTCTCAAGGCTTGCCCCTGAGCCTCCAATCTCAGGATCTCGGGGAGAACGAGCACATTCATATGTCACACAGATCTGATGATACCTAAACCTCCTAATTCGTGCTTCTTCTACCAGTATGTCTGATAACCCTAGTTGAATGCATGTGACTCGGATAACTGCATCGTTCAATAATGACAAGTCAATGTTCCCATAAGCAGTTTGGTTAACAGATTTGTCCAGTCGTAGTGGTCACAATGGGCTACTAAAGGGTTAATATTTGAAGAGTCTCAGGGTCTGTCCAGGTATGGACACGAGGCTCATTACTTGAAGGCAGTTGGGAAATATTAATGGCGCTACAGATCAAGTAGCATCTAAGAGTCCTTGACGGGGCTCCTATCTTGACATGTAGGGCAGATACCTTTGCCGAAGTCACTCAGTTTCCCTAGATCTCTATGATTTATTATTTATGAGGAAGCAACTTAATGAACACAAAATGCTTTTTCATTTGCTTATGAAAAAATGTAATCTATTTCTTGGAAATTAACATGGATGTCTTCTCAGTTACAGGTCATGAAAAGCTGGAGCTGCCGTTGCATCCTCTTTCCTTAAAACACTGAGCCCAGGTAATGTCATGCTGTTATAAGATAAAGCAGCTGTCTATAGGGCATCGAAACACAATTAAGGGGAGGTAGATAAATGGAACAACCTCCCAACAGAAGTGCTAGAAGCTAATACAGAAATGGAACTCCAACACGCATTGGATAGGCATATGGCTTCTGAATCTAAGACCTGATTAAGATCCGAGTCATTGCAAAAGGGCTGACTAGATGGGCCCAAGTGGTTCTTATCCACCATCCAAGGCACTGAATACTCAACCAACTCAATAAATGTCATTTTATTAAAATCTACATACATAGAACATATTTTTTAACATAATAACAATATAAAATTATATTATTTTTACACAATAGTTTCCCATATAACGTTTAATATGTCTGTAAAAGACCCGAAAAAGTCCTATTTTTGATCATTGTTATAACGTTGGGGAAACCACAGACCCCCATGACTTAAACATGACCGTAGCCACGGATCAGGCAATAATCTCTGCGGCATTCCATTCTGTTAGCCAGCTTATGATTCCTCCATTAGAGGTAATTAATGTCTGCGTTACAAACACGCTTAAAGAGAAGGAGATAAAAAATAAAAAAATCTTGGGATATATTAGAAATTCAAATGCGCTCAAGAAATCGGTCAATTTTCAGACCGAATAAGGTCCTTTCTAACAGACCGAGAACCGTCCCCATAGGTATTGATCACTTGATATACATTTTCCTTTTTGCTTTAAACCTCTAGTTAAGCAGACGAAGTGGCTTTTCGCCTTCCCTGGTTGAGCCTCATCTGGTTGAGAGAAAGCTCTTTCCTGCTATTTGCTTGTGCCGCGCCATAAGCACTAAATGAACCAAGTAATTTGGTGCATTGTTACGGGGAGGGGGCAGCTGACAGTGAATGGTGTCAGCTGCATAGGCAGCAGAAAAAGCCGACATCTTAATAAAACAGCCTCGGGCAAAATCCCATTAAAGCCTTCAGAAGCTTGTTTCCCTGCAGTTGAGCAGGTAGGCGTTGGGATGTGCGTGGCAGCCCTGAGTGCTCTCTGGGAGCCCAGTTAAAAAATATTTTTTTTATATATATATATTTAAAAAAAAAAAATTCAGCAGTCTGGTTCCTCTGAGTAATTTGCAAGACTGAAAGGGAAAAGGGAGGGATAGAGAAGAAAAAAAAAATAATAAAAAAAAATGCACCTTGATGTGTAGGGACGAAATGGCTATGCAGCTGCAAAATACGCCACGAAGCTCTCCCTGTCCATTAATGATGTTTAGATAGACCTCGGCCTGACCCCTGGAAAAGAGACGGATCGCGCAGGGCGCTGCTAGAATGACAATGAGAAACGGCCTTCTCGACGTTCTGTTTTGTTGCTACTTTAGAACGTAGGACAGTCACTGCTGGAAAGTATTCTCTCGTACAGTTTGGAAGGCTGAAATATCGTAGGTGAGGTTTCTGGGACAGGGATTGGAACGTGTTACGGAAAGGGATAGAGTCTGATCGCGCTAATACAACTTAGTTTTTTTTGGTGGGTGTTTGGAGCGGCTACGGTTCATTAGCGAGTAATTAATATGTAGAACATATACCCTTTTGAGACACATTAATTGCACAAACCATCTGGTTGGAATATGGTTCCTTTGTACTCATGCATACAGATCGACTGGGTTCTAATCCTATTCTTTTCGCTCGCCACAGTAACCAACATACATATTATTCTCCGCCGTAACTGCATTGATTGGGTCATTTCTACGTAACACGGGAAGACAAAAGAGCTATATATATATATATATATATATATATATAATATACAATATAAATATATATATATATAAATCTTGTCTTGTTTATCTGAAGCCCGATCATTGAGATGGATTTCTACCAGTAGGCCCTAGATGGACCATACCACTATCATGATAGAAGACAGCATGGTGACAACGTTTTTATTTTCAGTTTGATTATCAGTTAAAGTAATGTTAGATGTAGCTGGGTTTTGAATGTTACCCCTGCCTATTATATTCAAAAAATGTTTGGATGTTTCTTTTGTTATGTCATTAACTATATAACACCAGACCAAATTAACGGCGCTGTATTATAAACAATTCTAACTGCATTGAAAACGCCCATATTTACTAAAACACTGTATTTTGGACATTGCGGTTATGCTATGTTTCTGTGCGCAAGAGACAAGAGTTTTTCGATGAATTATCCTCAATAAACCTAAAATCTAAGACTCTTTATAAATGGTCAGGTAAGAGTTACTCTGGACTATCCAGACATCCATCCCTGGCCTTCATAACTACCTCAAACTATTCTCCTGCAATCTGTATTAATTTCCCTCTCTTACAGGTATGATTATCCCATAATGCATCTGATCCACCCCTGAACCCCTCATCTCGTGCTGTGCTGTGCCTGTCTCCGTACCCTGCCGATTTCAAAGGGTTAACTTTGTTGCCCTCTTAATGGCTTAATTGAAATTGTTAAGACAAGGCGTGAAACATCCGCATTCTATATGAAATCACCATATCTGACCACTCGTGAGGTGGCCCTATATATTTTTAGGCCTCACTGGGAAATGGAGTTTCAGTGGTCTCATCCCAAGCGGACTCTTTAGAAGTGGACGGATAAGATTTACGCTGGAGAGAAACTGCAGGGAACCTCAACACCATCTCCCGGGGTAACAGCCATCATCCTAATCAAACCATCCGAACGACCAACAACCTCTACACATCATCGGGACCCGACAGACTCATCCCCATCCAAGCATTTCCTCCCCTACTGCTTCACTTCCCCCTCAACCACAGACTAGATTGTAAGCTCACAGGAGCCGGGCCCGCTTCTCCTTTGGTACCAGTTTGTTATTGTTTGTGATTTTAATTTATTTCTCAGATTGTAACAGCGCTACAGAATATGTAATTTGAAATTACAATTTGTAAAAGGTGAATTGTTAGCCACCGCAGCTAAATACAAATTATCTTCTTCAAGGGGCTAAATGTCACAAGTGTGCTTAAATAAACTATCGTCATAGAATACATTTCCAGTGCCTGTATCGATATATTAACCTTTAGTCTTGTTTGCAGTTATTTTTTAGTGGTGATGGGATATTAGGTGTCTGCCCCTGACTCTTCTTACAAAAAGTAAGGATACATCAAGTACCGGCGATAGCGTTCATGGTGTGTGTAAATTATGCAGTGCATACACTACTATTCAAGCGTTTGGGGTCACTTAGAAATATCCTTGTTTTTGAGGAAAGATAAATTGTGTCCATTAAAATAACATTAAATTGATAAAAAAAATCCAGCAGACGGGGTTAATGTTGTAAATGAGTATTGTAGCTGGAAACAGCTGATTTTTAATGGAATATCTTCATAGGCGTACAGAGGCCCATTATCACTCCCATCACTCCTTTATCGCTCCAATCACTCCTGTGTTCCAATGGACCTTAATCTCTTCCATCACCCCTGTGTTCCAATGGCCCTTAATCTCTTCCATCACCCCTGTGTTCCAATGGCCCTTAATCTCTTCCATCACCCCTGTGTTCCAATGGCCCTTTATCGCTCCATCACTCCTGTGTTCCAATAGCCCTTTATCTCTTCATTCACTCCTGTGTTCCAATGGCCCTTTCTCACTCCCATCACTCCTGTGTTCCAATGGCCCTTTCTCACTCCCATCACTCCTGTGTTCCAATGACCCTTTATCACTCCCATCACTCCTGTGTTCCAATGGCCCTTTCTCACTCCCATCACTCCTGTGCTCCAATGGCACGTTGTGTTCGCTGATCCAAGTTTACGTTTAAAAGGCTAATTGGTGGTTAGAAAACACTTTTTGCAATTATGTTACAGCCAGAAATGTCATTTTCCCCCATGAAAACAGTGGAGTGACCCCAAACTTTTGAATGTCAGTTTATGTTGTTTACTTAAGTTAAATATGTTATCTGTGCGTCCCGTCATATATGTAACACTGGTTGAAAACATATGTCCTTCCCCATACAAACCTACAATTGTCTCATCCTAATAGTCCCAGCACAATCTCCATCTGTTTATTTCCCTTTTTCTTATTTTTCTGGTCCGGTGGCATCCTGCCAAACTATGTTGAATCTTTAAAGAGAAAAGAAAGTGTGACCTTGTTACTTCCCAGCTAAATTCCCTGGGTGCTCTGTGGTGAACGCCATCTGCCCCCAATATGTATTTGCTTAACATTGTCTTTTGGTGACATCTAATAAGTAGGGGGTTTCACGGCTAAAACCATGACTGATGTTTTTCCACCCGTGGCTCGTCAATGAAGTACATAGAGGGAGGCCTACAGCCTGTTTAATATGCCTATGGCTTCCTTGTATTAACTAGACAATAAATAAAATATATATACCGTATTTGCTCGATTATAAGACGACCCTGATTATAAGACGACCCCCCAAAATCTGAATATTAACTTAGGAAAAAAAGAAAAAGCCTGAATATAAGACGACCCTAAAGGAAAAAAGTTTTACCAGTAAATGTTAATTCATGTAAACTATTTTTTTAAATAAAAGCTATGATTGAGAAAAATATTTTTTTTGTTTTTATTTCCTTGTATTTTCCAACCTGTCCCCCAGTTACGCACATCTGCCCCCAGGCTTGCCACACCAATATGGCACTGTGGCCCATGATATGCCTTTTAACCCTCTATATGCCACTGTGCCCCATGGTATGCCTTTTGACCCCCTATGTGCCACTCTGCCTCCAGAAATGCCTTATACCCCTATATCCCATTCTGGCATTTAGGGGGTTAAAATGCATATTATGGGGCAGAGTGGCATATAGGGAGGTATAAGGCATTCCAGGAGGCAGAGTGGCATTAAGGGAGTTAAAAGGCATTGTATAGAGCACTCTGCCTCCAGAAATGCCTTATACCCCTATATGCCACTCTGGCATTTAGGGGGTTAAAAGGCATATTATGGGGCAGAGTGGCATATAGGGAGGTATAAGGCATTTCAGGAGGCAGAGTGCTCTATTAAATGCCCCCTTAACGCCACTCCAGAAATGCCCTATGCCCCCATTTAACACACACACACACACACCCTATACCCCCATTTAACTAACACACACACACTCTCTCCCCCCCCCTCTCACCCCTCTCACCCCTCTCTTCCCTCTCTCCCCTCTCAGCCCTCTCTTACCGGTGCTTCCAGCCGGGGCAGCAGGTTGACGTCGCCTTCCGCTGCAGCCGGAAGGAGGTGGAGTTGGCAGGGGGGGTTTGTATGCGTCCGTCGCGTATACTTTCCCCGGCTGTCAGAGATCAGAGTTCCCCGCACCGGTGCGGTTCCGGTGCGGGGAACTCTGATCTCTGACAGTCGGGGAAGGTCTACGCGACGGACGCAGACAACCCCCGCTGCTAGCCACACCTCCTTCCGGCTGCAGCGGACGTTGTCTACGCGAATCGCGTAGACGTCAACCCGCTGCCCCGGCAGTACAGCAGGAAGCACCGGTAAGTGTGTGTATGATGGGGGGGGGGTGAGACAGGAGGATCCAGGTCCCCTGCAGCGGTGCGGGGGATCTGGATCTTAGTCTCCTAATCAGACCTCTATTTGAGGTCTGATTAGAAGACGACCCCGATTAGAAGACGAGGGGTATTTTTCAGAGCATTTGCTCTGAAAAAAACCTCGTCTTATAATCGAGCAAATACGGTATAACTAGTTTGGGGTCACTTGGAAATGTTCTTGTTTTTAAAAGAAAAGTAAATTTTGTCCATCAAAATAACTTGATCAGAAATCCAGCGCAGACGGTGTTAATGTTGTAAATGACTATTGTAGCTGGAAATGGCTGATTTGAATGGAAATCCATTTCCATCTTTATCACACCCATCCCTCCTGTGTTCCAATGGCCCTTTATCACTCCCATCACTCCTGTGTTCCAATGGCCCTTTATCACTCCCATCACTCCTGTGTTCCAATGGCCCTTTATCACTCCCATCACTCCTGTGTTCCAGTGGCCCTTTATCACTCCCATCACTCCTGTGTTCCAGTGGCCCTTTATCACTCCCATCACTCCTGTGTTCCAATCGCCCTTTATCACTCCCATCACTCCTGTGTTCCAATCGCCCTTTATCACTCCCATCACTCCTGTGTTCCAATGGCACGTTGTATTCGCTAATCCAAGTTTAAGTTTAAAAGGCTGATTGATTTAATGGATTTAAGTCATGTGCGTCTTGCCATTTTTATCACGTGATGTTTCATAAATAGCTTTTATAGGTATCATGTATGTCCCCTACCAAGGCATTTTAGACAATAATCTGCTTACAACTTTGTGGGAAAATTTTGGGGAAGCCTCTTTTTATTTCCCACATGACGTCCAACATCAGCGCCTGACCTCACAAACGCTCTACTGGATTAATGGGCAAAAATTCCCCCAGAAAATCTCCAAAATCTTCCCAGAAGAGTGGAAGCCGTTATAGCTGCAAAGGGGGGACCAACTTCATATTAATGTCTGTGTATTTAGAATGTGATTTCAACGAAGTCCCTGTTGGGAGCCAATACTTTTGTCCATGTAGCGTATATAAGCTATAAGGTTACAATGCAGACGGAAAGAGGTGTAAAACAAAGAGCTGGGTGGAAAGATGAGTGAAAAAAGATACGAGACGCAAGACAATCCACGGATAATCTACTAATCGTAAGGGGTATATTACAGAAGAGCAGAAATGTCTGGCTGATGGAGACCCTCTTATAGCGAAGATGCCAGTTGGGAAGAGGAGTCCGTCAGGAGTATTTTGGATAAAATGAGGTTGAAAAAGCTGAACAGATGACGGTCGTAAGCAAGAGAAGACATAGTAGGTTGAAACATCAATAATTGGTTTAAAGAATGAGAAGGCAAAGTCATAATCTCCTGGGTTATAATTTAATAGCAATTAGATTGCATGCGCACTGGATGGGAGAACACGTCTGTGGATCAAAGTCTTAATTCTAGCTGGTCGAGGTATGGCAGTTTATTGGGTACCACTCTACTTTGACTTCAGTATATCCCCATATTAAATATCTTTCCTCTTATTGGTATTAATTTACCGTAGTGGCCGCTGTATCTAGGACACTGCTGCTGGTTCATAGATATTTAATGAGTGTTCTTATCTTTATTGATATGATTCTGGACTTTTTCTCTCTTTTTTTTTTTTTTGTAGATGTCAGCATTGTTTAAGTTTTGTTTTTTTTTGTTTGTTCCCTTATTCTGTTTGTTCCATTTCGATTCTCTTGTGACTTCTTGAATACCTTGGAGTGTCAGAGCCGCACTACGCGGTGTGTTGACCATGCCTCTTGCATTCAGAATTACTAACAGGGAATGGGCTTCCATCATCTTCAGAGATGGCCATAAGACTTATTTTTACCAATTTTATTGTTTCATGTTTAGAATCCAGAAAGTAATCCTTTTTCCTCTATTATTTGATGGGAAAAATACATAAATGTTCTGTTCTGTAGCTGCTTCATGTAAGGTTTTGATTTTAAGCATAGCTTCCTGAAACTATGGGACAGTCCCACCAGCTTTGGTCTGCTATTTGGCTGTCCAAACCATTGTGTAATTGTTTGGGAACTATTTAGTAGAGAGTAGACTTGTGCATTTGGATTTGTACGAATTGCAAATTTACAGAAATTTACAGTTTTGGCAGAAGTTCACCTTAAGGTACTGTGCTTTAGGCGAAAGTTCGTGCCAGGTTATGCCTGATCCTCCAACCAGGTAAGAGGACATCACCAGAAGTGGAAGTTCACGCAAGTTGCAGATGAAGATAAAAGAGAGAAGATAGAAAACAAGAACAAGAAGATGCGAAAGTAGTCATCAGAGAAGGTAGGGAAACACTTAAAAACAGTGTGTGAGAGAGTGAACATGAGTGAATGAATTTTCATCTGAACCCAATGGGCAGTGAATTAATTGCCCAAAAATGAATGGGCCAAAAACAAACCGAAAAATGTGTCCGAATCGTTTTTGGCCCATTTGTACACGTCTAGTAGGCAGTATTTTACCTAAGTGAAGCCACAATTTATAACAAAAAGTGAATCAACAACTTAACAATAGGTAGAGATAACTTCACTGGAAATAATGATCCTACAGTTCTTGGGTGGGCCTCAAAAATGGCTTCTTTTAATCTGTAAACACAAATACATGGGCTTATAGAGTATTTAGCGCTGTGAAATATACAATTTTGGAATGGTGGACGTCCATCTTTATCGATAAGAAGAAAGCATCATATATATATACACTCGCCGGCCTCTTTAATAGGTACACCTTGCCAGTACCGGGTTGGACCCCCTTTTGCCTTCATTCTTCGTGGCATACTTTCTATGAGGTGCTGGAAATATTACTCAGAGATTTCGGTCCATATGGATATGATGGAATCACGCAGTTGCTGCAGATTTGTCGTCTGCACGTCCATGATGTGAATCTCCCATTCCACCGCATCCCAAAGGTGCTCTATTGGATTGAGATCTGGTGACTGTGGAGACCTTTGGAGTTCCGTGACCTCATTGTCATGTTCAAGAAACCAGTTTGAGATGATGTGAGCTTTGTGACACGGTGCATTATCCTGCTGGAAGTAGCCATCAGAAGATAGGTACACTGTGGTCATAAAGGAATGGACATGGTCTGCAACAATACTCAGTAGGCTGTCACGTTTAAAACGATGCTCATTTGGGTCTAAGGGGCCCAAAGTGTGCCAAGAAAATGTCCCCACACCATTACACCACCACCAGCCTGAACCGTTGATACGAGGCAGGTTGGATCCATGCTTTCATGTTGTTTACACCAAATTCTGACCCCACCATCTGAATGTCACAGCTGGAATCAAGAATCATCAGACCAGGCAACGTTCTTCCAGTCTTCCATTGTCCAATCTTGGTGAGCCTATGCGAATTGTAGCCTCAGTTTCCTGTTCTTAGCTGACAGGAGCGGCACCCGGTGGGGTCTTCTGCTGCTGTAGCCCATCTGCTTAAAGGTTTGACGTGTTGTACGAGTTGGTATTCTGCATACCTTGGGTGTAACGAGGGGGTAATTTGAGTTACTGTCGCCTTTCTGTCACCTCAAACCAGTCTGCCCATTCTCCTCTGACCTCTGACACCAACAAGATATTTTCATCCCCACAACTGCCGCTCTCTGGATATTTTCTCTTTTGCGGGCCGTTCTCTGTAAACCCTAGAGATGGTTTGGGTGAAAATCCCAGTAGATCAGCAGTTTCTGAAATACTCAGACCAGCAGTCTGGCCCCAACAACCACCGCGCCACGTTCAAAGTCACTTAAATCCCTTTTCTTCCTCATTCTGATGCTCGGTTTGAACTTCAGCGAGTTGTCTTGACCACGTCTACATCCATAAATGCATTGAGTGTCTACCATGTGATTGGCTGATTAGCTATTTGTGTTAACAAGCAATTGAACAGGTGTACCTAATAAAGTGGCCAGTGAGTGTGTGTATATATATATATATATATAAATTCTAGAGTTCTATTAAAAAACAAAACATAGAGGAATTCTTCTGTCCCTAAATTGTTAGGGCGGCGGATAAAATAAATATTGAACCCTTAAAGCAGAAACACTTCCAGTGCTTTATTTCGCCTCTGCATTCATAAATTATTGGACCTCTTCTATAAAATGCCGCCTTGAATTAACATGCGCTTGCTACAGAAGCAAACAGTTCAAAGACGGCGCATTGGAAAACATAGATAATAATGCATCTCAGTAAAAAGCGAGGAGGAGACAGCTGTAACTCCGCTAAACATGTTTAGCCTGGAGCTAAAAAAATTGAGAGTTGATATGATACCATTTTTTATGGATTCTCTAGTGGACCAGATAAAATGATTTGATCTGATAAAAATCTAATTCACTCCACTTGTACAACGAAACATAAAAGGGGCAGACACCTCATTTTATAGCATGTTGTTAACAAGTAAAATACTTTACAGAGGAAATAGATGGAAAATGTGAAATGCCATTGGGTTAAGAAGATGTAAATAAAATTCTTATGTGAAACAGATTCTTCCTTTTTTAAGGTTACAGGATTGCAGGGAATGAATAAATAGTTCGGCTGGTACAGCCAAGTAATTGGTAAGCGGGTAACCTGACCGCATGGGTAGATCTGTGGCTTTAAGAAGGATATATTAGTTTACTGGTAGGTAAGTGGAACAGCCTTCCAGCAGAAGTGGTAGAAGCCAATACAGGGAGGGGATTTAAATAGGCATATGGCTCTTGAATCTAAGACGAGACCAGCCACTAGGCTGATCACATTTTATTTCTGCCATTCGGGGACACACTATGAAGCAGATGAGATTACACATACAGGCCTATATTATACATTATATATATATATATATATATATATATATATATATATTGTGACAGGGAACAGGGCATGGTGGTTGATAAATACTGCAGTGCAATGTATTTGATAACCCCAGGGAGAATGGTTTGTTACCGACAAAATAATGGTAATACTGTAGTTACGTTTGGGTCCCTGGGGTGAAGCATTTGGAGAGAAGGGAGGGCCAGTGCTCCACTCCACAGTTTACTTGCAGCAGGTGATGAAGCCAGTCCAGGAGTTCTGGTTATCCCAGAGAGTTACTCACCTGTTACCAATGAGCGGCAGGGGGCTGCTACAAAAAGGAGCCCTGTGAGTTATTCAGGTGAGAAACACACAAGCAGTGACTGAGACTGCATTTCTCTCCAAAAAGAATCTACTGAACGCTTCCTAAAGCAAAAAGGTCTGTGCTAAATGTTTTTGTTGGTAGCGGGTAAGCCGTCCAACGGTAGTTAGTTGCTGTTTGTCAGTAAGTGCTCAGAGAGCAAGGTTTTTCTTTTTGTTTGTTTTATTTATGTTTGTTTACAGACCTTTTAATAAAAGGACTACAATTTCTAAAAAGAGTTCAGCCTTATGTGGTATTTCAAACCTTAAGACTGTGTGGTTACATGATCCCAGCTCACAATATATATATATATATATATATATATATATCACACACGCATAACATTGATTATATATATATATATAATCTCACATACACACTGGTTTACATATAATATTATATATTAAATATTAGGAAGCCTTGGGAACCAAGTGACAAACACAGTGACAAACACAGTAACATACACACACAGTCAAACAGACATACTTGGTGCTGGCTGCATCTTACAATGGGTTGGTGTGAAGGAGGGCCTATTGGCTGAGACCTCCTTCACTCAGACTTCTGATTCCAAGCAATGCTGCCCGGGACCCCAATTGCAGGGGGTTGAGTCTGATTAAGACTGATTAAGGTTTGAGTCTTTACAGCAGGAAAAACGGTCAGACTAGACTGGGCTGAATGGGGCCGATCTGTGGAAGTTTTTGCCCATTAATCCAGTAGCGCATTAGCGAGGTCAGGCACCGATGTTGGACGAGACGCCCGGCTCACGATCTCCACTCCAGTTCATCTCAAAGGTGTTTGATGGGGTTGAGTTCAGGGCTCTGTGTGTTTTCCCGCACCAAAAATGTCTTTATAGACCTTGCGTTGTGCCCTCGGACACAGTTATGAAAATGTCTTCCCCAAACACAATGTTGTAAGCAGACCGTTGTCCAAAATGTCTTGGCATGCTGAAACATTAAAATTACCCGTCACTGGAACTAAAGAGCCCAAACCTTAAAAACAGCCCCAGACCGCTATCTTTCTTCCACCAAACTTTACAGTAGGCGCTATGCATTCCAGTGGGTAATGTCCTCCTGGCATCTGCCAAACTCATCCATCAGACTTAATATATTTTTTTAATATAAACAAAAGAAATAGCTTTTCATAGTTTTATTTACAGGTGTGTGAGAAGGCTGTTGGAAAGGTTCAAAAGCAAAAGCTAAAAGTTCTCACAAACATCACTATACATATGCTTCAGACATCCCAGCCAGTTTGCCTACAGCTCACTCTCCTCCACCTCTATACGACCCAGACTTTAAAACATTTTTAGATTATTATATGATCTTTGACAACCGCCCCTGGTGCACGTCACTTAAAACCGTCCTCTTTCTTCAAAATCATTAACCAACAGAATGTTCCTTTGCATTTTTCAAGATTCTTCACATCATTGCGACATACGGCGACTTCTTTCGACAATGTTTTAAACCACCGTTTAATGTCTATCCCCATCACTAAAATGCTAATGTTCACTTTTATCCTTCCACTGCTTGACCACAGTGACCTAAAACCCACCGACCTTCCTGCCTCACAACATACGTACCTTGAAATCTTTTTCTAAAACGAGGCAGCAAGGATAGCTTTTCCCCAGGTTAGTCTTTGCTTCACTCATGAGACCACGGGATTGCTGCCTCTTCATAAAATCTTGCATCCAAGAAAATGATACGTTCTCTTGTTCTTCAAAAGCCTTTCGCTCCCTTGTTCCGGCGTAGAACTCTGCCTTTTTTTTCCCTGTGTTACCGATATATAGTAACTGTCACCGCTCAAAGATCAAGTTGTTTTAAAAGGCCTGATTTTATGAAATGGGAAGTTCTGTAAAAATAAAGAAGACGCTTTAACAGGCTCTGCTTTGTGAATAAATTGAAAAAACTTCCCCAAAAAACTATAATGCTAGTAAATTCACGAGAATTCCAAATAAGTTTTTATAAAGGAAAATATTGACAAAGTACAGACATACTCCGCTTTAAGAACAGTCGCAGCACAATCATTCCCCTGTTTACGTACGTTAATATGGGATATGCCTGCAAATGCAATTTTCCACCCCAAAACAAGGTGGGGACATAATGGTCAACTGCATGACTAGAGCCAAAATCAAGTTTTGCGTATTTTCTAAAAAAAAAAAACCAAAAAAAAACAACAACTGCGTATGGTAGTCACAATAGCAACAACATAGAGCTGAAGTAGGACTGTTTGGCTGCTAGGGCCAACGACGGGCTGCCTTGTTGGTGGCACGCTACATTTTTATGCTCTCGGAGCATGCAGCCAGGCATATCCAGTACGCTGCAGCACCAGACTGTGTGTACGTGGCTTTGTTGGCCAATAGCTCATTGGGCATTTGCCCGATGTGCCAGGTTTCCAGTCCTACACTTCTTTTTTGGTGCTGCATACCCT
This sequence comes from Spea hammondii, assembly GCA_029215755.1. Classification (NCBI taxonomy): domain Eukaryota; kingdom Metazoa; phylum Chordata; class Amphibia; order Anura; family Pelobatidae; genus Spea; species Spea hammondii. Next base: position 126,035,134 of record JARDYJ010000003.1, read on the forward strand.
TAAAAGGTGGAGTGCCGGGATATGATGTCATATCCCAGCGATCATCAATAAGAATAGAGCCTAGGGGGCCACTGGTGACCCTGCCCTGGGTGAAGCCTAGGCCGTGAGCCGCCGGCCACGGTCATTCAGTAAGCGCGGCTGTGGCTCGCGGTCACTATGGGGAGGAGTGGGAGCGAGTCAGCCAGTTAGGAGGACCTTATAGGAGCGCCGCGGCACCATTAAAAGAGGTGGGGTATAAGTGGGTGTGGCAAAGGGGAGGGGCTTGTGGAGCCAGGGGCGACACAATTATGTTTTGCCTAGGGTGGCAAAAATCCTTGCACCAGCCTTGAGCCTAGGTATAAAATATAATGTAGTAACACTTTGTTTAGGCTTAAGAAACAATATAAACAACTTGATTCAATTACTGGAGTGAGAACAAATCTAAAACAATACTTTAAATAAAAAAAAAAAAAAAAAGATTTAAATTAATTTTTCTTTCTTATTTTGTGAAATAAGCAGAGAGCGCAAACAGGTGTTTAAAAAATACAAAGATTTTTATTTACTTAAATAATGAAATTAATAAACTGCGATAACACTGATAAATATATAGAAAATTGCAAACACAGATAATATTATTTCATTTTAATTAACAAAACTACTTGATGCAGAAAGAACTGAAAATAATGAACAATATAATTAAAAAAACTAATAAATTAGCTTCATTAACAAAGTGTGAACCAACACATCTAGGAAAATCAGGAACACTTTATAGATAAAAGAGCAGATGGACATGAAAAATTAAATTTATCATTCACAAAAAAAACCAGAGCGGTTAAAACCCCTTTAAAGCCCCGTTCATCAAAAGCTGCATCTGTTCTTTCATGTTCCCTGTTTTCTGTATTTTTTTTCTATATAAGGTGTTTTTTCCTTCTTTGTAATACGAATGAGATTTGGAACTTATGTTTTTTGTCTACATTCATCATTAAATTACAATTAATTCAATATCGCATGTTAAGGAAGACCTCTCGCAACCGAGATTGTAATTTTTACAGTTCTATACAATAAATAAACCTGTGCTCCTTATGCTGGCTAGGGCAGGTGGGAGTCTCACTGCTGCCAAACTGAGGGGCAGAAGATCGTCCTCTTGGGCAATTAGGTCGCCCTGGTGTGCTGCTACTCAATGAACCATTTACAGGGGAGATCTATGATCTCTACAACGGTTCAATGTACCGACCGGTAGCATCCATCGACCGCATCAAGAAATGCTGGGATATGATGTCAGGGCTAGCGCAGCGCCAAAAGTAAACACGACTCTGCTAGCATGGTAAGCATATCTGAGGACGTCCAGGTCCAGCTACCCAGAACTCTGTGGCTACTAGACATGTGCAAATAGACTAAAAACAATTGAGACACACTTTTTGGTTCGTTTTTGGCCCATTCGTTCCCTGCCCATTTGGTTTGGCCCAAAATTTGGGGGCATTTTTGATTTGGGAACAACATTTGTTTCTCTCTCAGGCTCTCTAAAAGTGCCGACCACTTCCACTTCTTCTATCTTTTTATCTTCTCTCTTCAATCTGCTATCTTCGTCCGCATCTCCACGGACATACTTCCTCCAAAATGGTGTTGCTTACTGTGACGTCCTCTACCCGATCCTCAATAGGGGGAGAGGACACCGCTGAAAGCGCCATCATTTTACCTTAACTTGAACTCGGACAATATGGTGGCGCTTGCAGTGACGTCCTCTCCCCCATCCTCCAATACAGTGAGGTTGCACGTATCTGAAAGTCTACTGGCTACTGGATAGCACCGAGTGACCCCCAAAATATATCCATGCCCACGTCCCTGGTCCCTTTGTGTATTAATAAAGTTTTGAGAGGCTGCTCTACTCTTTATTAGTTGTTGCAAAAGGTTATAAAATACAGACACAGGGTAACATCAGAATAAAACCCATCGGAATACACGTGTTATTATAATACTATGCCAGGGATCATGATATTAAGTACATCTCATTATTATACGTCGAGATACAGAAAGGGCAATTGGTTCTAAGTCTTCTGTCATTTTAATTGGCGACCCTGGAGAAATAAATGTAAAGATTAAACAAAGGTTCTAGAATCCAGTTTAAAGGGCACGTGGGAGAAACATTGGAAGAAAATATCACTGACAAGGAATGCAAAGTCCAAATTCTTCCCCCGATGTAACATCGAGTAGGGTAAGTATCTGGTGTCTTCAAAACCCCATATCTCAGGCTGACGCACTTGGATAAACTCCGAGGCACAAAGGAAAATGATAATGAACTTATGTAGGAAGTATTTGCAAGGAATTCTTTACAAGTGATCAGTTCCCTCGGTAGCTGCTTGTATACCTGCGATGTGATTTTGAATATATAATAGTCGAGGAGTTTAATTGTGTTCGAGGTTGTCTATTATTGTTGATGTGTAATGCTAGGTAAGCAGAAGAAAGGAATATTATTAAAATCATTATGTATCAGAACATTTTATTATTATTATTATTATTATTTTTATAATTTTTTTTCAGCAAATATGAACACATCATACATTATAAAGTTTGGGCAAGGAAATTAAAGGGACACTCCAGCCATCAGATGATAGCTGCGTGGTCCCTTTAAATTTTCATGGTGTCTGCCTTGGTGTGATTCTGCAGAATCCCAGTATATGTGTTTGCCCCTTTGCCCTACCACTTCTGCTGGGAGGCTGTTCCATTTATTTGCCAACTTCTCAGTATACATCCTATAAAATAAACATCTCTCCTGTACATCCATTTATGTGTTTAAATGTTTTTATCATGCCCCCCCTCTCTCTCTTCTGTCCCACAAGAGAGCAAGCATGTATGGTCAAAGTTGGGATTATTGGGGGCTATACAATATATATATATATATATAATCAGCCTTTAAATATACCTGTATTTTTCTGTGATTGCGGGTTTCGGGATTGCCGTTCCCGATTGCTTATTTTAAACAGTTATCTTAAATCGTGTTAATTAAACAAGCACAATTTGTTCGTATAATTCAAATATAAAAGCACGTTTCCGTCACTTTGTCTACTGATGCCTATTATCCACCCTCGTTGAGTAGTAATCAATTTGTCGAAAGAATTTCCAACAATTTTGAATGGGTGTATTATACTATAAAATTCTAATTCTACATAAGTCTTTTTTTTCATATAAATGAAGATTAATTTAATCCGCGGCATTAAGTAGGATTAATTATGGCTCTTTAACTACAAAGCAGAGTGAAAACTCCACATTAAAAGACAAATTCAGCCTAAAATGTACTCCATGATTATAATAAAAAATAAAAAAAAAGCTTCTAACTGGAAACAAATTTCCTTTACACACAAAAAAAGGACTGTACAATCTTATTAATAACTACAGGCCAATGATATCGTCATATTTGGGGCAGCGCTGACTAGCAGACCGCTTTGTTCTTGCTGCTATGGGGCCGCTTTAAACTTGTTCGCAAAGGACTGGCCCTTTGTGAATATTTTTGGACTGGCAAGGGGAGAATGGAATGAAGCGGGGTCATGTTAAGACCCCGCTGTAAAAGCAAGGCTGCTCACACAGCGTACAAACACCAGAGATGTAAGCTGTGGGCCCATGGCGTGCATAGAGTGCAGCTTTAAAGGGGCAGATAGGAAAAAAGCTGTGGGTGAGGTAAGGGGGTCCAAGAGGGAATATGTATGTATGTTAGAATAAGAATGTATGCATAAGTGTGTGCATGTTAATATGAATGTGTATGTGTATTAGCATTGATGTGGAAGTGTGTAGGTGTTTGTGAGCATGGATGTGTAAGTGTTTGGAGGGGGAAAGACAGCACAATCAGGCTGTTTGGGGGGAAAAAGCTGTTTGGGGCACTGACAAGTTGTTTGGGGACAAAGATGTTACAGATAAGCTGTTTGGTGCAAATATGTCACTGGTAAGCTGTTTGGGGGTACATGCAAGCTGTTTGAGGGCAAAGATGGCACAGACAAGCTGGTTGGGGCAACAATGGCACCTGTGAGCTAATTGGGGGCTAAAATGGCACAGACAAACTGTTTTTGAGCTAAGATGGGACAGATCAGCTGTTTGGGGGCTAATATAGTACTGATAGCCTGTTTGGGGGGCCAGGACGGCACTTTATTTGGCAACAAAGGCACCACTGGGGGGCATGCTCCTTGTAAGTCGGGGGCCCTATGGTTTCTTGTTATGCTCTATTTTTTTTTTAGGAGATCTACAAGTTTATTTAAAATATTTATTAATTACTGTGCAAATAACTTCTCTGTTTTAAACAACTTTGTTTTCAGTAATTTATTTAAATACATTTAAAAATGGTTAATTTCTTACTTAACGTGTTTTTTTCCCCGCATTAGAGGAACTATACCGGAGCTCTCTCAGTTGGTCCCAGTCCTTTTAAAATGCTCCCTTGACGTGTGCATGACTTTCCCTTGCTGTGTGACGCTCAGCATCAATCATTGGGACACAGTGTTAGGGAGTCTGTAGGATCCTTAATTTTGAGCCAGTTAGAGGGATCTCCTCAAACGGCCCTGAACCCGACGCACGCAACTGCAGATTTCCCGGGACATGTTCCAAATTTTGGGAGTGTCCAGGGAAAATTGGGACAATTGGCAAGTATGATATACCCTTTAGCCAATTTATGTTGGAACTTTAAAGGTTTATAATATTTAGGCTTCATATTTATTAATTGTTATACATTTAGAACTAGATAATAATTTATACCCCATTATACCCCCTTCCTCTCACTCTCTCACCAGCCTCAACCACGCAACCCTCGCCATAGGTTGAGCACTTATAGCGATAAGGTACTGACTTCATTTTCTGATGACATTTAGTATTCTCAATTATTATTCTTAATTGGTTTATTGTTGATACATACAATGTGGTTTTGTAAGACTTCCACAAAGACTTAACCGATGATGTAGAAGTGCATACCGTGCATATGGTTAGATGCCCTCTACGATTTGGGCCTCCTTCTCTTTACTGGGTCTTCGTAGTTGGGGTGACAACATGGCCACTTTAAGCACGGACACCAAAATATATCATGAAGGGAATGATGTTTTTAATGTAACCCTGCAATAGCCATTGCTTATAAGTCTTGGAAAAGACGTCTTCTTATTACCTTGCAGCAGTTCTCTGCTTTACTGGCGAAGTCTTACTATTTACCTTCCCTATGATTAAAATCAGACGGTGTCTAATAGCACCAAAATATACAATCCGATAAAAAAAAAATATATATAGGCACATTTTCTATGCTGCCATCTGGTGGTCAGACCCGATATGCACGCAGAACTTAATAGAGTAATTATTATTATTATTATTATTATTATTATCAGGAGTTGAGGACCCTGTCAGTGATCTTCAAATCTTGCCTTATTACATTTTGTATACAAAGTTCCTGGCAAAGAATGGTGGGCTTTTGAGGCTTGTGAGCTTTACATTCTACGGCCAGAAATATTATTCCATCTATTTGAAAATGAACCCTGCCTTTGGGCTGTAATAATGTAATATAGCATGTTCTAGTCAATCTCCAATCAGCAACATCGTACAGCGCTGTGGCATATAATGGCACCATATAAATCGATACATAATAATAAAAATAATAATATTAACAGGGGAGAGATACCATAACCCCTTTGTGAGAAGTTTTAGCATACCTTTGTTCAATCCTGATTTGCCTTTTCCATGTTCAGTGTTCCCACACAAATTCTATTTGTTTATTCAAGGACTGCTGGGACTTTCTCTTTATACCACTTTTTCTTAATAGTCTTTCATTTTAGTGTGAATAATTTGTACAAAACAGAAAAAAAGTTACTGTGCCATTGATAAAAAATACCCCAATTTATCACAAGCGACATACCTTAAATGGACTAATATCCCATATGCAACTTATAAGGGAGTACAGTATTTTTACTTACTTTTTGAATTGGGGGCATTTTTTAATGTATATTTATAATGAAGGGGTAAGAGGTGCTTGGGCACTTTAGACTTTTTTTGTGCTAGATATCTGCTTGAGGTATTTAAAGAACTCTCTTGGAACTGGATGGTGCCCCTTATGTTGTCATGGTGATGTCACTGTCTGTTTTGTATATTTTGTCATTTAATTTAATTTGTATTTTATTATATTTTTGAAAGAGGAGGACATTGTGTTTTCAGCTTGATCCCTACTGCTGCTGATCTGTAAACAGTGCTCCACTGCCCTGCATTGCTGATCTCAGTACCTCTGATCAGCCAGCAGGGGAGCTCATCAGAGGTTTCAAGAGGGCGTTTCATTTTTAATGTTGTTTCCAGGGGTATCAGGACATACAGTTTCAGTTATTCTTGTGTAACCTGTGCTCACTGTGGAAACGCCATTGCCAGTGCGAAAACAATAGGACGTACCATTACATCCTTGGTCATCTAGGGCCTGTTTTATAGGACTTAATAATGTATCCTAAGGTTGCAAAGAGGTTAATGGGAGGGAATAATCATTCAGAGCCTGAGAACAGGAAGTCAAAAAGGCTGCTCCTAAGGTGGGTTTCTGATACATATATATATTGCTTATTTCAATCTGTAAAAGCTATTACATGGGTGTATTTATTGTATGGAATTATAACATGTAGAATCAGCTTCAAGAAACTCTCAAGAAGGTCATAGCTAACTATTTGGGGGTCTAAGAAAGCTGGGGGTCTAAGGAAGCAAGGGACACTGAACTGCGCTTCAAGCCAGGATGGCCATCTGGCATACAGGACAAATGCCACAATGGGCACTGGCCAACATCTCTCCATGCTCACCCAATTTGCTCCATCGGCAGATATGCCCGGCCACATGCTATGCCAGTACAAAAACGACGTGCGGCCTGTCATATCCAGCCGTTGGCCGCAATTATATTATTAATACATAATAACAGGTTATTATTCATACCTCGTGCATTAACCCATTACCCATATATACGCATACATATCAAGAGGTTATTATTCACGCCTCGCGCGTTGACTGACGACGTTATACATCGTGCCGTAGACCGATCTGTGTACGAGTCGTGTAGGACTTTAAAACATCTCTAGTAAACATGACAGATTGAGGCCTGTACTAATACGGCTTTGCTCGCATGCCAGCCAGCAGGAGGAACGTCTGTGTATTTTTGAATAAAGCTTACCTGCTAGATCCTGTTTGGAATTCAGTCCTACCTCTAAATCAACATCAGAGAATACATCCCAGCATGGTCTAGAGCTTTGTTTAAACATCAAAAGAAGAACACAGACAGACGGTTTGATAGAAATATAACTAATCACTTGCAAATACATCTTTCCTGTCAGTAGGTGCTTAACCTTTTTGTTTAATGTTACCGGAGGAAAGAAAAAAAATGCATTTATTCTGTTCTATCTGTTTGCTTCTTAAAACAGCAATGGCACCTTTACCGAAAAGCATGTATCGGTGGAAGGTATCCCTCGTGGAAAGACATTGCCACAATGACCGCAAAAAAAACATGATAGATTCCAAAGAGGATTCAACCGCGTGTGACCTTGCGGAATCGCACGTCCCTGACATTCCAATATGTAATATAAAGCAAGTTGTGTTCTGACCCATTCTTTTGGTGTATGATGGCCCTTAAAGGGACGGCATGGTCCCTTTAAATGTTTGTGGTGTCCGACATTTGCTTTTGCACCCCCCCCTCCCAGCTATATTCCACGCAGACCTTGTAAGCACGGATGGAGCTCTCTCCCTCTGGTTTCAATGGGATAGCTTTCTTGACACTTATTGGCTACTTCTAGCAGCCAATCAGTAGAAGGAATTGTAGGACTATGGAGAAGGAGAGCAGCTGCAGGGCTGAAGCTTCTACTTCAGGTGAGGCAGATTTTTATTTGTAAGGGTTACTCATGGAGTACTTTAGTAAGCATTCTTTTACAGTGGGGCAATACAGAACCCAACCAATCGGTAAATAATGCTTGCCTGATGGCTGCGTTAACTGGAGTGCCAAGTGGGTCTCTGCGGGCTAAACCTAGACAGGGAATGGATGTCACCAAAAACTACTCCCTATCCAGCGACTGTATGGGAGAGACCAAGCCGGTAGGGACTCATGAGACACACTGGTTTGGGGCTCTTGGGGTATTCGTTGGGTGTAACTGCCTGATGTGCTAAATCAGCCGTCAGCTGGCAGATGGTTGATGTCCTCAAGTAGGCCTGGTGGTGGATATTTGTTCAATAAATCTGTGGCCGAGCCCTTGACCATATATTCGTGTCTGGTGTAAAGTACAGGTATTCTACTGATACCTGCATGGATGCCATAGGCCTAAGCAGTCTATAAAAACATCCATTTGGAACGCCCAAGAATACACTGTATATGTCTAAATTTTCACTATTCCTCACTTTCTGGTGTAAAACAATGCTCACGCAAACAGAGCAAAAGCAGAAATCACCCTGCTTGTGCACAGGGCTGTATTCAACATTAATGGATTCCTTCATTGGTGGGGTTGTACAGGACTCCAGACTGTCCCTTTAAGAGGTTAAAAAATTAACAAAGCTTCGTGTTCTGTCACAGGACACATTATGCTTTCCGAGTTTTTTCCTGGCACCGCATGAGATGCCGTCAGATTTCATGGCCTTCTTTTTTTTTTTTTTTTCCTCCCCGTTTTGTTTGTTGTTACTGTGCTGTCATCTTGTTTGGTTCCCCTTTGATGTTTTAAAGCCCACTGATCCTTGCAGGTGACCAAACTTTCATCTGTAATCTGTCCTATACAAATTAAAAGAGCCATGTATAGATTGTGGGATTTGCCGTATATGCCAATTAAAGCCTTTTTTTTGGAGTCTCTTGTGAGTCTCGACAACATCAGGAGAAAATAATGAAAAGGAAAGGACCCAATCAATGTAACACACAGATTGTAACAGTACACAAAAGACTGAAAATGTAAAAAAAAAAGAGCGCTTATTTTCTATAAATATAATAAAAATATATAATATATTTAATATATAAATATAATTTTAAAAATACAGATATAAAATAAATAGAAATTGTTATTGTTCAAGGATTTGGCTTAAAATAATCGTTAATAATACTTATAATATGGCAGCCATATAATCACTTTTAGGCTAGGTTTCCACTTGGGTTTTTGTCCTGCGTTATTTTCTTGATGAAAAACGCCAGGAAAAACGCCAAGAAAACTGCCACTGCATTTTCCTGCGTTTTGGCGTTTTTTCTGGAGTTTTTTCTGGCGTTTTAGCCTTTACGTGGAAATTGCTTTTTTGACCTTAGGCAGTTTTTCCAGTCTTTACACGTTGGAATTTTCACCCAGCTAAAAGGGATTCGGATAAATGGCAAGTATCTGCCCCCTCCTGATGTCATTTCCTTGGTAGAGTTCTACGCCCCGGCGGACCCTTTTGTCTCTTTTCTGTGGTTTGTAAGGCATGCTTTATTCCGAATGTCTGCTCCTCTAGGAAGATTGGCCCCAAATGATGGTGCAAATTGTTTGCTGTTGCTTTTGGCAGGCAGGATCCAGTTGATGCGTCGCGTATGTTTGTTTGTAATGGCATGTTTGTTCCAAATGGTGTAAAATTCAATATGAACTTTGTTTTGTGTGAAACTGTTTGTTTTCAGCCTATTTCTCGTAGGACACACAGATACCGGGTCCATCCTCTGCATTGTAACTGTGGGAAAAAAACGCCATAAAAAACGCCAAGGCAAAAAACATACATGGCTTTTTCATGGCGTTTTTTCTCTCCCATTGACTTCTATTGGAGAAAAACGCCAAGATTTCCTTGCAAAAAAAGCCAGAGTGTCAACATGCTGCGATTCTGAAAAACTGCCACAGAGCCCAAAAAAGCAGAAAAACTCTTTTCTAAAAAACCGCCAAACAGAAAACCGCCAAGTGGATATGGCATTGTGCGCAGCGTTTTTTCACTAATAAAACGCCGTGTGGCTGAATTGGCGTTTTTATGGGCGTTTTTGCAAAAAAAAACCCCAAGTGGAAACCTAGCCTTATTAAAACATTTCTATACAATAAAGAAAGTTATTTAATGATGTTTAGGGGTTAAAATAAGCGATATTTGGATAATGTACCGTGGGAGCAGCGTTCCTAACTTCCTGTTCAGTTATCTCTCCTGTACTGTTAGGTTGCTGATTGTTGTTGATTGGTTCAGGCAGCCATTGTTAGGTTGGAGAGGGGAACGCGGAGAAAATCAGAGCAGGCCATCAATGCCAGTTTGAGTATTGCTTTAATTTTAACCCTTTGTGTGCCACGGTGTGGGACACGTTTTTCCTCCTGGGAGACCAGGCCGTTTTTTTGCTATTTTTTTTTTACATTCAGGAGAGATCTATACTTAAGGAAACCTATATATTTTTTCAGTTTAGCTATTTATCAATACCAAGTTTAAGACAAAACCGTGCCTTCCATCACATGGCAGAGGTTGAATAAAACATGTGCGGGATAAGCGCAAGGCTATACCAAAAAAGTAAAACTAATGAAAAAAGCAAATAATTCTCTTGAAAGCATTCACCCCTAATAAATGTATCCAACAGATTTGTTTGCCCATACATATAGCTTGTGCCTAAAGCCCACCCTGCCCAAGGGTGATGAGAGTTGTAGCATACAAAAGCTCTCCCACCACTGTACAGAAATGTTTTTTTACTGATTGCATAAAGGGCCGGACTGGCACTTTAAGGCCAACAGATGCTTGATAACATAAATGCCGCTAATGACTGCGGCCGCTCTTTTGTTTTTTATGCTCCCGCAACAGCAGCAGAGAGGGCTAGTGTGTGGAGGTGTCAATCATTTGCCCCTTGGCCATTCTGGGCCAGATTGCATATTACAGTCGCTATAGGAAGCCCTCAAAGTTTGCCAGGTACTATAGGGTTACTATAGAGTTATATTATGTTAAAAGCTATGATGGTGAATTAGAATTCTTTATTTTACCCTAATGAAAAGAAAGGATTCTGGAGTAAAGCAACAAAATATAAGGTTTTACTTTATTAGTGGGTGGTTAATAAGTGGAACCGCCCCCCTGCTGAAGTGGTAGACATAATTAGAGTCATTCATATGATGCTGATTTAGGGTACTCACTACATATTGTTTTTTGACAGCAGCTAAACAAAAAAAATGTCAAGGCATTGTCAACAGCCTTCCAGCAGAAGTGGTAGAGGTTAATACAATGAGAAAAACACAATCTGTTATTTCGTATTTGGTCGTAGTATGGAGTATTTTAAGTAAGATTGTTTAGAAGTTTACTTCTATTGGCTCGAAACAAAACTCAATTACAGAGTTTGCAAGATGAGCCCTGAAAAATGTATCTTAAGAATTAGCTGTTTAGCACTCTTATCTCCTCTAGGTGGCGCTGTCTTTTTACATAATGGAGTAAGAATAGGATTATTTTTTTCTTTAATGACATCTTTTCACACGGTGTAGAAATAATGGTCACTTCTAATTGCTCTAGACCAAATAATTCATATTTTGTGATGGCGTAGGTTCTAGAGAGCGTCCGTAAGATCCAGGAGCTGCATTTAGAATGATACTTTGGCAGTTGCGTTATTTTGAAGGTTTAATAACATTCCATTCACATATTCGGTTGGTCGTATTGGCTGTATAGCTGACATTATTAGAGACAGAAACCTTACAAGGAATTGGAAAAAAAATCTTCGTAAGCCATGAGGGACATCTCTGATCCTAGGCTCCAGCAATGCAGGGACTGAATGCACTTATTTATGACCTACGACATGTGAAAAAAAAAAAAACATGCTAAAAAATTATTTTATTTATTTATATATATATTTATATATATATGTGTGTGTGTGTGTGTATATATATATATATATATGTGTGTGTATATATACGGTACATATATAAAGTACACTTAATGAATGAAAACTAGTCATTATGACTTTTGGTAACCCCACACGAAATGGCATTGTAAGCCATCATAGAAATCTTGATTTTAAATTTTGTATTCCGCCCTGGACATCTCTGGCCCCATAAAAGTGTCAACAGACCTCTGCACAGCTCCTGCCGGTACATCAATATAATATTCTCAGCTTGCATTGGGTCTTTGATCGCTAGAATATGAGGGTATGGGCTAATTATTGCTCCTTAAGGGGTGTAACTCATCAGTTATCGAGTACTGAAAAATACAGATTTTTGTGATATTAAATGATTTTGCTTTAAATGAGAAGTCCCATGGAGAAAAAATTATCCTTGATCATAATATACTGTATATTATACATATATACAGTATACAGCAATATAACACCCAGCACCATATACAGTAATAACCCCCCAGTGCTGTATACAGTAATATAACCCCCAGCACCATATACAGTAATAACCCCCCAGCACTGTATACAGCAATATAACCCCCAGCACTGTATACAGCAATATAACACCCAGCACCATATACAGTAATAACCCCCCAGCGCTGTATACAGTAATATAACCCCCAGCACCATATACAGTAATAACCCCCCAGTGCTGTATACAGCAATATAACCCCCAGCGCTGTATACAGTAATATAACCCCCAGTGCTGTATACAGTAATAACCCCCCACTGCTGTATACAGTAATATAACCCCCAGCACTGTATATAGTAATATAACCCCCAGCACTGTATACAGTAATAACCCCCAGCACTGCATACAGTAATATAACCCCCAGCGCTGTATACAGTAATATAACCCCCCAGCGCTGTATACAGTAATATACCCCCCCGCGCTGTATACAGTAATATAACACCCAGTGCTGTATATAGTAATATAACCCCCAGCACTGTATACAGTAATAACCCCCCAGCGCTGTATACAGTAATATAACCCCCAGCGCTGTATACAGTAATATAACCCCCAGCCCTGTATACAGTAATATAACCCCAGAGCTCTATACAGTAATATAACCCCCAGCGCTCTATACAGTAATATAACCCCCAGCGCTGTATACAGCAATATAACCCCAGCTCTGTATACAGTAATATAACCCCAGAGCTCTATACAGTAATATAACCCCCCAGCGCTGTATACAGTAATATAACCCCCAGCGCTGTATACAGTAATATAACCCCAGAGCTCTATACAGTAATATAACCCCCAGCGCTGTATACAGTAATATAACCCCAGAGCTCTATACAGTAATATAACCCCCAGCGCTGTATACAGTAATATAACCCCAGAGCTCTATACAGTAATATAACCCCACAGCACTGTATACAGTAATATAACCCCCAGCGCTGTATACAACAATATAACCCCAGCTCTGTATACAGTAATATAACCCCCAGCGCTGTATACAGTAATATAACCCCAGAGCTCTATACAGTAATATAACCCCCAGCGCTGTATACAGTAATATAACCCCAGAGCTCTATACAGTAATATAACCCCCAGCACTGTATACAGTAATATAACCCCAGAGCTCTATACAGTAATATAACCCCACAGCACTGTATACAGTAATATAGGTTAGAATTGACAATAAAACCTGGTTTATGTCATTTTGTTGCAATAAACTCCCTTTATCTGGTAACCTGGAGCCGCCGTTGCTGTCAGTCATGTGATATTTCGGGTGAGTTTCCCGGCTCAAAAACCACATTGAGCTGATGCTTTATGGCGATGCTAATGAAGTCTTTTTCTCCATAGACTTTCCTTAATCAGAGTGTTGGAATTCTCGGGTGATGAATCTAACATTATGCCCTTCATAAATAGAGACCCAACTAAGCTAGGTGGTAAAAATAAAACTGAAATATATATTCACAAAACTGGGAGCTGAGCTGGCCCTGTATGATGCATAAGACATGTCTAATGGCAATGAAAAGTAGCACTTTCTATCCCGTGAAATCTCCAGCAGACTAAGTCATGTTTGTGGCAGTTTTTGCATGCTGTGCCATCAAAATAGGCTAAAATCAAAACATTTTCACAGTAGCTCACAATAGAACAGTTTTCCACATATCCTTGTGTTCTAATAGTGACATCATGTTAGCTATACATCATGCAGGGTTGGCTTAGCATGCCTTATGTGCTGGGGGCCAGGGGGTTATTATGCGAGAAGCTCTCTATGGCTGTAATTTCTCCATTTAGAGTACTCACCATATATATATATATATATATATATATATACATTTATATTACAACCCAGTATTTAAAAATTATTAAAAAAAAATAGCAAAAACATAAAAAAAAAAAAAAAAAAAACAACCTCAAAAACACTTTGTTTTGAGTTTGGAAACACGTGTCTGGGATTTTTATCTACCCGTAGCACGTTCTGTAAGCTGTAGTTGTTCCACGGGACTCACTACCACTCACGCTTTCACAAAAATATGTGTTTCTAAAAAGAAGACAACTCTACACTACATATTCTGGGCTTGGTCTAGGGTGCCAGATTCGGGGGGGGGGGGTCAGATTCAGGGGGTAGCTGTTCCCCCTGCCACAAAACTGATGGATGGATGGCCCTCTTGGGCGATTTGCCCCACTGCTGTGCTGCTGTTTAAAGTGCCGGTTACAAGGGGAGATCTCTGTCCTTTAATAATATATTTATATATAATGTAATTTATATTCAAAACCCCTTTTTCTAAAAAAAAAATAAAAAAAAATGTATATGACTTCACCTTAATATCTTTAATATCTGTGTTTACCGGGTGTATATTGCAGTTTACCTTTTGGGGGTTTTTTTAACCCTCCCTGTGCCTACTAAATAAGCATATTTCTTAAATGTGAGTGGACTTTTTTGGGAGTGTTCATCAATATATTTTATTATACAGATCACACAATGTTATGTTAACTGCTGATCACTATAGGAAGATCACAGATGATGTCTCCTATATTAGCATAAGTATATTATGTTTATTGTATATTCACTGGTTGGCGGCGTGCTAGATTATATTTTTTTCTGCTCACCCTATATTAATTGTTTTTATTTTTATGTTTACTGTGAATGGGGGGGTAATCATCCTTTAGAATTTGCTGGGGTCAGGCCAAAGGAAGCGGCCGAGGTAAATACGTTGAGGCCCGGGCTACTTCACAAACCTCATTCTACTACTTTTCATGCAGATTTTATTTTTTCCATTAAATAAATGCCTTCTTAGTACAGTGATGTTTCGGTACACTTTTTTAGAACACAGAAGTTAGTGAATAGGTTTTTTTTTTTGTTTTTGTTTACATTTATTTTTAATTTCTTGCATTTTTTTAAAATATATATATATATTATTTTTTTCTTGAATTATTAGTCTTGAATTTCCTTTTTTTTATTTATTTTTTTATTTTTTTTAACAGTTTTTCTCTGCAGAAATCTGCAAGTTGTCTCACACAGCTCACTTTCCAAAATGACAAGGAGGATACTCATCATCCAGCATTATTGAGTTGAAGTTGGGAAGTTGAAACGTTTGCTAGTTATTAGGACGGGAACACTCAAGTGAATTTTATAATCTTCCTTATTTTTCTGATATATATATAAATATATTGTTTAATTTACATTTTGCTAAAAGCCGGTTTCTTTTTTTTTGTAGATAATACATAATACATTATTGCAGAGTTTAAAACTCAAACTACGCAAACACTGTGTCAGTTTTTAAGTGATAAAGTTCAGATTTTTTTTGGGGGGGGGCGGGGGATTTTAGACTTGTCTTGCAGTATTCCGTATTACTGTAATAGCCTCATTCCTCTTAAAAAATGTTTTGTAGCAAATTGAGAGGCTTCTAAAATGCCAAAATGTTGCATATATATATTTACAGCTGTCAAATCGTATCATTTAGCAGAGAATAACATAGAGGGCCTGAGGAACCCCCATAAGGGGTCTCCAAGGAGTACAGAAAATACACACGAGTAGCCTTGGAAGAATATATTGTAGATAAATGTGTTTTTTGTTTTTTTTTACTAAATTCGATGTATAAAAATCCTCCAATTTCTCGACTGATTAAAACATAATTAGTAAATTATGTATCTTTTTGGGGTTATTTATGGGCCGTGTAGACAATGAGCAAGTAGTCTAGTGACAAACAATTTAGAATTGTGCGGAAACTACCCTAAAGGCTTGTTTAAATATTTCTCCGCCGCAGGTAAAGGTATTAAATAGGGCAACTTGTAGCAGGTATACGTACTATTTTTTTAACGGTATCTGCTGTCGGAGTTTCTAATGGATCATCGAGGGAGATCGATGTCCATAGTTTTTTTTTTTTTTTGTAATCCCCGTGGTTCTGGATAGTTTCGCTATTTTGTTTTCCGAGCCTAAATCTGGATACTGTTGGGTCACAGTGAAGGGAGATTACCTGTAATTGCTATAACAATCTATATTTCCACCATAGTTCGCAAGTCAAAGACCTGTTTGTGTTTGGTGCACAGTCAGCATATTTTTAACTATTTAATGGTTGTCGATGTTCAAGGACCATCACAGTTTGCCCAGTTTTTCCTGCTGTAAAGACTCAGACTTTAATCAGTCGTTGGTCTTGTCTTAGATTTAGGAGCCATAAAAAAAAGTATGTTAGCCTCTACCACGTCAACTTAGTGGCTATTCCATTTATCTACCACCCCCTCAGTAACGCACGAGAGTTATGAATTGGGTTTTTTTATCGGTATTTTGTGATTCTCAGAATGATATTAGATCATACCTAAAACCCGCTACTTTAAGCAACCACGCTTCTTTCTGGATGAAAAAAAATACATTTGATGCATAGGATAGCTGTGTGGTCCATTGAGCCGCCTGGGACCACGGAGGAGGGGGTTGCAGCTTCTACTTTGTTAGTTTTTTGAGAGCCTGTACAATATAGTGAAAAAAAGTGTAAAAGTGCACTCAAAAAAACAAAATAAAAATAAACCAAATGGTGTAGGAAAAAGAAAAAGAAAAAAAAAGAAAATATATATATATATAGGGAATACAAGCTTTCCAAAATACAGGTCTTCTGCAATTCACCTCTTTTTAGAATTTTAAATCCAAGAATAACTCTTCAGCCCGTGTGCATGTGAGGAGATCCTGACCGCCTGCTACGCAGGAAAAACTTTTACACTTTTTTTTTTTCACTATACTTTAGAAATGGAGTCTGTGTACTACAAATGCCCCCTGCTGCAGTACCGGGATCCCACGCCCCAAGTGCCCCGATCTGGTCCACCAAATCACCCGGTGCCACAAGCACTGTCTTCCTGCTGTGCCAGTATATAAACGACAGGCGGGTAGGTAAGCAGTAAGCGAGGGCCCCTTGCCACCAGGAGCCCTAGGGCAAATGCTCTTTTGCCCCATTCCTAATCCTCCCTCAATGACCACTCATCGTAATTTCCAACAGTAGAAGCTGCGATTTGTGGCTGGTCTTTAAGGAAATACCTGGAGCATGTAACATAACCCTGAGAAAGGTTTAACATTCATTTTCGTTAAAATAGCTGTCTAAAATTCCCCTTTTTACAAGTTAATTACAAATAATGACTTTATTTCTTCCTTTTTTTTTTTTTTAAGGTTGGATCAACTTCGGCATCACGGAAGGAGAGTCATGTTGGAATCTGGTATTCTGGACGTTCTGGCATCACTTACAATTGAAAAAGTCACTCTCACCTTGCCAAGGATGTATTTCGCCAGGAGCTGCAATAAATAAGGATTTTCTATTTGCCATGGCTGCAGGGAAAGCTAGCTTGGATATATCTCTATCTGAGCTATCATCCAAAAGCCTGCAGCAGACCCGGCACCAAGTCCTGCGCGATATATAAAGGGGAAGATTAATGTAAGAGAGCAGGTAATCAAGATAAGATGGAGCTTTAAGCAGGAACAGAGATAATGGGTAAGGATATATATATATATATATATATATTTATTTATTCTGTTTTAAGGTATATATTAACAATTAAATGGGGATTTAAAAAATTTACTTTTCACCAACTGGCTAGAACAACGTATAAGTAAATATTTACCCACTATTTCGGTTTTTTTAAATCTGTAAGAAAAAAAAATTGGAATTTTAAATAAAAAGGCATTTTAATACAAGCAATTAGGACACATATAACGCTTAACATATTCTAACACTTCTGCCATGTTATGGCAGCATTACTTTTTGGGGGGGGGGGGGTTTGAAGCTATCACCAATATATAAAAGTTTTTTTTTCTGATAATTTGTACATGTGTAAAAAAAATTATAAGATAATGCAAATGTGTCTTTGGAAAATGTTTACTGTTGGTTTCCTTAATCCATACAGTTTTAATCCTACGTACTTTTACTCTAGATCTGTTTAAAGTCCTATACATTCACAACTAATAAAAATGCACAGTAAAGTACTTAAATATCCATAAATCCTGCAAAATGCAACGATAACTAAGTGTTTTGCTTAGCAAGATGGAAAGACAACCTTTCTAATACACCCCATAATTGTCACAACAAGAAATATATTTAAATTGTGACAACAGTGACATCTAATGTTAACGAAACAAAATGCAGAATAGTATATTATTGTAATAAAAAATGACTACAAAAAAAAAATCAATTTAAAAGTGTTTTTGCCCTCCGTTTGACGAAGGGACATTGGAAGTCTTCAAAGCTCATGAGGCTCTACATCTTTCTATGTTGGGCCAATACAATATATAACCAGCAACTAAAGACTCTGGGGCGAGATGGACTTTATCCATTTTCCTTGGTTCTCCCAAAAAAATTAGTAAGGAAGAATTTGCATAATGTTAGAAAGCAATCATTGGCCATTTGGCACATCAAGCGAATGCCAGGGCCGGATCTTCATCGACCAGTTCACTTGGAACGGAATTAGCCTTCACTTTCATGAGAAAGAGTAAACAGGGAATATGTTTTAATACTATAATTTTTTTTTCTTGTAGGCATCCTTTACCAATGGTGGTGTGTGGTCTGGCACACACGTCGACAATGTCTTGCTTGCTGGATACACAAATGATCCATTCACAAATGGCGCTCACAATGGCCAAAAGATGGAAGGAGTTCAGGCGTTTTAGCCGGCTTGGCTCCAACTTTTTTAACTTTATTTAATTTCTCCTTTGGTTGTAGATTCCGAAGGTACGTGTTTTGTTTTATATTTATATATATAATATACAAAACAATATTTAGTGATTTTAAAAGAAATACGCATTTCCTTTTGTTCAGAAGAATTACAGCAGATGTTGGTGTTCACTTTCAAAAAAATCACAGCGTATTATTATTATTATTTATTGATTTTGATAATAAAATTCCATAGCGCTGTACAATGGGTAGACAGGACATAACAAGTAGTATATAACATAACAATATTACAGAAGGAAATATATCGGTAGAAGTCATTATGGGGTTAATACACCTAAAAACAGGTACATGCCGGCTGAAGGTACCAGTGAAAAGCAAGATTGAATTTTGTGGCCCCTCTCATCAACATAGCTGGGTAAAAAAAGTCAAATGTTCTTTCGCTATCCGTTTGCCTTTTCACAAAAAAAACTCCCACGGGGACCTTAAAGCCTGCAGAAGAGGTTCACAGGTAAAACAAAGATCGTGTATACCTACCTGTTCACTCACACACATGGAAGAGGCATGCATGTCATGGCGTAAATGTCACGTCACATCATGTAAACATCATGGCACTTGTAGCCATAACGGGCCCCCATTCTCCATGCATCGGGGCTGGAGAGGAGTGCTAGAACAGGTCGAGGGCTGCCCAATATCACAAACACCATATGCATACCTGGGAACTACCTGGGAACGTCCCACAAGGGGAACCCTTGTGGGACGCGGCCAGGACTGCGCACTGATGACGGTGGGCGGTCCCGCTGACATCCGGGGCGGTCCCGCTGACGTCGGGAAGAAACACCCCCATTTAAAAGGAAAAATGGACGGGGAGCAGGGCGTGTCAAGACCCCGCTCCCGCCATCCGGAGGATTTGGGTCTTGACCTGGAGAACCAGAGGAGCAGCCCGGTCAAACCCGGAGAGTTCCCAGTTATGACCATATGGGTTAGAGCAGAAGGTCTCAAGAACTACTGTCGACTTCTCCATAGAGAGTTCTAGTCATATGTGGGTTCCCTTTCGCTCTGAAAGGATTAAAAGGTCATAAAAAAGGTGACTTTTAGGGCGTTCCTTTCCCCTTCTAAAATTTCTGCAAATCCCTTGTTAATAAGTTACTTGTGTCCATATATTTTTTATATATTTGATGTTTTCAGTAAACACAATATAAGAGTATTAGGATTTTATTTTGTATTTTTCCAAATTTTTTAAGAAAGTTTGAGTATGTCTATTAGAATAAGTTAGTACCACTGTTCACCCTGTGCTGTATAACCCAGAGTCTTAAATAAAGGTGTTTCGTATAAAATTTAGACCATAACATAATTCCCCGGGGTCCGACCTGTCACCATGTAGCTGACAGATTTTGAAATAGGATGTAATAAGATACCCAGAGTCGCTGAAATGTTGTTCTTGTTATAGAAAAGTGCATCGCCTGTTATGTGCATTTTGTAAATACAGCTACTAAACCACAAACTTCATATAAATCTTAAGGATATTGGCAAACTTTATGCAAAATGACATAGATTCGGTAACACAGGTAAACAGCAGAATATTTTGCAAGCATACAGGTAAGGAAATTGAGATTCAGATGGAACATGGCAAGTGACTCTTCTAATATACAAACAATGTTTAATATTCTAAAAGTAAGTGGGGACTTCCTAGGGTTGGCTGCCAGGAGCCCTCTCTCCTTGGGACATGGCTGC
Source organism: Spea hammondii (assembly GCA_029215755.1). Taxonomy (NCBI): domain Eukaryota; kingdom Metazoa; phylum Chordata; class Amphibia; order Anura; family Pelobatidae; genus Spea; species Spea hammondii. Next base: position 126,055,739 of record JARDYJ010000003.1, read on the forward strand.
GACCAGGGGGCTAGGGGCACATGGGTGTAGGGCTTACCCCACCTTGGATTTTAAAGGGGAATGAAGAGTAGGCAGGGGGGGCATCAATAGAAGGTGGAAGGGGGCAAAATCCGGGTGATGCATGTTTGTGACCAAATGTAGGTGGAGATTGAAGATATCATCTCGGAGACTCAGTGAAGCTTTACTCGGAGACTCCAGGTCAAACCTTGCAAGTTTTAATGTACGATTATAAGTCAAATATCTGAATGAACAGTTCAACTGTATGTTCTTATTCATTAGTCTGTGTTGGATATTTGTTTTGCTTACATATCTAAACGTCTCCTTGACTAAGGATCAGTCAAAATCACAGCTTCTAGGTTAATTTATTAAACAAAGCATTATGTATACATACACCACCAATCCATGACAGATGATCGCAACAGGATGATGAAACTCGAGTGCTGTAGGCTCTTCTTGACATGATGGCGGAGATAGAAGAGGTAGAGAGTATAGAGTAGAGGGTACAGGTGATCTCCATGTCTTCTAATTACTTTTTATACCTTTTTTTCTTTATTGGTCAGGTTGAAGTGATTAACTTTTACAGCAAGTAAATAGATTTGATTATTACATCATCTTCCATAGAGCCTCCTTCAGTCTTGTGATTACAGTCTACCTAATGTGAATGTATATTTAAAATTTTAATCATGGATTTCTTAGAGTCTTCAACTTAAAGTTGCTGTTCTACTTTCAAAAAACGTTAATCACACTAATTTCAGGAGCAAACTACATTGCCTTGGTGTCACATAACAATTATGTGTTCCTGTGTAAAAAAAATAAATATATACATAAAAGAGCCCATATTTTATAAGATTCAAGCATTATTCACTAGGAATTAACTATTAAAGTTACTGATAATTCATACCCTCCCAAGTGCCACTTTTCAGGGGCCCAAATCGTGACATTGTTGGCTAGAGGAAGGACAATGGACTTAGTTCCGCGCATTGCTTTGAGGCAATACATAAGATATGACATCATATGCCATCACACAGCTTTAATCTGTGGGAGCTGTGATTGAGATCTGTGCAAAATCAGGTACCCTAATCGATTTTACAGGTTGGTGGACCAGTCACGGGAGATGACCGCCGATCGACAAGGTAATGGGACAGAGCCTGAAAATTGGTTGGATGTATAATAATTATATTTCTAATGCTATACATGAAAGTGTTAATATTTTAATCTATTTAAGAATATATATATATATATTTTATGACACATCACATAAGCACCCACCATTCTCGCTTCCATTGTATCACTGTGTCAAAGCAGTTACCAATCTAACAAAAATAAGTAAAATAAAAATAAAAAAAACACCGAAAAATATAGAAAATGCTTCCCAGGAGTAATAGTAGAAAGAAGTCACAAGAAGCACAACCTGTTCATACACCGCAGGAAGACTCTTAGTGTTATCAAACGAACGAGGGGCTGCCTAAAATACTGAATTCAGAAAAGTGAATCCTTTTGATCATTGTGTGTTTTGTCACCGATTGCCAAAAACGTGTCATTGCTCATTGTAGAGGCTTTTAAAATACAAAAACAATTCCAGAGTACCTGAGAAAAAAATATATTCAGTATGTTTTGTTTTTTTTCTTGTTAATGGGCCATCATGTTTTTCCTGTAACAATATATCAAGTTATTTAAAACAAAATTCTTGGGGGATTGTCACAAAAAATACACAAAAGATACACTCCAGTCCTTTATTAACACAAAATTACAACATAACTGTTTTTCCCCACTGTTAGGTCATTCCACCCCTGTTGATAAGTCGCTGATAGCTGTTGATTGGCTTGGGCAGCCTTTGTAAGGGTGGAGAGGAAGGAGAAGGGAGAGAACTTCAGGCAGGGAAATTGATTGGGTGACGCTAGTTCTGACATCGTATGACACAGACCTCAGCTCCCCTAATGTTAAATAGTCCATTGATTTTAAAGAAAATCCATATAATTACACCAATTGACAATAAAAAAAGATTTTACGACAGTAACAATGATCTTAGTAAATCGTGTTACATTTATTACATAGGCTATTGATGTGGAATGTATATATATATGTCACAGAAAAAGAAAACTAAATTGGTCCGAGTAAGAGACAAAAAAAATAAATTATAAATCCTTCTAAATCCCCCAATACAGTTCCCAATTACCAATTACTACTACACATAGAAAAGGTATTATTCACAAGCTTGGAAGTTTCAACAAAATTCCAACTTTTAAACATTTACAAACGGTTAAGTGCCAATATGAATCAAGTATTTTTACAGTTATACTTACAGCTATAGGGGATTTGTATTGGGAGTACTAGATGGCTACATGGTGTTAATAGTACGGGGGAATCTTATGTATTAAAATGTTATGTAGTTGGGAAATGGGAGAATTGAGGGGGAAAAATAAGTTAAAAGGGTGACTGCGGAGGACACTGTCCATGCGCTGTTCGTATTTGATGCAGAATCGGCTGCATCAATGCTCTGCTGAGGAACTTGCCATCAAAATACACGGAGCTCAAATGCCTCACTGTGGGGTTCTTCCGAGGTATGATATCTGAGGTTACAAACGGGTAACGTGACTCTAACGTTCTTCCAACATCAAAATTAATTCCAACATTAGAATCAAAATGAGTTCAAAATGCGATGTTTGCAGATCAAGTTTAAAGGGCGTTCTTAAGAAGTTGGGAGTCTGTTTTTGTTTTAAATTGTAAGATTTTCATAGAATGAGGAATGTGACACCCGCGTGTGCCAAGCTGGAGTTATCTAGCTAAACTCTTCAATATGTTGCCTCGCTGTTCTGCTAACTCCACAATAGAATTTAAACCCTTGTCCCTTACCTATCAAGCCTTCTAGAACGCCAAACCCCCCACATCTCTGCTCTGATCTCCAAATGCCGTATTTGCCCAAATATAGGCCGCACTTTTTTCCTCCACTTTAAGTCTTTAAAGTAGGGGTGAGGTCTATAATCTGGGTTTAGCGCAGGAATGCGCAATTCATATCGCCCCATCCCTGGTACATGCAGTTCTGGGCGACGGGCAGGCAGCAGGGTTAGGATCCAGATCCCCCGCAGCACTGCAGGGGACCTGGATCCTACTTCCCGGCAGCCGTGGGCATCTACGCGATGCGGCAAGGGAGATTGTTAAAGCACATCCCGCAGGGAGACTGTATTGGTAATCCGGGGGGGGGGGTGCAGAGTGGCAGCATATCTCGGGGGGCAGAGTAGCATATCTGGGGAAGCAGAGTGGCATATCTGGGGGCAAAGGAGTATATCTATAAGTAAGGTGCATTAAAATGGCTATTGGTTTTCTGTTTGTATGTAATATATGTTGACTAACTGCATAATAGATACCAAAAATGTTAAAATACAATGTGTTAGTTAGAATACTGTTTTACTTTTCCACTGATGTGTATTTTTTCTAAAAATCTACATTTTTCTTTAAAAAAGCACCTAACTTTTAGGGTGCGGCCTATAATTGAGCCAATACGGTAATCTTCTAACAACTTGTTGGCCAATGACTTGCACGTTTTTCTACTGTTATCACCTATTTGTGGTCATATCTCCTTTACCAGAGCTTGAGCTATTCTCTGGGATTCCCTGCTTTGTTCTGTTAGTGAAGCATGCAATCTATCTTTGCATTCTGGAAAGGAACCCTTATCCCTCCATTGATATCTTCATGCCGTGTGACTCAAATCATCCTCAACCAAGCAGTCCCTTCACCTAACCTTCTGCCTCATTCAACCTCCTAATAGACTGTAAGACCTTTTCTCCTGGTTTTATATATATATATATATATATATATATATGACCATATATATTCTCTCCTATTATAATAGTGTTAGGGAATCTGCCGGTGCTCTTTAAATACGATATAATAATGTTATTATTAACCAATACCCCATCTGTAAACCACAGATGCTTAGGGAGCTACTATAAAAGATCAAACATGGTGCAAAAAAGTGATCTTATCACCACATCGACCTATGGAACATTCCTGCTGATGGAAGAATCGAACTTTTCAATATTTTACGGAATAATTCTAAGAAAATAATTGCATTACAGGCTGCCACTGCTTCAAGCGGCCAATCAGTGCCAAGAAATTTTATATCTTTTTTTTTTTTCTATTTATATATTTTTTTATTTATTAAAGTACGACAGACGGTTAGGGTCACTCACAGAATACTTTAATACGCACTCTTCTTTAATGGGACGTTAAACTGTCCCTTTTGATCACTTCATGTGTCTTCTCTATGTCACCTTCTCAAAAATGGAAAGAAGAAAAAAAAAAAAAGACCCTAAATGTTTTGACCTATAACCAAAAATTCCCCCCACAATTATTTTTTTAAACAAGATTGTTATAGACAAAACCTATGCAAATTTCATAGTTTTACCAAAATCAATATTTTTTTTAATAAAACTGGGTAAAGTTTTGCTTTCATTTTATTTCCCTTATACTAATTCTTGAAGTCCCAGGGCCATTTTTGAATAAATATCTGATTAAAAGGGGCAAAGAAAAAATATTTACCCCAGCTCGCTGGAACCCAGTTCAACTTAATGGAATATGTCAAATACTTACTGGGGAATCTCTGCATTTATATTTACAGAGGCGGCGTAACGATCTGCGGTGCTATGACAAACCCCACGTTCACTTTAATACAAAATGTTACTTCGTACAAAATTATCTCTCCCGGCTGATACATTTTTTTGGCACAGAAAACTCTACTTAGTTATTCTACCTGAATACTTAACATGAAGCCAAGACAATCTAATACATTTTAATGCATTTTTTTTTGGGGGGGGGGGATTCAGTCAACTAACATACTGGCAACTATTTTAAAAAAAAATATTTCAGAAAAAAAAGTTTAAATTGTCATTTTTTTTCCCCATTCCGCTCTTAATTCTCAATTTCGCAAGTCTTTACACTGCCGCATGTATTTGAATTTGAATGCTTCCAAATTTAGTTGCCTCTTTGGGCTAAAACATTTATTTTATATATTAATGGAGGTTGGCATGATGTATGTTTGTATAAGGAAAATATAAAATTCCGCAGAAATAAAATAAAAAAAATATATATATTTTTTTTTTGCTATATATATAGAGTTGTTTTTTTCCAACCTACAAAAGTTTCTTCTTGTAGGAAAACTGCAAAGCTATGTAGCATGAAATAAAAAAAAATAGTTTTACTAGAGAGCTGTCAGTCAGGCATCCATCCATCTGACTAATTGGCTTCTTACCACCTTCCCATCATGTAAGTTTTTTTTTTTATTTTATTATTACCAGTCGCCTCTGGCTAAAATGCAAATCGGGAACAATAGACATCTAGAAAACCGCTACCGGTTTCTTAATTATCTGTCAGACTGGAGACCAGTGGACCCTGTCCTGCAGAGCCGAGTTATGCTAAGCAGCGTGGCATCATGGGAATCGAAGTGACAGCTCATTTTCTTCCTGTGTTTTTTCCCCCCCTATATATACGAATGACAATGCAGAAATTTTGGGCTTTCCCACAGTTCTTCCGAACACCTGGGCTATTGCTCAGGGGAGCGCTAAGCCCGAACTGTCATTCTTCCAGACATGGCCTTATTGCCGTCTCTGTGACAGAATTGTTGACAAATGTCAGCAGTCATCTCTGTATCTTGGGAGATGTCTGCCATGATTGTGTCAACATCCTGACAGAAATTGTTAACGTTTAAACTTTTTTTTTCCCGGCAACAGAATTCTGTCTCGACGATAGCATTCGTCGTATGATACTCAATCTTTGTCAAACTTGCTTAAAAATTAACACTTCTTCCGTTCCTTTTGGGGGGTTTTTTTGTTTTTTTTGTGGTTAACCGGCTAAATGTGTATTTTTTTTAATAATAATGATTCAACACGCATTAGAAATGTATGATGTTTTCTTTTTATCCTTTTGACCTCGGCAACGATAATTATGGTTTTTTTAATTTTCTGCCCACTTCTTTTGCCCTAGGTGTCAAAATCTTGAATAATTCAAAAAGACATAACTCCAAAGACATGCTTATGTCAGCATAGAATGTCAAAAATCAATTATAACATTGTAGAGAAATTATCGTGTATTTAATTTAAAAAAATATATATTTTAGAAAATGTTTTATATTTTAGAAAATGTTTTATATATTTTTTTTACGGGAAAAAATATTTTTTGTATATTTTGTTTCCTTTTGTTTTCTATTAATTAGTAGTTTAGTTTGTTTTTTAGGTAAATAATTAAATTTTTTTGTTCAAAGTCATACAGTACAATCATTGATCAGCGCCCCCATGTTGTAACATATAATACATACTAATATGATTTTATATATTCCGTATATTGGCTGGAACGGTTCGAATAGTGAAGAACAATAGATATCTTGATACACAAATAACAAAAGTATTTGAACGTTATGTAAAACAAAAATTGACAGGTAAACCGATTGCAACAGGTTGTCAGGGACGGCTTTGAATATTCTAACAGGAATGCAAGGTGATTTGCAGAATATTGATTGAGTATTTTGTGATGTTCAGATTTTTCGTGTGCCTCTAATGTACAAAGACAGATAACATGATACCTACAGTAAGAGACCCGCCAACTCGGATTCTAGCTATAGATTCTTGTAATAGCCCCCTAAGTGGCTATTAACATATATCTGTCCTCACAGACATTTGATGAAAGTGATCCTTTGGGACTTTGTCCAAGCATTTCATGCACACGTGCACGAGCACACACATACACACACATACTATTTATTCACAACAGTAGAATTTGGCATGAAAAAGTTTTAACTCCATGACTCTCCTATTCATTATCAATATCAATCTTGGAAAGAATTCTCATTCAAGAATAGTTGAGCTGGCCCTGCATAAAGCATTTTTCAGTCAGTGAGATGATATCATTGATGTGGACAGACGTGGATATATTCAAGATATCATACCGATTGTCCTATACGTTGCCCCTTCCCAATATATAGTCTGTTAGATTATTATTTATTGTCCTTTATAAATCTATCATATTCTGTAACGCTGTACAATGGGATGAAACTGCAACTCTTCATGCCGGAAGCTGTTACATCAGATCAGACAGCAGAAAGCCGGCGATGCCAGGTGGGAGTCCAGGCTGTGAAACGACAGCCTGATCTCCCGTGCAGCGGCAGGGACGTGTCCCTGCCGCTGCAAGAAGGGCTGGACGTACCGGTACGTCCATAGGGGATTCTTGGGACGCGTTTTTTGGACGTACGTCCATAGGGGACTGAAGAGATTAAAAAAAAAACAACATATTTATTATATTTATATTGTACATTTTTTGGTCTTGTTTTCTTATTAATTACCACTTTATTTTTTTTTAGTTAAATGTTTTTTTTGGTTATATATAAACTTATAATTTCACCACGGTTGCTTTATTGCTCACTGTAAGTAGTCTAAGCTTCAAGAATATAGTGGGCCAATTTTAATATTTAGCGCTAACAGATGTACCTCTACGGACATTTTGATCTCGGCACAAAGGCTATGAACACATTAAGAAAGAACATCCCTGAACAGAAGAGCTTACAGTCTAAGTAAAACTACAATGGGCTTTGGAAGTTTCTGCATTGCCATCCATTTAATTCCCTGATATTCAACGTGTTTATATTTCTCGAACAAATCCAACTTTGCCTTGAAAAAAAAAAACTGAGAATAGTTTGTCTTTGTGCCCCGGGCTTCAAAATGTTTTGCCACCACACTAGAGCAGGGATTAGCTGAATCCTTAAAAAATATATTGTCATTTTCTCCTGCGCTTAACGGCTTATGACCAAACAGCCGAGTACATTGTGTTGGTTGTTTGACCATGGAGAGTTTTGTGCTTAATGTTGTTTTACACTCTTCTCGATGCATCTTATTTGCTTTTTTATGACTTTGTTCTCAGAATCGTCGTAGATAAATGTGATTGCAACATTTTCAATCATAACTCATATGCTCAGCTTGCCTTAAAAGTTTTGGTAATAAATAAGAAAATGTGACTTTATTAAGTTGGGGGGAAATTTTTTTTTTATATATATATGCCTATGGAAACATTAAAGAGAAGAAAGATTTTAAGCGGATAGTGTATTGTCAGATGTGATTAGCATATATGATACAGCAATATGCTTTTCCCATGAAAGTATACAGGGCCCTGCTTACCTGTTGTTTCTATAAGTCGAATTGTTATGATATATATTATTATTATTATTATCTTTTATTTATATAGCGCCAACAATTTACGCAGCGCTTAATACAATACATATATTCAAGGGGTATGGCAAGACGAGAATTGGCAGACTAAGACAAACCGATACATTAGGTTACAGCGGGAACGCCCCCGACACCAGCGGGAACTCCTATTAACGACAGCGGGACCTCCCACCGTTTGTTGTCTTGGCAAAGGGAGGTAGCACAAAGCATTGGCACGTGGTGCACGTATATTTAACAATTTAATTTTTGGGGGTTAAACCTGTGTTGTGTCTGCAATTGTTTCATATGCAGAGTATTTTTGTGAATTTTTTGAAGAAGCGATCAAAAAGTAAAACAGAAGAGACAATTTCCAGAGCCATTTTTGCTCATATTCACCAAGGGTACCAATATCAGTGCAGGTTTCATAGACGACAAAGGAAGGGATTCTTTACAGTGAGGACAATAAAGGTATGGAATTCACTTCCAAGGGAGGTGGTGTTATCCAATACATTAGATGCCTTCAAAAGGGGCCTCGATATTTTCATAGAAAGGCATGACATACAGGGATATAAGTAGAATAACATTAATATTTAAGAGCTTCTTGATCCAAGGAGAAATCCGATTGCCTCTTGGAGTCAAGAAGGAATTTTTCCCCCTGATGGCAGAATTTGAAGTACCGTATTTGCTCGATTATAAGACGAGGTTTTTTTCAGAGCAAATGCTCTGAAAAATACCCCTCGTCTTCTAATCGGGGTCGTCTTCTAATCAGACCTCAAATAGAGTCTGATTAGGAGACTAAGATCCAGATCCCCCGCACCGCTGCAGGGGACCTGGATCCTCCTGTCTCACCCCCCCCCCCATCATACACACACTTACCGGTGCTTCCTGCTGTATTGCCGGGGCAGCGGGTTGACGTCTACGCGATCCGCGTAGACAACGTCCGCTGCAGCCGGAAGGAGGTGTGGCTAGCAGCGGGGGTTGTCTGCGTCCGTCGCGCAAACCTTCCCCGACTGTCAGAGATCAGCGTTCCCCGCACCGGTGCGGGGAACTCTGATCTCTGACAGCCGGGGAAAGTATACGCGACGGACGGATACAAACCCCCGCTGCCAACTCCACCTCCTTCCGGCTGCAGCAGAAGGCGACGTCAACCCGCTGCCCCGGCTGGAAGCACCGGTAAGAGAGGGCTGAGAGGGGAGGGGAGGGGAGAGTGTGTGTGTGTGTGTGTGTTAGTTAAATGGGGGTATAGGGTGTGTGTGTGTGTGTGTGTGTTAAATGGGGGCATAGGGCATTTCTGGAGTGGCGTTAAGGGGGCATTTAATAGAGCACTCTGCCTCCTGAAATGCCTTATACACCTATATGCCACTCTGCCCCATAATATGCATTTTAACCCCCTAAATGCCAGAGTGGCATATAGGGGTATAAGGCATTTCTGGAGGCAGAGTGCTCTATACAATGCCTTTTAACTCCCTTAATGCCACTCTGCCTCCTGAAATGCCTTATACCTCCCTATATGCCACTCTGCCCCATAATATGCATTTTAACCCCCTAAATGCCAGAATGGGATATAGGGGTATAAGGCATTTCTGGAGGCAGAGTGGCACATAGGGGGTCAAAAGGCATACCATGGGGCACAGTGGCATATAGAGGGTTAAAAGGCATATCATGGGCCACAGTGCCATATTGGAGTGGCAAGCCTGGGGGCAGATGTGCGTAACTGGGGGACAGGTTGGAAAATACAAGAAATAAAAACAAAAAAAATATTTTTCTCAATCATAGCTTTTATTAAAAAAAATAGTTTACATGAATTAACATTTACTGGTAAAACTTTTTTCCTTTAGGGTCGTCTTATATTCAGGCTTTTTCTTTTTTTCCTAAGTTAATATTCAGATTTTGGGGGGTCGTCTTATAATCAGGGTCGTCTTATAATCGAGCAAATACGGTAGCTTAATTAGGGGTTTTTTTTGTCTTCTCTTGGATCAACAATAGGAAGGTTTGGTAGAAGGGTTGAACTTGATGGACTTAGGTCTTTTTTCAACCTTACAAACTATGTAACTATGTATATTTCAGGATTTTCAAATAATAAAAATAGTGTATTTGGACCGCAAGATAAATCACAAGAGACACATAAAGAGAAATCTGTTTGAAAACCTGGTATGTCTCCATTCAATATTTATATATGTCTATGCGCACACATTATATATATATATATATTCAGTTAAGCATTCAAGATGATGTAATGTTATTATCCCGGGGCAATAAATATGTCACACTATGATATACTACTCATTTAATATCTTTCTAAATGGTGTTTACTCTTGGCCTTTGGAATAGACACCACCGTGGTAAATGAAAAATAGTTTAGAAAGCACGACGGAAATGTCTTGCGTTGACACCGCTTCGCCACCTGTCAACCGAGGGTATGAGATCAGACGGGAGTCTTTGGACAGGGACAAGTTCTCGTTTAGAATCCTGCTTAAGGACGGTAGATTCCGGAGTCTCTACTAACAGACGGCGGTCCGCTGCAGCCTTAGTCCTCTTTTTGGGTGCCATTTACAGCCTGAATCACCCCGGAGCCTATGACGGGAAGAGTGATGGTTTCCCTTTTCCTCTCCATATGAGTACACTCATGGGTCCAGGCTGGATTGAAGTGGTGAGACAGCTTGCCAATCAACTACTTTCTGGATCATGAGAAGAAGTTTGATCCAAGAAACTTTTGGACACGAAAGTACAATAGCAGATTAAAACGGGCTTCTTAATAAATTCTGATCTTTTTTTTGTTTATTAAATATGGCGTATAATTCCGTTCATTTTGTGTTAAATTTGATTGGCTATCATGTCGTACTTAAGAGGTCACACTACCCCCCCTCCTCAGATGAAGTAGCATACGGTACAAAACAAGTTAGACTTACCGGATTTTTGTGTCAGATCAATAAAGGTACTTTATTATTTTTCTACAGTAATTACCCCCACCAGAAAGGCGGCTAACAGGATATAAAATTTGACATTTTGTTCTGTGTACATTACCATGGTTTTTAGTTTTTTTTATTATGTTAATATTTTTTATTCTGTGCACACTTAATCCTCTTTGTTGACTTCATGTCATTCCTTGTTATTTAGATTGATTTATTGTGACAGCATTGGGCAGCATTTGCCAACACAGTGAAACAGCACTGCTTTCAACCAGCTGTAGGCATGTCAGAAGGACTGGATATATAGGATGGGATTTATAGTTCAATTAGGCTTGACTATAACATTAGTTTAGGAAAAAATTGGTTCCACTTAGTCTCAAACCTGCTAGCTCTGGTAATATGTTTCATGTTGTTGAATGACCTGCAGACTAGAAAAGTTTTTAAATATATATTTTTTATTTTTTTTTGGAGAAAATCATCTTAAAAAACGAACTTGTCTTATAATCGAGAATGTATTTTATTCAGACTTCACATCTATACCAACTTAGCACAGCCGACTAAGCCTAGAGGCTTGTCCCTCACTCATGCTCTCTCACACTTTCTCACACTCTCTCTCGTCTGTGAAGGTAGGGAGACATTGACAGAAAGCATGAAAGAGTGTGAGAGAGAGGGTTAGAGAGAGTGCAGTGCAGTAGTTTTGACTTTTGGGGTCTTATATTCAGGGCTTACTTTTTTTACTTCATTAAGATCCATCGTTTGAGGGGTCACCTTATAATCAGGGTCATCTTATAATTGAGTAAATATGGCATTAGTTGGTTAATGTGATCCTTGGGCTTGGTGAACTGATGCCAGTTTTTTATGTCAGGTTCCATTGCAGTATGGGATAAGCAAAGATTACCTCTGTTCACTATGCCAAGGCAGTTGACGTCAAGTATGTCTTAGACATTCCATTAAAAACAGATGGAACCATCTTCCAGGTAGACTGGCGACAACACACAATTCCACGTCTCAGAAATGGACAGTATTTGTCGAATAACACATTTTGGTTTTCTGTGGCCCCCTCTTACGTGTTTTTCACCTGTGGCCCATTTGAAGTATCCTAGGGCCCATAGGGTTAGAAACCGCTGCCCTAGAGTTGGGTTTAGCGAGGTATCCTGCAGGTGCATTCGGTCACAATATAAATAATACTTTACTGGTATGATTTGGATGTCTTTACTTTTCCCTAATACTGGTCCTTTTTTGGTAAAATTACCAGTTTTACGGTTAATTTTCTGTCTACTTTTACATCGCGGAGCATGTAACGGGAAAATCATACACAAGATCCCTTTAATTTAAAACTAGAAGAAAATATGTTGGAATATCTTCAATAGACTAGACAAGCCCTGGATAAAAGGAGAAAGGGCTGCATGACTGGGCCTATATTAACAGTAAGCTGCTGTTAGGATGTAGATGGGGGTCATCTGTAGGACATCCTATAGGGTTCCTTGTCATGCTTGGGTGGGGTTTCTGGCTGTCTATTTATGGGACCCCCTTTTCCCGCCTTTGGTCAGATAATATTTGCCAGCTTATTAAGCAGAGAATCCGTTAAAGCAGCGAATCCCTGCCCTCCCTCCCCAATTTTTTCACTTCTATTTATCTTAACGGAGTCTATGGCTGAATTCTGAACGTTAAGGTGATATGTTTACAATTGGCTGTTATGCCGACGTGTATGTTTCATGTTAATTTCTCCACAGGTTCAGTCCCTGGGGGAACTTTGGAAGGGTAGGGTGTTCCGACCCAACGGTTCCCGTATGGTATTTGGCGGGACATCCCTACAAATGTTATTTTAACAATGTTTATGTTTTACTAATTTTCTACAATTTTGTCACAGTAATAAAGCACTGTGGCCTTACACTTTCCAACGACCTCATGTCTCTTGTGTTTTTATTTATGTGTTTCAACTGTATGTTAATATATAGTGCCCGAGTCAAGGGAAATATCTCTGAACTAGAACATTTCCTTGTACTGTGTGCTGGCTTTGAAAGTCTGTGTGTTTAAGGTGTGTCTAGACATTTCTGTATAAACATCTTTTTCACATTGTTTGACTTGGCCATTGCCGGCATGAAATGCTTTAGTCGATCTGAAAGCGTTTAAACAGATTTAACTCACTCGAGTAAAGTGTAGATTACATTGTGCTATTTATTCATATGATAACTGAGTGGTCCTTTTAATTTTTTTTTGCAGAATCCCTAATATGTATTTGCCCCTTTCCATTGATCCTGGCTTGCAGGAGAAGGGTTTGGCCGGACATGTGTGATATATTCATCGTCAGTCAGATCCAATGCAAGCTCGGCAAGGGTTTCCAAGGGGTCTAATGGCACCCCCATGCTCATAAACAGAAAGCCCTCCCATTGATTTCAGTGGAAGTAATTTGCTGCCACTGATTGGTACTTTAATTAAGTATTTTATAATGTATTATTTGTTCACGTGGCTCACTGGGACACTCTGGCCATTATATGTACTTTAATGCTTATGATAGCTGAGTGGTCCCTTTAGTTTTTAGAGTTTCCCCTTGTAACTGCATGAGAGGGTACTGTAGAATCTGTAGAATCCCCCAAATGGCCCTTCTCCTGCCCCCCGGCCATTTTCCATATCCGAGATGTGTTAACACATCTCCCTTTGTGTGACTCTTTTTTTTATTTTATTTTTTTCCTCTCTTATATAAGATTATATAAAATTACACACAGAGTACTTTAATGACAATAGTAGCGCCATTGGGGACAGTAAACTGTCTCTTTATCGCCTGTTTAATACAACAGACTAATGGTATTTGCTAAGTAGGAATTAATGAGAAGATACTATATTTTTCATGCAATGCTTTATTTGGTAACAAGGTAAACATTTGCTGCTCGTACAACATTTATTACTTGGATACAAGCTGTTTGGGCTTTTAATGCCAACTCTAAACATGAGAGCATATAGGAACCTCTTGGACTGTTGCCTTGCCTGACTTGACCATCAAGTCACATGCAAGTCGCAAGCCCTTGCAAACACTGAGAGTGTCTGTTTGCTTAGGACTTTGTGGCTTCCAGCACAAGTCATGTAGTGTAACTCAAATTTGCCCTAACATTGTGGTGTTTTTTTCATCAATTTAACTTATAGTGACTTAATGATATTTCTAACATTAGAAATAAAAAGGGCTCCACCAAGTCATCCCCAATGTTCCGTACTTGAACTTTAAAATACAGCAAGGAACACAAAGTTCTTGTAACTTTGTTTTTTTATGAGCAAACCAACCATCAAAACTTTATCATAGTGATTTGTGTCCTTGTCATGAATTTATAAAAAAAACAGGTTTGGACTAAAGCAGGAAGTCAATCCTGGATGTGTTCACGCAGGGCCGCAGCTAGGGTGAGGCAAGTGAGGCAGCCGCCTCGGGCGCAGCTGCAAAGGGGGCGCGCAGCTGCACGATCAGCAGCTGCAGCCTCCAGGACTGGCTGGGGGAGATCATGGATCTCCCTAACCAGCCCAACATTTAGGAAGCCATATAAATGTGTGGGCACTCTGGGCAGATGTGTATGTGTAAATGTGTGTTTAAGGACAGTGTAAATAAAATAACCTCTGTGAAAAAAATAGCTGGGGGGCACAATTTTCCATTCTTGCCTCGGGCGCAAAAGGAGCTAGCTAAGGCTCTGAGTTCACGTGTGGACCATCTTGCAACAACTATCTTGCCCACCTCTACTACAAACTCTTCTGCTATTAACTCTTCCAGGTTACAGATTGTGTACAAAATAAATGTTATGAATCCCTTTTGTGTGATAGCTTTTTATTTTACAAAATGCTGTTTTTGTGTAATAACCCAGAATAATTGCCATTTGACATTTGTTGCATTTTGTTTGATGATCTATCAGCCTCTTCTATCCTCTTAAGTTTGTTTTGTCTACTCTTACACGTTTTCAGCCTTCACTAATTAAGGTGACATCTAAAACAAATGTATTTGTTATTCTGCCAATTTTATATACTCTGAATGTCCAACCAATCGCTCTGTGCCTCGTCTCGTTGCCTTATGTTTATAAGGCCTCCTGAATCAAGATTTCATTCTTGGATAGTTTTGTGAAAGTTTTTGACTTTCACACTTCTACCTGTAAAAAAAACGACACTGTAACTCGAAATATTTAGTGACAATGGATACCGCCAGCGTCTTTTTGTGTTTATGCGTCATGCTTCATCAAGTGCATGGACAGGTAAGTGATTAACTTATAACGAAATCTTATTTTCTCCCTGCTTACATAGTTTTGTTTTTTTCCATGTTTCTTAACTTATTAACTGGTTAAAGACAAAGATGGTTTAACTTTTTTAAAGCATAGAAAGGTAATTCCTATATTATTTTCCTACAATCCTACGGTTATTTGTTGTGCTTTTAAAATTATAACCTCTTCATGGATCAGTAAAGATCGAAAATATTAATAGATTGTAAACTCACAAGATCAACGCCTCTTCTTCCAATGATCCATGTTTATTACATTTACTGCCAGTTTTGCTTATTGTTAATTTTAATGTAATTGATAATTTTTACTCTTTCTCTTATTTTATAGCACTACAGAATCTCCTATCGGTTAGCAATCTTTAAATAAAATGTTATTTGTTTTACAAACAGGGTATAACTTTTTGACTCCCCCACTCTTTTCTCCTAGACTGGTGTTAGTTATAAGATATAAACTGATAAGGCCACATTTATACTCAAATGTACAAATGTTTTGCCAAAATGCATGTATACCCCTTCTTTGTTGGTTGCTCTGTGGTGGTTGCCCTCCAAATAATTATTAATTCTGGCTTGATTCTAATTTGATCCCCACTGTTTTAAAATGACAGGGAGGAATGAAAAGAATTATAAAAGCCCTGGTGTTGACTTTTACCTCCACTGGCATACATAAAGTAGTTTATTCAGAAAATGGAGAGTTTGCATGATCGTCTAATAATTGCTTTTGAAGGACCAACACTGGGATGTTTGTCAAGCAAAAAGGGCTGAGCTGCCTCTGCATAATGCATAAGTCAATGGGTGAGGAGACATGTAAGAAATCTCTCTGATTTAGCAATTCGTTATGCAAGGCCAGCCAAGCTCTTCCTGTAGTAGAAGCTCATTGGGGTTGGATCTTTAGAGGGTTTAAAACCACAACTTTCCTGTTAGTAAATAGACACCAAAAATAATATTTTTCTCATTTAATTTACCAATAAAATGATGGAAATGCGTGTCTCTGTTCATCAACTGAAGGCACACATTGCCTCCATTAATGATTAATGATACAGTCCCGTAAAGCGATCAAATTACTGTACAGGAATACGTGTCCCTTAACACCTCAACGGCAATTGAAGTGTCAGGCACGTCATGGAAATTCATCCCGTTAGTGACATTTGACATGCCAGGCACGTCATGCAAATTCATCCTGTTGGCGACAATTAACGTGTCTGGTACGTCATGAAGTTAAATGGGTTTAGAAATCGATCAAAGATCACTTTTTTGTTGCTATGATGACTCGATATCAAGGCATTCAGCAACACCAAAAACTGCTGTAAAAATTCAATCGAATGATCGATTGATTTTTACTTCTCTTGAGGAAGCCAAACCGGCGAAACGCATCAGAAGAGCTTTGTTGGATAATTTCTTCGATTGAACTTTTACAGAACTTTCGGCATTACGAGCTTGCATGCACATTACTCTGGTTGTGCATAGACTAACTGTGAGTGCAATCTTACCATCTACACTTGTTTTGCCTTAAGATACTGCACTATTTTAGTTTGTTTTTTATAGACTCTCTATGAAGAGAAATAAAAGGAATCTTTTCACCAAATTTGGATGGGTCTGAAGCATCTATATTGTCTGTGAGTGCAATCATAACACAAGTCACATTTATTGGTTATACACGCTGCACTAAATTATATTATTATTTTTCCCTATATGTATGTGCGCCCCAATCATCTGTATATCAAATTAATTGATATGGTCAAAATAATGGTATCGAAAGAAAGCCCTTCTTATCCTGAAGAAAAAAATAAATTCTTAGCTTATGTGATATTTACTCTCTTGAGCACATCATATTGGTTCAGACAAATATGCAAACACTAGTTTTAACATGAGCAGTTATGTGTTTAAGATAAGAGACTTAATTCATGATATGGACCAATCTCTTTTTCATAATGGAGCAAAAATGAATTTAATAATAAATAGTTGTTTATTAAGGTGACCTAAAGTATATGATTCAATGCATTGAATAACTATAGTCAAGCTATCATTAATAATACATAATAGAGTCTTATTAGTGATCTATAAAGTAACATGAAAACATAAAAATGTTTCACAAGAATAAAATCCCTCTGTAAAATATGTAATTGCAGAATGCTAGATATTTACAGACACAACGGTCTGTGCCTTGAATGTCACAATTCCTAGCGTGACACTTTATATTAATCAAGGGTAACGCTGAGTTCAGTATTCAAGCACAGACAAAGCTATGGGTGTAATGTTGCACATAACCTTTGATGAAAAAAGCAGTGCCAGATTAAGGTACTTGGGGCCCTGGAGCAATTAGACGAAAATGGCCCCTCTTGCGAAGTACTTCCTACATCTTACATGCTTGCTTCTCAAATGTACTTTATAGCCAGCCCTTCCTGCTCCCTCACTGACACTGTGCACCAGGAAGTGATGTCATTTTCATGTGAGGAGCACAGTATAGGAGCTACAGGCCACATCCTGTAAGTGCTGTGGTCTGTAGTTCCCTCACTGTGCTACGGGCACTGAAATGCAGTGAGGGTCCAGCATTGCCATTGTTGCACCAAATGAGAGATATGGGGCCCTGGAGCCGTGTTTAATCCAGCCATATGTAATGACGTGTATGTTTTAAAAGGTATTCCTACCATCTAAAAGGACCTTTTAATGTAAATATTCATATATATATATATATATATACCTATTTGTATATAATGCAGATGATTCGTATGTTCCCCATAGAAATCTCTGGAATTATTCCTGTGTTGTTATTATATACATTTGTATATTGGCTTCACTTAGTGACTCATCTAAAACCCAGGCTTTTTGCTAAAAATACAATTATCGTACTTACAAGCAAGCAATTCAACTCCCAGGACACAAATCCCCCAAAAAACCCACACTGCTAACTATTCAAATGCACATAAATATTTAGTAAGTAAATCTCATAATCACAACCCAGAGTGCACTTATTCCACATCTAAACCTTTGTTTGCCCAATAAAATCAAAGGGAACTTTTAATTGATATTATTGCAAGGCATTGCTACAGCTGAAGCTCATTACAGTCAATGTGGTCATTGTCGGTAGTATGAATGCTAATGCTAATATTGGTTTTGGTTTCTGTTTCTTTCTAAATAAATATATATATATTTTTTGTATCAACCAATATAGTAAAGTTTAAACAAATAACATAATTACATTTATGTTTCTAATATTGAGATAAAAGCTATATGATTGGAAGTATGGAAGTAACTGCAAATGTACCGTGACAGTGACTAGGCCTATGGTGGCTGGTCCAGGGTGGTGGAACTTCACCTGGAGAGTTCCCAGGTATGGATCTCACCAACCCGCCCATTAACACTATGGAGTACCCCAATATTTCCTTTAGTAAGGAGAGCAGCGCAGAGGGGTCCTGGGTCTAAACCAGGACAGCAACAAAGTTTAAAATGGCAATGTGTGAAGGGTATTTATCGTAGGATTCTATGTGTTTGATTTCTTTAGACATGCCTTGAGTATTGTAAAAATAGTTTTTAGTGGTTCACAATGTACTAATCTTTCAGCTAAGAAACAAAACTATAGATTTTATCCCCGCAAAGTATTTCTAGTTACTAAAGGATATCATAGAAGCCGATGCGCTTTCACAGCTTTGTCGGGGGAATACAGACTAAGAACTGGTGGAGACTGACAACGTTTAAATAGCAGTAAAGGGCAGGAAAACATCTGTAATTACATTTTGCAATGTGACAAGATACCTCAATAGGTCACATGTTGGCACGCAGCCAATGAAAATCTCACTCATTGACATTGGGCTGAACTTGAAGGATCCGATATGTTCCGGTGGTATAAATAAAGGGACTGTATATCCAGACCGCAGAATTTCCTCATTTGAAGAATATACATTATAAGGAACTCTATTTAGATTTTAAAATAATAGTAACCCATTTATTTTTAAATAGGTTTCGGTTTCATATTATTTCTTCAGTATGAAATAAAAAGTCTACATTAGTAAAAAAAAAATGTTTGGGAGGTGGCCAAGGGATTAAGGGGGCAATTACCCCCTGGGCCAGCCCTAATTCTTTAAATAGGTATGGTCTGAATTGAGCCACCCCACTTGTGGGGACAGGAAAGCAGTGGGTCATTTAACTTGACATGACGTGACCCCCTGGAAATATCATGGCTGTTTGCACAGTGCGTGAGCAGCATGAATACAAGCTCCAGACAAAGTAAATGCACAAAGGGGAAAATAGGGACTTTGCCCCAGGGACCCTGGTGACAAGGGGCCCCCAATTGCTGCTTACTCGCTGCAGTGTTGTTTATGTATTCGCCTGCCCTGCACAGCATGAATACAGTACATGTTATACTGGGTGATGTGGGAGCCCAGATAGGGACTCATTTGGTGCATGTGGCCCCTCTCTGCAGCAGTGGTATTTGCAGAGACACAGAAAGACTCCATGATGGGAGTATGACCGTTCATAGCTTCTCAAGTCACAAGTCACAGGCGGTAAGAGTGGAAGCTGCATGACTCTCTGCTTGTAAGGAAAAGGCAAGGTTCCTAGTTGCCATGCCATGATCCCCCCAACCAAGAAGCTGTAGCTACAGGAAAAGAGATACTCTGCAGGTAGGAGCTTGGATCTGTATTTATGGCAGTCGCTGTGCCAGTATACAGGTCTGTATGTATTTATATGAGGATTTCTCCGTATGAATGCATATGGTTATGCCTCTCAAATATCTGTGTGTGTGTATGTATCTGCATTAAGCCTTTGTATATCGCCGTAGCAACACAGGAGGCAGCTATGGTGACATATGTAAAGCTTTATTTTTACACTGTCGTATCTGAGTAATTGGTTTTGTGTGAGCTGACTAACTTTCCTGCATTTTGTTTGAACAAAAACATGCTTTCCAAGATGCCTGTGATTCCCTACCTGTCTCCTACCTGTCTTTGATTTCTGGGGATGATACTGACTGGGGGAATAATAAAGTACCAGCATTGTAGAAAGGAAACAGTTTGTAATATAGTGTGTGTGTTGGTGTGTGTGTGTAATAGAGTTAGTATGTGTTGGTGTGTGATAGAATGAGTGTTTGTGTGGGTTAAAATAAGTGTGTTAGTTATGGGGAGGGGCAGAGTACGAGGAGGCATTTGGCTTTATATGCCTTCACAGAAGTTGCTAGCCTTCCCCTGAACCCAGTAATAAAATTAACAGAAATACAATAACAATAAATTAGGTTATTAATGCTGCAAGAAAGATTCAAAATGTTAGACCTCCAAATAAACGGATGCTAATTCAAAGGTGACTCCAGGTGGGAAAGGGATTGGAGCGCATGAATTATCGGAATATACTTGCACTATACTAAGTTTCATAAAATCTAAAAAAAAAAAAACCAGGACTTCTTGTTATATAAATACAAGATTATGGTAAGTATAACATATTGTTAAAAGTTGAACTTGATTATCTTAATCGATAAACAATGTAGTGGGGCATAGTGCACCTTATACATGAATACAGTAACATTCATGGTTCAACTTCTAATTAACTTTATGCAAATACAGTATATGGACAAAAGTATTGGGACACCTGACGATTACACCAACAGGGACTTTGATGACATTGCATTCTAAATACATAGATACATAGACATTAATATGAAGTTAATTCCCCTTTGCAGCTATTTAACAGCTTCCATTCTGGGAAGGCTTCCCACAAGATTTTGGAGTGTTTTTTTGGAGAAATTTTTGCCCATAAAGACATGATTGGATTACTGCAACTCCATCGAACACCTTTGGGATAAACTGGAACAGAGATTGCAAGCCGGGCGTCCAACATCAGTGCCTGATCTCACAAACTCTCTACTGGATGAATAAAAACCCACAGAAATTTTCCAAAATCTGGTAAAAAAATGGAAAGCATTCCTAGAAGAATGGAAGCTGTTAAAGCTGCAAAGGGGGAGGCAACTTCTTATTAATGCCTATGTAGTTAGAATGTGATGGCATCAAAGTTTATGGATAAACAGAATAAAGAAAAATTGCATAAAAATCATTGTTCATAAACACTTTGACATTGGTTATGAGCCAAAAATAAACTGGGTCACCTTTTCAGGGAGTGAAAAGTTATATTCATCTCTATACCCCTACTTGAGGTTAAGGAGACCTGATCATATATCAGGATATTGGATATTGTCCAAAAGAGTTGGCCAGTATTTCTGTGTTTGTTTCATGAATTGTCAGTCTAACCCATATGTTGCAATATATCTGAAAGATCATGAAGTAGTGCAAAGTGTCCCATCAGAAAGTAAATTATCCCTGTTTACCTCCAAGGCACACTCATAAGCAGAGCCGGCCTTAGGTGTTCTGGCGCCTTGTGCAGACTACGTCTCTGGCGCCCCCCCATCCCCAAAAAAGAAAGGAAAAAAATCTTGTCACAAAACTCCCCTTTCTCACTATCTATCCCATCTCCCCCTTTATCACTATCTACCACCTCTGCCCCTTATCACTGCCTTCGCCCCTCTGCCCCATCTCACTGCCTCTCCCCCCGCCCCATCTCACTTTCTCCCCCCCTGTCCCTTCTCACTTCCTTCCCCTCCCCCCCTCTCCCTACTTCTCATAATGCCTACTTACCTTGTTGAGTCCTGAGGTGGGAGCGTGAGGCGTCCGTCTTCCCGCTCTGCCGCGGTGCACGCTTCACAGCTGAGCGCCGGAATATGACATCATATTTTGGTGCTCAGCATGAAACACCGGCACCGCTACGGAGTCACGGAGAGTGAGGGGGTCCTCGGCGACCCTCCCCGGGACTTAAATTAAAACATTTATTTAACATGGAGGATGTTAAATAAAGTTAAAAAAAAAATAAAAATGTTTTAATTTAAGTCCCGGGCAGGCGCCCCTGTTGCCATGGCGCCCTGTGCGGTTGCACAAGTCGCACACCCCTAAGGCCGGCCCTGCTCATAAGCTTTTTTTTTGACAGAGGTTCAGGTAGCCTTTCTCTCTGATAATTTTTCTGAGATCTTCAGCTTAAAGTTATTAAGAGGGTGGTAGATAAGTGGAGTAGCCTCCCATCAGAAATAGTAGAAAATAATACAATGAGGCAACTTAAACAATCATAGTAATACAGTAATTTAGTAATATAGTAATAAGTCCATCAGGTTCAACTCTTCTATCCATCCTTCTTGCTTTTGGTTCAAAAGAATGGAAAAGACTCTAATAAAGCAAATTTTTATATTCCTTCTTGACTCCAAAAGGTCATCAGAATTCTCCTTGGATCAAAAAGCTCTCAAATATTAATGTTTATTCTATCATTTATAGCCCTGTATGCAGGGCTGGCCCAAGGCAAAATGCCACCTGGGGCGAATTTTAAAATGCCGCCCCCCCCTTATCTACCCTTCCTCTCCCTCCGTCCCTGCCGCCCCCCCTTATCTACCCTTCCTCTCCCTACGTCCATGCCGCCCCCCCCGGAAATCTTCCGGCACTCAGCATTACAAGCCGGCACCGAGACCGAACAGGAAGACTCGCCGCAGAAGAGAGAGAGAGGGGCCCCGAGCGGGTACTGACAGCTTGGTAAGCGAAAACCACTCGGCGCCCCTTTCTCTCTCTTTCGCTTAAAAAAAAATAAAATAAAATAAAAAAAAGGGCTTGGGGCGGTTGCCCCACTCGGCTCCATTGTCGGGCCGGCCCTGCCTGTATGTTCTGTTTTCTTTACCCTTTTTGAAGACATACGTTGTATCTGATAGAACCTCTCTTGGCAGTAAATTACGTACCTTTATTGCCCTTACTGTAAAGAATCCCTTCCATGTTGTATATGAAATCTTCACCCTTCCCATCTTAAAGGACGACCTCTTGTTCTTTGTAGATCAGCCCTGCACATATTTATACAATGTTATAATATCCCCTCTATGATGCCATTTTTCTAGCGTAGATGCAACTTTTTTAGTCTCCCTTCGTAACTTAGATCTTCCAATACCCTTATTAATTTTGTAGCCTTCCTTGCACCTTTTCTATAATGTCCTTATAAAGTACTTGTGCCCAGAACTGCACCGCGTATTCAAGGTGAGGTCTCACCATTGGCTTGTTAAGAGGTACAATGATATCCTACTCCCGTGAATCATTAATCTGTTTTATAAATGTCAATATCTTATTGGCCTTGTACAGTTTTGCTAAGTCTGTTGTCTACAATTATTCCAAAATCCTTCTCATTAGTAGTTTTTCACAAGGAGATACCCCTTTGTGACAATGGCTGATTTTATTTTTTGTACTCTTTGTGACAATGGCTGTTTTAACATTTCTGCGGTGCTCGTGTTTAGCTGTAATTTTATTCTTTCTCATGTACTGAACAAGTTAAGTTCAGTAAATAGGTTTTTTCAGGACAAGAAGGGCATTCTTTAGATGTCCCAAAGGACTTTTTCTGACTTTTGCTTGAAAAATAATTTATTCATCTATAAAAGCTAATAAAAAAACATGCTAAAAAGATTCTACTATTTGTCCTGAGTTTAGAAATACCCAATGTATTTATGTTTTTTGCTTTTTGGCAAGTTTTGTTATTTCAAAACCTTTTTTTCCCAAATCTGGTCATTCTGCCCCATGTGCTATTTGCGACATCTTTGAAGCCGGCCAATTCCATTTATCCCCATCAAACCATATATTTTTAAAAACTAGACACCCAGGGTATTTCAGATGCGAGTATTTTAAATCTTTCCATGCACTAATGCTACCACAAGCCTGTATCCAACTTTGTCGTAGTAATTTTATTTGCATTTTTTTTTCACACACATTTTAATTCAGGTATGGATTTACAGCTCCTGGCGTATGTTACTGCCAAACCACACCCCAATATGTGTTCAGCAACATCTCCTGAGTACAGTGACTTTACCCATACATGGGTTTGTCTGGTTGTTTGGGGTTAATAGGCCACATGTGGGGTATGGGCAATTTCGTTTTTCAACTTGGGATTTTGATGTGTTTAAAATTCTGCCCTATGTCTCATTTGGGACATCTTTAAAGACCTCTAGGCCCATAAATAAAGTATGTTGTGAGCTGTTGAAAGAAAACCTAAGACTAAGTTTTCAGATCTATTTTAATTGCTATAATGATACACATCTTTGGTTACTGTGATGAGTTATTATTTAAACATGTTTTTTTTTACAGCTTGACAATGTGATGACCTCAAAAGCAGAAAATCAAAAAATTATTATTGACACACATAATAAATTTCGAGAAATGGTTAAACCGATGGCCAGAAACATGCTTAAAATGGTAAGAAAATAATCAGTTAATAAAATGTGCATTGGTATAAAAATTACAATTACCAAAGAGGCTAATGAAACTGAAAGCAGTGTTTATTTTGTTGTATGTCCTTTAGATACTTAACTACAAAATAATTTTTACATGTTTGAGGGAATTCTCAAGATTTTACCAGGTTTTTACCCCATCTAGTGCTCTCAGGGTCACATTATCTGGAGCTGAACACATATTATAATCTGATTTAACTATTTCCGAGCAGCACAATTGGTGCTTTTCTCCTGACAAGCCATGGCTTCCATATAGCTACTGCTATTAAAAACCATATGGTTAAAGCATTGAGGCGTCATTACAGTAGAATCTGAGTGACAGATTAAACACATGCCTCTACAGTTTACAATAACACAGTCAAATTTGAATGAGTTGACTTACACTCTCCATTATTCTCAAGGCACCAATATTGCTCCTCCTATAGCATCATGCTTTGTGCCAAAACCCCACATCTTTGTTGAAAATGACACCATAGCTCATCCAGAAAGCTATTATGCCAGTGGCACTGACCACTTTTTCCAGGAAGCAATGACTAGCACTCTGGGTGGATTCTGGGTGAATCTGGGTCTCTGGGTCACTACGGGGCAACTTCGGGTAGTGGGAGCAGCATTGCAGTAAACCCCACTTCCCAACCTCTTTACCTCCAACAATAGAGTGTGGCTTGCAACGTCAGCAGAACCTCTCTCAAAGTCTGCAGGACCGCCCACTTACATCCTACCCGTGTCCCTCAAGGGGGGCTTAAGGTAGCCGGATCCAGGTATGATATAAGGCAAGGTGCCAAAATACAAAAAAATATCCAAAAAATTTAATTATGTATTATTCATTTTTTAAGCAATGGAGCTCAGAAGCTGCAGCCAATGCCCAAAAAGTTGCAGAGACATGCTCCTTCGAACACAGCTCCCCGGAACAGAGAACAATACAATGTAAGTACAATTTGTTTTACGTAACATTAGCCTCACATTCTTTCAGTAAATAAAAACAGGAACGTTGTAAATATTCTGTTGCTCTGAATAAATAGACATTCTTGGTAAAGATCTTATCATTAGTTTAGTGTTTGCTTTAAGTTCTAGAATTTGAAGTTGACTTCTGCTGCTGGAAGAGCTTATGTGGCACTATATAAGTCTGGTTAAATCAGTTTCTCCAAAATCTCCTCACCCATTAAATTTTGGGGCCAGATGAGCCCATTTTGGCCTCTCATAATGACTTACAATGATAATAGGCCACTAAAACAAGTATCTCCATCCAAAATATTCCAGTTGTTTCTGAAGTACAGCTCCCAATCCTAATTATATTTTAGATGCTTCCTGTATAAGTAATTTCATGGCTCAACTATGTTTAAGTTCTGACATATTCTGTTTGTTTCTGTGCCCCCCCCCTCGTCCTTCTTCCTCGGTTACATCTTCCTGCTTTACATGGGGATCCTGAGCCTCCGCTATACAGGAGTTGAGGTACATGGCATTGGCAGTACCTCCACCTGACTGGGCATCCAGGACATGGATGGGTTTCCCAGGCAGGAACATAACGAATGACTAGAACGCACAGTAATAACAGTAAAACAATATGACCATGTATTAAAGAATAAATGGCAAAGAAAAGTAACCCATGTAATACATATCCGTCTGGATGGGAAGGCCGTTGATTTCCGTGGACGGTTAGATCCCCCTATTGACCGGTATGGTCATTCTATTGCTTGACCGTCGCTTGGTTTTGCCTTTGAGCAGGACCTGTAGACGTTCGGAGTCAAGTGATAGCCTACATATACATATGTACGAGTTTTGTTTTGCTCTTATGTTCTGTTCTTCTTTTTCTTTTTTCTTTTCCTTTCTTCCCTTCCTCCTTCCCCCTTTCTTGTCCCCTTTCTCTTTGGAGATGCCGGGTGCCGTTACTGCTACTATTTCGATTCCTAATGCTGGAGCACTTCGACAAGCGTTTCATACACCGTTGTGATGCCGTTACATGTTAAGGTCATTTCACACAATGTAAGAGGCCTCAACACTCCACACAAAAGGAGAATGGCGTTTCCTTATTACCAGCAACACCATTGCAACATAATTATGCTTCAAGAAACACATCTTCGCAAATCCTTCATTCCATCCTTCTGGCACAGATCCTTTAGGACGCACTACCATTCTACACACCCGAGACAGAAAAGAAACGGTGTTGGTATTTTTTTGAGATCTTCCCTGGGATTTCAACTTCAGGAGACGTTATCTGATAAGTGGGGAAGGTACCTTCTGCTGTCAGGGTTTCTCCATAACCAACCTACGGTGCTTCTGAATGTCTACGCACCCTCCGCTGGTGATGAATCCTTCTACCATCGTCTGACAGACATTCTCATGCAGTATCGTACCCACCGTATCATCGTCGGCGGGGACTTCAACGCAATATGGGATGTTTTCCTGGACAGGATGAGTTCTCAATCTACGTCGGCCGCATCGCCCAATACGCGACATCTAAAAGATTTTGCCCGAACCACAGCGCTAGTAGATGTCTGGAGGCTACTACACCCCAAAACGCTTGATTATTCTTTTTTTTCTCATCCTCATGGCTCCTACTCCTGTATCGACTTCCTCCTCTTCAGTCAGAATCTAATCACAGCAGACATGTCTTCCACGATTCATCCCATTACATGGTCCGATCACGGTGCGGTGGAATGCTCTTTTCGGCTTCCGGACTCTACGCCTGCTTCTCGGAGTTGGAGACTGGATGAATTTCTATTATCGGATCCATCTGTGCGAGGCGACATCCAGAGAGACCTGCAGGAGTACTTCCACTTCAATGAAACACCTGAGGTTGACCCCCTCCTAGTCTGGTCGGCCCACAAAGCCTTTATAAGAGGATCCTTCATCAAACTGGCCGCTCGCCGTAAGCGTCTGCGCCTCTTGGAAGAGAAGTCCCTCACTGACAAGCTTTCTCTCCTTGAAGCTCAGCACAAGCGCTCCCTGGATGACGCGACACTCCGAGACATCATACAGACGAGGGGGGAGTTGAACTTATTACGTAGCAGAGCGGTACTCCATTCACTCAACCTTACGAAACAGCGATTTTTCGATAAAGCTAACAAGCCGAGCGCTATGCTGGCTCAACGTCTCCGCTCTTAGAGGAAATCGCAAAATATTACCAAGATAGTTGACAGCCAACAGGTATCCTGGATAAACCCTACTGATATAGCGGAGAGGTTCGCGGACTTCTACAAGTCGCTGTATGATGGAGCCAAGGCGCCCCTTAACCAATCGGGAAAGGATCACATTACCAACTTCTTGAGCTCGATTCCTCTGCCTCGTCTAGCTCTGTCTCAAGTCGACTCCTTAAGTGTCCCCATCACTGATGACGAACTTACACGGGCTCTCTCTTCCATCAAGCCGTCCAAAGCACCGGGACCGGATGGCTTACCGGGCACTTACTACAAAAAATTCTCATCGGTTCTACATCCCAAACTTCTGACTCTCTACAACAAGTTCCTGGATGGCTCCTCTATCCCCAAAGAGATGCTTGCGGCTAGAATCATTGTCATACACAAGGAGGGGAAGGACCCAGCGAATTGTGGGAGTTACCGTCCTATCTCCCTCATAAATGCAGACACGAAATTATACGCCAAAATTTTAGCGTCTCGATGAAGCTCAATCATCTCAACTATCATCCACCCGGATCAAGTCGGGTTCATCCCCTGCAGGGAAGCCCCAGACAACATCAGGAGGACTCTTGACCTCATTGAAGTGGCTACTACATCCTCTCAGCCGGCGATGCTTTTGGCGTTGGACACCGAGAAGGCGTTCGACCGTGTTGATTGGACTTACATGTGGGAGGTGATGCGGACTCTCGGCTTTGGGGGCAGATTTCTTAGAGGCGTTCAGATGCTATATGATTCACCTACGGCGACTATTGCACTTATGGGACACGAATCGCCCCCTTTCAGTGTACTCAATGGCATTAGACAAGGTTGTCCGCTGTCGCCTCTCTTGTTTGCCATCTGCCTCGAACCATTGGCAATAGCTGTCAGAGCAGATCCGGATGTCTCGGGCGTGGTAGTAGATGGCCACCACTACAAGCTCAGCCTGTTCGCGGATGATGTTTTGTTGACCATAACGAACCCTCTCATATCAGTTCCCAAGCTATACTCCATCCTTCAAATGTTCTCCGGCATATCGGGATATAAAGTCAGCAACTCTAAGTGTGAGGCTTTGAACATCAATCTGGGGAGTGAAGTGCAACAATCTAATGCATCCGACTTCAACTTTACATGGAAACCCTCATTTATCACGTACTTGGGAGTAAACATTACCAATTCAATAGCGACACTGTATCAGGTGAACTACTTGGCGCTGCTGTCTACATTGCGCAAGGAAATCATGCAGTGGTCTAAATTCTCCATTTCCTGGTTAGGGAAACTTTATGTGATCAAGATGAACATTCTTCCTAAACTTCTTTACTTGTTTCGCGCACTTCCTATCCCCATCCGCAAACCCGACCTGGACTCCTTTCAATCTTTTGTTTTCCGTTTTGTGTGGAACTTTAAACGAGCCAGAATTAATCGACGCACAATGTTTATGCACAGATCCAAGGGAGGGCTGAGTGCTCAGCACCTCTATTTGTATTACCTGGCTGCTCGCCTATCGCAGTTAGAGGCCTGGTCCCTGCCGGACGGAACTCTTCCCTGGGTAGATATTGAGCGAGGCTTCATCACTTCTGGTCAGCTGCGTCTACTCCTGTGGATGGATACCTCGGCCTGGTCTTCAACCCGCCTTCTGACGACGATGCAAGCCTCACTTACCCTATGACGCTCATGTCGTTTCCGATATTCACTCACAGGCGATCCTTCCTCTCTGACCCCCTGGATGTTTTATAATCCAGCGTTCCCAGCGGGTTTGGATCCTCGAGCCTTTCGGTGGTGGTTAGATAGGGGTCTGGTGAGAGCAGGCCTTTTGGTGCGCCAACAGGGGATTGTGTCGTTTCAGCTGCTGCGTGAGAGTTTGGATATACCTCCCTCGGAAATTTTTCACTACCTCCAGATAAGACACTTTCTGCTAGCCATGTTAGCGAACCACACTCTAGCCGATTTGAGAATATTCGAGAAACGCTTCATGTCACATCAACGTTTGAATTGTGCTATATCTACTTATTATGGTCATCTTTTAACAGTTCGGTTCTCAGATCTACCGTCCTATAGACACCGCTGGCATTCAGATCTCAACCAACTCTTCCTAGTTGCAAAATGGGGGAAAGCAGCGTCCAACGTCCATAAGCTCACGGTCTGCACTGTGGTAAAGGAAAGGCTGTACAAAGTCGTGGCAAATTGGTACCTTTATCTTCAGTTTAGTCTACATGTGAATAATCTGGGCATAAAGTGTAAATCCTCTTTTGTCAATCAGGTGGTTGATTTGATCGAGAATCCATGTAGTCTGAGGACTTAAAATCATATTTACATTGGGTGAAATAGTTTACGGTCCAAGAGTAATGTATAGAAAGAGTGAGAAAAACCAGTATAGGGAGTAAGATAGTGAATAATAGAAATAATCGGCAATAATGACTTTCCTTTCGTGTCTGGAACCACAGCTGCAACCCTTAAGCAACACTCTCCAGGTGTTGAAGTAATACTGCAAAAAGTCCACTAGGGGGCGCTCGTGTGTTCCATTCAATGAAAAATAAAACAGAAAAAAATTATATATAGTGTAGAAGTATAAAAAAGTGTACTGTGCCCTGCGTATCGCAGATTTCCCACTCACAGTGTGTTGGTATATAGGTCCAAGAGTAATGTCAGGAAGTTTTACATTACTGAGGGGATGGAACAGCCTCTTAGTAGAAGTGGTAACAGCTAATACAGTGAGGGGGATTGAAAGATGCATGGGATAGACATACGGCTCCTGAATCTAAACTGAGGCCAACGACTGATTAGTGTTTAAGTCTTTACAGACTAGATGGGGACAAATGGGGATGATTTGTCGGCAGATTGATATGTTTTTAAAATGTACTAAGTTCTCAGATCTATGGCCTCCTAAATATCACCTAGTCTGGGACACTGAAGGTGTCTCATGTTATTTGTCCTAGGAACATGTAGCAAAAAAAACAACTTGCAAGTCCCTATTTTCAGATCTGGAAGTAAACAATTGAAAAATATAAAATAATTGACAAAATGGTGCTAACAATCTTAAAGGCACTGTGTGTCAATGTGTCCACCGGTATATGTTACAATAAATGCAACCACTATTAGCATGTTAGCAGGGATCAGCTATTCTTTCCAGCATGCTAGCTGGCTGATCTCATTATATACCCCAATTTTCTATATATTAGATTGCCTACTCTGTAGGTACTGGGCACCAGTGTACAAGAAAGATATAGTGGAGCTGGAGAGGGTTCAAAGACGGGCAACCAGAGTAATAAGGGGAATGGGAGGACTACAGTACCCAGAAAGATTATCAGAATTAGGGTTATTTAGTTTGGAAAAAAGACGGCTTAGGGGGGATTTAATAACTATGTATAAATATATAAGGGGACAGTACAGAGATCACTCCCAGGACCTATTTATACCCAGGACTGTATCTATAACAAGGGGACATCCTCTACGGTTGGAGGAAAGAAGGTTTCTACACCAGCACAGACGGGGGTTCTTTACAGTAAGAGCGGTGAGATTATGGAACTCTCTGCCAGAGGAAGTGGTAATGGTAAACTCAATAAAAGAGTTCAAAAGGAGCCTGGACGTGTTTCTTGAAAGCAATAATATTACAAGTTATGGATATTAGATTAATAGGGACAGAACGTTGATCCAGGGATTTATTCTGATTGCCATATTTGGAGTCGGGAAGGAATTTTCCCCCTGGTATGGGGCAATTGGCATCTGCTTCATAAAGGTTTTTTTGCCTTCCTCTGGATCAACACAGTAGGGACACAATATGTATATAGGTTGAACTTGATGGACTTTGGTCTTTTTTCAACCTTATGAACTATGTTACTATGTTACTATGTTACTCAATAGACTAACCACTGCCTAAAGACAGTAATTCTATGAGAAGCTACTGATCAGTCATAGATCCTCAACATTTTATGGTCAATGTAAGGCATCTATCTTTAACAGAAGTCTTGAGTGTACCCTAAATCATTTAGCTTTCTGCCAGGGGACGTAGGAGAGGCTGCTTGGTGGCAGTCCTGCTTCACAACAGAAAGTCTTAAGGCAGGATGCCTATATAGGAGATGCGTAGCTGGCATCCTGAACTAGACTTGTGAATTCGGATTATGAATTGCACATTTAACAAAATTTGCCAATTTTGTCAATTCATACAAATCTCCGAAAACAAAGCCAGACCCCTACGAAATGGACGAAAACGAAGCAAAATGCTTCTTCCTACCTTCTCTGCCGACCATCTCCACATTCGTGTCCATACCTTCTCTTTTCTCTCTTTCTTCGTCCGCATCTCCGCAGACATAACCTACTGGGGAACACTACCACCAAAATGGCAGGGCTTCTGGTGACATGCTCAACTCTGATTGGAGGATTGAGGTAGAGGAAGTCACTGGAAGCACCGCCATTTTGCCCTAAGATAACCCTGTGTAAACATCCGCCAAGATGGCAGAGCTTCTGGTGACGTACTCGTCCAAGATTTAAGAATTGTGGAGAGGACGTCACCAGAAGCTCCGCCATGGGAGGTTATGCCTGCGGAGTTTGGGAAGAAGAGAAAGAAGAGAGAGAGTGAACGATAATGAGAGAGATTGAGTAAGAGAGAATGTGAGAGAGTGAGAGTAAATGTGGGTGTCAGACAACAAATTTAATTCCTGAAAGTTAAAAGGCATTTGATTTTGTCCAAAAACATATAGGCCAAAAATGGCCCTGAAAATGAGTCCAAATCGTTTTTGGCCCATTTACACGTCTATCCTGAACCCAGTTTGCCTGCAATGTAAATTCCATGTAGCTGACACTATAAGGGTTAACACCACACCACATATTAGGTTAGTAACACCTCCTCATGTCTGCACAGGCATTTCCCTATAGTAGTCTGCTTGGCATTATTGGTGGGTCTTGAGGAGCCAAGATATAAACCTTGGGTCGACGTGAGAACAGCTATTCCTATTATGCTGAACAATATCATAAAACATTCCTATTTCTTTTTGGCAGCACCAATTAATGCAGCGTGTGGGGAAAATATTTATATGTCAAGCCATGCGTCTGACTGGAAGATAGTGGTACAGACATGGTACGATGAACATGAAGATTTTCTGTACGGGCATGGACCAACTGCAAAAGATAAAATGGTTGGTCACTATACCCAGGTAATTACACGGTGTCACGAAACATCTCTTAAATAACAAATATTCTAGTAGTGACCAGTAAATTGCAAACATAGACAGATGATAAATGGAATCCAAATGTCCAACCAATCCAATCCAATTGTCTCATTCTTCCCTTATCCTTTCCTTCCGAACCTTACAGTTTAACCTCACAAAATGTCCTTTACATGCATTTCCTTAAGGTATGTATTAGGTATAAAGCAATGGTACAAATATTTTCCGGTATTGTTTTTACAGTCTAAATCTATGTGTTTCATTAGATAAAAACAACCAAACAAACCTATCAGTATTAAAAACAATCACAGAAAGCACAGAATTAAAATGGCAAAACATGTAGGACTTTATATGTAAAGGACTATCCAGATGAAACAGTATGGATCATTCTACTGGTTTGCATGGGGAATGCTGTAAATTGTTGGGTCTATTATGTAGAATGTTGAGACGTCAGTCAAATATTTGAATGCAAGAACCATTCGGCCCATTTACGCCACCCATTTAAGGGTTAACTAACCAAACTTGATTGAAGTCACTTGGCTTTACATGCGTAAAGTCCTTCCTTATAAACAAAACAGTGATAAAAGATTAGTGAAAAAACAGGTTCTCCTGGATCCTTTTCTGAACAGGGGAATGTCAGTGTCTCTGCCATACCCCATCTTCTCAGTCAATATATTATGAGTTTTATGAGGAATATATCTATACCACGGCATCTGGCGATGATGGCCTTTCTCTGCTTCTATTAGAACATTTTCATTCCTTGGAATCTCCCTTAAGCTGTAACTTCTATTGGTCAAATATAAATCTACCGTGAAATACTTCCTTATTTTTTTTATTGCTTGCACACACTAAATATGACCAGCAGATATCATGCTTTTTTTTTTAAATAGGATGAATGAGCGTAATATTTAGAAAATAAAACAAATGGCCCTTATTATATAAATATTTCAATATTTTGTTCAGGTTGTCTGGGACAAGTCAAATCTGATTGGATGTGGAGTTCACAAATGTGAAGGCAAACCATTCCCATACTTATTTATCTGCCAATACTGCCCACAGTAAGTATTACATTGCAGGATGCTTTTGAGTTGCTTTTTTTTTTTTTCTATCATTGTGCATTTATAAGGCGACAAATATACCACAAATGAAAGCAGGGTTCTTAACACAGAGCTACATGGTACAGGGGGCTACCTGGACTTAGGGGGCTCTTCTTCTTGATGCAGAAGTGGGCCATATCAATTTCTTAACAGTTTATTAAACTGCATATAGAAGTCATTTAGAGCAACATTGTGTTTATTTTGCTCCATGAGTAAGCACTAATTTTAGATATGCAATAACATTAAAAGACATTCAAAACAGGATACATACATCCACAGAGAGGGGCCATATGATCCTGCTACTTTTTAGCGATGTATAGATGCAGTGATATCAATAGCAAAAGAACTTTATATTTGGCACCATCTAGTGGTAACTATGTGTAGATGCAACAGCTTTAATCCAGAACTTCTTCCCTCCTAAAATACTGAAAACCAGTAGCCATTTTACCTACAAATGCAGGAAGCAAAGTTTCTAAAGTTCAAACTCAGCATCAGAATGTGGAAGAAAGGGAATTTAAGTGACTTTGAATGTAGCATGATTGTTGGTAGACTTGTGCATTCGTATTCGGGCGAACATGAAAAGAAACACGAAGCGTGCGTTTTCGTTGTTCAGCCTGAATACCGAATAAAAGAACATGGTGGCGGCAAAACGTAAACGGAGACGAAGACAATGTCAGAGGAGAATGGACAGACTGGTTCAAGATGACAGAAAGGCAACAGTAACTCAAATAACCACCTCGTTACACCCAAGGTATGCAATATACCAACTCTGAACGCACAACACGTCAAACTTTGAAGCAGATGGGCTACAGCAGCAGAAGACCCCACCGGGTGCCACTCCTGTCAGCTAAGAACAGGAAACTGAGGCTACAATTCACACAGACTCACCAAAATTGGACAATGGAAGACTGAAAGGAACGTTGCCTGGTCTGATGAGTCTCGATTCCAGCTGCGACATTCAGATGGCCAGGTCAGACTTTGGCGTAAACAACATGAAATCATGGATCCATCCTGCTTTGTGTCAATGGTTCAGGCTGGTGGTGGCGGCGTAATGGTGTGGGGGACATTTTTGTTGCACACTTTGGGCCCCTTAGTACCTTTTAGTTGCTGACCATGTCTATCCATTTATGACCACAGTGTACCAATCTTCTGATGGCTACTTCCAGCAGGATTATGCACCATATAACAAAGCTCACATCATCTCAAACTGGTTTCTTGATCATGACAATTAGTTCACTGTACACCAATGGCCAGATCTCAATCCAATAGAGCACCTTTGGGATGTGCTGGAATGTGGATGTGCTGGAAGATTTGCATCATGGATGTGCAGCCGATAAATCTGCAGCAACTGCATGATGCCATCATGTCCATTTGGACCAAATGTTTTTGGAATGTTTCCAGCACCTTGTAGAAAGTATGCCAGAATTAAGAATGAAGGCAGTTCTGAGGGCAAAAGGGGTAGCAAGGTGTACCAGGTAAAGTGGACGGTGAGTGTATATATATATATATATATACTGATCAGCCATAACATTATGACCACCTGCCTAATATTGTACACAAAAACAACCCTGACTCATCAAGGCATGGACTCCACTAGACCTCTGAAGGTGTGCTGTGGTATCTGGCACCAAGACATTAGCAGCAGATCCTTTAACTCCTGTAAATTCCGAGGTTCCCCTGGATCGGACTTGTTTGTCCAGCACATCCCACGGATGCTTGATTGAGATCTGAGGGATTTGGAGGCCAAGTCAACACCTTGAACCCATTGTTGTGTTCCTCAAACCATTCCTGAACCATTTTTGCTTTGTGGCAGGCGCATTATCCTGCTGAAAGAGGCCAACAGGAAAAACTGTGTCTATGAAAAGGTGTACATGGTCTGCAACAATACTTAGGTAGGTGGTAACATCCACATGAATGGCAGGGCCCAAGACTTCCCAGCAGAACATTGCCCAAAACATCACACTGCCTCCGCCGGCTTGCCTTCTTCCCATAGTGAATCCTAATGCCATGTGTTCTCCAGGTAAGTGACGCACCCGGCAATCCACGTGATGTAAACGAAAACGGAATTCATCAGACCGGCCACCTTCTTCTATTGCTCCGCAGTCCAGTTCTTATGCGCACATGCCCTTTGTACCCACTTTCGGCAGCGGACAGTGGGTGAGCATGGGCTCCCTGACTGGTCTGCGGCTACGCAGCCCCATACGCAAAAAACTGTGATGCTCTGCGTGTTCTGACTCCTTTCTATCGGAAACAGCATTAACTATTTCAGCAAATTGAGCTACAGTAGCTCGTTTGTTGGTTTTGACCACACAGGCCAGCCTTCACCCCCCCACGCCTTGACTGTCCATGAACCTGTAACCAGTTCACCGCTTTTCCTTCCTTGAACCACGTTCATCACAATTTGGCCCTTGTCCCTCAAATCCTTATGCTTGTCCATTTTTCCTGCTTTTAACACATCAACTTTGGGGACAAAATGTTCACTTGCTGCCTTATATATCCCCCACTGACAGGTGTCATGATAAGATTATCAGTGTCATTCACTTTATATGTCAGTGGTCATAATGCTTTGGCTGATCGGTGTGTATATATATATATATATATATATATATATATATATATATATATATAAACACCAGATGAAGCAGAAAGCGAAACACATAGTGTGTGTGACGACATTGGAGGGAGGAGTTAGCCTTGACTGTTTATTTATTTAACATACTACACTATATGTTGTTTCTCTTTTTTTCCTTTTTATGAGCCTATTGGATATCTTTTGTGTATATTTCCACTGGAAGGGTATTTCAATTGTTTGATACATTTATTTGTTATTTACTTATTTAGGTATGCAGACAGGTTTTTGTTTGTTTTTATATATTACTTTACAGCAAATACATTGCGTTACATTACAACAATGTAATGATTTGCATGTAGGCTGTCTAAACAACCGAATCATCATTATGAATTTGTATTGATTTAGACCAAAGATGATCTTGACCTAGGGGATAAATCAAAGTTTAATCAGTTTAATGATAAACACAATCATTTAAGCTTTTTGGATCCAACAACAAAACAGATTGTTGTTCTTGGGAAAAATAATTTCTTTCAGGAGTGTGGAAGTGACTGACTGTGTAGCCCACAGAGATGGCTTTCCTGCGTTTGTATGGTTTGTGTCTTTTTTAACATGTATTATGTATACGTAGTGTATGGATTAACACTTTTTTCCCTGTATTGTTTAATGTTTCTTTTGCCCGGGAAGTTGCTATTAACCCCTTAATGGCAAAGCCCGTACATGTACGGGCTCAAAATGCATTGATTTCAATGAGGATCGCCCATTGTCCTTACGGGATTAAAGGGGGAAGACACTATTTTCTAATACCGTGATGTAGTCCTTCAGGGGGTACGTTGAGATAAATATTGGTGTGTACTTGGTCAGTGGTTCATGATAATTTCATTAATCTGACCAGGAGACTTCAGGTTTCATAGGCACGGGTCAAGGCAGACTAAAAAGACTCTATAGAAAGGGCCAGGAATCCACAGGGCTGGGAGCCCATAAGCATAAGTGGGCTCACAAGAGCCGGGAAACCACATGCCCCTTGCCATTTTTTGGATCACATGTCAGGACGTTGTAGGAATGCTTACAATACCTTCAGGCTAGTGGTCAATGGTACAGGTGCCGTAGACAGATCCGACTGGTGAAGTACGTGTCTCAGAAAGGCAAGTGACCCACTGCCAACATGAAAGGGCACAGGCACACATAGTGGCCAAATGCCCGATGGTCCAAAAGGTGGAAGCCCTCCCTACTAAGAGCTGTGTTGAGCCAAAAGAAGCTCCAAGATAATTTCTTCGAGTGCTTTGTAAGGAACTTGACTTATGGCCCATTTGGCAAGCATTCCCTGCTTTCATTATGCAAGGATCTGCAGTGAATTTGGCCCTCAAGGTGGAAAAAAATTTCCATCAAGCTGTGACGGAAGGTAATAGTCATTTATAATGGTCATTATGAAGTTATTTATTATATTGTTTAAGTTAGAAAACATAAATCTATTATGCCATGTGCAATGCCGTAAAAAGTTTATTTTTCCTTATATTTTTTTCCCAGGGGTAATATGATGGGCAGAGCATACAAGCCTTATGAAGTAGGAAGACCATGTCAGGCATGCCGTGATTCCTGCGAAGGAAAACTATGCAGTAAGCTATTACTCATTATAGCTTAATGAATAAAAATGTATTCTTTCACTTCTGTGAGGTCAATATGGGTAGGAAGATAATTATTGTCATTTTCTAGCTTTCGACTATATCGTGTATTACTTGGTCCAAGCTTATAGATTTTCCAGAAAACCAGCTGGATTTGTAAGCGAGTACAACTAAAACATTTAGCTAAAAATATGGAGGCAAAACACTTTGAGTGACAGGAGTCGGAACTTTTTTTTTCCCTGGGAAATCCAGGCTACTTTTCATATTTATCCTTCAGAAATTTCCCAAAATGGTAACTCAAATACAAGTAATCCAAATGAAAGTTGAAATAAAATGCACATTTCACAATTGTTGCACTGTGTTAGCATGAGTGTGTAATTGTGTGTTAAGAGTGTGTGTTAGTTGAATTACATAGTAACATAGTACATAAGGTTGAAAAAAAGACCTAAGTCCATCAAGTTCAACCCTTCTAACTAACTTTCCTACTCTTGATCCAAAAGAAGGCAAAAAAACCCTAATTAATCTTCTTGGAAAAATTCCTTCTGGATTCCAAAAGGCAATCTGATTTCTCCTTGGATCAAGAAGCTCTAAAATATTAATTACATTTATAGCCCTGTATGTTGTGCCTTTCTAAAACAATATCCAGACTCCTTTTGAAGGTATCTGATGTATTGGATACCACCACCTCCCTTGGCAGTGAATTCCATACCTTCATTGTACTCACTGTAAAGAATCCCTTCCTTGTGACCTCTTGTTCTTTGTGCATGTCTGTTAATGAACAGGTCACTGAATAGCTCTTATTATTATTATATCGGCCGTGCATATATTTATATAATGTTATCATAACCCCTCTAAGACGCTGTTTTTCCAGTGTATATAATTTTAACTTTTTAAGGACCGGTGCCCAGAATTGTACCGCATATTTAAGGTGAGGTCTTACCAGTCACCTGTAAAGAGACAGGATGATATCCTCCTCCCGTGAATACCTCTTTTTATGCATGCCAAGACCTTATTGGCCCTCGCAGCTGCTTGCTGGCATTGCGCACTGTTGCCAAGTCTGTCGATGTCAGGGTCCGCGGCGAGAGAATCCTCGCCGCAGCAACTCACCTGAATACCCGCCGATAGCGGGTACTGTCTCCCACGCCGCATCCTCCATCTTCCCAGAACCAGCGCCCCCTCCTGCCTCTTCTAGCTTCCTGTACGACATAGCCTGGGGAATGCACGTCAACGGCCCCACGCAAGGAGGAGGGGCGACATCTAGTGGAGGATTTAAAAACTGGCACTGAGTTTCATTCAGTGCTCAGTTATTTTCCCTGACAGAGCTATTTAGTTTGCGCTCCCGATTTTGTGATTTCTGGTTTTCGACCCTTGGCTTTGTACTTCGTTTATCCTGATCTCTCCACACCTGAATTTTGGCTCGTCTTTCGGACTTCGCTGCTCTCTCCCGCCCTGACCTTCGGACCGTCTCTGATTTGCCTTATCCTCTAAACCTTCTGGAAGGTAGCCTGCGTACTGGGTTCCTCTCCTCGCTCCTACCACCCTGACAGTCATCTACCATTATTCCTAAATCCTTCTCATTGGTAGTTTTCCCCAAGGATATTCCATTTAAAGAATAGGTTGCATTGTTATTATTTTTACCATAATGCATAACTTTACATTTATCTATGTTAAACCTCATCTGTCACTTGCACGCCCAGTCTCCAACTCTGTCTAAATCTTCCTGCAAACAAGAAGCATCAAGATTAGTCTTAATTACCCGGCCTAATTTTGTGCCATCAGCAAAAACTGTGACATGGCTCTCAATACAGCTTGGGAGATCATTTATAAATCAATTAAAAAGACGAGGACCCAGGACCGACCCCTGAGGCACTCCACTTAATTCATCCATTCACAACAACCCTCTGCATTCTATCTTTTAGCCAGTTTCCGATCCAAACTCAGACATTTGCCTCTAAGCCTACTTCTGTTAATTTATAGAGTAGCCTTTTATGTGGAACCGTATCGAATGCCTTAGCAAAGTCCAGATAAATCACATCTACAGCCACCCCCAGGTCTATATTTTTAACTAACTTCTTCATAGAATGCTAATAAGTTGGTTTGACGAGACCGGTCTTTCACAAATCCATGTTGACTTCTACTAATTGGATTCTGGATCAAGACATGATCTTGAATGTAAACCTTTAGCAACCCTTCAAATAATTTCCCCACTACCGACGTTAAGCTTACTGGCCTGTGATTGCCCGGTTGAGATTTAGATCTCTTTTTGTGTAGTATGTGTACAAGTATGTAT
Organism: Spea hammondii; assembly: GCA_029215755.1. Classification (NCBI taxonomy): domain Eukaryota; kingdom Metazoa; phylum Chordata; class Amphibia; order Anura; family Pelobatidae; genus Spea; species Spea hammondii. The sequence goes on from JARDYJ010000003.1 coordinate 126,096,207, forward strand.
GTTGGTGTAATAGTTTGTAAATATGTGTGCCAATGCATCTATCAATTACCACGGTGGGGCGAAGGGGTCAATGAAAGTGTGTTTTAAGGCATATTTCGATGCAAAATTGCTTTTAGTGATATATAAATAGTATTATTATTAGACATATATACTGTATATGAAAATAAATAAAATAGTATTATTATTAGACATATATACTGTATATATATATATATATATATATATATATATATATATACAGTATTGGCTCGAATATAGGCCGCACTTTTTTCCCCCACTTTAAGTCTTTAAAGTGGGGGTGCGGCCTATATTCGGGGTCTAGCGCCCAACGCCCGGGACATGCAGTCCCGGGCGCCGGGCAGGCAGCGGGGTTAGGATACAGATCCCCCGCAGCGGTGCAGGGGACCTGCATCCTACTCCCCGATACGCTCAGACAGCCTCCCCTGCCAGCACTTTCCACGGGGGGCACGGGAGATTGTCTAAGCGCATCGTGTGGACGGTCACCGGCTGTGGAGGTTGTTTCCCCGCATCGCCGCAGCCAGTGACCGTCCGCACGATGCGTTTTACCTCTGCCCCTAAGACTTACCAGAGCAGACTCCCGGGTGTCTTGCGGGGCCGGCGGGGGACATCTACGCAATACGCGTATACAACTTCCGGTGCCGGCACATCTGCTGAGTGCCGGCACCGGAAGTTGTATACGCGTATTGCGTAGATGTTCCCCGTCGGCCCCGCAAGACACCCGGGAGTCTGCTCTGGCAAGTCGGGGGGGGGGGGGCAGAGTGGCAGCATATCTCGGGGGGGGGAGGGGGAGGACAGTGGCAGCATATCTCGGGGGGGAGGAGGAGGACAGTGGCAGCATATCTCGGGGGGGGAGGAGGAGGACAGTGGCAGCATATCTCGGGGGGTGGAGGACAGTGGCAGCATATCTCGAGGGGGACAGTGGCAGCATATCTCGGGGGGGGGGGAGACAGAGTGGCAGCATGTTTTTTTGGTGCTTTTTTAAAGAAAAAAAACTTTTAGGGTGTTGCCTATATCCGAGCCAATATGGTATACATATATATATATATAATTTAAATATAAACATAACTCTAAATTTTAAATATTGAATAATTAAATGTTTGTATGACGGTAATAGTGTTTTATTATTTGTATTTTCCAGGTGCCCGTCCACAAGTAAAACCCAAGGGAAATGAATTCAAAAAGCATCATAAGAAAGAAAAATATTTCCCTGGCTAACATGTATTACTTGGCCATATTAAAAAAAAAAAATGTGCAAAAAATTTGTAGAATATTTAGAATATAATTAAAGTCTAATGATGACATGTAGTGGATTAGTAATTAGAATATATTTTGGCTTTGAATATCACATCTAATATACTTTGCTATATCCATACGATGGTGGGTATGTATTACAAAGAGCTGGAGCATCTTATTGGTGCAAAGTTGCCAACATGGTGCAATCGCAAAGGCTGGTCAGAGCCATTCTACCCATTTAGTCTGCCCATAACAACCAATAGAATGCTCCACTGTAATGTTCCCCATTGTTTTATACACCCTTCTAGACGTTTACACTTTGGATTCAGCCCATCACCTGAAAGTATTTATTCCTTACTTGCTGATAGGCCAAGAATGGTCCCTAAGAATATCTGATTTAGAGAATGATGAAGCAAATCTTATTTATATTATAAGTAAGGTTTGCACAAAAAAATTTCAACAAAAAAAGAAGAAAATAATAGAATTCTACCATCTGTTGATCACTGAGCCAGTGGCACACCTGGGAACCCTCCGGGTTTTAACCGGATTCTCCAGGTGAATTGCTAATTCCTTGGAGTCTCCGGTCACTCTCCTCTTAAGTGTCATTTAAAACCAACAATAGATGCATTCGTTAAGCTTCAGATCAGTCTCACCTTCAACCGAAAAGTCCAAAACAATAAACGCAATGCCAAACCTTGTGATGTCATAATTCAGCCAAATATTATGAACGGATGAACTCAGCTGTGAGATCTTGTGATTTATGGAAATCCATAAGAGAAAAGGGCAGATTTTATTTTTAATCAGAAATGTTTAAAGTAGATTTCTTGATCGGCGCACCAGTCACTATATGTACCTGTGTCATACATTTCATAATGTAAGGAGAGGCTTTCTTTTCAGTGGAATTTAACAAAGAAGGGAAAAGAAAGTGCTATGGAAATGAAAATTGTGAATACATGGTGCAGTGATTAACGTACTGTAAGGAACTGATTTTTTTCCCCCCCGCCAGGGGTAGTAAAAGTATTTTTGACGCATAATACCTTTTTGATGTCTTTCTTTCTTGATAAATAGCGCTGCTTTATTTGCACTACATTGACATTATTTTGAAGATACATTATCTGGATGGTTCTTACCCCTGTATTTAGCATGACATTCATCATCTTGACTGCCAGAATCAGCATAGAGGAGGAAGATCTTGACACGGAGGAATAATCACATGTATCCTGAGCACGAGACTCAAATGGAAAATATATTTATCCATAAACGGGCACACATGCATTTGCAGCTTTCATATGTAACACACAGTGCAGTATCTTCGTTTTAGAGACGTTAGTTGCAAGGAATGGTAATTTTTAAAGATATCAGGGATTTCGCAAAAGCAAAGCTTGGTCAAAGATGCTGCGTTTGGTGTAACAAGGCGACAGATGGTCACAAGGTAAAAATAGGGGGAAATTAAGATGGTTTAGGTAAGCCATAGTTCAGCTGTCAAAGAGCGTATAGTGACGGTGAAAGCTGAAGTTAATGGGAAGCAGAATGTCTATAAGTATACTATATGACCAAAGGTACAAGACAGCCCTCCTAACTATGTTTAGATGTTTCAGCCACATTCATTGCTAAAAGGTGTATAAATACATGCAGTAGAACTTGAACTTGACTGGCCGCACAGAGCCTTGACCTTAACCCCACGGAACACCACACACATGTTCTACTTGATGTATGGGCAATATTTCCCACAGAAATGCTCCAAAGTCTTGTGGAAAGTCTTCACAGAAGGAGGAGGGCAACTCCATATTAATGACCACAGTTTTGGAATGGGATGTCCAACAAACACATATAGGTGGGATGGTCAGATGTCCTTGACACACTTTTGGTCATATAGAGTAGAACTAGTGGGAAATCCTGCAAGAAATATATGGCCACCGCCGAAAATATTTTCAAATGTAGCATTACACATGTGACCTCTCAGTTCTGGGAACGCAGAAAAGCGCTGACTGTTAGGCAGCATAGATGGGACACAGCACAGGGTAAGCCTGACAAGAAGAGACGGGGCTCACCTAAGGGAATCGTTATCTTCGGTATCTTACCATAAAAAAATGTCATGTCGTCACTTGAGTTATAGATTAAATACAAAAAAATAAAAAGGGGTGCCCTGGACCACCTATTAACCCATCCTCTGCCCCCCCTGTATGGTGGCATGGAGGATAACAGCATAAAAGGGGGTAATTGGTTTAGAAATGTAATCATTTGATCAGTTGAAATATTGTGTAGCTTCTGTTCTGTAATATAAATACAGGCTCCCTCACCACCTGTCATAACAAAACAATCACTTAACTGTATGTATGCATATATTATCACAAGTAACAACTTATATTTCCACTATAAAAAGTTGGTTGGCATTATTATTAGTTGAATATAAATATAACATATAATATATAATATTAGCATTGCTTATCATCATCATCACGGTGTTGACTTTCAAATCAAACAAAAAAGACAGCATATAACTATGTAAGGTACGGTAAGGTACCTGTTAGTTTGTGTTGGAAGAGGAGCTCGATGTCCGAGGCTAAATAGGTAGGCAGCAAACAAAAGGCAGGGTCAAGAGGCTATCCAGGGAACATCACAGAATATCTTAATGAGTTTTCCAGAGCTGTTAATGCATATGATAGCTGAGTGGTGTCCTTAAATTTGTGTGTGGCCCCATTGCAATTACAATGGCCCTCAGCTCCTTGGCTTTTTGAGGATGTATTCAGTATGTGTCTACATGATGTACTCACCAACAATCAGCTCAGCGAGGGTTCAGGGGATCTAATTTTCACTTTGAGGTTTGCACGGTTCTCCGTGTAGGGTGTTGCAAATGGCCCAGGCTCTTTCCGCCTCTATTATAGCGAATGGTTGAAATATCTCCCTCCCCAATAAAAAGCATACTCTTTCCACATATGAAATGTGAAACATATGAAACAGGGAATTTTGTACCAATTCCTGGGTATTCATTTATTTGTGAACAATATATTTTCAGACCAAGTTTGTATTTATGGTAAAGAAACAAATTGAGTCCTCGATGAGTGAAGATCACTCAACATAACACTGTCTCCACCATCTATGAAGTGGGTTACTATGCAAAGATTCTAGAGCCAATTTGCCAATACCAATTGGCCAATGTACCAATTTGCACCTTGGGTTCCTGGGTTGTGAAACCAACACTAACCATTATAGGGAAAAATATTCTGGTGCCGAGCGAGCACCTACAACTTATCTTATAAAGAACCTCCAAAACAGTCCCTGGAGTCATTCTTCCCTCGCTACCATAACTTTCTTACTCTTCTGCCATTTCTTATACTTCAGTGACCTAACTCATTGTTAAACGTAACTAAACCAAAAGATTTCATTCCATGTGTGAAAAAGCCGAGGATGTTCCAGCTGTTGACAGCAAGAACTTGGTGACCTTGTGTGTCTTAACGCAAATACCAGTGGCCGCCATTATTAAATAAAGAACACGATGTTCTGGGAGGCAAACACTTGACTCAAACAGACTAAGTGAACCCAGTCAATACAAAATTACTTCTTTGGAATGACGGCATGTAGTAAAATGAACATGCAGAACATATATGCACAGATTTCTAATTAGTGTTAGTTATTAATGGTAAGTCATATTAGTAAATCGATTCTTATCGGTTAAACCCTTGAACTTACTATATGATGTGGCTCATTTACGTTATATAAGATATATTATTATAGCTTTATTAGTTTAAGGAATATTCAGTATCTTCATGGTGCAATATTCATTTAATGATACAGAATGTGTACCTTTTAGTAACTTTTCTTTTTGGTTACTGAAATATATTTTTTATTATTCATATTTCTCTAAACATGTGATTGCCCAATGTGTGAAATCGGTGCATACTTGTGTACAAATTAAATAGCAAATAAACACAGTGTTTGTGACCATAATACTTTAATAATAATACTAATTAAAATAATATTTATACAGGGCCAACAATTTATGAACTTGTCTTTTAAGCTATTAGAAGGAAATATAATTAGTCATTTTCAAAGGGTCAATTTGGTTAGACAATCAAACCATAACATAACAATGACATCACTATTTAATAAATTGATTTAATACATGCTAGCTAAGGACTTCACCCTTTTTTAGGTCACCCAGCAAAATATTTAAGACCATAATAATAGCTTCGGATTGCTTCGTACACATATAAAGTATAGTGTATGTATGATATCTTTCAAATGGAATTGGAATAAAATATTAATTTTGACAGGATGTCAAAGGGATAATCAAGAAAAAAAAATGTGTCCAGAATATCCAAATAATTCCAGGTCATTAACAAAGATAGGCATATAATATTTATTTTACTTAAACTAATATGTTTTGCATTGTACCGTTAAAGAAGAAATGTAACTTGCCTTGACTGAAAGGATTAGAAATACATGCTATGGGTTTTCTTATAATCCCTTTTTGTCTGGTTCTTGGTTCTGTTAGATTGATATTACAATTTATTTTTAAATAAATAATCAGCTTTAACTTCGGCAAATAAAATCATTAAACATTATGGAGTAATTATTAAACCTTTTCTTTTTTTTATACTAGACTAAAGGGTGCATGTATAAAGTGGATGTTAATAATAATAATAATAATAATAAATTCTTTTATTTATATAGCATCAATTTCTGCAGCAGTTTATACAGTCCATATGTTTAAAGAGCCTGATGGTCTAGATGGAACATAGAGTATTGAGGAGGGCGAGGTAGCTGCAGATAAGATTAAGATAAGGAATTTATGTCCCCCTTCAAAATTGCGGTGAGAGGGGGTAACGTTAAGAAAAAACTCTTTGGAGAGGCACAGATCTAAGATGCAATACATCCTCCAACCACTTGGGGCTGCAGGTGCGCAGAAGTATATACTTACTCTTTCATGCAACCACAAGAGTACAATCATCTGCTGTTGGGTATGGATGGAATTTTAATTTTTTTCATAAAAAAAAATATATATATATTTTTTTTTTATGGCCTTTTGCTTTGGGTTGAAGATGTGGGCATTACAGGTCCTAGAATTAGTCCTAGTTTTCCAACCTGATTTGTACCCTTTCAGCACCAAGCAGGTGATTATCACTGTCCACCCTTCTGGTAACCAAGGGGTGCTTGGATGGACTTGATCTCTCCTGTCTTGATGACTTAGAATCATACGTAACCCCTTTTTATTTTTTTGTAATTTAATTATTTTTCCTTGCTTCCTTACTAATTTTTACAAAATGATTTTACAAAATATTAGTTTACAAATTACCTCTGATATGATATAATAATTTCACTCAGTATGTATTGACCTATTTTCTTGTAGCAAGGTTTCAAGGCTGTTTAGGTAAGCTTGCAATCTAACGCAAGTCACTCAATAAAGGTATTTTATTTATTTATTTTTTTTAACCAGAATTGCTTATTTTCTTTCGAAGGCTAGCATGGTTAAATTATATATATTTTTTTTTAATCATATATCGGGCTAATTTTTGTTTTTTGAAATATAAGATTAAACTAAAAATTCCCTGCTTTTTTATCAGAACCGTTTCTCCCTAAACATGGCTTCTAGAAGATTTGAGACAATTAAGTCTTAGATTCTTCTTTCAATCCTCTGTTCTGTTTATATGTGGCTCCCGTCAACTCCATTCAACGTCCTTTTTGAACTTACCCTAACAAAATCTTAGGCAAAGACCGAAATTCGACAGAGGACTTAATGCTCTAGAAAGAAATGAACGTTAATCTGATGTGGCAGGTTTATCCAGATAGTCACTGCGTAGAAAAAGCAACACCCATGTCATTCATCATATAAGAAAAGTACTATGCAAAGGTTCACTGACTTAAAGATCAGGACACCCACAATCCTCATAACATTGAGTCGTAGAAAGGATATAGCGTGGTATAAAAACCAAATCACATGAGTGATCTCCTACACGCTATACATTCAGCGGCAGATAAGGAGGTACGTAGCATTTCCTGAATCGCTGATGTAAGAGTAAAACTGTTTTTCAATGCTGATTTTAAGTGGAATAGATATAAATGGCCCAAAATAATAATAATAAACATCGGAAACTCCAGAGTAATTATTTATTCTAAAAGTAAATCTCGATTGAATTTTGTATTGACTTTAATAACTTTGAAAATCGATTTTTGAAAACTTTTTTTTTTCCAGAAAAGAAAATGTTCCAATAAGCTGTATGTTGACTAATCATTAGTTTGGCGTTTTTGTTCTTAGGTAAATGTACGTATAAAAGCAACGGATGTCCTTTAGGTAAATATAGATTTGATCATGTTAATTTTCCAGCTTTTTGTTTTTTTCCAAAGCTTATCTTAAAAAAAAAAAAATATATATATATAAAATGTTTTGTTTTTTTAAAGTAGCACCATCATATTTCATAGCGCTGTACAACGGGTAGACATATATATTATCTTTTGTTTTATTTTTAGTCAGTATGTAGTACCCTGGAATATATTCATGAATTTGAAAACCCTGCTTTTTGTGCTGTGTATACATGTGTATATATTATTTTTTCTTTTTTTTTTTTAAATAAAAAAACGGGACCTTTTGTATCATGCTCGTATTTTAGTATGCATGTTACATTATTTGTAATATGCTAAGAATGTATAAAATTGAGAAGCAAGCTAACTGATCTTAATGTGCTTTGGAAAACTTCACACAAAAATAATTGAGAATTGTTTCACCATACACTGTACTTAAAGTTAAAGTCACGTCTTTGCACCATTGTATCAACTACAAAAACATATAAACCCCATAAAATAAATATTTCCTCTTTAAGCACAACCCCTAGTGCTATATGCAGTAATACCCCCCCCCCCGTGCTGTATACAGTAACATGACCCCCAGTGCAGTATACAGTAATAACCCCAGCACTGTGCACAGGAGCAACCCCCCCAGGCTGTATACAGTAATAACCCCCAGTGCTGTATACAGTAACAAAACCCCCAGCGCTGTATACAGTAACATAACGCCCAGCGCTGTATACAGTAATATAATCCCCAGTGCTGTATACAGAAATAACCCCCAGCACTGTATACAGTAATATAACCCCCCAGTGCTGTATACAGTAACATGACCCCCAGTGCAGTATACAGTAATAACCCCAGCACTGTGCACAGGAGCAACCCCCCCAGGCTGTATACAGTAATAATCCCCAGTGCTGTATACAGTAACAAAACCCCCAGCGCTGTATACAGTAATATAATCCTCAGTGCTGTATACAGAAATAACCCCCAGCACTGTATACAGTAATATAACCCCCCAGTGCTGTATACAGTAATAACCCCAGCACTGTGCACAGTAACAAACCCCCAGCGCTGTATACAGTAATATAACCCCCAGCGCTGTATACAGTAATATACCCCCAGTGCTGTATACAGTAATATAACCCCCAGCGCTGTATACAGTAATATAAACCCCAGCGCTGTATACAGTAATATAACCCCCCAGGCCCTGTATACAGTAATATAACCCCCAGCTCTGTATACAGTAATATAACCCCCAGCACTGTATACAGAAATAACCACCAGCGCTGTATACAGTAATAAAACCCCCAGTGCTGTATACAGTAATATAACCCCCCAGGCCCTGTATACAGTAATATAACCCCCAGCTCTGTATACAGTAATATAACCCCCAGCACTGTATACAGAAATAACCACCAGCGCTGTATACAGTAATATAACCCCCCAGTGCTGTATACAGTAATGACCCCGGCACTGTGCACAGTAACAACCCCCAGCATTTTGTTCCATAAAACTCCCTGTATCTGCAGACCTGGAGCCGCCGTTGCTGTCAGTCATGTGATATTTTGGGTGACTTTCCCCGCTCAAACACCACACTGAGCTGATGCTTTATGGCGATGCTAATGAAGTCCGTTCCTCCATAGACTTTCATTAGTCAGAATGTCCGTTTAGGAGATTAAGACTGAGACATTCTATTGTTTACCACAGGTAATATGATAAGAAGTAAATGTGCTTGTCTAGTGACTAAAAAAATAATGATACCAGAAAAGATAAACGGTGGGTGTCCTATGTAGATATTGTAATCGGTGCTGGGTTTACTAAATAAGTTGCAGGGCTTACTGCAAAGTGTCCCCTGTGACAGTAGCTCAAGGGTTGTCCTGGCAGTACATTAGGAGGGGTTATGAGGTCTATACCTACATTGTGACCCCGATTCAGACTGCTAAAGGCGTTAATTTGTTGTGGGGGTGCTATTTGGTATAGGACAATGAACAATAAGAATTCTATTACTAAAAGATCTTGTATAAATAAGAGTGGCTTGTTAGGCATTTAGAAAAATAGTATTAAAAACCAAACTTTTTGAGGTCTATTTTTCAAAAGTTTGTCTCCGCAATTTCATTATTGGCTTATTTTATCTAAAAATAATTTCGAGTAATAGGGGTTGGGGAGATTTTATTCCACGGGACATGAAACATTGATTCCAATCCTGCTTTTCGCTGCCACTAAGTTTCTTCACAAAAAGTGTTGTGCAAGAGAATATAAGAGGAGATTTGTTGTCATAGTAGAGATTTTAGATGGATACAAAAAAAAAAGTTTAAGCTGGTAAAAACCAGATGTTTTCAAAATGTATTCCTCTCCAATTACGCTACCAATTTCTACTAATTTTGATATAACAAAAAATCCATCCTCCACTTATTATGCACACAAAATATATTAAAATTAAAGAAATATAATTAAATATAATTAAAATTAAAAATATGAGATAACACAATAATAATATCTCATAGAAACATAGACTCTGCTGGCAGATCGGCCCCCCGTCTAGTTTGCCCGTTTCTCCTGCTGTAAAGACTCAAACCTTAATCAGTTGTTGGTCTCGTCTTAGATTCCGTCACTGTAGTAGCCTCTACCACTTCTGCTGGGAGGCTGTACCATTTATCTACAACCCTCTCAGTAATGTTTAAGCCATTGATAGCATCTCCTTAACAAAAAAAAATGTTATGTAACTTAACTTAGAAACCAGGTTATTGTTGTTTTGTTATTCTTATACGTTTATTTTAGGTTTCATTTCACTTTATTTTATTTAATAAAGGACGCAAGTTAAGTTTTATGCATTATTAGTAGGTTTTTCCGTTCTTTTTTTTCCAGCAGTTATTACTCCTGAAATCCTCTGTGTGCGCAGGGATAAAATTGTATGATGTGTAGTTAGCATACGTCCAATCATTTTTAATCTGGATCTCTAGCTAGTTCCAAATTTCACGATTTGCATTCATGCTTTCAACCAGAACAAGGTTAATCAGCGGCTTTCATTGTAAAGGTCAGAGTCTTAAAGTTCAATATTATGTTTGGAAATGAAAAAGTCATCACCAAGCCATGGATCATAAATGAGTCTACGCATTGGCGGTTATGTATAAAAATAATTATTCCAATGCATTTTTTTTATCACCATGGCAACCAATTAAATGCTCCAACAGAATGTTCTTGCTGAACATTCTATTTGCTGCAGTTAGAATGTTCTTGCTGATTGGAATATTCCATTAGCTGCTATTTTAGAACTTCGTCCTAGAATAATTTTTTATGTAGAATCCCGATTGCTTTAATTTCAACCGTAGGGAATAAGGGATAAGAACATTGGCGTAACAAGAAGCCTTTTTTTTCTCACTCTATTTACCCCCCTTCTCACACTATCTACCCCTCTCCCCCCCTTCTCACACTATCTACCCCTCTCCCCCCTATCTACCCCTCTACCCCCTTCTCACACTATCTACCCCTCTCCTCCTTCTCATACTATCTACCCTCTCCCTTCTCACTATTTACCCTTTCCCTACACCCCTCCCTTCTCACTTTCTACCCTCTTCCTACCGCCCCTCCCTTCTCACTATCTGCACTCTCCCTTCTATCTACCCTCTCCCTACTATCTATCCTCTCCCTAACCCCCCTTCTCACTATCTACCCTCTCCCTACTCCCTCCCTTCTCACTATCTACCCTTTCCCTACCCCCTCCCTTCTCACTATCTACCCTTTCCCTACCCCCTCCCTTCTCACTATCTACCCTCTCCCTACCCCCCTTCCCACTATCTACCCTCTCCCTACCCCCCTTCCCACTATCTACCCTCTCCCTACCCCCCTTCCCTTCTCACTATCTACCCTCTCCCTACCCCCCTTTGTAGGTCACTTACCGTGCAGTCCTGTGGTGGGAGCGCGAGGCCTCTGTCTCGCTGCTCTGCCGCGGTGCGTGCGGCTTCACTGCTGAGGCCACCACTGCAGTCGGGGCAGCGCTGAGGCAGGTGGCGGCAGGGAGCAGAGGAGACCGAAGGACGCCGAGCGGTTGCTGAAAACGACCGCTCGGCACCCCTTGGGCCCCCCTGACTGGCAGAACTCCAGAGCCTGGTCGCAGTCGTGACCCCTGCGACCCTGGATGTTCCGCCACTGGATAGGAAGATGAAACAGCAGAATAAATTGGAAATGTATTTGCCCCTCTCTAGAATAGAGTTATCAGCTGTATAAAGATATTGAAGACAAAATCCTTTCTTTGTTATGTTTTATCAGTTTTGGTTTAAAAAATGAGGTTTCGCCTTCAAATAAAGATATTTTTAACACAATGTAACACACCTGACAGGTGCAAAAGTCCACTGTGGGCCCAAAGAAGAAAAAAAAAGCCTCATTAACCCAAAATCCCAATAAAACACCTTCATTAATTATTTGAGATGAGAAATATTTGTCCACAGCTTTATTACAAAACTAATAATAAGTCATTGTCATATAAACCAATCAATATTACAATATTAACAGTCACCCCACAATAATCAATGACAATCACGGCCCCTTGAAGCATCCCCTTATTGTTAAAAAAAGATAATCTTCTCTATGTTGGAGTTTGGTTTCTCCTTCTCTGGGATTCATTGATCCATTAAATGTCTTCAAAGTCTTGTCCTATTAATATTTTAAAAATAACTCACCTTGGCATCATTTGAACTCGACGGGTTTCTATATATATATGTTTAAAAAGTCGGAATTGTGTATTCACTAAAACCTTACCAACATTGAGTGTCTTGTGAGTAGATGTCCCTCCGCTGCAACTTGCACATTTTTGCTGTAGTAAATTTGATGTTTGAATTGAGTATATACATGCATTGAAACAGCCTTTGGTCAATTAGCCCCAAAAATAAGTGTGTGTGCGTGTGTTAGTTACGGTGTAGGGGAAGGCGTTGGGGGCCACTTCCTTTTATATGCCCCTGGGCTTTAAGGTGCCATATCCAGAGTATAATAAATATTATTACAATATGTTACAAGCATAATACAATAATAAATATTACCCTCATGATCATGATCTGGGTATTATTCACTTTGTCGCCGTTGATTTAAATACATACATGTACCATAAACATCCGTGGTCTTTGCTTTTCCAGATATGAATTTGCTGACACCTGTGTTAATTTCCCTGACAATTTTACTCCCTCAAGCCGTTTCCAAGGTATTTCTAGTGAATATGAATATTGCGAATCCTCTTTTAATGTGAAAACACGTAGACTGTATGATACACAAGGGAAACCATAACACGTCTGGGACTTTCCATTATCATGCCGCTTGAGTTAAGCTGTGAATTTAGAGCTAAACTGACCTTTTATGCATTGTTTACACATACTACATCTCACACGCTATCCTACATGTAAGCCAAATAACACATATACACTACACTATATCTACATGTATTTATATAGCACCATCAGATTCTGTAGCGCTGTTACAATAGACAGACAATTAACAATAATGTGAAAGCAGACAAGATTCTATTCAACAAAAGGATTAACACGTTAATACTGGGTAGAGATGGAGGAGAGGGACTCGCTCCATGCTTAGAACTGGAGAGAATATTATATATTATATATTATCTATAATATGAACATTATTGATAGGGTACATATTTAAGCTGGTGGCTTGTTGGGCACTAAAAGGGATAGAGCTAAAGAGAAAGGAATAGAGCGCCCCCTAGTGCTAAAGTGGTTGCGGGTCTAGTGGAGGAGGAGTAGGCGACGGAGCAGTCTTTTATTAATTTAATATTTAGTTTAATGTTCAAAGTTTGCAATGTTGGATATTTTAATTTTATAAAATCTTTCCCTTCCGTTCTTTTTCAGGACCAATCAGCAATTGAAAAGTTCTCATGTGAACGAGAGAATGTCAAGGCTTTTATTGTTGACAGGCATAATGAGTTGCGGAAAAACGTTAAGCCTGCTCCGGGAAATATGCTGAAAATCGTAAATATCAATTAATTCTCATTAATGATGCTTGTAATTTTAACAGATTATTTAAAGAATTTTACTCACAAACCCACAGGTGCTAGTATATCTAGTATACTAAAATAAGCTTTTTTTCCTAAATTAAAGTACGTTGGCCTAGTAGATGTAGGAGAGTCGACTACAACACAAGCCAGACCCTGAATGGCTTGCGTAAACCCAAACAAAGCCATCTCCTAAAACAAATATTCTTGCTTCTGCCTTGTCAGAAGGGAAATGGGTAGTTTATGCAATTTCGCAATTCAAAATGGCCACCTAAAAAAAATCTGCTTGAGATGTCAACTTGGAGCCTCTTTGACGCTCAGAACCAAAAAAAACCAAAAAACGGGGAAACAGCCTAACAAACTTGAGGGGCATGTTACCCAAGCAGGCTGACCCACACTGTGCGATTTTTGTGACCCTCTCATGAATTTAAATGAGGGAGAGCTTTTCGTAGGCTGACTTCCTGGTATGTGCATGTGTGGCTATAATCTTTTGTATTTTATAAAAAAAAAAAAAAAAATTACATTTGTTCTGATTTCAATCTAAATATCCTCCTTTAAGGAATGGAATGACGAAGCTGCAAAACTTGCAGAAAAATGGGCCAAAAAATGCACCCACGGGCACAGTAAAGCACACGAGAGGGAAATTTCTAGTAAGTACTAAATGTTTTAATCTTTGCTTTTCTCAAAGACAATATTCACATACCCGGCGCCACTAGGAGCAAAGCCTAATGTTCTTTCCACAGAAATACACACTACGAAAAACAGAATTTTGTAAGTAGAAATAGTTTGAGATTCAGTGGAGGTCAAGAAGGATGCCCAAAATAAGTGGTAATGCTCAACAAGAAGTGGATCATAGAAAATCTACTTCCTCACTTCCTATGGTGTCCCATAAAAGGTTACTTGAGCCTCATTGCCTTAAGAAGAATCAAGCCCAAGCCTAAGGATATTTATTGCATTTGGACCGAATACCTGAGCTTTGATCAATTACTTGAATAAAGGATCCTATTGTATGTGGGTTCATGAATAGAACTGGGGGAAAATGGTGGAAATTAGCACTCTCACTCCCTTGGCTGGCTCTAGTTGCCTGCATACATCCATTTTATCCTGTGCATAGCCTGTCCTACCTGGTCTGATAGCTTGTCGTCCGTTTTGACTAATTTTTTTTTTTTTTTAAAGCAAGCACTTTTCTTTTCTTTTTTTTACAATATTTAAATGTATTTAAATAGCAGGCTTGGTGCACTCAACTTTCTGTGATGTTGTTGGGTACAGGGAGCGAAGTCTAGAGAGTCTTGAGTAGGACCTCAATCACAGCCAGGAATACAACCTATGCAAGTACTTCCAGGCATCACCCCTGGTTGTTTTTACAATTTCTAGCCAACCTTTGTACTTATTCCTTAATTGATCTTTTGTGAGATACAATTTTCTGTGAACCTTTCCTTACAGCTTGTGGATGCGGAGAGAACTTATACATGGCTAGCCGACCACATTCTTGGAGGAAAGCAATCCAAGCCTGGTACGATGAGATTAAAGACTTTAAGCACGGTGAAGGACCAACTAGCCCTGATGCAGTAACTGGTCATTTTACTCAGGTAAAAATATAATAATAGCTAAACTCTAGATCAAATGTCTCCAACCCAGACCTCGAGGCACATTCACAGCTCAAGCTGTAGGGATGACCCTTTACAGACAGCTGGCGGTGCTCGAAGACTGGTAAGAACTTTCGTTAGATACTTTTCAACACTTGCATATATAAACTCAGCTTACACACCATATACAGAAGCATATATAGGAGTAAGATAATGTATATACATAGTGACACTTGTTAATTGTATGTAGCTTCGCTAAGCTATAGGGTTCAAGCTACGTAATTAGTGTAACGTATTTTAATGGAACTTATTGATTTGTATAATTGATCTTTTACATGTAAGATGAAGTTAATCTACCAAGCTCAAGGATCGAGAAAAAAATATTGTCAAATAAAAATACCCCATAAAAAAAACAATTTTTTTATTTTTTTTTCCAGTTGGTCTGGTATAAGACTCGTTATATCGGATGTGCGCTACATTTCTGCGAGAAACAAGCACTACCGTATTATTACGTATGCCATTATTGCCCAGCGTAAGTAGTAGTAGTTGTCATCTTAAACATCATTGTTTCTTACAGCACTTTTCAGACACAGAGTCAGATTGTCCATTTGGCACACCAGGCACATGCCTAGGGACCCTCAGATTCTGAGAAGTTATCTAGCCAAACACCAGTAATGGTTGCCCTATATTTGGGAATTGAAGGCTCCACGGCATCACCATGCACTACTAATGCTCTTGAAAGTGTGTTTGAGTGTTTCTCTGTCGCCGTTCCTTATCTGCTGCTCCACTATGTCAATTGCTCCGTTTGCTCCTCATACCCTACCTTCAATCTCAGCCAACATCCCAATCAAGCCATCTGAATGACCAACAACCTCTACAGCTCATCTTGAATCGACCAACTCATCCCCATCCAAGCCTTCCTCTCCGAATGTTCCACTTCCCCCTCAGCCACCAGCTAGATAGTAAGCTCCCAAGAGCAGGGCCCTCTTATCCTTTTGTACCAGTTTGTTAGAGTTTTTTTTTATTTTTTTATTTTACGGACTGTAACACCACTACAGAATCTGCTGGCGCTATATAAATAAATGTAATGTCATGTGTGTGCCCTCCCAAAAGCTATGTGCCTAAATGCACTGGAGGGGCTCAGCCATACCCAACAGAGGTATGTTTTTAGCAGCAGAGTTACCCTGTAGGTAGCAAATGATTACATTCAGAAGTTGTGTTTTAACTTATCGTTTTATGTACAATAGAATCAGGTTGTGCAGGCGATTCCTCGGTAGTAAAAATGAATACCATGTTGAAAAAACATTGTATCTATAAATTATCAATATTCTATTGTCTATTCATAAATTATATTATATTCATATTGTGACAGTGTAAACCCCAGGGAGATGCTTAGTGTGGCATTTGGGTACAGGTGCTATCCAAATCGTAAATATGGATCCCTGGGGTGAAGCAATTGGAGAGCAGGGTGGGCCAATGCTCCGTTTCCCCATGCTGTGGAAATTCCATGCCGGGTTTTCCAGGAGGCAAGAAATCTGCAGGATCCGGTCCGGGATTCCTATGGGGCCGGCGTTAGGCACAGGTGCTGGACATTAAAAACCCCTGGAGACTGATACTCAGAGAGACTGTTGGGGGAAGAGGAAGTTCCCTGTGCTCCCAGGGCAAGGAGAGGCCCTGAACAAGAAGACCATCCCTGAGCCAAGGAGCCTGGCGTAGCTGGGTCTGGCTGGGAGGTTGAGGTAGTGGGTGATTAGGCTGGTCAGTCTGGATAGCACCTCTACCCAAATGCCACACTAAGCATCTCCCTGGGGTTTACACTGTCACAATATTCTTCTTTAAACTATTGTGACCTTCACTTTATTTTAGGGGGAACACAAAGAAAAATCTTAACACACCATACGAGGCGTCAGCTCCATGTGCCGGGTGCACCCATGCTTGTGTCAACGGGTTGTGCAGTAAGTTTCGGAAGATTTTATGTATATTTTTAAAGTTATATTTATGTTTCTTATGAGCAGCCATAGAGAGGTCGTGTCAGGTTTAGTTATTACTGCCTTGGAGGTATTTCAACAACGCAAATTCAACAACGAGTCACTGAGTGTCACATGCAAGTGCCACCCTTTTCATATTGCAAGACATGTACCTGTTTATCTGTAATAAGAACTGGTAAAGAAACGATCCAATTTTCACTGTGAAAAAAAAAAGTTTTATATAATATATATGATATTTTTATTTTTTTTTAGCAAATCCTTGCTTGCATAAAGACGAATATGATAATTGTAACGAATTTGGCGATTTATGCGAAGAGGAAGATGAAGACTTTGCTTTCATCAAAGAGGATTGCGCAGCTACATGCAATTGCGACGATGAGATTATGTAACCAAAATAATTTTTTCAAAATGCAATGAACGAATATAATGGCTGAGAACAAATATATCATTCAATTATAATTTGGTGTGCTTTCTTATTTTTTTTTTTAAAATACACAATTATTTGGTTTTTTTTACATTAAGTACAAATAATAAAAGGTTAATATAGCATTTTATTTTAAAAATGCCAAATACCTGCAAATTAATTATGAAAGAGAATTTGTTAAAAGTAACGGAGCTCTTCCACCTAGTCGAAGACATTAATTTCTCTCAATAGTGTGCTAAGGAAGTCAAACTTCTATTGTTTCAGGTTCCCAAAAACAGAAAATTCTAAATGCTTTTATGGCAACAACCTATCAGAGCCTGCTTTTGTGTCACATGCCAATTAAGTGTTCCTGGAAAAATTATAAACAAGGAAATGATATGAGGAGGAAATGATTTCTGGGAAGGGTTGAGTCTCTACAATTGGGACTCAGTTTCTGGCACTGTTAACAAAGGCATTTAACATAATTAACAAGAAGAATCTGGTTATACTGGACTTGCTGGCAGGGGCCAAATTATATATATATATATAACCCTTTTTTTACCTTGCTCCGCTGTCAGGCTGGTAGTTACATATTTCAGTGACCCTGGTGACAGGAAATCTGAGCCTCCGCAATTGCTGGGAGATCAGGACATCTTCTTTCTTTACACAGTGCCTCCACTCAGTGGTTTGTTGAATAGGGGAACCCACCCACTGAGAAATGGCCCCTTTCACACAAGAAAATAATACACAACTGAAATGCAAATTATATATATAAAATATATTGAAATAAACAGGTATTATAATATAAGGACTGAGCTGCCGTGCCTATGCAGTTCAGTTCTGGCAGTGGGTGCACAGTCCTGAGAATATATATAACAGATAACTGATTAACTTTCAACCCCAAATGTAGGTGTTCTTCCCACCCAGATGTCCCAGTGTTGGTGCACTGTTGGGGCCCTTGATGCAGGTAGCGCTACCCGGGGAGACAAGGATATATATGTTGATATATACCGTATTGGCTCGAATATAGGCCGCACTTTTTCCCCCCACTTTAAGTCTTTAAAGTGGGGGTGCGGCCTATATTCGGGGTCTACCGCCTGACGCCCGGGACATGCAGTTCCGGGCGCCGGGCAGGCAGCAGGGTTAGGATACAGATCCCCTGCAGTGGTGCAGGGGACCTGCATCCTACTCTCTGATAGGCTCAGACAGTGGGAGGGAGGACAGTGGCAGCATATCTCGGGGGGGGGCACAGAGTGGCAGCATGTCTATTAACCCCTTCATGACAAAGGCTGATTCTATTTTTTGTACCCTTCGTGACAATGGCTTTTTTATCGTTTCTGCTGTGTTTGTGTTTAGCTGTAGTTTTCTCTTAACCCATTTACTAAACCCACACAAGTTATATATTGTTTTTTTCAGGACAAGAAGGGCTTTCTTCAGACACCATATTTTTTTCATATGATGTAATTTCCTATAATAAAAATAATAAAATATGACGAAAAATTGAAAAAAATACACATTTTCTCACTTTTATTTGAAAAATCTTTTATTCATCATAAAAAACTACTGAAAAAACCTGCTAAATAGATTCTACTATTTGTCCCGAGTTTAGAAATACCCAATGTTTTTATGTTTTTTTGCTTTCTTCTACACGTTATGGGGCAATAAGTACAAGTAGAGTTTTGCTAATTCAAAACCATTTTTCTCTGAATCTGGTAATTCTGTCTCTATGTGGTATTTGGGGCATCTTTGAAGCCAGCAAATTAAATTTACCCCACCAAACCATATATTTTTGAAAACTAGACACCCCAGGGTATTTTAGATGCTGATAGTTTAACCCTTTCCATGCACCATATCTACCACCAACCCTTGTCAAAGTTTGTGATAGTAATTGTTTTTGGTGTTTTTTTCACATACTTTGTACTTCAGGTGTGAAATTACAGCTCCTGGTATATGTTGCTGTCACACAACACCCCGATATGTGTTCAGCAACATCTCCTGAGTACATTGATACCCCACATGCATGGGTTTGTCAGATTGTTTGGGGGCAAAAGGGCCACATTTGGAACATGAGCAATTCAAATTCAGTAGGAATTTTACATCTGGGTAAAGAAAAATGCTTGTACCCAACTATCAGTAGGGACAGGTTACAAGAAAGCCTGGCCTATCTCCAAGAATGGATTTGATCTAGCACCTTAAGTGGTCCCTCATGCCACGGAATGGACACAGGGTTCACTTGACAGTGCAAATAACATCAATGTTGATGCCAGGAATTCCAGAAAAAGGAGGGATAGCTGGCTTGTACCTATTAGGCGCTACCCATGCCTCTGGTGCACTGCCACGACTACGTGTGGCAGGCGTCCTAACAGCCACAGATACATCACTAGATGTATCTGTGAACTGACCAACGTCAAAATCTGACGCTGTATCAGTGGCCTCAGAATCTGTGGCCAAAAAGGCATACGCCTCCTCAGCCGTATACCGCTGCATGGTAACAATTGCAGCAAAAATAGTGGGGAAGGAAAGGGTTAATGGCTATAATAAAAACTAAAAAAAACAACTAAAAAAAGTAAAAAAAATATGTAAAAAAAAAACAAACCCCAAAAACAATTGCCACTATGCAAGATCACTGTTTATGCAGTGATCAATGGCAATGAAGGGGTTAATATTATATGGGTGGCTCTTATAAGAGCCTTTGGATCAATATATATATATTTTTTTATTAGAGAATACCTGAAATACCAGAAAACACACCGATCTGTCTCTCTCCCTCACTAGAAACAAGTGAAGGAGGGAGGCAGATCAAAGGCAATGTTTAGAAAACATTGCCTTTGATTTAGCAAATCATGATCACTCTTATGAGTGATCTGACCACTAGGGGTGTTATTCACTGGATGTCCATGACATCCAGCAACACCCCCCCCCGATGATGACAGCAGGCTCCGCCCCCCGGCTTGATGGGCGCCGCCATCTTGAAACACCGCGTGTGTTTCGAAGACACCGGCACCGGGAAGGTAAGTTGAGCATTTAGGAAGCGATCGCGAGTCGCTTCCTTTGCTAAACAGGTGTTGCAAAGATGCCTCGATACTGAGGCATCTTAGCAACACCAGCTAAGCAAAGGAAGCGACTCGCGATCGCTTCCTAAACCCGTTTTTCGGCGGCGGGAGCCGCCATGTTTGAAAGACGTGCAGTCTTTCAAACATGTTTTTTTATTTGCTCCTAGGAGCGATCGGGGAGGGCCGGGAATGTTTTTTTTGGTGTTGCTCAATGCCTCGATGTCGAGGCATTAGAGCAACACCGTTTGAGTGAAAAAATCGATCACGGATCGATTTTTTCACCCGTTTAAAGACGTGCCGGTCCTGGCACGTCAATTGTCATAATCGTCACGATTTTCGGTGACGTGCCCGGACCGGCAATTGTCATCAAGGGGTTAAAAAAACTTTTTCTTTAAAAAAGCACCAAACTTTTAGGGTGCGGCCTATATACGGGGGCGGCCTATATCCGAGCCAATACGGTATTAGTGAAGTACCTCTCCTTAGTGTCTTCAGGCAGCTCTGGAATGCTGCCCCTTTAACCTCCTGTCTTCCCACACAGATGTCTGTCTGCAGCTCTGCTTTCACCTCACTGGTACAGGATGCAGGACTTGGACGCTCTGGGTACTTGCAGTCTCTTACACGCACTCAGGAACATATAGCACCATGCTGTATTCTCTGCACACTTCAACTTCAGTGTACTGCCTGGATGTCAGCAGTACACACACTAAAGGCAGCAGGCTTACCTCAGGCCTACTTACAGCGAGGATAGTCTGTCTCTTCCTTCTTCACTCCCCTGCTTAGCTCTGCTCTTCCAGAAGCTTCTTCCTAGATCCTCTCCTCTGATAGGCTGAGAAACATTTCCCTAGCTCAGGAAGACTGACATATGTCCCAAAGAGATACTGATTGGCTCACAGGAGACAAGTGACCTGGTGCGGGAAGGAAAGGTCAGTATCCATGACAACCCAGCTGCAATGTTATTAGACAGAATGACTGCACTGGGTTACATATATATATATATATATATATATATATATATAATGCATTTTTTATGTGAGAACTGGTTAAGAAACCAAAAAACAAACATTTAGATTCTAGGTTGATCCATGTTGTGAGCTAAACAGTCAGGTTTGTCCATGGTTTGCATGTTGTATGTTATTAACGTTACCTAATTTCTAGTTAATTTTTTAATTTAAAAAAAAGACACAAGAGAACTTTTCCTCTATTTTTTTTTAGTATCCGTCCAAAGTAGTTTATCTGTTTGAGCCCATGCAGTTGCAAGAAGTTACCCCTAGGTGCCAGAATATACCAACCGAATTTGGCTTTCCTACAGAATAAAGGTTTGGAATGCATCCAAAAAATAATTATGTTCAAGCAAGAAACAAAATGAGGAGGAAGAATGAATAATACATAAACACAGGAATGAGAAAAATAACTTATAAGATCTTATTATAGTTATCCATTAGTTATCACTTTAATAGCCCGAGGTCAAGAACACGTGTATGAAAAAAAGAGATCTTAATTTGCCATACAAAAAAAGTTATTTACTTTTAAATTAACACAAAAATATACTGGGCTCACTTTACCAAATGTTTTGGTTCGTCTGTCACTTTTAGATGTGTAAAGAAAAGATAATAAACATGGCAATTTTATAAAATTACAGTTCTGTACACTACATAAGCCTATGTATTGAATAGGCAATATTATATTTAGAATCCCATATTACATGTATACTTCAGATGGCAGCAGGCATCTTAATGTCCTTATCCCAGGATCCACGTGATTATTTCTGCCCATAAAAAGTTATGGACCTTTTAGATTAGTATGAAGTCACATGGAGGCTCAAAACAAAAACAAAAAAACAAAAACTAAAGTGGAAAACTGGGCCTTGGGGTCAGTGTCCCACTTCAAAACTAATGAACAAAATACAAAAGAGGAATCAAAATAAAAACTAATGAATTTAAAAAAAATACATCATTAGATAGTGCCCTAGTTACATCCTGGTCTATAAAGACCGGGAAGGTATCTTATCAGTTTATGAAACATGATAATACAGAGAACAATAAGAAACTTGAAAAAAAGGTAAAGGGTATAAAAATTACATTATACATGGGCATGCAGTTTTAAATGAAAGGCTTATTTGCCCTTAAAATAAACAGTGCTGCCTGTCTGGAACAATCGATTAGCTTTTTTCTTAAAGTAAACCATGCATAACTTGTGGAAGTATGCTAAACACAAAAAAAAAACCAAAACCAAACACATATAGTTAACCCATTAAGGATCAGGCGATGTTTTATTTTTTGCACCCTTTGTGACCAAGGCTTGCAGTGCTTGTGATTAGCAGTCATTTTCCCCTCTCCTTTTTAGTGTACCCACATATTGGGTTTTTTTCAGGGCAAGAAGGGCTTTCTACAGATTTAATCAAATCTGATTTCGTATAAAAATAAATATGATGAAAAATTTAAAGAAAGAAAAAACACCTTTTCTCCCTTTAATTTGAAAAATCTTTTAATCATCTACAAAAGCTAATGAAAAAAACATGCTAAATAGATTTTACTCTTTTTTACTCTTTGTCCTGACTTACTGTACCTGTATTCAACCTGCAAGAGTTCTCAGGGGGGTCTGGAGAGACCCTCTTGGAAACTTTTTTTTTTTTTTTTTTTTAAGGGGAGCCGCCATCTTGCAAGAGGCAAAATCTCTCGCAGTGGCTCTTGTGACAGCTCTCCAGAGTTTATGGCGGATGTTGATGAATTTATTATTATTATTTATTGTTTTATATAGCGCAATCAAAGTTATAGATCTGCTAAGGTTTACCGTATTTGCTCGATTATAAGACGACCCTGATTATAAGACGACCCCCCAAAATCTGAATATTAACTTAGGAAAAAAAGAAAAAGCCTGAATATAAGACGACCCTAAAGGAAAAAAGTTTTACCAGTAAATGTTAATTCATGTAAACTATTTTTTTTAATAAAAGCTATGATTGAGAAAAATATTTTTTTTGTTTTTATTTCTTGTATTTTCCAACCTGTCCCCCAGTTACGCACATCTGCCCCCAGGCTTGCCACTCCAATATGGCACTGTGGCCCATGATATGCCTTTTAACCCTCTATATGCCACTGTGCCCCATGGTATGCCTTTTGACCCCCTATGTGCCACTCTGCCTCCAGAAATGCCTTATACCCCTATATGCCACTCTGCCTCCAGAAATGCCTTATACCCCTATATCCCATTCTGGCATTTAGGGGGTTAAAATGCATATTATGGGGCAGAGTGGCATATAGGGAGGTATAAGGCATTTCAGGAGGCAGAGTGGCATTAAGGGAGTTAAAAGGCATTGTATAGAGCACTCTGCCTCCAGAAATGCCTTATACCCCTATATGCCACTCTGGCATTTAGGGGGTTAAAATGCATATTATGGGGCAGAGTGGCATATAGGTGTATAAGGCATTTCAGGAGGCAGAGTGCTCTATTAAATGCCCCCTTAACGCCACTCCAGAAATGCCCTATGCCCCCATTTAACACACACACACACACACACACACACACACACACACCCTATACCCCCATTTAACTAACACACACACACACACACACTCTCCCCTCCCCTCCCCTCTCAGCCCTCTCTTACCGGTGCTTCCAGCCGGGGCAGCGGGTTGACGTCGCCTTCTGCTGCAGCCGGAAGGAGGTGGAGTTGGCAGCGGGGGTTTGTATCCGTCCGTCGCGTATACTTTCCCCGGCTGTCAGAGATCAGAGTTCCCCGCACCGGTGCGGGGAACGCTGATCTCTGACAGTCGGGGAAGGTTTGCGCGACGGACGCAGACAACCCCCGCTGCTAGCCACACCTCCTTCCGGCTGCAGCGGACGTTGTCTACGCGGATCGCGTAGACGTCAACCCGCTGCCCCGGCAATACAGCAGGAAGCACCGGTAAGTGTGTGTATGATGGGGGGGGGGGGGTGAGACAGGAGGATCCAGGTCCCCTGCAGCGGTGCGGGGGATCTGGATCTTAGTCTCCTAATCAGACTCTATTTGAGGTCTGATTAGAAGACGACCCCGATTAGAAGACGAGGGGTATTTTTCAGAGCATTTGCTCTGAAAAAAACCTCGTCTTATAATCGAGCAAATACGGTACTTCATGTTTTGTCCAAACGGGACAAGCCTTTTAACACCACAGGGTGCATTTAGTTCATTCAATTTGAAAAGGGGGCCCTCTGGAACAATAGGGATGGGGGATCATGACTCCTGGCCCATGCATGTGGCTGCAGTAAGTTCCCCTACCAGGCTTCTGGTATGTTGGGCTATTTTGTTGAATTTTGTGTGTCTTCAGCTTTTCTGTTTACCTCTCTGATAAGTTCAATATCATTTGGGTTGTCATAGCTGCGATCTGGGTCCCCCGACCAGCGTGGTTTGCAGAAAACATTGTTTCGCCGAAAAACGGGATTGGCAAAGCATGTCCTACTGGTGGCACCCGCACGGCTAGGACTCTTGGTTAATCAATTGCCTGTTGGGCTTAGCGCTCATCAGCTGGCAGGTTGTTTATGGAATGTGGAGAATGTTGGTTACACCGCTGGGCCGGGGAATGGTTATGTGAATGTTTAATAAAAGCCCTATCCCACAACAATGGTGTCCAGTGTCTTCCTTGGGGGGGGGGGTTGGTTTTGTGGGGCCCGTGCTGTGGGTCTAAGCAGTCATGTTCAATCGCAACAACATTTTGACAATGGTTCACAATACAGGGCATTGCAAATGTATAATACCTACTGAACTGTATTTCCCTCTTGCATGAAGAGGTTATCCCGTGTCATATTTGCAGAATGCCATCGTTTTGGCATTTCCATTTGCAAACCGCTCCAAAGGGAAGGTTTTTTTGGAATAGAACCTAGTCTAACCTGCCTCCGGTGATCATAAATACAGCAGAACCCAGGCAGGAGTCAAATAATTCACATTAAAGTACTTTTCAATCACTATTATATAAAGCTAAAAAGAAAATTTATATGGTTTACCTTCAAGAGAAGCTGCAGCTCCAGCAAAGCGCCTTCTTCATGGTCTCACAATTCTACCCACCCTGATTAGCCGGGGATAAAGGTTGGGAGGTATGCATGTGAAGACTACTAATTTTTCAGGATATAGTTAATTAGTAAGCAGTTACAGGTTTTTAAAAACTAGGTTGTAATATTTGTCTTAACAATAATTAGCATTCAATAAACTACATGTCATTAGGAAGATTGATAGGGCAATCATAACTTTCGTGTAAGAACATTTTGTGCGCATCAACATGGCAACGATTATTCAATATCCTGTACCTAATTTACTTAATTTACCCTGGCACTTAATGATATGGCATTATTTACATCTCGTTTTTACAAGACAAACAAAGTTCTCATAATGAGTGCAATGTCAATATGGACGTTAAATTATATAAAAAAAGAGATAATGGCCACTGAGTGAGGACAATTTATTTCAAGGCAAACTGTAATAAACATGAATCAACTGATAAAACATGTCCACTTAATTTGCTAATTAATGAGATCTTGACGACTGGCTGGGGTCCCGGGGTCCCTGAGACTACTGACAAAGGCATAGTCAGCGGCGTAGCTTCCTCTGCATGGAGGACACACTGTCGGACACTCACCAGGGATCCAGCCCATGGTGAGTCCGGCACTTAGCTGATCGCGGCCCTCGGAGACCCCATTGCCAGCGCTGATCTTGACCTGCAACAAAGAAAAATCAGGGAAGGAAGCAAATCCTTGTAGCAGATTCATCCGCAGAGCTCTGAAGTGCTTACAAGCAGAATTTATTTTGCCCAATCCACACTGACTTGAACCCCGTGCACTGTGTATGTGAATGATATCCCATGCCCAATAAAGCCGCCACTTATCAATTCTGACTCATGGGCTGTGATCTAAACTTTAGAACCCAAACACCCCTATCCTAGACGTATGACTGTATCTTAATGGATTCCCGTGTACTCAAGTACCCCTGTTAATGCTAAACTCCTGGGATGCTAACACAGTACCCACAATACCCAGCCAGCTCTACGTACCCTGACACATTACATTTACCTGGAAATGATTAAGATACACCGGGACAGCTTTTTCTTAATGCTGCTTACTGGCCCGTTCTAAGCTCCCAAGCCCAGCCTAAGTAACCTTCCCCCTACACTGTCCTACTGGGCACACTTCAAATAAAAATGTGAGCAAATAATGTGTTCTGCAAGATGAAAAAGTATATAAATTAAAGTTTCTCCCTGCCTGATAATATACATATGGGTCAAACCTGGAGATTTCCCAGGTATGGCCATTACTATTCTGGCCCTAACCTCACCTGTATTATGGATGAGACCCCTTTAGTTGGGGACAGGGCTGAAACCCATTCTCAGGGTCAAATAAATGTTTTGGTAGTTTAGGCTCTTGGCACTTGTTCTGTGGAAAAAGACGTTCATGATATAAACATTCTGTAGGCTTAGCAATGCTTCTTCACTAGAGTCCAATTCTTTTTAGAAGGAGCTACCAACTTGGCCTACCAAATCTTGGGCTATTGTATTCAAGGGGCATGAACTGACATCACAAAAACCTCCAGAGGGGTTCAAGTAAGCAACTGTGAAAACCCGGCATAATATAAATAATTGCACACGATAATGTGAATCATTTCCTAAAACACTTTATCACCATAGTCCTATTGTGTGAAGGCTCATTAGTCAACCTATTTATTGTCTATTCAGCGAACATTTGCTTCTGTCATGATGCTGCTTACCAGATAAACTCCCTACCCTTCCTGATACAAATAGCTAATGTACTGTACAAACAGCTTTAGAAGAAACAACCAGGAAGCAATCTCAAGAATGCTTTCACAAACAGCATGACCTGCAATGCTCTGGAGACAATGAAGAACCCATATGTTCTTCTAATGCTCCATGATGCTAGTGCTGGAACTCTGCAAACTACACTGCAGGTAGTCCCAATAAAAGAAACTACTGGCAAGACAGAAACCAGCAAATTCAGGCTTGTCTGCATCACAACACCAGCCACCAGTATGACGGAGGTGATATGACTTACTAGAAGGTCACCTAGTCCCTCTCCCCAGGCTCGCTGCCTACAGTCTTGTCCTGTGGTTGACCTGTCCTCTACCCTTTGGGTAGATAACCCCTTCAGTCCCTTATGGACGTACCGGTACGTCCAAAAAACGCATCCCAAGAATCCCCTATGGACATACCGGTACGTCCTGCCCTTCTTGCAGTGGCAGGAACACATCCCTGCCTCTGCGCGGGAGATCAGGCTGACATTTGACAGCCTGGACTCCCCCCTGACAGCAGAAGCCAGCATCGCCGGCTTTCTGCTGCCCGATAGGATGTAACAGCTTCTGGCACGAAAGCCAAATGCTGATCGCATTTAAAAAATACCATATTTGCTCGATTATAAGACGACCCCCCAGAATCTGAATATTAATTTAGTAAAAAAAGAAAAAGCCTGAATATAATATGGCCCTATAGGAAAAAAGTTTTACCAGTAAATGTTAATTCATGTAAACTATGTAAACTATTTTTTTAAATAAAAGCTATGATTGAGAAAAATATTGTTTTTAATTCCTTTTATTTTCCAACCTGCCCCCCAGTTATGCACATCTGCCCCCAGGCTTGTCACTCTGCCCCATAAATGCCTTAAACCCCCTATATGCCACTGTGCCCCATGATATGCCTTTTAACCCTCTATATGCCACTGTGCCCCATGATATGCCTTTTGACCCCCTATGTGCAACTCTGCCTCCAGTAATGCCTTATACCCCTATACGCCACTCTGGCATTTAGGAGGTTAAAAGGCATATTATGGGGCAGAGTTGCATATAGGGAGTTATAAGGCATTTCAGGAGGCAGAGTGGCGTATAGAGGGTTAAAAGGCATTTCTGGAGGCAGAGTGGCATTAAGGGGATTAAAAGGCATATCATAGAGCACTTTGCCTACAGAAATGCCTTATGCCCCCCATTTAACCCCCCCCCAAAAAAAAACTTACCGGTGCTTCTGACTCCCGGTGTGTTGTCCGGGCAGCGGGTAGACGTCTACGCGATTCGCGCAGGCAGCTTCTGCTGCAGCCGGAAGAGGAGCGGTTGATATTGGGGGTTGTCTGCATCCATCGCGCAGACCTTCCCCGGCTGTCAGAGAGAACTCCCCGGTGAGGGGAACTCTGATCTCTGACAGCCAGGAAAGGTCTGCGTGATGGACGCAGACAACCCCCGCTGCTAACCGCACCTCCTCCCGGCTGCAGCGGAAGTTGTCTACGCAAATCGCATAGAGCTCTACACGCTGCCCAGGCTACACACCGGGGAGTCAGAAGCACAGGTAAATTGGGGGGGGAGATAGGAGGATCCACGTCCCCTGCATCGCTGCGGGAGATCTGGATCTTAGTCTCGTAGTCAGACATATTTGAGGTCTGATTATAAGACGACCCCGATTATAAGACAAGGGTCTTATAAAAAATAGAAAAAAAAAAAAATTAAAAAATTCTCCCACCATTTAAAAAAAAATGTAAACCCCTTTTCTTCCCGTCAAGTATATGATCTCTTTTTATTCCATCTTTTTTTTTTGCCTTTATTTGTTCCAAACATAAATGCACATTGATTTTACACATATTATTTATAAACTATAACATTGTTTGCTTTTCCAAGAATATTTTGTGTTACATTGTTCCAGAAAAAAAGAACACTTATTGAATCCCTCATTTAATCTCAGAGATAATTTATCCATTAGTATTTAATAATAACTGTAACGAGCAGGGCACATTGCTCTGCATGTTCAAATTACTATACACACCCAGTCATATTAGTCATAATTAGAAATGGGCAGTTACGATTGTGTACAGTAAAATAACACATACTTACTCAACTTAAAATGCAATTTCATAACCCGTGTTGTTTTGCCCTCACTTACATCGTTCCACCAATACAATATGATGTAACATAAAAGAATCAGGTTGAACATCCTGTTCTGAAAGAGGACTCACCTCTTCTTCCACGGCTGCCAAGAGAGGTGATATAGCATGATTGTTGTATGAATGTCATAAACAATATAACGAAGAAAAAAAAAAACAGGAAGTGTTCTGTAAATCTTGACTATATATACAGCTTGTGGATCCAACTTGTTTATATTACCTTAGCTTCTCTCCAGAGACTTTAAGGAAATTACCCTCCCATCTACAAGGTAAGAAGGTATATCTCTTGCATATACCTCTTCAAATGGCAACATATTTATTATAATATATGCTTTTTATTCTGCATAGTTAGTTGTTTTTTTATGTTCAGTAGAATTATGATTTGTTCATTGACACATTTTTATGGGAAATCACGGGTTTTAGATGAAAAATATTAATTCGTTTTACGGCTTTTAAGGGGGAAATTAAAGCATGGTTTCAGTCTCATTCTGGTTAGTTAGTTTGTTCTTTCTTTTTGGTCCAATTAAGTAAAGTTTTTTTATTCTTTATATAATTCTAAAATTTTGTACGTCAAAAAAAACTTCAGATCTTTGTTATGTCCAAAAATGATATCAATGGTTATGGGTGAATAGGTTGATGTTAGATTAAAAATTTCCTTTGCCAGTGTGATATTACCGATTCGGATTATGTAAAATCCCAGAGATAGGGAAGGCTCTTGGGAGACAGAATTGTCCATTACTGATCGGTAATGTCCCATCACACAAGGAACTTTCAGTTTGAATGAAACAGGACAGCCACTGATCTCTTTTGTGCTTAGTAGATAATGTCCTCCTGATATAAGATGCCATGACCGTGGTTTATGATGTCTTGAAATGAGGACTTTGAGGTCTACTAATGACCCCATGGATGCAAGACCTCCAGTAGAAGGCCACCATCTGGCCGTGACATTTCTACACGTGTCAAAACACCCGATGATGAATTAAGAATTGTTTCTGAGGTTACCTTTGATAAAATCTGAAACATTTTGTGGTTTCTCATGAGATGTTATATCAGTTTAATGTTATAGATATATCTTTGTGTGTCAGATTAGAACCAACAATATAAAGGGATGTGATGTTAAATCTTCAATATAACTTCAGAAATATGGTGCATAGTAGATAGACCTTACGGTACCCTTGACCAAAAAACAGCAATTATTAAATAATCTGAATTATTCATTTCAGGAAAAATGCTGTTGCTTGCTTTCCTGTGTCTTTCACCGTTCCTGCCGTCCTGTTTTGCAGAGGTAGGTATTAATTAACTATTGTTTGGTCCCTCCCTGGTTATTTGGAAAGTCTAGCTATAGACGTCTCAGTGCCTTAAAGACCAACAAACGTTTACACATGGACATTCCATTTGGAATCTTAGAAACAGAATGTTTCCAACAAGGCTTTAGACGATGTAATTACAAGTTGATTGCCTCCAGGACCAGTATGATAATCCTTTAATTTGTGTTAACTTCATTCTTAATTAACTTGACAAAAAAAGATATAATGCTCTCAAGCGCCACCACAAAACCTCTACCATTATATAACAAAATATGTAAATAAAAAACACATAAGGTAATAGCTCAGTAAAATAATTAATTAAAAAGATGTTAAAAAATACATTGCTCTTAAACTTTATGATATTTGGAGGACGTTGAAACCAACAGATAAAGATTATACATTTTTTTCGGGTCGACATAAGATTTTTTCACGTATAGACTTAATATTAACTACTGCGAACTTGATCTCAGACTGTAAATGTATAAGAATAGGTAACGTAGCCTGGTCAGATCACGACCCAGTTTGCCTTGAAATAGAAAATAAATACCATTTAAGTCCACGTCCTTGGAGGATAAATGAATCATTATTAAGCTGTAAGGATTCCCTTGACTATATTTCCCAGGCGACTCTCCAATTCTTTTTGGAGAATCTGACTCATAATGTGAGTTTAGGTAATATATGGTGCGCTTACAAATGTGTCCTGAGGACACCTAATTAAAAAAGAAGAACACAATAGAAACCAGGGGGGAAAAAAATTGTCTGATTTATATATATCTCTGAGTAACTTAAAAAGAAAGTGCGGCCAATCTCAAGAAGAACAAGATATCTTGAATATGATTAAAATTAAAAAAGAAACTGAGGATTGTTTAATAAGTAAAGCAAATTATAATTTGATTAAGTTAAAGCAAAAGTTCTACTATGTTGGGAATCGTGCCGAGAAACAACTTACCAATCAAATAAAAAATAGAAATTTTAAAAATAGAATCCTTAAACACATAGACGGGAACAAACATATTTTTAACCCAGTTGACATTGGGAGTGCTTTTGGCAAGTATTACACAACTCTGTATAATATCAATGGTCAAGCTCAAGATGATGCACAGATGAGACAATATCTGGAAGATTCCAGATTGCCGAAATTATCTGATACACTGGCGAAACGATTGGACGCTCCTTTCTCGGAGAGCGAAGTAAGAGATGCGATAAAAAAAATTAAAAATACACAGCATTGTTTTATAAAAAACTGTCTAAACTGGTAGTTCCGCATTTAACTAATACGTTCAATGAAATTAGTGTAAATAAGTCCTTTCCTAATGGCATGTTGGAGGCTAACATTCTTCCTATACCCAAGGCTGGGTATTAATTTGGATACAAAAATCTACTCTTCAATACTGGCAGCTCGTTTAAAACCTTTATGTTCACAACTAATTTATAGAGATCAGACCGGTTTTATAAAAGTTGAAGTTGAATATGTAACAACTCATGAAATTCCTTAGATCTTCCTGGCCTTGGATGCAGAAAAGGCCTTTGACTGGGTTAACTGGACTTTTTTAGATCAGACATTGAGGTTCTATGGCTTTGGTGAAGGATTTATTCGAGCCGTTATGGCCCTATACACGACACCCACTGCGATGGTAGTCGGTCAAGGCTTTAGACTAAATAATGGGACCCGACAGGGTTGCCCGTTGGCACCTTTACTTTATATACTCACACTAGAACCATTAGCGTCTAGAATCAGGTCCAATAATAGAATTAAAGGAATAAGAATTGGTGATCTTGAAAATAAACTTTGTTTATACGCGGATGACATATTATTATCTTTGTATGATCCATTAAATTCAGTTGATTGTTTGATGGTCGAAATTAATTTATTTAGCTGTTTTTCAAACTACAAATTGAACATCAAAAAAACCCAAGCCGTAATGATGAACCTTTTCGGCCTCAGCAAAAGCTAGGTTAGAGGAATCCTTTGAATTTTCTTGGGCGGCTGATAAGATAGACTACTTGGGGGTTGTAATCCCAACTAAGATTTCTGATATTATAGAAGCTAATTTCAGCAAACTACGAGATGAACTGATTAAACAACTTAAAGAGTGGAAAGGCCTTTTTATTTCCTGGCTCGGGAGGATGAATGTTATACCTCCTTCAAATGATCCCGGTTAGGCTCCCGCTGTTTTGGACTACAGTCTTTCAAAAAAATATTGATAATTTTATTTGGGCAGGTAAGAGATCCAGAATAGCACGAAAAACATTAGCAGCTAGTCGGAGTAAGGGAGGACTTAATGTTCCATCGCTAAGTAGATATGCCCAAGCAAGTATGCTCTCGCATATCTTGAAATTACAATATAAGAGCAACAACAACGTAGACTGGTTTGTGATAGAGCAAGAGCTGACAGGACTCTCAAACTTAGAATGTATACTTTGGCTACAATATTCTAAATTAAAATCAATTAGAAATAATCTACCGATTACTCTCCATAGTTCTATGGAGTTTTGGGAGTATATTAAACCCCGATTAGGCCTTTATAATAAAATAGTCTCGACAGCTCCGCTTGAAACCCTTCAGTATAACATCTCTCAATTAAAAATGAGAAATTGGACTAACTTTAGGAGCAATAGGATTGCAGATATCCTGGTCCAGGATAAAATAAAATCATTTTCACAGTTTTCAGAGGAATTTGAATTCTGCAATCTGGAATCTTTCAATGTTTTCAGGATAACCTTATATATTAGATCTCATTTGTTTGTTGAGACTTCATCCACCCTGAGTCAAAAGATCGGTGCCATGTTTTCTACAGAGAATATCTTAAAAAGTCTAAAAAAATGGTATATATTGCTTGAAGAATTAGAAACTCCCCTTGTTTACACTGCACTAAAAACCTGGCAATCAGATCTAAAAAGTCCGATCGATTTAAATATATGGATTGGTAGTCTACTAGAAATTAATAAAATCTCGCACTGTTTTTTTTTTTTTTATAACTTCTTTATTACAAGGAGAAGACAAAGCATACAATATAACAAAACAATGGTACACAGAGACATGGTGACAGATGAGATGCATACAGGTACAAGTAATGCACAATTCCAAAAACACATACAGTGCAGGTTAGAAAAACCCTTCCTCAAGCACAGAACACCTAGCCACAACACAAAAATTTCGAGATCCGTAACTAGATCAAAACCCCGGTATGGGGCGAACACCTTTGAGGACCTGAAGACAATACCACTCCGTGGTATTGAACGTTTGAAACAGGGACAACCTGGTGGCGTTGTCTAAAGTTGCGATATACGGGGACCAGCGACCGAAAAGATATTTAACTTTGCTTTCCTTATGAAGGACAGCCTCAAGCCAGTCCATATGGAACAAAAATTGCAGTCGCGACAGAACCAGAGGAAGCAACGGAGGTTGAGGAGCAATCCATTGGGACAGTATCGCCCGTTTTGCCACCGCGGAAAGTATAAGCAAGAGAAATTTAGCCCTCGCTACAGGTGGGGGAGTGTGGTCAGGGAATATACCAAAAATAGCCCATTCAGCAGAGATGGTAAAGCGAATGCCCAGAGTGTCGTTGATATATGTTTGTAGGGCATCCCAAAATAGGGCAAGAGAACTGCAAGACCACAAGCCATGCGTAAGATCGGCCTCAGGCAATTGACATTTTAGACAGCGGGAGTGATCCGCTAAGCCCGTTAAAAACCGAAGTTTAGGGGTGACATACGCTCTATGCACAATCTTGAGGAACATTTCACTATAATCCCTAGAAACCAGGATCCTCGCACTGTTTTAACATGATTGAACTGCACTACAAGATAATGTGGAGATGGTATATAAAACATATGAAACAGATTAAGTTTAATTATAATGCGTCTCCCCTATGTTGGAGATGTGGCTTGACATTAGGATCATATACCCACATTTGGTGGGAATGTCCAAAGATTCAACATGTCTGGCAAGATCTATTTAAGATCATCTCTGAAATGTTGAATTCTGATATAGTACCTACTATGCAAAGAGCTCTTTTACATTTTGATTTAAATGGTTTTCAATTTAATCGAAGGGCTTTGATTGTACAATGCTTACTAGCTATGAAGATAATTATAGCCAGACAATGGTTGCAATCATCACCTATTTCTCTTGATCACGTAGTGAATCAAATTAGTAATCAGTGTTTAATGGAACGCGTTTTTTTTTTAATCTCATCAGCGATTTCATAAATTTCATAATATCTGGAGACCTTGGCTGACTCAATATCCTAATACCTTATCTTGATAGTAAAAGTTTTACAATATATAATTATTTAAGATTTGCTTGACTGTATGAAAGGCCCCCTGGGAGCTAGCGTAGCTGAGTGGACAGGGCCCATGTATGAGTGGGGGTGAGTGCGGTGTGATTGGTTGTGTTTAAATGTGGGGGGTGTGGTTTGTGTGGGGTGTCTGTTAGTAGCTCAGGATTTAGTCATTCCCACCCTTGGTGTTACAGGTAGCATCAGCTTATCTGGTGTTGAGCATTTTTTCTTTTGAATTTGTGACGGTCTGAGGGATGGA
Source organism: Spea hammondii (assembly GCA_029215755.1). NCBI lineage: Eukaryota > Metazoa > Chordata > Amphibia > Anura > Pelobatidae > Spea > Spea hammondii. The sequence continues at coordinate 126,131,515 of JARDYJ010000003.1, forward strand.
GCTTGAGTTGGAGCGTATCTTTGATGCCCTCAGGGCTGATGCAGCCCGTGATGGTGGTAGGTCTATCTGGGAGCATTATGCTCGTCTGCATCCATCCCCAGCACCGGCACCAGCCATTTCCACGCGTGGCGGCAGTGAGTCGGCCCGCCGACGCTCTCGTCCCCCTGCTCGGCTGAGTCCTGGAGCGGTTCCAGGTACTCGTTACCGGAGCAGGAGTCCCGATATTAGGCCGCCTGTTCCCGTGCCTGCTAACCCATCCCCGGTTGCGGTTCCTCGGCGCACGGCCGCCGGGACCGCGTCTGAGCGGGTATTGCGACCGCCCCGGTCCGCAGTTTTGGCGGCGGACATCCGGGCTGCTGCAGGGGACTCACCGGCTAGGAGGCGCACCCGCGGTGAAGCGCACGAAGATGGGGGCACCGGAGCCCCCCGAACTGCTGTTCCTCTTCATCAGGCTGCTGCAAGGACTCCACGTGGTGCTGCTCCGGTCAGGAGGAGGGTGAGTAGGCCTGCAAGGGCTTCACGGAGGGTGCATCAAGATGGCCAGCGAGCACATGCTCCGGCCCAAAATGGCTGTCGAGCAGAGGCTTCTGGGAACTGTAGTTCTCGGACGGAAGCCTTAGATCCCTCTGTCACTGATGCTCTATCACCTCCTGTGCAGGGGGGGAGTCCCAATTTTAATCAGTCTGGCTCATCTGATGAGGAGGCTGTTAACCCCTTCCCTGCCATGTCAGTTACGGCCCCTGATGGTGGCTTTCCTTCTCCACTCCAACTGCCCGCTATGGTTCCTGGGTCCCATGATCGGAGGGAGGGGTTGGATGTCTCATCCCTCTTCTTGTCCCAGGTTGCACCACCAACTCTTCATGCTAAGGCGTTTCCGGTGGCTGCCCGTTCGGATCTTCTCCACACACCGGGCGATGCTCCTGCTTCCACAGCGCCACGTCTTGCCAGACGGTCTCTAGACGGTGAGTATTCCTCTGTTCCTATGGGTCCCGTAAGGGAGGATGGCGGTCGTGGGCATTCTCTGGGTCCAGCCGTGGGGGATGTCTTGTCAAGTTTAAAGGCTTTACTAGACAGGTGGGAGCGCGGGGTTCAACAAAGCCAGAATGATCCTCCTCCCGGGGATATGGACGCTCACTTGCGTTCACTTTGGGCGTCAGCAAGCCAGGCTTCCAGGTCGCCCGTGGCCGGTGTGACGGCTATGACGGTTGCCAACCCGGTTCCGGTAGCGGCTCCCTCAGTTCCTCGTGGGTTGACCTCTGTGGAGGCTGTACCATCTGCCAGCGCTCCCGTAGTGGCTCCAACAACGCCGGAGGCGTCTTCTGGGACGCCGGCTATAGTTGATCCCTTATCCGGGGTGGCTGACGTTGCCAGAGGTGCCGCTTACATGTGTTGGGCAGGGCCCCTGGGCCTACACCTCAAGCCAGAGGTTAGGGAAAAAATAGGGAAGGCGGAGTTTGTGGAAATCTTCTCCCTCCTGCTCCTGGAGGAGGCCCCTCCTCCCGAGAAGGAAGGAGCGAATAAGGAAAAGGAAAGGGAAAAAGAGAAATACCGGTATAGGAGGATTCCCAAGACTTTTGGGAACTGGATTAGGGCTTTCTCCATCCTCGCCAGTGTAATTGGGGAGAAGAGTCCGGAAAAATGCTCCGCTCTCTTCACTTACCAGGATCTGATTTGGACGGTTTCGTCAGCGCCTGGCAGTACGCCCATCCATTGGATGGGATAACATGGATATCGCTCTCTGGCTGTCTATCATGACCCGCCCTGCCACGCATCAAGGGGGATTTGCGTCCTTTCTTGGGGGGGGCGGTGGGGTTGGCTTCACGACCCCCCCGGCCACTCAACGTAGACCGGGCTGCTGCTATCAGTTTAATGACAGCCAGTGTCGGTGGGGTTCAAACTGCCGTTTCAAGCACGAGTGTTCGGGATGCGGGGGTTCACACCCTGTTTCCCGTTGTTTCAAGCGGGGTAAGGCTGCCGATAAAAGCGACTTGGGAGGTAAGGGGGAGGACGCCGGTGGACGTTGGCGCGATGCTCCCTTGGCTAAACCGTTATAGAAACCGCAGGGCTGCGGGGATCCTTTTTAATGGTTTTACACACGGTTTCTGGATCCCCTTCTCGGACCGTCCTACATCGCTTACCGTGCGGAATTTACGTTCTGTTCGTGATTATCCTCAGGTGGTTCGTGAGAAGCTGGTCAAGGAAGTTTCACTTGGTCGTATGGCGGGCCCCTTTTCTGACCCTCCGCTGGCTAATTTGAGGGTTTCTCCTTTGGGTGTGGTCCCCAAGAAGGAGCCCGATAAATTCCGGTTAATACATCATTTATCGTACCCCAAAGGGGGTTCGGTCAACGATGACATCTCTGCGGAAATGTGTAGGGTATCCTATGCATCTTTTGATGCAGCAGTTAGTTTGCTCCGGGTATCTGGTTCCGGTGCACTCATGGCAAAACTAGATGTGGAATCGGCTTTGCGCCTCCTGCCAGTGCACCCGGACTGCCATCACCTCCTCGGGTGTCAGTTTGACGGGCAATTTTTCGTGGATTTGAGCCTCCCTATGGGATGCTCGATCTCATGTTTCTATTTTGAATGTTTCAGTACATTCTTGGAGTGGGTGGTACGGACGGAGTCTGGGATTTCCTCCATCTTGCACTACCTCGACGACTTTCTATGCATTGGGCCACGTGATTCGCCGGCATGTGCCCGGTTGTTGGGTTCAGTGCAGGACGTTATGCAGCGTTTTGGTGTTCCCTTGGCTCAAGAAAAAACGGTGGGCCCAACCACATGTCTGAGTTTCTTGGGAATCGAGATTGATTCCCAGGCCATGGAGTGTCGCCTTCCGTTGGAAAAATTGAGGGATCTGAAGGCTGAGGTAGCGAAAGTTCGGACTCTTAGGAAGATTCGCCTGGTTCATTTGCAGTCACTGTTGGGCAAATTGAACTTTGCCTGTCGTATCATGCCGATGGGCAGGGTTTTTAGCAGACGCCTAGCAGCAGCCACGGCTGGGACAACTCGGCCTGGGCATTTCATACGGCTGTCTCGCCCTTTAAGGGCTGACTTAGCGGTTTGGGGTACCTTTTTGGACTCCTATAATGGGAGGTCTTATTGGCAGGCCCTAGAAGTGTCCAATGCTCAACTGCATCTCTATACCGATGCTGCAGGGTCGGCTGGCTTCGGTGCCATACTGGGTTCGCGTTGGTGCGCGGAGAGCTGGCCAGAGTCTTGGCGTGAGTCTGGTCTCACCAAAAACCTTGCGTTCTTGGACCTATTCCCTATTGTGGTGGCTGTGGTTCTTTGGGGTGAGTTTCTCTGTGATGGTAGGGTTGTTTTCCATTGTGACAATTTGGGGGTGGTGCAGGCCATTAACAACCTGACGGCCTCATCCCCCCCCGTTGTTCAGTTGCTGCGTCATCTTGTGCTTCATTGTCTTTGTCTGAACGTGTCGTGTAGGGCTTTGCATATCCCGGGTGTATGTAACATCATGGCTGATACTCTCTCTCGCTTTCAGCGGGAAGAGTTTCGCGCCGCCGCACCACATGCGGATCAGATCGGTTCACCATGTCCAATGGAGCTCTGGGCTCTTGGGTTGGAAGACTGAAGGGGTGGATTTGCGACTCTGTTTCCAAGGCGACCTGGGGTCGTTATGGTAAAGTATGGGATGAGTGGGTATTATTTGAAGAGTCCTGCGGTCCTTTTCGTGATCACTGTCTCCGAACTCACGGTGTATTGTCGTTGCTTTGCCACTGGGAGGCCGCCGGCTTATCTCACTCAGCAGTCTTCTCGACTATCGGCCCTTAGTTTTTTGTTCAAGCTTTCCGGTTTTCCTGACTGTACCAAGGAGTTCGTAGTCAGGCAAGCGCTGAAGGGGTGGCAACGAGGTTCCAGCTCTCGTGACTGGCGGAGGCCGGTGTCAGCCTCTCTGTTGGTAAGTTTATTTTCCGCTCTGTCTTCAGTTTGTCTGTCTGGATTCGAGGTTTGTCTTTTTCGCTTGTCTTTTTCTCTGGCCTTTTTTGGGGCAATGCGTATCGGGGAACTGGTGAGCCCCAGCAGGTCGGTTCCTGGTGGGATATTCTGGGAGGATGTCCTGTGTGATGATCGGTCTTTGCGCTTTCGGATTCGGCGATCCAAGACTGATGTCCTAGGGAAGGGCTCATGGGTTCGCCTTCGGGCTATCCCTGGTTCGGTGATCTGCCCCTGTTTGGCTTTTCGGAATTATAGCTTAATTCGTCCGGGCGTTCTGGGTCCTCTTCTCCTCCATCAGGATTGCTCTTTTCTGTCTCATTTCCAGTTTATCCAGGTATTTCGTAAAGCGTTGGTATTTTTGGGATTACCAAGTTTCTGCTATGGTGGCCATTCTTTCCGTATCGGGGCGGCTACTGAGGCCACTAGGGTGGGTTTGTCGGATTCGGCGGTTCGTTGCATTGGTAGATGGCGCTCTCATCGTTTTCGGTCTTATGTCCGACTGGAGTCCTTAGTTTAAATGTTCTGGTTTTTTCCTTAGGTATGCTTCCCCCTCAGGTATGGCTCATTGGCCACTCCTACATATTTTGGGCCAGAAGGCGTGCAGCGGTTCGTCCAGGAGGGGAGAGTCTGGGTTTGGCATCTCATGAAGCGGAGGTGAGGTGGTTCGGCTTGCGGGGCATGCGCTGGGCTCGGCTTCTACCGGAGTTGGTGAAGTTATCCAGGCTGCTGGGCTCTCCGTCGGTGCTCGTGATCCATCTGGGCGGAAACGATCTGGGTCTGGTTCCGGTTTTTCAGTTGGGGGAACTCGTTATGCGTGATTTAGCTCAAGCTCAGCTTTTATTTCCTGACGTTCGGATTATATGGTCGGAGGTTGTTTCGCGGAATGTTTGGCACAGGGCTCACGATCAGCAGGCCCTTGAGCGCTCGCGAGTTAAGCTAAATAAGCGAGTGTCTCGTTTTGTTACTAGTGTAAAGGGTATCCCGGTTCGTCATAGGGTTTTTGAACGTGAGGCTTCAAACTTGTTTCGTAGTGATGGCGTTCATTTGAACGAGATCGGATTGGACATATTCAATTTGGCAATTCAGGAGGCAGTGGAGCAGGCCATGGCCTTGGTGGGGGGTCCGCACCGCTGAGTTAAGGGGTTAATCAGCGTGGCTAGTGGCGGTTGTCATGTCCTTGCCGGTCGGAAATTATAAGTGGAGAAAAAGGAAGCGATTGGTACGGAAGTCGAGTTGGGTCTCAATCCCTCCCCTAACCTATCATGTGTTAAGGTTGGTTATTAAGTGGACGTGCCCACCGAGCTTTATGGACGGCTGGTGGTTAGCACTTGATTTGTTGGAGTTATGTTAATTCTGTTGGACGAGGGGGGAGGTGAGAACCCGGGGAAGTTTTTCTGGTGTATGGCTGGCAAGGACGGTTTTTTGGATGCATTGTTAAAATGTGCAATAAATTGCTGTGGCCTGTTTACATCCAATCTGGTGTCCGTGTGTTATTTATATTGGTGTTTTAGGTTATGTATCTCCTAGCACTGTCCCCTCCTACTTCATACATGAACTGTACGGATGGTATGGATTGAATGAGTGAGTCTTTTCTTTCTTTCTTTTTTCTTGGTATGTCAGTATATTAAGGTTTTGTGGGGTTTAGGCTGGGAAGTTTGTTGTAATCCTAGTCTAATTGTGTTTTATACTATTTGTATTTTTAGACGCATCATTATATATATGAATTTGTGAACAAGTATGGAAATTTATATGCTGCTCTATTTATTGTATTTATTTATTGTAATCTAATTGAAATGGTGAATATGTATGTGAACTTACATGCTGTTCTATGTACTGCAAGTATATCCTTATAGCGTCTGTAGATGCGATCTAATCTGTCATATTTTTATATTTTGAATAATAAAAAAAAAAAATAAAAAAATACATTGCTCTTATATTGTAATGAACTAAATTATTTATAATTACTGGATATGCAGTTATGAAGCGTGCCATTTCTTAACAGAAAAATAGTTGTCTACTGAGACAACGGGTGAACCCAGCAATGTATATTAATGTATTTTTCAACGCTTAATTTTATAAATTTTGTTAAAAAATATTTCTATAATGTTCCACCATAGCAAATTACAAATTGGTTAAATATATGTCTATTTATATACTATTTTTTTCTAATTAAATAAAAAATGTATGGAAATTCATTTTTCAGTTTTAAACAAATTCTCACCTTTAAAATTTATATTACTTTACATATTTTAATTCATTTTGCTACAGTAAAGTCGATTTAAATTTACATTATACTATACAAATAATATTATAGGTCTTTATGCATTAGACATAATATTTTAGCGTGAAACCAAAGGTTTTTTTGCTAATAATAAGAGTCTCCGCATTTCCTATAGTATGAAGCCATATTACTGGGGTGGCCATCAGAACTGACAAATGGGAAGAACCAAGACACCTTGTGTACAAAAACAGATGGAAGACCTGTCTCAATACCAGTGGAAAACATTAAGAAAATGGTGAGCAATCATGACGGTTTGTACACACCTATGGCTTCACACACAAATACCCACATTGGTGCAGAATGTCCTACCAATACGTTCATAGAGTTCCTCTAGAGGACCACTTAAATTGGGCTTCCATTGAAATCCATTGAAAACACTGCCAGGTCCATGCATCCTAGACTGGGATACCTAAACACTTTTATTTTTTGTAGAAAATGTGCCCCAGAAACTTTTATGATGAGGTCAATGGGTTGAGGTCATTGAGAACATTTACAGGAATGGCCACAGGACATACATTTCATTTTATCTTGTTTACAAAGTGCATGTTCCTTGAAGATCTCCAAACATACTCTTCTTGTGTATATTAAGGATTAGGAAATTTAGCAAAATTGATATAGCCATATTAGCACTAGAGTGAACTTGATACTTTTTATTTGGCCGACATGGAAAAAGATGTAAAGTTACATTAATTTCTGGAAGAAGTGACCTCTGAGGTCCTAAAAGCTCATATCATTTTATATATATATATGTTTTATATATATATTGAGAATAGAACTTTATCCTAAAGAGGGATGAACATCACAAATTCAGAAAGATGTTTTTGGTAGCATTCCTTTTACTAGCATTAAGAGCATTATCGTAATAATAATAAGTCCGCCATATATTTTTGGATGGATTTTACATTTTTAGATTCTAAAATTGTCCCAAACATTAAATGTTTTTTTGTGTTATTCCCCCAAACCCTCTTTATGAATATGATGCTAAACTGTCCTGTCACATTCTAGTTATCTCACCTCATAAACCATAACATATTAAATTGAAGAGGTGTCTTCGGTTATAATGCAAATTAAAATAAATCCACTTCTGTTAAATGTTTTTGGAAAATCTAAACTTTGCATTAATATATGTTTCATTTTTAAGGAAAATGTGCCATTATCATCACTGTCGACAAGTAATCCAAATATCAGAAGTATGATTATTGACACACACAACTCCTTGAGAAAAATAGTCAATCCACCCGCACGTAACATGCTGAAAATGGTAAGTAGGCCAAACAAGTTTAATGGAGGAAAAAAGTTATTGTTTACATTCTAGTCAGTAGTAAAACAAAAAAATTGTTTGCAATCTGGCTTGTAACTATAGTAGAGCGACTTTTCAACATAGACCCAATCCGTTGACTAGCTAAGAAATATTAATTTATATATAGAGTTCTGCCATATTCTAAAGCTCTGTACAATAGGTTATCAGGGATAGTCAATAGAGAGAGAAGAGATAAATGTATCGGATCAGGTCAACTCTGACTTAAGGACCAACTCCATGATTGAGTGCTGTGGTGTTTGGCTGGATATGCCTGGCCACGCGCTATGTGAGCATAAAAAACATAACGTTAGGCCAGTCATATCCAGCCGTCGGCCAACAGCCTTTACCTCCTTATCCCCGTTCCTACCCTGAAAACATATATTCTTTTTATAATGTGTTTCTATTATATATGGTGGCTCTGTTAGGATATATGATAGTTCTACCTGGAAATATTTCTTTCCTATTACCGGTACTCTGACATGGATTTGTCTGCGCAGTTCTTCTTAATAATAGGTCTTTTTTGCTCATTTAAAGGTCTGGAATGATGAGGCTGCTACAATGGCAGATAATTACGCCAAAATGTGTTTGGCGAATCACAGCGAACCAAATCTCAGAAAGATCACAAGTGAGTAATAGAATGACGTAGACTTCTTTTGAAAGAAGGAACAATACTCTGGGAAACAATGATTGGGGAACTAGGAGACAGCAAAAGGAAATGCAGATTTACAGAAATGAGAACTTTCTTTCTCCTCCAAACTTGGAATTTTTTGCGGGAAAGTTGAACATTTGAATTCTCTGAATTTTCTATGTATGTTTTCCCGCAAGAAAGAAGGGCTGAGATGAACCTATATAATGCATAGTTAAAGTGAATCAATTTCTTAAAGGTCCCCTCATTGATTTAGTAATAGATTTATTCATGTCAAATTTCAAAGCCTCCTGGGATGATGTCATACAATCATTTTACAGTGAAGTTGTAGATTTTGAATATGGAAAAGGAGCTAAATCTCCTGGTGTAGAGATTGCCCATTATACACAGGTATGTTTTATAAACTCAAACATGCAACTATCTACACCCTACAATCTACATACAATAGGGCTTGTCCACGAAAGGTCTGCTCTTGGTGCTCCTTATGGGGAGTGGAAAGGGTTGGGGCATAATTTGGGGAGGTCATATCGGCTGCATTGGAGAGGAAGAGGGGGTGGGTGGAGCCAGGACAGGGAATGGACAGAGCCAAATACCACCAAGGCTTTTCAGAAGCTGGTGATCCCCATAATTCCTTCAACATGTATACCAACCGAGAGAGATCCCAGGTATGCTGATGTCCATATCATAAGGTGCCTAGCCGTTTGATACGTGTTAGGAGTTACTTTAAGAGTGGCTGGCACCACTCTATAGCTTTCAAAGCGGCCCCATTAGTAGGCTTTCTGGTCAAGCCTTTTTCTCTTTGGGTGGTCAGAATGGTCTTTTGCTCCATGACCTTGCATTCACAGTTAGTTGCACCCCACATATCAAGACCATCCTTCTGGCAGGCCATTAGACCAGCATACCTTGGACATTTCCGGGTATGCCATTGGTATTAAATTTGCTTTAGTAAATTAACAGGACTCACCTACTGTGTCTTGGCAGTTGACTATGGTGGATTTATGAATGTTGATTAAGTATTTGATAGAGTAGAATACACAAATTACTGTATACAGTATCTACCCCTTGCTTTCTTTCCATTTCATTCATTTTAGTAATTTAAGACACCAGTGCCATGATTGTAATTAACATATTTTCATATTTCCAGTTGACATGGGCTAGCTCATACCAGGTTGGTTGTGATATTAATTATTCCTCCAACAATAACCTCCCATACAGATACGTCTGCCATTACTGCCCTCCGTAAGTATGAAAAATGCACTTCCACGAACGTAATTTTTTTGTATCATGTTACGATTCCAGTCGTTCTTAACAGGCTAACTAATGCCCCACGTTCTAACTCCAACATTTCTTGAGAAACAGAACTCAACTAAAGTAGAATTCCAGCCAAGGCATATCATAAATATTTTGTCTGTTACCACTGAACCTGACTTTCTTCTGTTGTGACCAATTGTTATCTGTGATCCTCTCAGGGGAAACAATGTTAGCTCAATGGGATACCCATACAAATCTGGACCTACATGCAGAGACTGTCCAACGGCATGCGATAACGGCCTCTGCAGTAAGTGTTTGTGTGCAAACCGATAGTTACCAGTCTAGTATAACATATTGAGATGCTGATCCATGCCTATTAGCTATCAGCTATATCAGCATATTAAATTATATAATTCACCAATAACTGGTGAACACCAGGGTGAACTAGCCTGATATAACTCTTATGGGTCTCATCACACCATTAGCTGACTCGGGGACATGGACCAGCCTGAATAAATCCAATAAACTGAGTACCGTATTTGCTGGATTATAAAACGACCCTGATTATAAGACGACCCCCCAAAATCTGAATATTAATTTAGGAAAAAAAGAAAAAGCCTGAATATAAGACGACCCTAAAGGACAAAAGTTTTACCAGTAAATGTTAATTCATTTAAACTATTTTTTTAAATAAAAGCTATGATTGAGAAAAATATTTTTTTTGTTTTTATTTCCTTGTATTTTCCAACCTGTCCCCCAGTTATGCACATCTGCCCCGAGGCTTGCCACACCAATATGGCACTGCGGCCCATGATATGCCTTTTAACCCTCTATATGCCACTGTGCCCCATGGTATGCCTTTTGACCCCCTATGTGCCACTCTGCCTCCAGAAATGCCTTATACCCCTATATCCCATTCTGGCATTTAGGGGGTTAAAATGCATATTATGGGGCAGAGTGGCATATAGGGAGGTATAAGGCATTCCAGGAGGCAGAGTGGCATTAAGGGAGTTTAAAGGCATTGTATAGAGCACTCTGCCTCCAGAAATGCCTTATACCCCTATATGCCACTCTGGCATTTAGGGGGTTAAAAGGCATATTATGGGGAAGAGTGGCATATAGGGAGGTATAAGGCATTTCAGGATGCCTTATACCTCCCTATGTGCCACTCTGCCCCATAATATGCCTTTTAACCCCCTAAGTGCCAGAGTGGCATATAGGGGTATAAGGCATTCCAGAAATGCCCCCATTTAACACACACACGCACACACGCACACACACACTTACCGGTGCTTTCAATTTCCTGCTGTATTGCCGGGGCAGCGGGTTGACGTCTCCTTCCGCTGCAGTCGGAAGGAGGTGGAGTTGGCAGCGGGGGCTTGTCTGCGTCCGTCGTGCATACCTTCCCCGACTGTCAGAGATCAGAGTTCTCTCTGATCTCTGACAGCCGGGGAAGGTATGCGCGACAGACGCAGACAACCCCCGCTGCTAGCCACACCTCCTTCCAGCTGCAGCGGACGTTGTCTACGCGGATCGCGTAGACGTCAACCCGCTGCCCCGGCAATACAGCAGGAAGCACCGGTAAGTGTGTGTGGGGGGGTGTTAAGTGGGGGGGGGAGACAGGAGCATCCAGGTCCCCTGCAGCGGTGTGGGGGATCTGGATCTTAGTCTCATAATCAGACCTCTATTTGAGGTCTGATTAGAAGACGACCCCGATTAGAAGACGAGGGGTATTTTTCAGAGCATTTGCTCTGAAAAAAACCTCGTCTTATAATCGAGCAAATACGGTATTTATAAATGCTTATCCCCTTAGGCATTTATATTTAAATATTTGTATTTGTAAATTGCATTTTGAAGCATCTGCACACATTCCGTAGTGCAATTACAGTGTGGGGAGAATGAAGCCCACGGGGGCCAGAATGGACTAGAGTGGGCCCTGACAGAGTGCTGAGCAGGGCTAGGCTAAGGCAGGAATTGTGGATTTTAGGAAGGAGTTTTGGTCGGAGGATATTTAAGTTTGGTGATCACAGGGGTAAGGAGCCGTTTTGTTTAACCTTACCTGGTGTTGTTTGCCCCACCCTCCCCCCCTTATGTGGTTGAGTTTGTGGAGTGGTGTTGTTGCATTAGTCACAGTGGTGGGCGGTAGCTTGCCAGGTATCCAAGGGGTTAATGTGGTGGTATGATCATTGGTGGTCCTAAACGGTGGGAGGTTCCTTGCAAGGAGTGGTGCTCGGAACCTCAGGTCCGGGTTGGGGCATCCTGGTATGTCCCCTCCCAAAATTGGTGTGTGGTATGGTACCTGGATAACTTGGCAAGTTAGGTTGGTTTTGGTTACGTCATTGTCTCTGTTAACGCATCTATGTTTATTATTTCAGGTTTTACGGGACAATGACTGTGAAATAAAACGGCTGTGGCCTTTTAAAACCCATATTTTGTGTTGGTGTTTTATTTAATTGAGCAACTGAGCTGAGCCTGGCCCGTGAGTCGAAGCTACATCTGTCATATAGCATTAGCAACACAAACCATACTGGAACAGAAGGAGAGGTGGGCCAATATCCTGTGAGCTTGCAATCTATTAGACAGGAGGGTCTAACCAGTTCCAGAAACCTGAAAGCTTATATTTTAATTCTAATTACACAAGAGCACTTCAGAAAGTAAAATTACAAAATAATCAGAAATAAATGCAAAATCTTTCCCTGCACCATTAACAAAATTCAATTTAGCTCCTATATTCCACAACAACTTGTTCTACCCTGAGAATGAATATTATAGTGCAGCGAAATAAAAAACAAAATAAAGCACTCGTCCGCAACAGATTTTGCAGCCATGCTGCAAAACTGCCTTCTTCATCAATGTTCCACCATTTCTTGCCACCGATTGGCTGCTTGAAGCTGTCAATCAGTGGCAGCAAAGAAATGCTCACTGGGGTCTAATAAACTGATTGGAGGTGAGTACATCATGTGCAGGCAAATGCATTCAGCATCTCCTGCAAGGCATTTACCTGGGGGGTGGAGGAGCAAATGCTTTTGGTTTCTGCAGAATCCCCCCATGCATTAGCAAAATGGACCACAATTTTTTTTTTTTAAGGGATCACGCAGCTATCATACGCATTTAAGTGCATATGATTGCTGGAGTGTCCCTTTAAGTCAAGAGTAATTAATTGCAGTTAAAAAGAAAATTTAAAAAAAAATAAAAAATTATGATTTTTGAAATAAATGAGTCCTTTTTTAAAACCTTCATGACTTCCCTTTTACGTATGCATGGTTAGTAAAATATTACTTCAGAGGCTTCATTAAATTATTCTTATTATAATCTGAATTTTTCTCTCTTTTCAGCAAACTAGTGCCGTTATCAAGACTGGTTTTCAGACTGCTTTAAATATTATCACGGGCAACAATGTGATGCATCACTTGAGAAAGATTGTCCCGCAATCTGCAAGTGCACAAATAAAGAGATAAAATAAAGCATCTGAGAATAATTTACCAATAGCATTAATAGAATTTCAAGGAAAAAGCTATTATAAATTATTTTATTTTAGATTATGTTAATTATGTTTATTTAATACGTTTATTTAAATACACAAGCGATTACGATTGGATTGTGATAATTTTCTATTTATTTAAATTAATAAAGCCACTGTTGAACCACAATAAGGAATTATTGCTTTACTTCCTCCCTATAATATTTGTTTTCTTATTTTTGTACTTTTGAACATATTCAGTAAAAAATGTTCTTGGAACCTAAAGAAACAATTTACTGTCCCATGTAATTATTAGTAATTATTAATAGGGAATTATTAGGGAATTAATTATTATAAGGCTATTTGTTAATTTCAAATTAATTTATTAAAACTATTATTTTATATACTGGAAAAAAGAGATCCTTGTTATAAGAAGAGACAATAATATAGAAGGCCATGTGCATTCTTCAACCTAAAAAAATTATTTAGGAGAGGTTTGCACTCAAGAAGAAATTCAAAGTGCTATTTTTTTTTACATGATTTTCTTAATATAAATTGGTGAGTTACATGTATGTAGGTAGTGTGTATCGTGCATTGTAAACCCAAAACCAGTTTAACCCACCAAATAACGACACGGAGACCGAAATTGGATAAAGCAGGCCACAGCACAATTTTATTATAAAACCATAAAACACTGTGTTGGCCCAAAACACCATAAACCAATAAGAATAATATACAATAACCGATAAATAATAAATACAAATATACAAATATACATAACACATTACCGTAACATATTCAAAACATAACCAACACAGGAACCGAATTAACCCCGTCCTTGCCGGCCTCTCACACTGCACAATCCAGACCACAGGTACTCACCTCCCCCCTCGTCCAAACAAAATTGACAGCTACCTTTCGCTGCCCCACCACCAATGCTAACCACCAGCCGTCCAACAAGCTCGGTGGGCACGTCCAATAAAACACCAGAGGTTAGGGGAGGATTGAGCCTTCCATTACACCAGCATCCAAACTCCATCACTTACCAAAACCAGACCGGCAAGGACACACAAACCGCCAGCTGTGACAAAAGAAAGAAAGGTAGTACACAAGAAATAGGGAGGGAGGGTGGGAAGCAGGTAAGACTGTTGGCCGTGCCTGTAAAAAAGGACAGTGACCGGGGTCACCCAGAGGGCACCTTATATCACCTAGGGTCTCCCACCCCTCAATTAACATACCCCAATCAAAACACGGACATGCCCTGAGCATGCACTAACCCACACACATACATGCTCCCTGTCCATTTAGCTACGCTGATTCCCAGGGGCCTGACTTGCTAATTATATAATATATTTTTTTTTTGTTCTAAGGCTAAAAGTAAAAAATGGTAAATATTGCATTTTAATAAAATTAAAAAAAATAGACATTGTGCCAGTGCAGTTGGAAAAGATGACCACTAGATGGCGCATGGTAATGTTTTGGGGATTATAGTTACCGGATTTTCCGGCAGTTAAAATATAGAGTTTGGGCTATACTCGCCGTATAAGACTACCCCTCTACCCAGTATACAACAACCAGCCGATCACGGCAAGCGATGTACCTTACCAGTGATTGACTGGTTGTTGTATACAAAGCCTGCTTGGATTGGGTGGGTCAGCTCTCCCTAACATATGACTGTCCACACACACACATGTATAGACATACACTGCCCTCACACACCCCTTCCTTTACACACATATACACGTACACACCAGCTTACAAACACACATATACACATACACTGCCCTTACACACACCTGTCCATACACATACACTGCCCATACACAGACATATACATACATACACTGCCCTTACACACACACACACATATATATATATATATATATATACCGTATTGGCTCGAATATAGGCCTCACTTTTTCCCCCCACTTTAAGTCTTTAAAGTGGGGGTGCGGCCTATATTCGGGGTCTAGCGCCCGACGCCCGGGACATGCAGTTCCGGGCGCCGGGCAGGCAGCAGGGTTAGGATACAGATCCCCCGCAGCGGTGCAGGGGACCTGCATTCTACTCTCTGATACGCTCAGACAGCCTCCCCTGCCGGCACTTTCCACGGGGGGAGTGCCGGCACGGGAGGTTGTCTAAGCGCATCGTGCAGACGTTCACCGGCTGTGGCGATGCGCGTAAACAGCCTCCGCTGCTGGCACGTCTGCACGATGTGCTTTAACAATCTCCCTTGCCGGGAATTCCCACGGGGGGAGTCCCGGCAAGGGAGATTGTTAAAGCACATCGTGCAGACGTGCGGGCAGCGGAGGCTGTTTACGCGCATCGCCACAGCCGGTCAACGTCCGCACAATGCGTTTTACCTCTGCCCCCAAGACTTACCAGAGCAGACTCCCGGGTGTCTTGCGGGTCCGGCGGGGGACATCTACGCAATACGCATATACAACTTCCGGTGCCGGGGGGAGGGGGAGCACAGTGGCAGCATATCTCGGGGGGGGGGGGGAGAAGGACAGTGGCAGCATATCTCGGGGGGGGGCAGAGTGGCAGCATCAGGGGGGGAGGAGGAGGACAGTGGCAGCATATCTCGGGGGGGGGACAGTGGCAGCATATCTCGGGGGGGGGAGAAGGACAGTGGCAGCATATCTCGGGCGGGGACAGAGTGGCAGCATGTCTATTAAAAAAATTTTCTTTAAAAAAAGCACCCAACTTTTAGGGTGCGTCCTATATACGGGGGCGGCCTATATCTGAGCCAATACGGTATATATATATATATATATATAGTAACATAGTAACATAGTTCATAAGGTTGAAAAAAGACCAAAGTCCATCAAGTTCAACCTATATACATATTGTGTCCCTACTGTGTTGATCCAGAGGAAGGCAAAAAACCCTTATGAAGCAGATGCCAATTGCCCTGGATCAACGTTCTGTCCCTATTAATCTAATATCCATAACTTGTAATATTATTGCTTTCAAGAAACACGTCCAGGCTCCTTTTGAACTCTTTTATTGAGTTTACCATTACCACTTCCTCTGGCAGAGAGTTCCATAATCTCACCGCTCTTACTGTAAAGAACCCCCGTCTGTGCTGGTGTAGAAACCTTCTTTCCTCCAGCTGTAGAGGATGTCCCCTTGTTATAGATACAGTCCTGGGTATAAATAGGTCCTGGGAGTGATCTCTGTACTGCCCCCTTATATATTTATACATAGTTATTAAGTCCCCCCTAAGCCTTCTTTTTTCCAAACTAAATAACCCCAATTCTGATAATCTTTCTGGGTACTGTAGTCCTCCCATTCCCCTTATTACTCTGGTTGCCCGTCTTTGAACCCTCTCCAGCTCCACTATATCTTTCTTGTACACTGGTGCCCAGTACTGTACACAGTATTCCATGTGTGGTCTGACTAGTGACTTGTACAGTGGTAGAATTATTTCCTTGTCGTGGGCATCTATGCCCCTTTTGATGCACCCCATGATTTTATTTGCCTTAGCAGCAGCTGCCTGACACTGGTCGCTACAGGTAAATTTACTGTTAACTAAAACTCCTAAGTCCTTTTCCATGTCAGTCGTCCCCAGTGTTTTCCCATTTAATACATATTCCCAGCCTGGATTTTTCTTCCCCATGTGCATAACCTTACATTTATCTGTGTTGAACCTCATCTGCCACATCCCAGCCCAAGCCTCCAACCTATGCAGATCCATTTGTAATCGTGCGCTGTCCTCTATTGTGTTAACCACGTTACAGAGCTTAGTATCGTCTGCAAAGATTGATACTTTACTATGCAATCCCTCTACAAGGTCATTAATAAATATATTAAAAAGAATAGGACCCAAAACTGACCCCTGTGGTACCCCACTAGCAACAGTCACCCACTCAGAGTATGTACCATTAATAACCACCCTCTGTTTCCTATCACTGAGCCAGTTACTTACCCACATACACACATTCTCCCCCAGCCCAAGCATTCTCATTTTATGTACGAGCCTTTTATGTGGCACCGTATCAAATGCTTTGGAAAAATCAAGATATACGACATCCAGCGATTCACCCCGATCCAGTCTTGAGCTCACCTCCTCATAAAAGCTGATCAGGTTAGTTTGACAGGACCGATCCCTTGTAAACCCATGCTGATATGGAGTCATACACTTATTTTCATTGAGATACTCCAAAATAGCATCTCTTAGGAAACCCTCAAACAGTTTACACACAACAGAAGTTAAACTAACAGGCCTATAATTCCCCGGGTCACTTTTTGTCCCCTTTTTGAATATTGGCACAACATTTGCTATGCGCCAGTCCTGGGGAACAGACCCTGTCACTATAGAGTCCTTGAATATTAGAAATAGGGGTCTGTCTATTACATTACTTAACTCCCTTAGAACGCGGGGGTCAATGCCATCTGGACCTGGTGATTTGTCTATTTTGATTTTTTTTAGGCGGCACTGCACTTCTTCCTGCGTTAGACAGGCGACATGTACTGGGGCAGTTATCTCATCCTGCTGTATATTACCTGGCATTTCATTTTCCTCTGTGAATACAGCAGAGAAGAATATATTTAATAGATTAGCTTTTTCCTGATCCCCATCTATAACTTCTCCCTCATTACTTTTTAAGGGGCCAACTCTTTCATTTTTAACCTTTTTACTATTTATATAGTTAAAGAACATTTTGGGGTTTGTTTTACTCTCTTTGGCAATGAGTCTTTCTGTCTCCAATTTTGCTGCTTTTATCTGATTTTTACATATTTTATTTTTTTCCCGATAGCTTTTTAGTGCTTCCTCACTGCCTTCCTGTTTTAGCAGCTTAAATGCCTTTTTTTGCCATTTATTGCCCCCTTTACATTTTTATTTATCCACATTGGTTTTCTCTTGTTCCTGACTCTTTTATTCCCATACGGTATGTACCTTTCACAGTGAGAATTTAAGATATTCTTAAAAATCTCCCATTGAGTGTTTGTACTTTTGTTTTTGAGGACATTTTCCCAATTTACAGTGTTAAGGGCTTCTCTTAGTTAATCAAACTTTGCCCTCCTAAAGTTCATAGTTCTTGTGGCTCCTCTAAGAGTTCCCTTATTGAAGGACAAGTTATAATGTATCATATTGTGATCACTATTTCCTAGATGTCCCCTAACCTGCACGTTAGTTACTCTGTCAGGTCTGTTGGTTAATATTAAGTCCAGTAGGGCGCCCCCTCTGGTCGGGTCCTGTACCATTTGGGACAGATAATTATCCTTACTTATAGTCAGAAACCGGTTTCCTTTATGAGATTCACAGGTCTCGGTTTCCCAGTTTATGTCGGGATAGTTAAAGTCCCCCATAATAACCACCTCATTGTGA
Source organism: Spea hammondii (assembly GCA_029215755.1). Taxonomy (NCBI): domain Eukaryota; kingdom Metazoa; phylum Chordata; class Amphibia; order Anura; family Pelobatidae; genus Spea; species Spea hammondii. Next base: position 126,149,747 of record JARDYJ010000003.1, read on the forward strand.
TTAGCTGCCTTGTTTATTTGCTTTAATAATTGATCTTCTGCTGTTTCCATTATATTTGGTGGCTTATAGCAAACCCCGATCAGCATTTTATTATTTTTCTTTCCATATATTTCTACCCATAATGACTCCACATTATCATTTCCCTCACATATATTCTCCCGCAGTGTGGCCTTTAGGCTGGACTTTACATAAAGGCAAACTCCTCCCCCTTTTCGTTTTTTCCGATCCTTCCTGAATAGACTATACCCCTGTATGTTAACCGCCCAGTCATAGCTATCATCCAACCATGTCTCTGTTATACCCACTATGTCATAACTTTCTTCAGACATTATTAACTCCAGTTCGTCAGTTTTATTGGTCAGACTTCTGGCATTAGTAAGCATACAATTTAGAGGTGTATGGTTTTTTTCCCTATGAAGCCTATCCCTATTAACTATTCTAACCCCTCCCTCCGCTCCACCCCAGGTACATTTATAAGCCCCAGCTCTCTATCTACACTATCTTCCCCTTCTATATTGTAGTTTCCCTCCCCCCCTTTCCCTAGTTTAAACACTCCTCCACCCTTCTGGCCATCTTCTCCCCAAGCACAGCTGCACCCTCCCCATTGAGGTGCAGCCCGTCCCTACCGTAGAGCCTGTATCCGACAGAGAAGTCGGCACAGTTCTCCATGAACCCAAACCCCTCCTTCCTACACCAGCTTCTGAGCCACTTGTTTAGCTCCCTAATCTCCCGCTGCCTCTCTGGTGTGGCACGTGGTACAGGTAATATTTCAGAAAACACTACCTTGGAGGTCCTTGCCTTAAGCTTGCTACCTAAGTCCCTGAAATCATTTTTAAGGACACTCCGCCTACCTCTCACTTTGTCATTGGTGCCAATGTGCACCATGACTGCTGGGTCTTCTCCAGCCCCTCCCAGTAATCTGTCAACCCGATCCGCGATGTGCCGAACTCGAGCGCCAGGCAGACAACACACTCTTCGGCGATCCCGGTCTTTGTGACAGATCGCCCTGTCTGTCCCCCTAATAATTGAGTCCCCCACTACCAGCACCTGTCTGGCCTGCCCTGCGCTCCTCCTTCCCTCCTTACTGGAGCAGACACCCCTCTGGTGGTCAGAGGCAGTGACTTGCTGCAGTACTGCTAACTCTGAACTAACATCCCCCTCATCTGCCAACCGGGCAAACTTGTTGGGGTGCGCTAGATCAGGACTAGCCTCCCTGGCGCTTTTCCCCCTACCCCGCCTTCTAACTGTAACCCAGCTAGCTGCCTGACTGTCCTGTACCTCCATCCCACTATCCTCCCCCACCTCTACCTGCGAGAGAGCTTGCTCAGTGAGCAGCAGACTCCTCTCCAAGTTGTCAATAGATCTCAGTGTTGCCAGTTGCTCCTCTAGACTCAGGATTTGTGCTTCCAAATGAGCAACCCGCACACATCTCGCACAGCAATATTCACCCTCGAAGCGCTGCTCAAGGATTGCATACATTGAGCAAGATGTACACCTGACCGCATTGTCAAACATGGAGGACATCTTGGCAATGGGGATAGCTCAAATAACTGGCAAAAACAGACAGTAAGGGGCAAAATATATATAAATATATTATATGCAATCACAAGGATTTATACTTTACCCTCCTTCTTGCTTTTTAACTCCTTCTTTGCTTGTAACTCCTCACTTAGAGATGTCACTTAGGAGATTCGCCCCAGCTCAGGATTCGCTTGTGTGTCCAGGCTAAATGCAACAGCAAAAGCCAAGCATATGAATTTATATATCTACACATACTAACATACGCCTGTCCATACATACACATTTATACACTGCCCTCACCACACACCCCTGCCTTTACACACACACATTATAAATATATATATATATATATATATATATATATATATATATATAAACACACAAATACCTACACTGCTCTTACACACACCTGACCATACACATACACTGACCTTACACAGACATATATACACATACACTGCAGTTACAACCCTTTCTCCCCATCTCTTACCTTTCTCATCTTCTATCTTCCATCCAGTTGTGGGAGCGTGAGGTCTGTCATTTCAGACCTCTGCTTTACTGCTCCCTCATCACTACGTGCCAACAATTGATGCCGAGTGCCGGGATATAACGTCATCCCCGCGCTCGGCATCAATAGCCAGTGCGTAGTGATTAGGGAGCACGGAAGCCGAGGTCTGAAGTGACAGACCTCGAGCTCCCTAATGCTGGGCTAGTTAGAGGGAGGTCGTGATCTCCCCAACCAGCCCTGCTCATCGGGCGCCCGCTGATCAGGGCTAGTTGGGGAGATCATGATCTTGCACCTACCTCGGCACGGCCCTGAAGACCGGCCCAGGGGAGGTGGCTTCTCCGCTCGCCCCTCCCCTAGAGATACACTATAGTTTTAGGGGCTTCGTGGGGAATCGTGATTCTCCAGTCCGGCTCGGTAAGTTTCAGCATCCAGCTTATAAAATGACCCCCGACTTTTGAGAATATTTTCATGCGTATTTTTGGAACAGCTCGCTCATGGTTAATAACACTACATTATAGTGTGATAATGTAGTATTAGTTACACAACAGTATTACTTACTGTAATGTTTTTTTAAAGGTGAAATTCTCACTGCATAAGTAAATTATGAGCGGATCATGAGCGGAGACTCTAGGCCGCATAAAGGATAAAAAAAAAATTGGGAAAAACTGTTGTGCGCACCTGGGGCACCTGGGGCGGATCCTGTACGTGGGACCCCCACACACACTTTGAAACTGCATAGCTTCTATCGTTAGGCAAACATTGACAGGGGTACAGCATAACTGTTATAATTATTTACTAAGGCAGACATTGATGGTGGTACAGCATAACTGCTAACATTATATAGTGAGGCAAACATTGACAGTGGTAAAGCATAACTGCTATCATTATATACTGAGGCAAACATTGACGGTGGTACAGCATAACTGCTATCATTTTATACTGAGGCAAACACTGACGGTGGTACAGCAGAACATCTATCACTATATACTGAGGCACGCACTGACGGTGGTACAGCATAACACCTATCACTATATACTGAGGCAAACATTGACGGCGGTACAGCATAACTGCTATCATTATATACTGAGGCAAACATTGACAGTGGTACAGCATAACTGCTAACATTATATAGTGAGGCAAACATTGACAGTGGTACAGCATAACTGCTATCACTATATACTGAGGCAAACAATGACGGTGGTACAGCATAACTGCTATCATTATATACTGAGGCAAACACTGACGGTGGCACAGTAGAACATCTATCACTATATACTGAGGCACGCACTGACGGTGGTACAGCATAACACCTATCACTATATAGAGAGGCACACATTGACCGTGGTACAACATAACACCTATCACTATACATTGAGCCAGACACTGACAATAATGCAGCATAAGCCCAATCACTATATACTAAGCCAAACATTGATGTGGTGTAGGCCTACCACATTAGTGTCTGGCCTAGTATGTATCTTTATATATATATATATTGAAAACAGCATTCCTGATTGCCATTACCTCCACTAGGCGCATCACTGAACTATAGGCATTGTCTACGGCAGAGCCTTTTCTTTGGATCTTCCCAGATAAAGTGGTCCTTTTGCTGCCCACGGAATTAGCACCTAAAGTCCACTCTTCACTCTGTAGGATCAACTTACCATTTTTTTACCCATCTCACAAAAATAAAAAAAACATTCCTTCGAGCCGGAATCGAACCAGTGCGCCGCTCTACCAGCTGAGCTATCGAAGGCCGTGTTTTATGGTGCTGTCCATGCTGATTGTACCTGGAGCAGCCCCTCCCCCACCAACATGGTATGCATTGTGTTACAAGCTACATCAAGTGGAAGGGTTAACATTGCAAACGGCTTGAAACTTACTGAATAGACTCGGATGTGTAAGAAAAAAACGTCGCGTTGACCAGGAATCAAACCCTGGTCAACTGCTCGGAAGGCAGCTATGCTCACCACTATACCACCAACCCTGTATGGAAAGATAGGCTTTTAAACTAGAGATGGGAAGGTTAAAAAAAAAAAAAAAAAAACAGAAAAAAACATGAGAAAAAAAAACATTTTCTTCCCGTTTTTTCCAAAGCCGTTTTTTGTTTGTGGGAAATGATGTCATTTCCCGGCGCTCAGACTCAGCAGCACTCAGAGGATGCTCACTTTCTATGGAGGTTGCGTAACGTTTTCTTTAATTTCATAAAAATGAACCCTGTTGATGATGTCCTGGGAAAGGCTGGGTTTTGAGACCCTTGAGTTTTAGGATAATGTGAGTTAGATCCAGTCTGATATACAACGAAGGTAAAAGAAGTGTGGAACCAGTTTTCACAGAGCCCGATAGATCTGCTACATGGGTGGTTTTAGCAGTTCTGCATATGTAGATGTTATTGTGTCATTTTGCAGCCTTTAGCAGAATTTTCTTTTATGTGGAATATGGAATGTTTCATCAGAACATTTAGAAATCTCGTGGACCTTCAGGAAATGTTAAAAATTGTCATCTTCTGCCTTTGGTCAGATCCTCTGCTCTGGCCTGGCCTCTTTCTACATGTAGGTTTCTGTAGCGTAGCGGTTATATCGTTTGCCTCACATGAGAATGGTCCCCAGTTCAAAACTGGGTAGAAACACTTCTTTTCATTCATCCCAATTTAAAATACAGAGCCGATGACTTCATCAACAAAGAGGGCAATCTGCTCCTCAGTTTTGTACCAGAAGGTGGTGCTGTTGCCCTAGGTCTTGGCCTAATCAAGAAAAAGGTGGTCAATCTACTGATGTCTTTCTTTCAGGTAAATGACTGGTGCTTCACATACTTTTTGCTTTGCTGCATTAGTGTATTCCTTTGTTTTTCTTGTTTGTAATTTGGATTTTGAGACGATTTTTCCATGATATGTTTGAACCTGATGCAGTACTCACTATAACTATAAAATGAAATACCTGGTCAGTATATTGTGGTGCTATCAAATCTATACATACAATGCAATGTTGTTATAAATAAACCTGTTTTGTGATTCGTACGGATAGTTACCTGTAAATTGTCGGTGGCCAGACTGGGGATAAGTAAGCAGCACTGGAAGTTTCAGGAATTCCACCCTTCCTCCAGCAATCATCAGATATAGAAGATATAATACTTGATCCCTTTATGCCCATCTCATGGTGATGGGGCTGCCCTGAGAACAAAAACAGTATGATCAGGTTTTACCATAAGTTTGTCCGGTGTAATTCACTTTTCCCGCAGTGACAGTTTCTTTTACATAAATAGAATTTTCTGAAGGGACAAATTATACATATTACATATAAAACATATACACTTTATGAAAGGATGTGGACACCCCTCCTAATTATTGAGTTTAGGTATTTCAGCCACATGCATTGCTAACAGGTGTATAAAATCAAGCACATAGTCGACCATCTCCCTAGACAGACATTGGCATTATGTCTCCCTTTTCCTCTTCATCTGTTTTTGTTCTCTTTATCTCCCAACCCTTTCTCTTTACCTTGCCCTGTGTGTCCACTTTTTCTTTACCGCTACCTTTTGTCACTTCCTCTCCCTTTTCTTTAATCTATCCTCCTTTTCTTTAATCTATCCTCCTTTTCTTTAATCTCTCCATTTTCATTTTCTTTCCTCCTGTTGCATTTTATATAATCTCTCTAATCTATTTCTCCCCTTTCTGATGCTCTTTGACCAGCCCAAAGAGGTAAGGAATTTGGACCAGTATTTTGAGGTGGCTATTCAGGTAAGATGAGCCCTGTAGATGTTGGGGAATATGATTAATGCCATTTGATTTGACCAACTAGCAAACGGATAGCAACGTAGGGTTCCAATAAGAACCAGCTTCCCATACCGGGAATCGAACCCGGGCGAAAACCAGGAATCCTAACCGCTAGACCATACGGGATACTTGTCTACACCCTGCTCACACCACATGGGATGGTGTATGTGACGGAGCATCCACAGATCCTCCTATAGGAGGTTAACCTTTTTATTTTAAAATACAGTTGTAATGCCTGTCAGTCCGCGGCTGCAGTTGATGAGTTCCTGTTCCAATGATCTTCGTGATATGCGTCAGAGTTATATTTTCCCTGCAATCCCAGGTGATACACTACAGATAGATTCCTCCTCCGTACCCGAGATAGGGCAGAACTCAAATTATAAAACCCCTCCCCACCTGGTGACCTTCTGTCATTGAAAACAGCATTCCTGATTGCCATTACCTCCACTAGGCGCATCACTGAACTATAGGCATTGTCTACGGCAGAGCCTTTTCTTTGGATCTTCCCAGATAAAGTGGTCCTTTTGCTGCCCACAGAATTCGCACCTAAAGTCCACTCTTCACTCTGTAGGATCAACATACCATTTTTTTACCCATCTCACAAAAATAAAAAAAGCATTCCTTCGAGCCGGAATCGAACCAGCGACCTAAGGATGTCTGATCGTTTTCTACAGTTCTCCGCTCTACCAGCTGAGCTATCAAAGGTTATGTTTCAGGGTGCTGTCCAGGCTGATTGTACCTGGAGCAGCCGCTCCCCCACCAACATAGTATGCATTGTGTTACAAGCTACATCAAGTGGAAGGGTAAACATTGCAAACGGCTTGAAACTTACTGAATAGACTCGGATGTGTAAGAAAAAAATGTTGCATTGGCCGGGAATCGAACCCGGGTCAACTGCTTGGAAGGCAGTTATGCTCACCACTATACCACCAACCCTGTATGGAAAGATAGGCTTTTAAACTAGAGATGGGAAGGTCTGGGAAAAAACCACGAAAAAAAAAAACATTTTCTTCCCGTTTTTTTCCAAAGCCGTTTTTTGTTTGTGGGAAATGATGTCATTTCCCGGCGCTCAGACTCAGCAGCACTCAGAGGATGCTTACTTTCTATGGAGGTTGCGTAACGTTTTCTTTAATTTCATAAAAATGAACCCTGTTGATGATGTCCTGGGAAAGGCTGGGTTTTGAGACCCTTGAGTTTTAGGATAATGTGAGTTAGATCCAGTCTGATGTACAACGAAGGTAAAAGAAGTGTGGAACCAGTTTTCACAGAGCCCGATAGATCTGCTACATGGGTGGTTTTAGGAGTTCTGCATATGTAGATGTTATTGTGTCATTTTGCAGCCTTTAGCAGAATTTAGTTTTATGTGGAATATGGAATGTTTCATCAGAACATTTAGAAATCTCGCGGACCTTCAGGAAATGTTAAAAATTGTCATCTTCTGCCTTTGGTCAGATCCTCTGCTCTGGCCTGGCCTCTCTCTACGTGTAGGTTTCTGTTGCGTAGCGGTTATAACGTTTGCCTCACATGAGAAAGGTCCCCGGTTCGAAAGTGGGTAGAAACACTTCTTTTCATTCGTGGTCAATCTACTAATGTCTTTCTTTCAGGTAAATGACTGGTGCTTCACATACTTTTTTCTTTGTTGCATTAGAGTATTCCTTTGTTTTTCTTGTTTGTAATTTGGATTTTGAGACGATTTTTCCATGATATGTTTGAACCTGATGCAGTACTCACTATAACTATAAAATGAAATACCTGGTCAGTATATTGTGGTGCTATCAAATCTATACATACAATGCAATGTTGTTATAAATACACCTGTTTTGTGATTCGTACGGATAGTTACCTGTAAGTTGTCGGTGGCCAGACTGGGGATAAGTAAGCAGCACTGGAAGTTTCAGGAATTCCACCCTTCCTCCAGCAATCATCAGATATAGAAGATATAATACTTGATCCCTTTATGCCCATCTCATGGTGATGGGGCTGCCCTGAGAACAAGAACAGTATGATCAGGTTTTACCATAAGTTTGTCCGGTGTAATTCACTTTTCCCGCAGTGACAGTTTCTTTTACATAAATAGAATTTTCTGGAGGGACAAATTATACATATTACATATAAAACATATACACTTTATGAAAGGATGTGGACACCCCTCCTAATTATTGAGTTTAGGTATTTCAGCCACATCCATTGCTAACAGGTGTATAAAATCAAGCACATAGTCGACCATCTCCCTAGACAGACATTGGCATTATGTCTCCCTTTTCCTCTGTCTTTGTTCTCTTTATCTCCCAACCCTTTCTCTTTACCTCGCCCTATGTGTACAATTTTTCTTTACCGCTACCTTTTGTCACTTCCTCTCCCTTTTCTTCAATCTATCCTCCTTTTCTTTAATCTCTCCATTTTCATTTTCTTTCCTCCTGTTGGATTTTATATAATCTCTCTAATCTATTTCTCCCCTTTCTGATGCTCCTTGACCAGCCCAAAGAGGTAAGGAATTTGGACCAGTATTTTGAGGTGGCTATTCAGGTAAGATGAGCCCTGTAGATGTTGGGGAATATGATTAATGCCATTTGATTTGACCAACTAGCAAACGGATAGCAACATAGGGTTCCAATAAGAACCAGCTTCCCATACCGGGAATCGAACCCGGACGATAACCAGGAACCCTAACCACTAGACCATACGGGATACGTGTCTACACCCTGCTCACACCACATGAGATGGTGTATGTGACGGAGCATCCACAGATCCTCCTATAGGAGGTTAACCTTTTTATTTTAAAATACAGTTGTAATGCCTGTCAGTCTGCGGCTGCAGTTGATGAGTTCCTGTTCCAATGATCTTCGTGATATGCGTCAGAGTTATATTTTCCCTGCAATCCCAGGTGATACACGACGGAGAGATTCCTCCTCCGTACCCGAGATAGGGCAGAACTCAAATTATAAAACCCCTCCCCACCTGGTGACCTTCTGTCATTGAAAACAGCATTCCTGATTGCCATTACCTCCACTAGGCGCATCACTGAACTATAGGCATTGTCTACGGCAGAGCCTTTTCTTTGGATCTTCCCAGATAAAGTGGTCATTTTTCTGCCCACGGAATTCGCACCTAAAGTCCACTCTTCACTCTGTAGGATCAACCTACCCATCTCACAAAAATAAAAAAAGCATTCCTTTGAGCCGGAATCGAACCAGCGACCTAAGGACGGCTGATCATTTTCTACAGTCCTCCACTCGACCAACTGAGCTATCGCAGACTGCATTTCAAGGACTGTCCATGCTGATTGTACCTGGAGCAGCCCCTCCACCACAAACATAGTATGCATTGTGTTACAAGCTACATCAAGTGGAAGGGTAAACATTGCAAACGGCTTGAAACTTACTGAATAGACTCGGATATGTAAGAAAAAAATGCTGCGTTGGCCGGGAATCGAATCCGGGTCAATTGCTTGGAAGGCAGTTATGCTCACCACTATACCACCAACCCTGTATGGAAAGATAGGCTTTTAAACTAGAGATGGGAAGGTCTGGAAAAAAACCATGAAAAAAAAAAACATTTTCTTCCCGTTTTTTTCCAAAGCCGTTTTTTGTTTGTGGGAAATGATGTCATTTCCCGGCGCTCAGACTCAGCAGCACTCAGAGGATGCTTACTTTCTATGGAGGTTGCGTAACGTTTTCTTTAATTTCATAAAAATGAACCCTGTTGATGATGTCCTGGGAAAGGCTGGGTTTTGAGACCCTTGAGTTTTAGGATAATGTGAGTTAGATCCAGTCTGATGTACAACGAAGGTAAAAGAAGTGTGGAACCAGTTTTCACAGAGCCCGATAGATCTGCTACATGGGTGGTTTTAGGAGTTCTGCATATGTAGATGTTATTGTGTCATTTTGGAGCCTTTAGCAGAATTTAGTTTTATGTGGAATATGGAATGTTTCATCAGAACATTTAGAAATCTCGTGGACCCTCAGGAAATGTAAAAAATTGTCATCTTCTGCCTTTGGTCAGATCCTCTGCTCTGGCCTGGCCTCTCTCTACGTGTAGGTTTCTGTTGCGTAGCGGTTATAATGTTTGCCTCACATGAGAATGGTCCCGAGTTCAAAATTGGGTAGAAATGTTTCTTTTCATTCTTCCCATTTAAAATACAGAGCCGATGACTTCATCAACAAAGAGGGCAATCTGCTCCTCAGTTTTGTACCAGAAGGTGGTGCTGTTGCCCTAGGTCTTGGCCTAATCAAGAAAAAGGTGGTCAATCTACTGATGCCTTTCTTTCAGGTAAGTGACTGGTGCTTCACATACTTTTTGCTTTGTTGCATTAGAGTATTCCTTTGTTTTTCTTGTTTGTAATTTGGATTTTGAGACGATTTTTCCATGATATGTTTGAACCTGATGCAGTACTCACTATAACTATAAAATGAAATACCTGGTCAGTATATTGTGGTGCTATCAAATCTATACATACAATGCAATGTTGTTATAAATACACCTGTTTTGTGATTCGTACGGATAGTTACCTGTAAATTGTCGGTGGCCAGACTGGGGATAAGTAAGCAGCACTGGAAGTTTCAGGAATTCCACCCTTCCTCCAGCAATCATCAGATATAGAAGATATAATACTTGATCCCTTTATGCCCATCTCATGGTGATGGGGCTGCCCTGAGAACAAGAACAGTATGATCAGGTTTTACCATAAGTTTGTCTGGTGTAATTCACTTTTCCCGCAGTGACAGTTTCTTTTACATAAATAGAATTTTCTGAAGGGACAAATTATACATATTACATATAAAACATATACACTTTATGAAAGGATGTGGACACCCCTCCTAATTATTGAGTTTAGGTATTTCAGCCACATCCATTGCTAACAGGTGTATAAAACCAAGCACATAGTCGACCATCTCCCTAGACAGACATTGGCATTATGTCTCCCTTTTCCTCTTCATCTGTCTTTGTTCTCTTTATCTCCCAACCCTTTCTCTTTACCTCGCCCTGTGTGTCCACTTTTTCTTTACCGCTACCTTTTGTCACTTCCCTTTTATATATATCTATGTAGGGATGCACCGAAATGAAAATTCTGGACCTGAAAATTTAGCATTCATTTGACTGAAACCGAAAATGACCCCCCACACCTTTAAAAACAAAAATTAAAAAAAGCAATTTTATTAACCCCGTAAGGGTTAATATAAGTGATTTTCTTCTTTCTCATTTCGTGCTCCCACACATATTATATATTGTTTCTTTCAGGACAAACAGGGATTTCTTTAGATACCATTAATTTTATCATATCATCTAATTTACTATTAAAAAAATGATAAAATGTGGGGATTTTTTTAAAAAACTATATATTTTTAAAAACTAGACACCCCAAGGTATTTCATATGCTGGTAATTTAACCCTTTCCATGCACTAATTTTACCACCAGCCTTTGTGAAACTTTATGGTACGTTGTACTTCAGGTATAAATTTATCCTTGATCTCCCCAACCGAGCTTGCTCCTCTAGCGGCGGACATTACTGTCCGTCTCTGGAGGGGTGCTGTGCACACAACAGGTAGCGGACCGCCCCCCTTCGATACGCTATTGGTTGTGCTCACAATTTTTGTTCGTGTGCGCTCCCTCTGAAAGCTATGTGCGCGCGCACAAGCGCACAGCTTAGAGGGAACACTGGTTGTAATATTTGTTTTAAGAACAATTAGCATTCAATAAACTACATGTCATTAGGAAGATTAATAGGGCAATCATAACTTTAGTGTAAGAACATTTTGTGCGCATCAACATGGCAACGATTATTCAATATCCCATACCTAATTTACTTAATTTACCCTGGCACTTAATGATATGGCATTATTTACATGTCGCTATTACAAGACAAACGAAGTTCTCATAATGAGTGCAATGTCAATATGGACGTTAAATTATATAAAGAAGAGATAATGGCCAATGAGCGAGGACAATTTATTTCAAGGCAAACTGTAATAAACATGAATCAACTGATAAAACATGTCCACCTAAACTTGCTAACTGATGAGATCTTGATGACTGGCTGGGGTCCCGGGGTCCCTGAGACTACTGACATAGGCATAGTCAGCGGCGTAGCTTCCTCTGCATGGAGGACACACTGTCGGCCACTCACCAGGGATCCAGCCCACGCTGAGTCCGGCACTTAGCTGATCGCGGACCTTGGAGACCCCATTGCCAGCGCTGATCTTGGCAGATTTATCCACAGAGCTCTGAAGTCAGTGACTTCTATCCTTTTATATTCCTGCTCACAAGCCCCTACCCTTCTTAAGTCTAATTTCTTTTGCCCAATCCACACTGACTTGAACCCTGGGTACTGTGTATTTTAATGATATCCCATGCCCAATAAAGCCACCCCTTATCAATTCTGACTCATGGGCTGTGATCTAAACTTTAGAACCCAAACACCCCTATCTTAGACGTATGACTGTACCGTGTACTCAAGTACCCCTGTTAATGCTGGGTAACCCCTGGGCTGCTAACACAGTACCCACAATACCCGGCAAGCTCTAAGTACCCTGACACATTACGTTTACCAGGAAATTATTAAGATACACCGGGACAGCTTTTTCTTGAGGGGGAGTGGCTGCTACGGATCGCTGGGGACACCCCGTCCATAGCGACGCTGGATCGCGCATCATCGATAACGTACCTGGTACGTCCCGGTCTGTGGGTGACACCCAACAAGGAAGTACCAGGTAGGGAAGGGGTTAATGCTGCTTACTGGACCGTTCTAAGCTCCCAAGCACGGCCTAAGTAACCTGCCCCCTACACTGTTAATCCTACCATGCACCGACACACTTCAATTAAAAATGTGAGCAAATAATGTGTTGTGCAAGATGAAAAAGTATATAAAATATAGTTTCTCCCTGCCTGATAATATACATGCGGGTCAAACCTGGTTTCCCAGGTATGGTCATTATTATTCTGGCCCTAACCTCTCCTGTATTATGGATGAGACCCCTTTAGTTGGGGACAGGGCTGAAACCCATTCTCAGGGTCAAATAAATGTTTTGGTAGTTTAGGCTCTTGGCACTTGTTCTGTGGTAAAAGACGTTTATGATATAACATTCTGTAGGCTTAGCAATGCTTCTTCATTAGAGTCCAATCCTTTTTAAAAGGGGCTACCAACTTGGGCTATCAAATCTTGGGCTATTGTATTCAAGGGGCATGAACTGACATCACAAAAACCTCCAGAGGGGTTCAAGTAAGCAACTGTGAAAACCCGGCATAATATAAATAATTGCACACGATAATGTGAATCATTTCTTAAAACACTTGATCACCATAGTCCTATTGTACGAAGGCTCATTAGTCAACCTATTTATTGTCTATTCAGCGAACATTTGCTTCTGTCGTGATGCTGCTTACCAGATAAACTCCCTACCCTTCCTGATACAAATAGCTAATGTACTGTACAAGCAGCTTTACAAGAAACAACCAGGAAGCAATCTCAAGAATGCTTTCACAAACAGCATGACCTGGAATGCTCTGGAGACAATGAAGAACCCAAATGTACTTCTAATGCCCCATGACGCTAGAGCTGGAACTCTGCAAACTACACTGCAGGTAGTCCCAATAAAAGAGACTACTGGCAAGACAGAAACCAACAAATTCAGGCTTGTCTGCATCACGACACCAGCCACCAGTATGAAGGAGGTGACTTACTAGAAAGTCACCTAGTCCCTCTCACGAGGCTCGCTGCCTACAGTCTTCTCCTGTGGTTGACCTGTCCTCTACCCTTTGGGTAGGTAACCCCTTCAGTCCCCTATGGAGATCAGGCTGATGTTTGACAGCCTGGACTCCCCCCTTACAGCAGAAGCCAACATCGCCGGCTTTCTGCTGCCCGATCGGATGTAACAGCTTCTGGCGCGAAAGCCGAAAAACTGTTACATTTTTAAATGCCGATCCCATTTAAAAAAAAAATGTATATAAAAAAATAAAAAAAAATACAAAAAATAAAATATATAAAAAAGATAATAAGAAAAAAAAACTTACATCACATTGCCCTTACACAACATCTACCCAGTATAACCCTCGTGCCCCCGTATAACCCCCAAACCCATTTAGCCATAAGCATAAAAATTCTACGAATAATGTACACCTTATATTATATTCCCTGGTGCTGGGAAAGTATGGAAAATCTATATAAATTAGGTATTTCTGAAATCAGGACACCTGAATTGATAAACTTGGAGGGGATTTTCCATCACTTTACCTAATTTTGTGAGTATTCAGAGGGAAATTTTATAAAAAAAAATAGTTGTTTTTTTTTCTAATTTTCGCTAGTTTTTACTAAATTTCTCATTCTAAATTTTCAGCTAATCATCTAACTATGGTATCAAAAGAAAGCTCTATCTCTCCTTGAAAAAACAATATATAGTTTACATGGGTACACTATTCACAGGAAAAAAGAATAATCAATGAACCGACAGTGCGGAAATGGCAAAATTGCTCCAGGACTTGAGGTACCAAAAACCCCTGGGATTGAAGGGGTTAAAGCAAGGTATCCCACAGGCCACCAAATATACATCACCTAAAATAAATAAAAAAAAAGAAATCATGATATCATTAAGAGGATATTCTAGTTATGAAAGCAATGCCTATGGTCTGCCAAGACCCCAGGGGGATCTATAATAATGTTGCACCGAACACGCAGTGTAATTAAAAAAAATAGAAAAATAAAATAAAAAATAGAAAAAAATCTCATAAAATTCAGCTCTCCTCCCACCTTTTTTTAAAAAATGTAAACCCCTTTTCTTTCCGTCAAGTATATGATCTCTTTTTATTCCGTCATTTAAAAAAAAAATTAGCCTTTATTTGTTCCAAATATACATGCACATAGATTTTACACATATTATTTATAAACTATAACATTGCTTGTTTTTCCAAGAATATTTTGTGTTGCATTGTTCCAGAAAAAAAAGAACGCTTATTGAATCACGTGATTTAGTTATAATCTCTCATTTAATCTCAGAGATAATTTATCCATTAGTATTTAATAATAACTGTAACGAGCAGGGCACATTGCTCTGCATGTTCGAATTACTATACACACCCAGTCTTATTAGTCATAATTAGAAATGGGCAGTCACGATTGTGTACCGTAAAATAACACATACTTACTCAACTTAAAATGCCATTTCATAACCCGTGTTGTTTTGCCTTCACTTACATCGTTCTACCAATCCAATATGATGTCATATAAAAGAATCAGGTTGAACATCCTGTTCTTAAAGAGGACTCACCTCTTCTTCCACGGCTGCCAAGAGAGGAGATGTAACATGATGTCTGTTGTATGAATGTGATAAACAATATAACGCCGGGATGACTAAGCGATCACTCGTTTGGCACGTTTTGAATAATAATGGCAGATGTACTTTTGTTTTTTTCTTAGATAATCTGATGTCATTGGAATGCAAGCATATAGATTTAAAGTGAACTGCATACATAAACCATTTTTATTTCTTAAAAATAGAAATTATATTTTTGTGCCATTAGATTCTGAAGAAGGACAGTCACCCCCCACAGATTTAAGCATAATTAATGTTATGTATTAAAATGAAAGCATAAAAGATATATAAATGTTTAGAAGTAGGGGATTGTTTTAAATTAAAAAATCAGGGGTTTTTTTGCATATTAGGATAGTAAGTTGCCCAGGAACAACGACTTTATACAGAGAATGTAAAGCTACGATACAAAATGTAAAAATAATATATATATATATATATATATATGCACATATGATAGACTAGACAAGCAAATGGATCAAAAACAATTCTGGCGAATGTTTCGTTTTCTGATGACAAATTTTGTTTCCTGCTCTTTTGATTTTGAGAAATTCGTATAGTTTATTTTTTCGTTCGGAAACTAAATTCATTGTCACTCACGCGCTCATTCATTCACACTCTCTCTCAATGTCTCTCTACCTTCTCGGCCGACCTATTCCACTTCCCTGTCTCCTTTTCTCGTCATCCATTTCTCCGCAGTATTAGCTTATTTTGTGAATGTATAATTTTATAATTTATATTGTTCTGTAAAAACATTTAAATCTGAAGATAGCATGCAGATGGATGAGGCAGTAATATAGTAATATAGAAGTTTGAAAATATATTTGGCTAGCATTCTGAAGTTGGACCCCGATCATTCAAATTCCTCTTCATCAGTCAGTCTCTTTAATGGGATGTAAGGGAAAAAGAAAATGGGAACAGAATAGGTAAAACCTTTCATAAAAGGGGAATTGTCACATTTGTAGTTATTTTTAAACCTTAGTCACATGATATTTTCATTTCTTTTAACTCAAGCGTTATTTACATTTGTACTGTATGTTGGAGCTACTATCTTGTATGGTTTAAATAATAAAATATTAATAATATCTTTATGGAGGAACTGTCTCTAACACTAGGAGAAGACATTGCAGATGATTCCAGGAAGTGAGTTAGAACTTCCTGCATGGGCTGTCCAATGGGAACGTCACTGAAGGATCCTGGGAATTGAAGCTAAATTTGCATGAAATGCCCCAGTTATGCTTTCGGAGGACAATGTGATTATTAACAGCTGGAAAATCAGAAGAATATATAATTAGAACATTCGATAAGTCAACGATAATATGTGGGTCCCATGCTGGATCTATGTATTAGAAGGGCACCGTTCCTCTTTAGTTCCTGTGGCCCTTGTATAAAATTTTGCATATTTTCGCGATTTAACATTTAGCTATGGAAAAGTTACTTACAGCAATGAAGCGAGAGGCAGGCTCTGAATACACACAATGCTAAGTAAACTTTACTATCATGCCATTCAGCAACGAGTAAGTTGGCACATGTTGTAAAGCGCTACGAAATATGATGGTACTATATAAAACTATAAATAGTAATAATAATAATAAACGTATAGATTTTTTCTCTACTGTGCCGTAATAACGAGGCACACGTTCACTCACATGAGGTTAGCCGTCAAGATTGGGCAATCGCTTCCTTGAAGGAAAGATGCGTAAACAATGACCGATGCATTTCCTCAGCTCCTGGATACTCGCCTTCGAGAGAATAGACAATGGAAGACGAAAAGAGGCTTAGCCGTGTGATACATACTAAACCTATGGATAATCAACAATAGAAAACGTAGGATTAGTCAGCGCGGTTTAATTGGTATTGGCACACACAATGCACGTTCTGGCCTGACACACACTCATAGTCATAAATTTCCTGAAACATTGTGTTAGTATTTGGAGTGTGGCCTTTGTTATATTCGTTTGTATAATTGTTTATATCGGAGAGGAAAAAGAAACAAAACAGGAAGTGTTCTGTAAATCTTGACTATATATACAGCTTGTGGATCCAACTTGTTTATATTACCTTAGCTTCTCTCCAGAGACTTTAAGGAAATTACCCTCCCATCTACAAGGTAAGAAGGTATATCTCTTCAAATGGCAACAAATGTATTATAATATAAGCTTTTTATTCTGCATAGTTAGTTTTCTTTTATGTTATGTTCGGTAGAATTATCATTTGTTCATTGACACATTTTTATGGGAACTTACGGGTTTTAGATGAAAAATATTAATTCGTTTTACGGATTTTAAGGGGGAGAATTAAAGCATGGTTTCAGTCTCATTCTGTTTAGTTAGTTTGTTCTTTATTTTTGGTCCAATTAAGTAAAGTTTTTTTATTCTTTATATAATTCTAAAATGTTGTACGTAAAAAAAAACCTTCAGATCTTTGTTATGTCCAAAAAATGATATCAATGGTTATGGGTGAATAGGTTGATGTTAGATTAAAAATTTCCTTTGCCGGTGTGATATTACCGATTCGGATTATGTAAAATCACAGAGATAGGGAAGGGTCTTGGGAGACAGAATTGTCCATTACTGATCGGTAATGTCCCATCACACAAGGAACTTTCAGTTTGAATGAAACAGGACAGCCACTGATATATTTTGTGCTAAGTAGATAATGTCCTCCTGATATAAGATGCCATGACCGTGGTTTACGATGTCTTGAAATGAGGACTTTGAGGTCTACTAATGACCCCATGGATGCAAGACCTCCAGTAGAAGGCCACCAGCTGGCCGTGACATTTCTACAGATGTCAAAACACCCGATGATGAATTAAGAATTGTTTCTGAGGTTACCTTTGATAAAATCTGAAACATTTTGTGGTTTCTCATGAGATGTTATATCAGTTTAATGTTATAGATATATCTTTGTGTGTCAGATTAGAACCAACAATGTACAGGGATGTGATGTTAAATCTTCACCATATCTTCACACGGTGCATAGTAGATAGACCTTACGGTACCTTTGACCAAAAACAGCAAAATAATCACAATTATTTATTTCAGGAAAAATGCTGTTGCTTGCTTTCCTGTGTCTTTCACCATTCCTGCAGTCCTGTTTTGCAGAGGTAGGTATTAATTAACTATTGTTTGGTCCCTCCCTGGTTATTTGGAAAGTCTAGCTATAGACGTCTCAGTGCCTTAAAGACCAACAAACATTTTCATATGGACATTCCATTTTGGAATCTTAGAAACAGAATGTTTCCAACAAGGCTTTAGACGATGTAATTACAAGTTGATTGCCTCCAGGACCAGTATGATAATCCTTTAATTTGTGTTAACTTCATTCTTAATTAACTTGACAAAAAAAAGATATAATGCTCTCAAGCTCCACCAAAAAACCTCTACCATTATATAACAAAATATGTAAATAAAAACACATAAGGTAATAGCTCAGTAAATTAATTAATTAAAAAGATGCTAAATAATACATTGCTCTTATATTGTAATGAACTAAATTATTTATAATTACTGGATATGCAGTTATGAAGCGTGCCATTGCTTAACAGAAAAATAGTTTACGACTGAGACACACTACGGGTGAACCCAGCAATGTATATTAATGTATTTTTCAACGCTTAATTTTATACAATTTTTTTCAAAATATTTCTGTAATGTTCCACCATAGCAAATTACAAATTGGTTAAATATATGTCTATTTATATACTATTTTTTTCTAATTAAATAAAAAAAATGTATGGGAATAAATTCTTCAGTTTTAAACAAAGTATCACTTTTAAAATTGATATTGATATTTTGTAAATATTTTAATTAATTTTGCTACACTATGGTAAAGTCGATTTTAATTTACATTATACTATACAACTAATATTATAGGTCTTTATGCATTAGACATCATACTTTAGCGTGAAACCAAAGTTTTTTTTGCTAACAATAAGAGTCTCTGCATTTCCTAAAGTATGAAGCCATATTACCGGCATGGCCATCAGAACTGACAAATGTGAAGAACCGAAACACCTTGCGTACAGAAAGAGCTGGAAGACCTGTCACAATACCAGTGGAAAACATTAAGAAAATGGTGAGCAATCATGACGTTTTGTACACACCTCTGGCTTCACACACAAATACCCACATTGGTGCAGAATGTCCTACCAATACGTTCATAGAGTTCCTCTAGAGGACCACTTAAATTGGGGCTTCCATTGAAATCCATCAACACTGCCAGGTCCATGCATCCTAGACTGGGATACCTAAACACTTTTCTTTTTTGTAGAAAATGCGCCCCAGAAACTTTTATGATGAGGTCAATGGGTTGAGGTCATTGAGAACATTTACAGGAATGGTCACTTACCCACGGGACATACATTTCATTTTATCTTGTTTATAAAGTGCACGTTCCTTCAAGATCTCCAAACTTGCTCTTCTTGTGTATATTAAGGATTAGATAACGCAAAATTGATATAGCCATATTAGCATTAAAGTGAACTTGATTTGTCCGACATGGAAAAAGATGTAAAGTTACATTTCTGGAAGAAGTGAGCTCTGAGGTCCTAAAAGCTCATATAATTATATATATATATATATATATATATATATATATATATAATATTCTACATAATGATTTCATAGCTCAGAAAGTGCTTTTTAGTTCAATTATATATTCATCCAAGAAATAAAATAAAATATTTAGAAAACCACATTAAGAATACAACTTTATCCCAAAGAGGGATGGAAATCACAAATTCAGAAAGATGTTTTTGGTAGCATTCCTTTTACTAGCATTAAGAGCATTATCATAATAATAATAAGTCCGCCATATATTTTTGGATGAATTCTAAATTTTTACTTTCTAAAATGTCTCAAACATGACATGTTTTTTGCATGAATATATGCTTTTGTAAAAATAAAAGAAAATAAAATGTGTTAATTTTTTAAGGAAAATGTGCCATTATCATCACTGTCGACAAGTAATCCAAATATCAGAAGTATGATTATTGACACACACAACAAGTTGAGAAAAATAGTCAATCCGCCCGCACGTAACATGCTGAAAATGGTAAGTAGGCCAAATAAGTTTAATGGAGGAAAAAAGTTATTGTTTACATTCTAGTCAGTAGTATAGGATTGTAAAACAAAAATGTTGTTTGCAAGTTGAATCTGGCTACCAATTTGTTGGCTAGCTAAGAAATATTAATTTATATATAGAGTTCCGCTATATTCTAAAGCTCTGAACAATAGGTTATCAGGGATAGTCAATAGAGAGAGAAGAGATAAATCTATCGGATCAGGCCAACTCTGACTTAAGGACCAACTCCATGATTGAGTGCTGTGGTGTTTGGCTGGATATGCCTGGCCACGCGCTATGTGAGCATAAAAACCATAACGTTAGGCCAGTCATATCCAGCCGTCGGCCAACAGCCTTTACCTCCTTATCCCCATTCCTATCCTGAAAACATATATTCTTTTTATAATGTGTTTCTATTAGGATATACGATAGTTCTATCTCAAAATATTTCTTTGCCTATTATCGGCACTTTGACATGGATTTGTCTGCGCAGTTCTTCTTAATAATAGGTCTTTTTGCTCATTTTAAGGTCTGGAATGATGAGGCTGCTAGAACGGCAGATAATTACGCCAAAATGTGTTTGCCGAATCACAGCGAACAAAATCTCAGAAAGATCACAAGTAAGTACCCGCTGGCTCCGTAATTATACAGGGTCAGTTGAGTGCTCCCTACATGTGAGGCTTACCAGGCTTGGTCCACCAAAATGATTTATTCACCTAGAAAGTCCTGGTTTAGGGAATGTACTCCATTTTGATAATTCCGTGCATGAATTATTATTTTTTTTTCTCTGTGTGTTTTAGATTTTAATTGCGGAGAAAATTTATTCATGTCAACTTTCAAAGCCTCCTGGGATGATGTCATACAATCATTTTACAGTGAAGTTGTAGATTTTGAATATGCAAAAGGAGCTAAATCCCCTGGTGTAGAGATTGGCCATTATACACAGGTATGTTTTATAAACTCAAACATCTACACCCTACAATCTACATACAATAGAGCTCGTCCACGAAAGGTCTGCTCTTGGTGCTCCTTATGGGGAGTGGAAAAGGGGTGGGTCATAATTTGGGGAGGTCACACTGGCTGTATTGGAGAGGAAGAGGGTGTGGGTGGAGCCAGGACAGGGAGTGGAAAGAACCAAATACCACTGACCCCCTTTAGACATCAAAGGCTGTTCAGAAGCTGGTGATCCCCATAATTCCCTCAACATGTATACCGAGAGAGTTCCCAGGTATGCTGATGTCCGTATCACAAGGTGCCTAGTCGTTTGATACGTATTAGGAGTTCCTTTAAGAGTCCGACTTATAAGTTACATTATAAGTGGAATCAGGAGATATTGCTTCTGCCGTGGACCACTCCATATCTTTCAAAGCGGCCCCATAAGTAGGCTTTCTGGTCAAGCCTTTTCTCTTTGGGTGGTCAGAATGGTCTTTTGCTCCATGACCTTGCATTCACAGTTAGTTGCACCCCACATATCAAGATCATCCTTCTGGCAGGCCATTAGACCAGCATACCTTGGACATTTCCGGGTATGCCATTGGTATTAAATTTGCTTTAGTAAATTAACAGGACTCATCTACTGTTTCTTGGCAGTTGACTATGATGGATTTATGAATGTTGATTAAGTATTTGATAGATGAGTAGAATACACAAATTACTGTATACAGTATCTACCCCTTGCTTCCTTTCCATTTCATTCATTTCAGTAATTTAAGACACCAGTGCCATGATTGTAATTAACACATTTTCATATTTCCAGTTGACATGGGCTACCTCATACCAGGTTGGCTGTGCTATTAACCAATGCGCCAACAATAACCTCCCATACAGATACGTCTGCCATTACTGCCCTCCGTAAGTATGAAAAATGCACTTCCACCATGAACGCAATTTTTTGTATCAATATCGTTACGATTCCAGTAGTTCTTAACAGGCTAACTGGTGCCCCACATTCTAACATTTCCTGAGAAACAGAACTCAGCTAAAGTAGAATTCCAGCCAAGGCATATCATAAATATTTTGTCTGTTACCACTGAACCTGACTTTCTTCTGTTGTGACCAATTGTTATCTGCGATCCTCTCAGGGGAAACAATCTTAGCTCAATGGGATACCCATACAAATCTGGACCTACATGCGGAGACTGTCCAACGGCATGCGATAACGGCCTCTGCAGTAAGTATTTGTGTGCAAACCGATAGTTACCAGTCTAGTATAACATATTGAGATGCTGATCCATGCCTATTGGCTATCAGCTGACCACATTAAATCATATAAATCACCAATAACTGGTGAACGCCAGGATGAACTAGCCTGATATAACTCTTATGGGTCTCATCACACCATTAGCTGATTCGGGGACATGGACCAGCCTGAATAAATCCAATACGCTGAGTATTTATAAATGTTTATCTCCTCAGCCGTTTTTATTTTAATGATTAGAATTGTGTTTGTAGATTGCATTTCTAAAGCATCTGCACAAATTTCGTAGTGCAATTACAGTGCGGGGGAGTATATAGCTTTAGCAACACAAGACATACTGGAACAGAAGGAGAGGTGGGCCGTGACCTTGTGAGCTTGCAATCTATTAGCAAGTTGAGGCAGTGGCAGGAAAGTGCTCCCATTGAAATCCATGGGAAGACTTTATACATGTGCACTGGGGTCTACTAAACTGACTGAAGGTCAGGGAAATGCATTCAGCATCTCCTGCAAGGCATTTACCTGGGGGTGCAGGGGCAAATGCTTTTTTTGGGGGGGAGGGATTCTGTAGAACCCTCCCATGCATTTGCAAAATGGACCACAATGAAAGTTTAAGGGATCACGAAGTTCTCATACACATTAAAGTGCATATGATGGCTGGAGTGTCCCTTTAAGCCAAGAGTAACATAAAATTCCAGCATTAATTACAGTTAAAAAGAAAATGAAAAGAAAAATTAAAAAGAAATATGATTTTTGAAATAAATGAATGAGGAGTCCTTTTTTAAAACCTTAATGACTTAAGGTTGACTCCTTTATGTATGCGTTGTTAGTAAAATATAATTTCAGAGGCTTCATTAAATTATTCATGTTATAATCTGGATTTTTCTTTCTTTTCAGCAAACTATTGCCGTTATCAAGACTGGTTTTCAGACTGCTTTAAATATTATCACGGGCAAAAATGTGATGCATCACTTGAGAAAGATTGTCCTGCAACCTGCAAGTGCACAAATAAAGAGATAAAATAAAGCATCCTAGAAAAATACCGATAGCATTAATAGAATTACAAGGGAAAAGCTATTAAATTATTTTATTTTAGATTATGTTAATTATTATGTTTATGTGCCGTTTATTTAAATACACAAGCGATTACGATTGGATTGTGATAATTTTCTATTTATTTAAATTAATAAAGCCACTGTTGAACCACAATAAGGAATTATTGTTTTACTTCCTCCCTATAATATTTGTTTTCTTATTTTTGTACTTTTGCTTCTTATATTCAGTGAAAAATGTTCTTGGAACCTAAAGAAACGATTTACTGTCCCATGTAATTATTAGGTAATTATTAGTAATTATTATTGAATTATTAGGGAATTATTAATTCTTTGCTAGATCTAAGCACATGTTCTAAGGCTTTTTGTTAATTTCAAATTAAATTACATTTACTAAAAATATTATTTTATATGCTGGAATATAATAATATAAATTGGTGAGTTATAGACTTGCTAATTATATAATATATTTGTTTTGTTCTAAGGCTATTTATTTCAAATAGTTCTGTTAATTCAGAGAAACATTTACTATTTCTTTAAAAGTTCAAAATGGTAAATATTGCATTTTAATAAAAAAAATAAAAAATAGACATTGTGGCAGTGCAGTTGGAAAAGATGACCACTAGATGGCACACGGTAATGTTTTGGGGATTATAGGCTGCCAGAGAGCTCCAGGTCTGGCTCGCACTGGTAAAATACCATTTTTTTTCTTTTTTACAGGTAAAAACAGGTCTAGGGTGTCAAATTTGGGAGGACGCAGTCCCCCCCACTGCAAATTCAGAGGTACGGTTACAAACGAGATTTACTCAACCGGCCCATTCACACCATAGAGGCTGTGCAGGCTTTAAGTCAGGGAGCGCAGGGATATGATGTCATATCCCCTCGCTCCGCAGTGACGATGATGACGACCCTCAAGGTGGGGGGCGCGGCTGGGGGAAGTGCCCTAAATCAGACCTATGGCAGCGCCCAAGGAAAATACGCCAATGCATATTAAAGTATTTACAATGTACATCAATATGCATTATTGATTGGTAGGGCTGTGTGGGGCATCCAGCTGTCCCTTTAATTTAGTACGGTTGGTTCTATATACGATGTACATAAAAAGCTAAATAGCAGGTCAATGATATGAAGAGAGTCCCGCACTCTATATCCTAAATGGAAGGGGATACTGGCAAAACACCCAATATAGTAAAGAATTGAGATGGTTATCAGCTATCCTCAATCTAAGACAAGACTAAGCACTGATCAAGGTAGGAGAATAGGCCGAATGGTTTATATCTGCTAAAAAAAATAATGTTTCTTTATATTCTTTACATCAAATTATATATTTTTTAATCCATTGCAATGGCTGTGTTTTGTGCTTATAAGTTTGCATATTTGCATCAGGCAATATGGGTCGGGTTAGGTACTTCTTATAAAGTGCTGCCCTCTGCAGTATACGGGGATTCCCTTTTGTGAGTTTATACAGCCCACATACCACCAGGGGCAGCACTTCACACGTGTCAGTCACCGTCATGTGAAATGCATATGTGTCTGGAAAACTTGGCCACTGTGGTTACCCTAAATATGGCATTCTTACCAACATCATGTGTTCTGATGCCAATAAATGAATCCACGGTCAGGTGTTCTATTTTACTCCCAAATACCACAAATAATCCTTAATAATGACCAATGTGTCTAAAAATCAATATTTTATTTTTTTTAAATTGTTTAATTTTACAAACCTCCAGTAGAAAACACAATCATTTTTAATGCATTAAAATATTTGGTTTTATTTTTGTTTACTCACCTTTAAGACTATTTATTCTAATCTTTACTGGATCCCTCCATGACAACAACGTTATTATTTTCCTTTAATCCCTTCAATCCCAGGGGTTTCAAGTCCCAGAGCAATTTTGCCATTTTTGCGCTATGTCGGTTCAGCGGTTATTCTCTTTTCCTGCGAATAGTGTACTTTCCCAGCACATACTATAAAGTGTACGTTATTCATAGAGTTTTGACATTAGATATGATGGGATTGCAACTCTAATCTTAAACAAATAAACCCAGACAGCCCAGACTATCCTATCAGGGGTATTTGGGCATTCTTCACGCAGCTACTTGGCTGCCAATCTCTGTCAAAGGTGGCCACAGAAATTATTTCCTGCGCTTTTGTTTGACGATTTCCAGTCCATATGTTCCACAGTTTCTGGATACTCACCTCAAAAGAGATCAAAGAGCTGAAGTTGAAAAGCCTCTTCTGGAACATTGTTGCATTCTGAACATATCAATTGCAGAAAAGCTGTGATTAGTCAATACAATTTAATTGCAGTTGGCACAAACACTCATAGTCATACATCTCATGAAACATTGAGACAGAATGTGCTGGGTAACCTCTGTTATGTCACCTTATTATACGGCATAATAATATTAGATGGGTGGAAAAAACAAATGCTTTATGAACTATACCTATATTAACAGCTGTTTTTTTTTATATATCTTATGCCAATAGTGGAACATTATTTCACCTATTACTATTTCATATAAAGGGATCTGTCCTAAACAAGCTGACCCTTTATTGCAATGACATGCTAAAGGTGGCAACCAAATAGTTCTAATCAGGGGTCGGCAAGGTGTCTGGACATAGACACCGGTGTCTATCACCACAATTTGCGATGTACGTCACCCTGCTGCTGAGAGAAGGGGAAGAAATATAGAGAAAGGGGAACAGATAGTGGAATGGGCAGATAGAGGGGAAACAGGCAGAAATAGGGAAAAGGGAAGATATATAGAGAAAGGGGATAGTGAGAAAGAGAAGAGAGAGAGAAAGAGAGGAAGAGATGGGGAGAAAGGAAAGAGAGATAAAATGTATGTGATAGGGAGAAAGGGGAAGAATTTAGAAAGGTAGATAAATAGAAGAGAAAGGGGATAGAGAGAGATACAGGATAGAGAAAGGGAAGAACGAGAGAGGAATAAAAGAGAGTGAAAGAAAGGGAACAAGAGAGTAAGAGTGTGTGTTAGTGTTTTTAAATTGTTTGTGTGAAGGAAAGGGGCAAGTAAGCGTGTGTCTGTAAGGGCAAGTGTATGCTAGGATGTTTGTGTGTAAGGGCAAGTGTAAATACGTGTGTCTCTGTGTGTGGGCAGGCATGTGTAAGGGCAGTGCTTCTTTGTGTTACTTGATTGTAACCCTGAGGGGTTATTTAGCATTGTTTTAAATTTAAAAAATGATAGTGTCCTTCACTGAGTCTGGTAACTCAATTAAAAATGTTTGCCATGAACCATTTACTTGCCTAACCCTGGTTCTAATAATTAACCTTTCGAAAACGATGTTGTGTTTTATAGGAGGTAAAGATATTCTGAATAAAGTCAACTGTCTTCTAGGTGTGATGTAGGGGTGAGAAATATTAGAATATTATGTAGGACTCAGTTCCAGACCCTATAAATCTCCTCTTTCATACTGAGACTATTTGTTTGTTTTTTTAAAAACTAGGGGGAAACACTGATTAACCCCTTCGTGACAAAGGCTGATTTTACTTTTTGTACCCTTCGTGACAATGGCCGTTTTAACATTTCTGCGCTGCTTGTGTTTAGCTGTAATTTTCTTCTTTCCCATTTACTGAACCCACACACATTAGATATTGTTTTTTTCAGGACAAGAAGGGCTTTCTTTAGATGACATTGTTTTGATTGTATCATATTATTTACTACTAAAAAAAGTATAAAATATGGTGAAAAATTTTGAAAAAAATGACTGTTTCTAACTTTTAGTTGAAAAATCTTTTACTCATCTATAAAAGGTAATGAAAAAACCTGCTAAATGGATTCTACTATTTGTCCTGAGTTTAGAAATACCCAATGTTTTTATGTTTTTTTGCTTTTTTCTACCCATTATGGGGCAATAAGTACAGGTAGCGTTTTGCTATTTCAAAGCCATTTTTTCCAAATCTGGTAATTCTTCCCCCCATGTGCCATTTCGAGTATCTTTGAAGCCGGCCAATGCAATTTACCCCATCAAGTCATATATTTTTGAACCCTTTCCAAGCACTTATTCTACCATCAGCCTTTGTCAAACTTTATGGTAGTAATTTTTTTGCATTTGTTTTTTCACACACATTTTACTTTAGGTATGAATAAACAGGTTCTGGTATATGTCACTATCATAAAACACCCCAATATGTGTTTAGCAACATCTCCTGAGTACAGCGATACCTCACATGAATGATTTTGCCTGGCTGTTTGGGGGCAAAAGGGCCACATTTGGGGCATGCACATTTTTCAATGTTGAACTTTGGCATTTGGGGATCCACTGCCCATGCCCTATTTGGTACATCTTTGAGCCGGGCCATTTCAGTGTGCCCAATAAAGCTATATATTTTTGAAAACTAGACACCCCAGGGTATTTCAAATGCTAGTATTTTAACTCTTTCCATGCACGATATCTACCACCAGTCTTTGTCAAACTTTGTGGTAGTCATTTTTTTGCATTTGTTTTGTCACACACATTTTACTTGAGGTATGAATTAAAAATTTCTCGTATATGTCACTATCACAAAACACCCCAATATGTGTTCAGCAACATCTCCTGAGCGCAGCGATACCCCACATGAATGATTTTGCCTGGCTGTTCGGGGGCAAAAGGGCCACATTTGGGGCATGCACATTTTGCAATGTTGAACTTTGGCATTTGGGGATCCACTGCCCATACCCTATTTGGTACATCTTTGAGCCGGGCCATTTCAGTGTGCCCAACAAAACCATATATTTTTGAAAACTAGACACCACAGGGTATTTTAAATGCTGGTATTTTAACTCTTTGCATGCACACATTTTACCACCAGCATTTTTTCAAAGTTTGCAGTAGTAATTTTGTGTGTGTATTTTTCCCACACACACCTATTTTATGTATGAATTTACAGCTCTTGGTATATGCCGCTGTCACATGACACCCCAATATGTGTTCAGCAACTTCTCCTGAGTACAGTGATACCCCACATGCATGGGTTTGTCATTTTTTGGGGGAACTAAAAGGCCACATTTGGTACGTGTGCATTTTTCTAATTGGAAATTAGATGTGTGGCCATCCTTCCCCCCCGTGTTAATTGGGACCTTGTTGAACCCGGCCAATTCAATTTACCCCATCAAATCATACATTTTTTTAAAGTAGACACCCCATGGGCATTTAATATGCCAGTATTTTAACTCTTTCCATGCGAGAATTGTTTTAAGCTAATATGCTAATTTTAGGACTTGCTCACAAAAATATATTTTTTATATATATATATATATTTTTTTAGCCTTTTTTAATTTTTTTGACATTTTTTTCAACTTGAAGGTTCCCCTGATAGTGACATCAGTGGGAAATGATTTTTACATTTTACTGTTTTTTTACTATTTTTTTCTAATTATTATTAATTTTATTTTATTTTTAATTTATTTTTTCTAATCACACTGTGATTAGAAAGCTGAGCTCCATTGACTTGCATGGTTGAATGCAGTACCTATATTCAACCTGCAAGTGGAGCCAGAGTTCTCTAGAGGGTCAGGAGACCGTCTAGCGAACTTTTTAGACTTTATTGTTTTTCTTTATTGAATTTTCCCGGACCGCCGCCATCTTGCTGATGGCGAAGATCACCGGCAGCTGCCAGAGATGGCCCCTTTGTGCCGATAATGGCGTTGCTGAATGCCTCGAGGTCGAGGCATTACAGCAACGCCGTTTCGGTGCAGAAAGCGAAAATAGATCGCTTTCTGCACCCGTTTAATGACGTGCCGGTCCTGGCACGTCATTTGTCGTTATCGACTTGAATTTCCGTGACGTGCAATTGTCATCAAGGGGTTAAACAACTTAAAATTGCATACATTGATTAAGTTTAACCTATGTCTTCAGAGGAGCTGGCACACCTGTGTGAGACGCTTTTCTACTACTATTTGACAGGCTCAGGCTGGTCGTCTGGCACACCGGGGAAACACTCAATGGGCTGCCGGCCAACGGCACCCCATACTTATCTGAAGTGTGGCTGCCACCCACCCCCCTTGCAAGCCATCTTCTATTACATATCCTGTGATGATCACTTTGTAATTACTATATTATTATGTTAAAACCTCTTCCCACTTGCGTAATCAGGATTTCACCGATGACGTATTAATTACCTGGAATTCCCTACTCTGTTCTGTCAGACTCTGTCCTACTAAACTCACACTAAAAACCCATCTGTTCAGAAAAACGTACAGCTTACTAGACTTGTGCATACAGATTCATATGAATTTTAATGAAATTTTGAGAATTCAGTTCATTTATACAAAAGTCTGAAAACAACAATGGGCCCCAACAAAAGAAACAAACATGAAGCTGAGATCTCCGAATTTTCGTTATCTATCTCACACTTTCATTCAGTCTGCCAAACAATCCCGTGTCCCTTTCTCCATTTCTGCAACTCTGCTTCTTCTTACCCCTTCTTGTATTTCTGTCTTCTTCCTTCTGACTTCTTTCTTCGTCTGCTTCTCCCAGTTATCAGCTTCGTTAACCAGGCCTGCTGGAGAACATTCGCAAAAGGGCAAAGCCTCTATGCACACTCTCTTCCCTGTTTTAGAAGAAGGGAGAGGCTACCATTTTGTAATACTCAGAGAAGAATAATGCAGACATGGGAGAGGTGGATGAAGAAAGAAGACAGAAGAAAAAGAAGAGGCAAAACAAGAAGCGGAGTTGCACAAAAGGAGACAGGGACACAGAAGTGGTCGGCAGAGAAGGTAGGGAGACATTGAGCTATAGCATGAAAGGGAGTGAATGAGAAGGTGAGAGAGTGTGAGTGTGAGAGACAACAAATTTTGTTTCCAAATAGAAAATTCCTTTTGAATTTCTTCTGAACCGAAAGGGCAGGGGAAAAAATTTGTTGTACGAAACCAACTGGACCAAAAATGTACAATTAATCCTAGTCGTTCTTGGTCCATTTGACTGTCTATAACTGACCCTCATAATGCCCTATTAACCAGCCCCCTAAAGAAACGGTCCATCATCCCTGCCTGCAAGATCTCTACACAGAGTTCTCCCATATTGCCCTCGCTACAATCAACTCATCCTCACCCAAGCAATCCTCTCCTTCTGTCTAACTACCCCCTCAACCACCCAATAGATGCAAGAGCAGGGTGCTCTTCTCATCCTAAACCACATATGTTTTAATGCCTGATTAAGTTATTGTCAATTTTAAATTATTTTTGTTAAATATTTTCTTCCTTATTGTAACAGCGCTACAGAATTTGATGGCACCATATAAATAAGTGTAATGTATAGTTGATTCATTCATATATTTACAATATGTCAAGTAACACAAACATCACACAGGAATGTGAACTATAACATGATGTTAAATTCACCTTATAACACCATCTCCTCAAATGAAGAAGGAAGAATCCTACTGAAAAACATCTTTCAACAATGACATTACTGCAGTTTTGATAAAAGATACAGCTGATTAAAAGACGGTAAGTATATGTTTTAGGAAAATGTGGTTAATTGTTTCCTTTGTCCTTCTTGAGGCACCGTAATAAACTAGCTATTTGTATCCCTCTCTGACTATTTGTCATAACATGGCTCTCTATAAAAAACAAGACCTTCGACTAGTTAAGTACGAATTGTTGGTTTCTGAGGCTGCACGTGATTTGCATGAGTGCATTATATATATATATATATATATATATATGTAGCAGGCAGGAAGAGGGAGGAGGTTCTGCCACTTTAAAAATCTCTGGTCAGACCTCTCCTAGAGTATTGGGTACAGTTCTGGAGACCCCCCTCTCCAGAAGCAGGGGTCGACAGATTTGGTTTGGTTTTAGAAGCCATTTTGTTCCCTAACACACACACTAACATAACACACACACACATACTAACATACTGCGGGGCCCTACGTTGCAGAAGTAGTTTTACTGGGGCTGGTGAGGTGTACCAAAATCTAGTTGCTTATCGAGCCCTGTCAAGAAGGATATTGACATTTTTGGAGAGAGTTCGGGGGGGGGGCTAACAAAATTGTTAATGGTTTGAAGGATAAAAATCAGGAAAGACTAAGCGATCTCAATACACTCAGCTTGGAGGAAAGACAAGAAAGGGAGCTATGGTGGCTTGCTTGTACCTTTCAAGGAGTTCTACAAACTTTGGGGACTTCCTTTTCTGGAGGCTCCTTTTCATTTTCCTCAGATTCTTCCCTCCTTTTTCTGGAAAACAGCACTGTGCTCTCATTGGAGGAGCCAGTCACATCCCCAGCTGCACAGAGGTTGCTGGGAAAAAACTTCTCTAAGGGGTGCTGCAGAGTCCAGATGGTTGCCAAAGCAACCAGCAGAAGACGAAATGGAGGGGTCACACACATATACACACACATACCGTATATATATATATATATATATATATATATATATATATATATATATATATATATATATATATATATATATATATATACACTAGTGTTACAAATGTCCTTGTTTTCCATTAGAAAATACATTAAATATGTTGCAAAATGAATAGGAATAAAGTCAAGACTGGTTAAAATTGGTTAAATTTGGATAATAATTGTGTCCTTTAAACTTTGCTTTCATCGAAGGATCTCCCATTTGCAACAATTACAGATATGCAGACATTTGGCATTCTAGTTGTCAATTTTCTGAGGTAATCTGAAGAGATTTCACCTTCCTGAAGCAGCTCCCATAAATTGGATTGACTTGCTGGCGTCTTCTTGTGTACCAAACAGTCAAGCTGCTCCTACAACAGCTCACGAGGACTGAGATCCAGTGACTGTGCTGATCACTTCATTATAGACAGAATACCAGCTGACGGCTTCCTCTCTAACTAGTCATTGTTTGGAGCTGTGCTTTGGGTCATTGTCCTGTTGTGATAGGAAATTGGCTCCAATCAAATGCCGTCCACATGGTATGGCATAGCGTTGCAAAATGGAGTGATAGCCTTCCTTCTTCAAGAACCCTTTTACCCTGTATGAATCTCCCACTTTACCACCACCAAAGCACCCCCAGACCATCATTGCTGATGGTGTCAAGCAGTCCTCCAGCATCTTTCCATTTGGCCTGAGTCTCACCAATGTTCTTCTGTGTGACACCTCAAACTTAGATTCATTTCTCCATAACACTTTTCTCCAGTCTTCCTCTGTCCAGTGTCTGTGTTGTTTTACCCATCTTAATCTTTTTTTTTGGCCACTCTGAGATAAGGCTTTGTCTTTGCAACTCTGCCTAGAAGGCCAGCATCCCAGAGTTCTCTCTACGTTGTTGTTATTGGGACTACTGTTTTGCGGTTACTCTTTAATGAAGCTGCCAGTTGAGGAGTCTGTTTCTCAAACTAGACACTCAAATGTACTTGTCCTCTTGCTCAGTTGTGCACCGGGGGCTCCCACTCATCTTTCTGTTCTGCTTAGAGCCAGTTTGCAGGGTTCTGTGAAGGGAGTAGTGCACAGCGTTGTTTGAGAGCTTAAGTTTCTCGGCAATTTCTCACATGGAATTGCCTTCATTTCTCAGAACAAGAATATACTGGCGAGTTTCAGAAGAAAGTTCTTTGTTTCTGGCCAGTCTGTAATCCAAAAATGCTGATGCTCCATATACCAACTAGTCTTTTTTCTTGCAAAAAAGGTTTTCTTACGACTAATAAGCCTTTTAAATGTAAACTTGGATTAGCTAATGCAACGGGACATTGGAACACAACAGCCAAAGAGTCCATAGGTAAAGACCCTACTACCCAACAAGTTTACCCTGATTACAGTTCTGCTTCTAAACACTATCAGTACACACATTCTATCTAGAATTATATAAACTAGTCATGGTACAACAGTACGTTAGTAATGACACATTGGTGGAATTTTCTGGTGTCGAATAGGTTGTAGGTAGCCCAGCTTTACCCCCCCCCCGACTACTTAAACATGCCAGCTTCCCTCTCTATTGAACTTAGCACCACCAAGTTATACATTTAGAGGTGACTTAAGTTGTCTGGTATTTGGTGTATGTCTTGTTGCCAGTGGTGGTGGCATTAATTAGGACTAAATTTAGGTTAAAATGTAAAATAAAAATCCTTTTGTGTGTTTGTATGCTGATTTCAAAGCAGCTAAAACATTAAGCTCTTCCTTAAATATAATGGATTGCTAGATAAGAGGGCAATTAATCGGTTTAATCAACCATTCATTCTATAGAAACATGAAAGACTTTATGGGAGATGAAAGGAAGGAAATGTCCATATCCACCCTTTCCATGCATTAATGATGATGTTCAAAGCAGTTTAAACAGTCAGTTACTATATAATTGGTTCATGATTTCGGTTGTTATGTTAGCTTTGCACACTATGAACTTGTGTACATAGGTCAACCCTTATGGCAAGAACCCTCATCAAGACTGGCCCTTCAGAACGCATGGCTAGATTAAAAAGATTTGAAAAAAAAGGTTTCAAACTGACCTGCAATATCTTGCTTTGGTGAATAAACGCCTTTGGCGTTGTGGCGCCCTGTGTGGACTACTCCTCTGGCGCCCCCCCTCACTACCCCCCCTCTCTGCCCCTCCGATGACCTTCCGGGTTACGTCAGCAACTGTGCGATCGCGCGATCGGGAAATTTCAACTGTAACAGCTTACCGGCTTTCATGCAGGAAGCTGTTACGGGAGATCGGGCAGCAGAAAACCGGCGATGCCGGCTTCTGCTGCCAGGGGGGAGTCCAGGCTGTCAAACGACGTACCGGGACGTCCACAGGGGCGTTTTTTGGACGTCCCGGTACGTCTATAGGGGAATGAAGGGGTTAAAAAAAAAAAAGATGATGTTTCAAGTTAAGTCCCGGGCAGGCGCCCCTGCTACCATGGCGCCCTGTGCGGTCGCACAGGTCGCACACCCCTAAGGCCGGCCCTGAATAAACCTCTCTGTCCTTTGGAGAAACCCGGCTCACAGGATATGGTGGTTTTATGGGTGGGATGTTTTGGCTATTGTTGATACAAATCTTGTTTTCTACACAATCGGATGGTGCTCCATAAATATATTGTAATGTAACTGGAGCTGCTTAGGTGTTCTGTGCTAGGATTCCTTTTCTTTGTTTGTAGGTGTTCTGTGATGACATTGGGGAACAGAGAGGCGCGAATCTCCCTGTGTTATGTCTGTTACTTATGCATGAAGACAGACCCAGACAAACACTTACTCTTTGCTGAACTTGGACTAATATAGATTCCACTCCCATCATATACCTGAGGTGGGTGAGCCAGGGGGTATGCGACACAACCTGCAGTCCAAGCCCAAATGGGAATATGATAAGAGGAGAAGCTTGAGCAGGCTTAGCCCGGGCTTTGATTTCTTCTCTTTTCAAAAGATAGATCCTAGTGAGATCCATCTATACATACATACAATAACTCTGCAAAGGACATAGAAAAGATATCCTGATAAAATGGTAAAATGCTAAAAGAGGCATCAATAGAATGGTCCACTGTCTGAACCTAGTAGAAACGTTTTACAAAGTCCTAAATAGATGGTACTAGGTACCAACATGGAAATTTGGTGGAGCTGCAGGAAATAAAATACCCTTTGGAGGACCATATGGGAAAAAAGGTACTTTCCTGTTATCCGGAGCCATTCCAAAAAACCTATTTATTATTCGAAACAATTTATCTATGCAACAATAGGGACATAAGAACAATTATAATTAAGATTTCGGAGGCCAAAAATCTCTCATTGCTTCCAACAGTGACTCAAATACATCCTCGCGTCCCACGTGCTAAATTCGGTCAAAGATGACTCCAAATGATGACATGCTGTTCCTCTGTGTTGTTTGTTGCGCCATTTAGCAGATCCCCACATCCGCTCTACACTCTGATCAACGTCAATTCCTTGGCCCAGCAGTAGAATCGGCTGTCACAAAGGGTAGAAGACTATCCGTGAACCAATTTCCGGTGCAGATGTTGACCTACTTCCAACAAGTAGACTTTCTACAATCCCAGAAAATACTCGAGCCAAAGTAGAGCTTCATTTCGTGACAGACACAGTAGCCACACACAGCTGTCATTACACCTTTCTCTTGTAAGAACGCCATGGCTTCTTCTTCGGTACGAGGTAGAGTGAAGATGTTAAATCTCATTATATTTGAAAATACGTATTAAAAAAGGCTGCCAAAACACATATTCCAAAAAAACAAACGGAGTCACATATTAAAAAAAACCCCCAAAAAAACAAAAAAACCCCAAAAAAAACGTATTGGCTCCGGATAACAGGAAAGTACCAAAATAATGCTGTTAACTTGGATTGTTCTACCATTCACATTGGACAGTGCGCTGTTACATTTGGATTGTCCGCTTATGACAAAAGAAAATGATTATTATAAAAATTGGTAAATTGGAACTGACTGGAACTTGTGTATTTCTGCATCTCAATCTGTGTTTATGTTGTCAGGTTTGGGAAACATACTCCCTTTTAAATAATGATATTTCCCAGGGAGAAAGTGGCTTTTGATTTATTTTTTTATTAAATATGTTGTATTGCGTTGTGTTTTTTCCCCTGTAAGAATAGTAAAAAATATTAAATATAATGGAAAAAAAGTAAATCAATCCATCAATCATAGATAGTTATTGACTTGTTTCTAAAGATTATTATACTGTAGGTTCTCCAAAACTAGGATGTGAAATCATAACTTGTATCTATACAGTTACTGCATGTCTTTTCATATCGGCATAAATATTAAAACTATTTTCGTGGGGCTGGATTCAACATTGTATATAAATCAGGAATAATCGAATAGCAATCCTCACAAAGGTTCCAATATAAAAAAAAATGAGATTAAAAGACAGTGATACGTTTTAATAAATACAGTGTATCTAATATAAAAAAACTGAGGGTGCACATATAAAACAATACTATTTCTATTATATTTTAAAAAACAATTCCACCAAATTTTTATTGAAAAATCATAGTATTCTTAAAAAAATATGGTTTCAGGAAAAGGTCACAAGGTAAGTAATCAGCAGAACCACTGAATATGGTTGAGGAAATGATTTATCCGGACATTACCATGTCTCCTACACAACCAAAATATATTTGCATGTTGTACAACAGGAAACATCATAATTCGCCATAAATAATTTTCAGTGTCCCAAAAAACAAAGCAGACTTTGGCAGCGTGTTCCTAGTGATCGTGCAAACGATCCCACTCTAGTCATGTGACTTACAGTTTTATAAAAGTGTCATTGGATTTTTGACAAAAAAAGAGCAATCTGTCAGCATTCCCAGTCAGTTGTGGTAAAGGCGAGGACATTTATTCGTTATTCATTCAGTTTTTATTCATTATTCAACCACATATGCTCCCAGCCTCATAAAATAAATTAAAACACTGTTAGCGCTAAAATGGTAGATTCTATTATATTGTATTGTTATTAATTATTATATATTGATTAACATTAAGTATGTTCTGTAGCACTGGACAAAGGGCAAACAGAACATAAAAAGTAGTACATTATCATTGTAATTATTCTTACGGCGTGGGGGCCACCATAAGTGGTCAAGTGGCATTCAGTTGTGTTATTATTTGATAATAATAATTAATTTTTTTAGACTTTTATCTCCATTTCTTTTTCCCATGCTGGAAATTTGCAAGTTTATGGTATTATAGGAACAATGAACCCATTTGGATCCAGGGTCAAGAAGGTTTTCATCAGTGGCGTAACTACGGGGGTCACAGCGGTCGCAACTGCAACGAGGCCTGTGCCTCTAGGGGGCCCGAGCGTCCCCTGCAACCACTTGTTGTTGTCGCCTCGTACTGGTTCAAAATTGTTCAGAATGGGCCCTTCCAACCTAGACCTCGCCGGTACAAGATGAAGGACCCTGTCTAACCTATTTAGAACCGGCACAGGGAGACAGGAATGTATCGGGGTCACTTTACGTTAGTAATGGTAAATACCTATAACCTTTGTTATGCCCTAGTGGTTGTATGGAAAATTGCAAGTAAAATATTTAAAAAATAAAAGAAGAAAAATTAGCAGTGGTCCAGAATCGTCAAATCAGGGCTGCCTAGGAGGCTAATTGCCCAGCCTTCCCCACTTGACACCCACTTGGTCAAGATCGAGCTATTGGTGGAAGCTGTAAATAATGTTATTAAACGGGGACTTTGGTGGGTTCAGCCTGGTTTTCTATGATTATTATTATTTATTGTTTTATATAGCGCCATCAAATTCCAGCAGGCAGTTTAAGGGGGCAGAGGTGGCGCGGGTCATTCGTATATTCTATTTTATTGCCACAGGATGCCCATCAGTCAACCTCATATTCTTTTACGCAAAGAAAAAAGTATAAATTTTCATATTAAATTGTACCTACAAATATAGAGTTTGACGGCAGACAAGAATCATTCGGCGCATCTAGTCTGCCCATTTATTGGATTTGCCTTAAATTCAGAAAAGGTTTATCCCTATCCCATACATTTAATTTAAATTCCCTTAATATATTAGCCTCTACCAGTTCTGATGGGAGGCTGTTCCATTTATCCACCACCCTCTCAGTAGAGTAAATCGTCCTTATGTTACTTTGTAATTTGTAGGTAACTTTTCCATAAAAAACAATAGAATTTATAATCCCTAAACACGTCACCTAGGAAAAAGATCTTTTAGGGGCACGAGCAAGAAGGAAATCTTGCATACCGATGTACACAGACCCCTTTTTCATTCATTGGACACATTCGTTTTTTTTAGCACTAATAATATATATTTTGAATATCCCTATTTTGAAAATACTCACAATCCCAGCATGGTTAATTATTTCAAATTTAACAAATATATTAATTTACTTTAATCTTGACATGTGTAGATGTTTTTGTTAAACTAAATTATTTTATAATTCATTTATTAGCTATTAATATTTTGGGTTGGGTTTAGGAATGACATAAACTATCTTTGGACGGCTACCAATTCCCTTACAATAATTTGCTCCATTAACTCTTCACGCATATTACTCTAAACATATTCTAGATCTACAGATACAGAGAAAACTCCGGGTGAAATGTACATTAATCAGTTAAAAACCAATTTATTGAGTCGTGGAAGAAAGGACCCCCTATGGAATAAAAAAAAAAAAAACAATAGCAGACAAATAAATAACTCACTGGACAGCATTTAAATAGAGATAAAATAATGTTCAATAATAAATACAAATAAAAATATACATTAAATACAATGTGTATTTTTTATTTGGATTTATTATTAAATATATTATCTAAATTTAAGCGCTGCCTGGTGAGTTATTTGTCTTAGCCTATTGTGTTTGACCTATGTCCTCGAGGCTTTGTATTAAGAAAACATATTTCTCCCTTGAGGGACGCTGAATACAAAGTGTTTACAAGGGAAATATTACACCCAGTGACGGGTCACATGGCCGCCTTATTAACTGCTCGTGATCACGTATAGCTCAACACATACCCAACGTTGGAATAGAATGAGTGCCTATTCCTATGTATACACTCGTGCTTTTCTATATGTTATCCAAAGGCTCTGACCTTTTTAATACATTTTGTTATTCTTTTATAACCCTTCCTGTCTTTTGAAAGTCCGCACTGCTTTATTTCTAGTTTCTTGCCCTTGATATACCTTTCTTGATGTAACCGAAACTGGGCGTAATGTATATTTGCTGAAATACATGCTAATGTATGGGACGAGTCAAAACAAGGATCTCGGTTGACTTGGAAATTGTAGACTTGTTAAAAACCGAGACAGGAAGAATGATTTATCTAACGGAGTATATTTAAAGGAACAATGCGTGCCAGCCGACAAACATCCTCGTGGTCAAAAGGGAAATGGGTTGCGTGAATTTTTTTTTCGTTTAAGTTACTAAAGGGACATTTTTGTGCCATGAGAACAGATCTGCACATGGGAGATCCCACCAGTGATGGTTTTTAGTATTTTTTTTTGTATTTTATATTTTCGGTAATAGGGCTGACATGTAATACTAATTGTTCGCAGTTCGTTCCATAAAGTAGAGGAAGAACATAACAATCATAAAGGAAGTGTGATTTTCATAGATACATAATAAAGCAATTACATATCTAGTCTGGCCTTTTTCTAATCACTTTTTAATTCTTTAATATGCACACCCTAAGTTCTCTTGACTTCCTGCATTTTTCCCTGTAATACTTCAATTGGAAGTCTATTCCCGGTATCTACTACCCGTTCTGTAAAGTAGAATTTTCTCACACGGCCCCACCGTCTAATATTAAAGGGACACGCCAGCCATCATGCACACTTTAAGGCATATGATAGTTTAGATCTGGTACACCTGGTAAATGTTGGCATACCTGGGAACACTCCGAGTTTTACCCAGAGAGTCTGGGAAAAGCACCGGGTCTCCGGGTCGCCACTCCAGGTTGGAGAAGCGGCGTTCTGACACACCTCACTTCTAGCCCATTTCAACCTTAAACAGAATTATGTCCCAGTGGGACCTTCAACTGAGGTCAGCAGGACTGGTTTTGCCTGGAGACGTCACTTCTCAGGATCACCATGAAGAAACGTGGGGTCGTGGGAGCAGCGTTGCGACATTCCCCACTCCTTACCCACTTCTCCTCCGACCATAGTATTTGTGTGGAGTTAGCCCGGCACATGCAATGTTAGTGGGGCCTCGCACCGAAGTCAGCGTGACCGGCCGCAACATCAGTGGGACTGGATGCTGCCGTTGGCCAACTGACCGCCAACCCGCATTCTGGAAAGGGAGGACTCCGAGTAGCTGGAGCCTGGATATTCCCAGGTATGGTCATACCCCGACGCTCAGCATTAAGGACTATTGGCGTGGAGACGGGTGGAGGTGGCACTGCCCTGGGTTAGGTCAAGGACTGAACCAAAGATAAATATGACACTTCATTTATTTCTAAAAGCATTAAATGTGGCACAGTAGGTGAACAGCACCTTTTATACAACATATACAATTAAGTATGTTTGACTACTGCATCAATCCATTGTGTTATTATTAATTGTAACATAGATGTGTTAATTTGTTTATATATATATATATATATATATATATATATATATATATAAATGTTGTTGAAATAATACGTTTGGAAAAACTGTATGTCATTAGGAGGAAATGAGATTTCCTATGGATTTTAAGTTTCCACTTGGTAACTTAATCTAAGAGGTAGTGAGATTTCCAGTTCATGCCCTTGTGTTATTTTACACCTACTAATAACTCAGTAATGACAACAAATTACATTATAAGATCCAGGAATTAGTAGAAAAAGGAAATTCCAGAGAGCAGGACAAATATTTAGAATTTTTGTGAAATTCTGCTGATGTATAACTTTTCTAATTCGACATACTTTTCATGGATAGGGGGAAAAAAAACGTATTTTATGTTGTTTGGATTCCTTTTTACTTCTATCCATAAAGTTTAATCCGTGAATCAATTACTTAACACAATTGAGATACAACCGTTAACTACTGGAGGTCTACAGGCTGGTATAACCTCCATGGGCTTTTTGTGAACCCTGAAAAACCCTGGGATCTATTAAATTCTATTACATTACATGGTTAACTTAGGAGAGCCCTGTCTCTGTAGACTAAAGTCTGTGAATGTTATGTCCTACATATGAAAAATAACATACTTTCTGTGTTATTTCTTACCTTACTAATCTGTTTCCCCACCTTTGAGATCTCCCCATGGCTGATGTTTCACATGACCTTAGCTACAATCAAATCTTCCTTGCCCAAGCATTTCCTCAACTTCTGTCCTGACCTCCTAATAGATTGTGAGCTCACACGAGCAGAGCCTTCTTCTTCTCCTTACCAGTATGTACATGTGTTATTAGAATTCTAATGTGTTATATACGGTCAATTTTAATGTTATTCTTTAGTTTTGCTCTTTCCTATTGTAACAGCGCTAAGGATTCTGTTGGAGCTCTATTATGTCGCTGGCCCTAATCCAGAGCCCTGCTGATGAATTACATTAGTAACTAAATTATTAACCATGTTTCTACAGAAACAATTATACTATTGTGACCAAAGCACAACTGTCTTCTGCCAAGAGATTCTGTTGCCAAACATTATAACTTAACTGAAACTTTTATGTTGAAGAATGGCTGATGTATTCTGAGCCCGATTGTCCAAGACTTCACTGGAGGTCAGCTACGTCTCCAATTAGTTATCCATCAGTAGGTTAGATGCCATAGGACAATGTTGGGTCAAGAATGGAGATTTAGACGGTGTTCCTCGCCTTGACAAATTGTTGTGACAAAAACGAGACCTCCGCACTTGCAATGACTTCCAAGATTGCTTAATAAAAGAGCCAACAGAAACACTTTTGTGGGAAACGTCAAAGCTTCTGTTACTGGACTGTTTCCCATGTAAGTGTTTCTGTTCGCACTTTTATTAAACACTTTTGGAAACCAATGCAAGTGCGGAGGTTTCATTTCTGTTATAATTGGTGGTGTTATACGGTTTATGCTTTCAGCACCTGGCTTCTTAAGGCTGATTTGCTGGCTTTGTGGTTGGTTGTACATATGCCCAGCGTTGTAGCCCGTTGAAGTCTGATTTTTATGAAACTGTCGTGACAACCAACAACCAAACACCAAACTCTAGGGTGAGTAGTTTTAAATAATGGAGAACCCACCGAAACATGCACATATGCATGAGAACATTTTTCAAGCTATGATAAAGGTCAAGTTCGTGTGTCTAACTGGGGGCTTGCAAGGCTGCATAAGGACACCAAGGTGGCACAGTGGAGTCACTGCCAATGACACAACTCACCACCTGGATCAAAGGGACTGGATTCAGATGCCAGAATCCATTGTGGAACCAATTTAATATGAATTGTTTTGTTCTTGTATTCCTTCCTGCAAGTAGGGTTGGCAGTGGGGTCCAGTTAAGCCCTTATCAAAAGTCCACATTAAGGTCTGGATAGACATCTACTACCCTAAGAAGCTGAACATGTAAGAATTTGGGAGATAAACCAAGGTTTGAGTTGATGGACGGAACCAGGAGCTGATTTTGGTGATATCAGGTACAAATTACAAATCATTATGACAAAGAGGAATTCAGTTTATTTTGTAAGTCTTTACCAAGACAGTAAAACTTTGCTGCTTACATTTGCAATCTTTATAAAAGATATGAAATTAATTGGAAATGGTGTAAATACGACAATAACCCATTAAAACCAACATTCATTTATAACGTGGAGAGATTTGGCTCTCGTACAATGTTTAGTTAAACACGGATTTAAGATAAATAAATTAGTATTTTTTGGCAACGTAGAATATCCTTTTGGACATAGTTCAGTTGTGTGATCAGCGTCCTTGGAAAGGATAATATCCAAGCAGGAAG
The DNA here is from genome assembly GCA_029215755.1 of Spea hammondii. Classification (NCBI taxonomy): domain Eukaryota; kingdom Metazoa; phylum Chordata; class Amphibia; order Anura; family Pelobatidae; genus Spea; species Spea hammondii. The sequence continues at coordinate 126,192,437 of JARDYJ010000003.1, forward strand.
AAATCTAGAGTCAAGAAATTCAAACAGTATAGTACTTTCTCATTGTTTTTAGAATTAAACTGTGAAGACCAAAGTACTTGAAAAAATCCACCTCCCCGTTCCACTGTTTAGCCTCATTTATCACGAAGAAGTATAAAACCATATGATTGTTGGTAAAGATTTAGCTAAATAACCCTAATTCCCTAATCACTTCCATAAGTCTTTTCATGGAATCCCGTATCCTTTGTGATGATGTGTACAGGTTCGGGGATCTTATCACAGCCTTCAAGGGTTACAGATATTTTCAGTAGTACAAACTGTTTACTTTGCACCACTAACCCTAGGGTCACCATTAATCAGGGGTCGGCAAATCTGGTTTGTTTCTAAGAGGCAACCAATAATGTAGGAGCCAGGTTTTTCTACCAATATTGGCAAAAAAAGCAAATAAGTACTTTAAAGCTGTAGATTTGCACTTATAGGATTTGTTATTTATAGAGGACTTGCCCCAGCACCCAGATTGCATCCTCTCAGAGTCTCTGGTCTCCTCTCAGTTTGGCTCATGCGCACACTTTATTAATTCTATAACCTTTAGTAACTGTAATGGATAGACTGTTTAAATACACATACATACTCTACGTTTACAAATTCCTGAACATTCATACTTCCACTACACATAAACATCCTTGCTCTTGCATCCACACAAGTGCTTGTCCTTAGACATACTTGCCCTAACACATTATCTCATCTTTATCATTTACCCCTATCCAGGGCCGGCCCAAGGCAAAATGCCGCCTGGGGCGAATTTTAAAATGCCCCCCCCTTTTTTACCCTTCCTCTCCCTCCGTCCCTGCCGCCCCCCCCATTATCTACCCCCCCCCATATTATCTACCCTTCCTCCCCCCCTTGTACTTACCTTTCAGCAGTCCTGCGGCGAATCTCCCTGTTCAGTCTCGGTGCCGGCTTGTAATGCTGAGCGCCGGAAATCTTCCTGCACTCAGCATTACAAGCCCGCACCGAGACCGAACAGGAAGACTCGCCGCAGAGGAGAGAGAGAGGGGCGCCGAGCGGGTACTGACAGCTTGGTAAGCGAAAACCACTCGGCGCCCCTTTCTCTCTCTTTCGCTTTTTTGGACATTTACAAAGAAAGAAAAAAAAAAAAGGGGGCTGCCCCACTCGGCTCCATTGTCGGGCCGGCCCTGCCCCTATCTCATTATCATCTTTCTCATTACAGTACATTTCTCCTTTCTGTCCATTTCTCATTACCCCTTTTATCTCTTCCTTTTCTCTTTATCTCTCCCCTTCTCTTTGATTCTCCTTATTTCACATTATCTATCCCACTTCTCTTTTCCTCATTTCGTATTTTCTCTCCCTTTTCTCCCTACCTCTCCCTTTTCTCTTTTTTCTCCCTTTCCTATTGATCCAGCCCTCTCATTATCTCTCCCCTTTTTTCTCTTTATCTTTTCTCTTTATTTTTAACTCTCTTTGTTTTATTTATCTCCCCACTCCTTCTCTTTATCTCTTCTCCCCTATCTCTTTACTTCTCCTTATTTTCTCTTAACCTCAGCCTTTTCCTCATCTCTCCCCTTTCTGATTTTTCCTTATTAATCTTTCTGTTGTTATTAAATGTCTCCTGCATTTTCTCTGTATCTCTCTCTTGTCTCCCTAATTTCCCCCTCTTATCTCTCCCACTCTCCTTTCATCCTTTTTTTTCATGATATCTCTCCATCATTATCTCATCTCTCTCTTTTCTTTTTATCTCTCTTTCTTCTCTAAATATCTCCCATTTGTCCCCATATCTTCTCCTTCTCATTAGCTCCTCCATTTCTCCCTATCTATCCCCTTATTCATTATCTCCTTTCTTGTTACCTTACCCTTCTCTCTATCTCTCCTCTTTTCTCTTTCCATTATATATTTTTTTCCCATTTCTTATCTTTCCCACTGTTTCTTCTGTTTAGATCGTCACCTAACTGTAACAATATCAAAACTACTAAAAAAATCTGCAGGCCTCCTACAGAGAAAAATGTGACCTGGTCCCTGGTATCAAATGGTTAATGTTCTAGGACTTTTTTTTCTCCATTACATTACAATAAATATTTTCACCTTTTAATATGAAGGCATCTGTTTTATATATCAATTTGACATTTTGTATCACTGGAAATATTTACTGGTATGCAGGGAAAGATAAGACATACTTAGGATATCTTAAAGAGTTCAAAAATGTGAATACTCAAAAAAAAACCATCGCCAACATCATCTGTTTTTAATTATATAAATATATATATACATGTATATGAAGAAGAAATTGAATGATAAATTCGTTATCATTCCTACAGTAACAACGCTTGGACAATAATACTCATAATATTATTTATTGATCTAACTATCCATTGCACACTTTTTCTTTGTGACTTGAGAAAATATCAAAGATGATGTCGCATATGTGCTGAACAGACGGCCAGGTAGTCCTGGCCGGATACGTGTGGCAAAAAATGCCACTAATGCAACAGCATCGGCTGTGACGTATCCTAGGCCAAGAGCAGCAGGTTCCGCTGGACAGATCAGGCCTCCCAGTGTGCCACTGCTCAGTGGGCCTATGTATGTGAGAAGAAATGTACATGCATAAGTGTGAGGATGGATGTCTATGTATAAGACTGTGTGAGCATAGATGTGAGCATAGATGTGTAAGTGTATGAGCATGGATGTGTACGGGTGTGTGAGCATGGATGTGTAATTGTTGTGAGATGGAGTGTGTGTTAGCATAAGTGGTGTGAGAGAGAATGTGTGTTTAAGGGCAACAATGGTGCAGAACAGCTGTTTGGGGCAAAGATGGTACAGACAAGCAGTTTGGGGCACTGGCAAGCTGTTTGTGGCAACGATGGTGCTCATAAGGTATTTAGGGCAAATGTGGCACTGTAGGACAGTTGCTTGGTGAAGTTGGGGGGCAATTTTCACACGAGGGCCCTGTGGTATCTACTTATGCCCCTGCCTTCAGAACAATGGCACTCTTGGTGCTATAAGGAATTCTGACAATAGCATGTTGTTGAGCGTTACTAGGCATATTTACAGTAATCCATTGAAGACACAGATGCCACACTCAAGAATACCTCCCAACAGTCCTGTATAAAAAATGTAGCTATACAAACTATAGACAACTGTTAGAAAACATGAGTTCCAATCCAGTATTGTCTTCAGGAAAAAAAAATGTTATTGATAATACAATTTGTTTTGGTATATGTAAAAGATGAAAAAATGAAATACAATTTATCCTAAAACACTTATCTCTGCTTAATATATTTAATAAACTCTCATTATATATACTGCAGATATATATATATATTTAGTTAATACTGTAAAAATTTATTTAGGTAACACTCTTATTTACGTCCAAAATATATTTGGAAGTCTAAAGAAATTCTAAATTCAATTATTATATTCCAATAAATATAAATTCAAATAAATATACATTTTAAAATAAGTAGAATAATACATTATGTTTTTATAAATGCTTGTTTTTTTTCCAGGGGCCTCTAATTCATGGTTTACGTTATTTTGATGATATTGCCTATTTACTAAAAATACACTTTTTAGTACATGGAACAGCATGCAGTCTACTTTTTGCAACAAGTATTTTTTTTTTGAATATTTTTTTCTTTCCTTCCTTGGAGGGAGTGTCACAGACCCCTTTTTTTTGCCATGTCATTCATATCTACAGTACATGCATGCAAACCATTAAATAAAAGCTGCCCAACCTCCCTTTATCAGTCTCCTGCAGGACCTGACAGCAGACAATACGCTCCCAGCCACGATGGCTTTTGAAACTAACATGAGGTTTAAATTTTCAGTTTTAGCAATTAGCCTCCAGATCCTCATCATCATTTTATTCGGGATATTTGTGCGATACGATACAAATCATCACACAGTATCAAAAAATGTGACCCACGCAGATGACACCTTCATTGCTCTCTATCCTTGTGAGTATATATATATTTTTTAATTATTATATGAGCTTAATCATTTTTAATGTTGAAATAAAATATTATCACTTATTTTTTATGCCTTTTTTTTAGGAGTCTATGTATAATTAAAATTTTTATGCTATTTGGAGCTATTTGTAATCTTAAAATAAAAAAAAAATAAAAAAAAATTATTATTAAAAATATTTGAAGCTGTTGATACTTTTTTGAGTTTTGTTATTTTTTTATTTTGATGTAGAAAATGTTTAGTTGTAAATAATAATAATTAATAAGAAGAAGAATGTATTATGATCTGGCATATGTACTCCCCCATTATTTGGAAAATACCAGTTCGCTTGGCTAGACAAGTACTTTTGGATGGTACAGAAACATCTGCTTCCATATTGAAATTGGCCCAAGGCAAATAAGTAAAAGCAAAATGTAAAATAGACAAAACAAAACTAAAGCTGGAATACAGCATTAAAAACATCATTAGTTGTGATGACGAGTCCCCCAACCCTTCCCAAAAATAATTCTTTAATCACAAATAAAATTTTCCTCCTTTACATTTTTTGCTGGGAACGCTTAATTGACATGTGACAAAGAAGCAAACACCGGATAGTCTGATGCCATAAAAACAGATAAGGTTTCCTAAGGGTTTCTGTATTTTTTTTTTCACTTGATCCTGCAGCTTTGTTTGCAATTAATGTTTTGTCAAAGTGGAACATCACCTTAAATTATGATTTATTTTATTTTTCATTTTATTAGTCATTTTATTTCCTATATTCTTTTTTTGGTTTAAAAACTTGATTTTTTTTTACATGACTGTTCCAAGCATGTGGATCCCTAAGGGGGTTTAGTGTTTAAAATCCCCCCCATCATGTGGGTCCTCATAGCTTTTTTTGCTATGGCATTACTGACCCTTTAAGAAGTTATAGAGGCCAATCACCTTTCATCATGTTATTAAAGCTAATCAAATCATGTTAATAATTACTCTTCATTCCTAGCACAGGGGTATCTGATGAAGGGTTTCGCAACAATCTCATCACGGGAAATATTACCCCCCCCCCCTCCGAGACCACCCTTTAGATAATGCTGCAACTCCCATCACCCATGCAATCGGCTGAGAATGATAGGAGTCATACTCTCATTGTGATAGAATTAAAAAGATCTACAGTAATCTATACAAAGACTGTATCCATGTTTTTGTTATGTTCGTTCTGGGGTCTTATACCCAATAAATGCAAATTGGTACAAAATAATTCGCATTGCGAATTCTATAGAAACATATTTTTCCTGCTGTAAAGACTCAGACCTTAATCAGTCGTCGGTCTCATCTTAGATTCAGGAGCCGTATGTCTATCCCATGCATGTTTAAATCCCCTCACTGTATTACCCTCTACCACTTCTGCTGGGAGGCTCTTCCACTTATCAACTAGACTTACAGTACATCTAAGATCTGTAACATCTGTTTAACGCAGATGAAGTTGTTTTTATCGGATACTAGACTGCAGACAATTTGTTGTGATACTCAAGTAGAATATATAGCATGAAACGCAGAGCACTTTATTGCGATGAACTATTAAGTTGCAGAATGTGCTTTCGACCAAGCGGATCCCCTGTGCACAGGAGGTACAGCGGACTATGGAAATCATATATCTTTGCTTTAACTTGCAAACTAGACCATAAAACGCGTGGCAGACTGTTCAACGGGATAAACGCGAATGCAAATTATATCAAAGAAACGGCAGCCAGCAACAGACATCAGGAGAACCATAACAGCCGCTTAAACGGCAGCGTTCTGGAGACCCCGGATATTCTGGAGAGAGTTCAGAGGGGGGCTGCCAAAATGATGAAGAACTGGCAGGATAAAAATGATCAGGAAAGACTAAGGGATCTCAGTATGTCCGGCATGGAGGAGAGAAGAGAGAGAGGGGACGGGATATAAAAGAAACCGTTAAATACATAAAAGGATTTTTAAAAAGTAGAGGAGGGGAGTTTTTATTTCAAAGGGGGAGAAATGTTACAATAAGAGACCATAATCTAAAACTACAGAGTCAGAGGATTAGATGGAGTGTAAGGAAAATTTACTTTACTGGGAGAGTGGTGGAAACATGGAACAGTCTCCCAGCAGAAGTAGTGGGTGTGATTGGAATAGACATGGTACCTGAGGGTGGTAAATAAGTAGAACAGCCTCCCAGCCGAAGTGGTAGAGTGTAATACAGCCAGGGGATTTAAACATGCGTGGGATAAGCATATGGCTCCTGAGTCTTAAAACGAGACCAACGACTGATTAAGGTTTGAATAACTGGCAGACTGGACGGGGAGAACGGGTCTGATCTGCCGGCAGGTTCTATGTTCCCAGGGAGGGTATTTTATTTGGGGAAATACTATCAGCACTTATAAGTTACGAAGTTGCTCTAATATTACATGGTTACAGGGACTCCATGTCTGAAGCAGGATGGCGGGCATTAGTGTCCTCCTCAAACATTATTCCCCGCGTACCGAGTGACTTTGGCATTTAAAAGTCCGATTCATTAGGGAGGGCCATTAACGTCACATTCTATTCTTTAGTGAATTGGGAAAGTAATGACGCTTTTTTTTCCCCTTAAGCCGAATGTCCCCTTCCTTTTTGGCATCATCAGGAGGGAAATTCCTTCATTAACATTTTGACTTCTTTTGTGAAGACCTTTCAGACCTTCTACAAGACCTTTTATCAAGAGCAGCAATGATCTCCCCCCGTTTAACGAAAACACGCTCCTGATGACATAGCAAGACTATGTTTTCATGATGTTTCTGAAAAATGTTATTTTTCTGTATAAACCAAAATGACAAGTTTTTTTTCCAGCAGGGAATCTTTAAAGGGACAGTCTAATGTTCCTGACAGCCCCGCTATAGAAGAGTGCATTTTCTATAGGTTCCTTAAAAAAAGGGGGAAAGGTGGAGTACTTAATTGATGTAGAAGCTGCAGCTCTGCAACTGCCACTTTCTCTAGTGATGCTTGCTTCAAGCAGCCAATCAGTGGCAGGAATTCACTCCCATTGAAATCAATGGGAACACTTTCCCTGTATGCACTGATGGCAATTGCCAAGCGGGAGCTGGCTGGAGGTAAGTATAACTTGTGCAGGGAGAGGTGTTCAGTTGAGCTTACCTCCTGCAAGGCAACTAATGGGGGGGGGGCAGGTTATAGGGGCAAGTGCTTATGGGGGACTTCTGTGTAATGACCCCCATGCATTTTGGAAAAAGACACCTCTCAGCTATTCTATGCATTAACGTGCACATGATGGTTGGAGTGTATGATTTCATGATGTCAGTACTGAGATATGAGATCATCAGTTCTACTAGATGTTTGTCCCCACAAACTTTTAGGGTAAAAGAATAAAAAAGTTTAAAAAAAAATAGTATGCCCAGGACTTCTGTAGGCAATTTTTAAGGCCAAAGTCCACTAAATGATGTATGTGTGGCCGAGGCTTGTTCAGCCGCATGTTTCCAGTTGTGTGGATTGTGGAAATGTGTATCCATCCTGCGGCCGCACACCCAAGGGCCAGACGTGCCGTGTGAGGCGGCATTGAAGAAAATTAGCCCACTTCATGTGAAACTGGCCCTTCCGGGCATATACCTGGCCAAATAATCATTGAAATGATTGCAACAATATAAGCTATTGGCAGTGTTATATTTTACACACACATATTTATGGAAAGGCAAGCAATATTTCTTTAATTTAAGAAATGGATTCCGCTGATAAAATTTATTTACATATGTCTTATAGAAACATAGAATGTGTTGGCAGATAAGAAGCATGCGGCCCATCTGGTCTGGCCAGCCTCTGAATCCTTTCCCTGGCCTTATCTTATATCTAGGATAGACTTATGTTTATCTCATGCTTGCTTAAACTTCTTCATTGGATTAACCTCTATTACTTCTGATAGAATGGGCACAACATTCACTAATTTCCATCTCTTAGCTCTTTTAATAACTTGGGGGGTATCCCATCAGGCCCCATCGACTTATTTGTCTATCTTTCTCATTTTGCTTAATAATTACTAAATGCTTACTTTTTTTGGGGGGGGGGGTTACCATTCTGGCTACTTCTGCGGAGTACCACAGCGGTTTCTTTAATTTTTTGCTCTTACTGACCAGTAAATAAAGAAATAATCCCATTTCTCCTGGACTCCATTTAAATGGCCCCCAGTCCTTCACACATATTCTCATTTTAGAAAAGTCGGCGTTTCTAAAATCTAAAACGTTTGTTTTTGTGTGGTGTGTCACTGTTCGTATATTAAACCGCACAGACTGATGTTCACTAGATCCCAAACTTTCACCTACAGAAATATTGGTTAACAAATCCAATACTAAATCCAATATGGCCGCCATACGAGTTGGCTCCTCAACTACTTGTCTTAAAGATAGTCCCAGTAGGGAGTTCAGAATATCTGCACTCCGGGTACAACCTGCTACTTTGGTTGCGGAAGGGGGACTGGTATACACCTAGACCTGCCCCCCTAGATTGAACCTAATTCAGAATACTGTTTGGTGTAACTACTTCACCACAACAACAAAAAATACATGGACTTCTGCCAAGATACCTAAAATTCTTACATTTGTAGCAAGGTTCAATTAAATATTTGGAGGGCTGTGATAGATGTCTCGGCATATCCCTCAGAAATACATTTAAATTGTAATATCTAACAGCATAAAAGGAATCAGTATTATCGATAAAAAACACAGCATTTGGTTTAAATGGTTAACCCCTTCAATGCTGCATATTGAATTTAATTTGGCATTAAAATGGATAAATTATTATTATTATTTTACATTTCTATGGTGTGCAAAATTAATTCAGACCCAATTAAAATTGTTTAATTCTGTCATTTAAGAGGTGATAAAATGTAGTGCATCCCATTTAGCGAATATTGGTCTTTATGTAGCTTTTTTCTGCAGTCCAAATTTTCTAACCATATACTTAAGAATCACAGTGCTTTTTTTCACCAGCATTAACCAATTAACATGTAGATGGCTCATTGAATCTCATTGAATCTGGAACCAGAACTTCATGTTTTAGGTGCTGTTCCACTATTCCTCACCCTGAACGTTTAATCACATAAATTAAGCACAGAATGGGAAATTTGAGAAAGATATCTCTCTGGTAATACCACCATATATTCGTTATCAAATAATCTCGTGTAATCTTGTAATAACCAGTTTATTATTTTGAAGGGAATGAATAGAATGCAGTGGGAGTAACGTGTACCTTTCCCGTTTACTTCTCTCCTACGTTCTACTTATTTATGGGGAATAACCATTTTTAAAGGCATTTTCTCAATTTAGTTATTTTTTATATAAAAAAACAATAATATTACATATAATAATACATATAAAATTAAACAAAATCGACTGAAAAGTATTAGTTTGGGGAAAAAAGTTATAGAACTATATCCATCACAACGTCTCTTCTTTTAAGCATTTTAATGGAAATTTGCCAATTATAAATGGTTTCTCGGGCTGTTAAAGATATGATAATCTGTTGGCACAGTGCCGGGTGGAAGCCAGTTTAGCCAAGGAAAAAATACTGCAAATGGACCGCACTGTGGACTATATGTATTACTACATGGCTGACGATCTGAAAGCAAAAGTCGAGGCGATAGGGAAATGAGGTTTCATTGGAAACGTTGTATCTAACACCGGCACAATGCCAGGGGATGAGGCTACCAAAAAAATTGAACAAATGTGCTGTTGTGCCAGGGTGAATTAAGCTACGGAATCTGTGCCAACTTGATATCATCCTCCGTAGGGTTAATAGGCCAGCTGGAGGGTTCAGTGATCTCACTTAATGAACAATGACGTAACAGGGAGCCTGATCGAACAGGTCATTGGCAACCTCATGTGCGGCACAGGGGCAGCCTCCCCTTGGACCATCCGACTTAGGTCAAGAGTTATCCTAAACCAGAATATGCCTATCCCATGCATATTTACATTTTCTCACTTGGTTATATTACATCTACTCTAGTTTTAGATTATGATCTTTTGCTCTAACATTTCTCCTCCTCTGAAATAAGCGTCCCACCTATTAAATCCCTTTATGTAATGCATAGCGAGATCCTTTATCCTGCAAGCCATTTACCATTTTAGCCTCTCTTCTACAAACTCTCTCCAGAATGTCAATACCCTTCTCCAGATGTCTATTGGGGAAATTCACCATTTGGTTATCACGAAATTACTAGTGGGGAAAAAAATAGCTTACGTCAAGATGATGATGTTGGTATGTGCGCATAAATGTTCTTTCATTGTTTTACAGTATTTCAAGATGTCCACGTCATGATCTTTGTCGGTTTCGGTTTCCTGATGACATTCTTAAAGAGATATGGGTTCAGCAGCGTGGGAATCAACTTGCTAATTGCCGCTCTGGGGCTTCAATGGGGAATTTTAATGCAAGGTCTATGGCATCTCCACGATGGGAAAATCAACATTGGTATATTAAAGTATGTTGAATGATATGATTAAATATTATATTATACTATTATCAAATATATTTACTTATGTCTATATATCTAAATATACTTTATCCCAGCATTCATCTGACATTCCCCAATTGCCTATAGTTCCAAATTTTAACAGCTCCTTCAGAAATCAAGACGGATAGAGAGGGGTGGAAGGGGAATTGGCCAAATTAATATATTGATGGAATGTATACTTTGGCTCTAATGATTAGGACACCATTCATGGATCAACCCCGATTTTAATTTAATGTATAAGTAATGTATAAGTAACAATCATTGATTTTGGTTTTAAATACAGTTATCATTTTTTATTGTATCTATTTGTCCAAACTCTAAATGTTCTTCTGACCTTCGCTTTTTTTTTTTTTTTTTGTAGAATGATAAATGCTGACTTCAGCACAGCGACAGTACTGATCTCATTCGGAGCCGTGCTGGGAAGGACAAGTCCCATCCAGATGCTTGTTATGGCAATTCTAGAAATCGCCGTGTTTGCAAGCAATGAACATCTCGCTGCCTTTTTGGGAGTAAGTTGTGTTCTGTTTATTGTGTTTTTTTAAATGCGGTTGTTAAGCAGATATAAGCAGGTGAATTGAACAAAAAAAAAAAAAATTCTACGAACATATCATCATATATATAAACCCAATAAATTGTTCAAGTAGAGCCCAGATATGACAATATTTGGAGGAGATGATGACCATTGCTCCTAACATGTTCGTCTCCAATCCTACTTACTAAATTAACCCTCTTGTGTTAAATTTTCCCTTCTATTGAGGGAATCCTTACATCTATGAACAGGGAAAGGATTCAAAACATTCTTCTAGCGATGCTCCTTTTAACTGTTGGCCAACATTTTGATGATTATAAGGTGTAAATTCTTGCCATTCTCTTCGTACACAGTGCTGCTTGATATTCTCCATACATTTCGTGATGATAGACCTCAAATGAAAAGAATCATTAGTCTAGGTCTACAATCAGACTAAGCTCACTCTAGAATGCACAATGGAAATGCCTCTCTCAGAAGTTCTATGACTTCCATCACCCTGTTTTAAACATGTGCCAATATATTAGCCAATCCCTGATGACCATATGCACACATAAAATACAGGTTTAAATCGTTTATACTTACCAAGAACCTTATGTACGCGCTTTGTGGACCACCAGGAGGACAACCATGGTCCATACTAAAAGTAGAAGCCCCTTTGTGATATTAGGCAGTCATTGACGAGGCACTAAAGTAACTTTCCTGGGCATAGATTATCGGGATCGACTCTTGACGTCTGCCTTTTTTTGAACCCGAACATCTCAGAATTTTTTTTTATTTAAATGGTCACATATTGTCCCTCACACAATAATATGAATAGGGACTTATTATAGTTTCTTGGTAATTATGTCTCAGAAAACACATAGGTTCATCACGTTCCACGTCCATGTTGCTGTATTTGATCAAACTGCCACCCTTCAAATGAGTGGGGGAAAAAAACCCTTCTTCTAGACTTTGCTGTAAATGTGTTGGAATGTAGAAATATTTTGTTGATTGAGTGTGCAAAGAGGCATGAGACCAACTTAACCAAGAATGTACATCTCTGGTTGGGATCTTGTCAAATTTTCACTCACTTGGGGCATTATAGAGGAAAAATCTCCATCCACATACAGGCTTGTCGATTTAACAGGACGATGAGGGGTCACCGCGGTGAGCTTCTCCTAAAAGAAGGACCCTACATAGTTACCAGAGGGATACTTCTTACTTCTTTGCTGTAGACTCAGTGAAATGATTTAGTTCAACGGCACACTGCCGGTTAGCGAATCGAGCCCTGTTTCATATCACTCTTAAGTGTCTCAATTTGTTCTGTTTTATAGGCCAGTGATGTTGGTGCATCCATGATTATTCACACTTTTGGGGCGTACTTCGGTCTAGCTGCTGCAGCGGTTCTTTATCGACCAGGCTTGAAAAACGGCCATACGAATGAAGGGTCAGTTTATCACTCCGATTTATTCGCCATGATTGGTAAGAGCCCATGCTTGCTTCATACACATTTTGATTATAATTAACACTGAAGAGATACACATCAGTCACTCCATCAAAAATTTCATTTTAAATTGAATTTTTTTCTTCTGATTTATCTTATTTTCTCCCCACAGATTTAACCCTTTTGTATACACATGTATATTTTCCTATTAATCGCAATACCGCCATATTTCGCCCATGGGCTCATTCTTGGATCTGGCCAATATTTTTCCCCAGCCCCCAAAATAAAACTTCAGTAAATGCCTAGGTACAAGGTATCTTAGTTAATCGATTACATATATATATAGTTCAGACACAAGAATAAATATCATTTTAATACTAAAAAACATACTGTTTTAATCACATACAGGAACCCTTTTTCTCTGGATGTTTTGGCCAAGTTTCAACTCTGCCATTGCCGAACCGGGCCTGCCTCAACAAATGGCCATCATCAACACCTACTTCTCTTTGGCCGCCTGTGTACTTACGGCATATGCGTTCTCCAGTTTGGTGGAACACAAAGGCAAATTGGATATGGTACGGAACTCAAATGAAAGAATGCTGAATAGAAAACAACAATGTGAACCGGCAGGGTCCAATATTAAATGTTAAAGACCGTTCGGAATCTTAGCTTACGGTCAAACCCATTAAACTGATCAAGTTGTACCGTAGAACCTGTGTATCTACTTTGTAGACCACCAGGAAGACCACCATGGTATCTGCTATAGAAAACCCCATCGTATCAGCCAGCCATTGATGTTTAACCAAACTGAGATCATGTGCTGGATTTAAAGTATGGGCAAAACAAATAGTATTTTTTGAGTATAGGTATATGTATCATGTGACCCCAATGTATGTGAAGTTTAGATATATGTATCATGTGACCCCAATGTATGTGAAGTTTAGATATATGTATCATGTGACCCCAATGTATGTGAAGTTAAGGTATATGTATCATGTGACCCTAATGTATGTGAAGTTAAGGTATATGTATCATGAGGGATGGCATCAGTAGGCAGCAACTCTTTGTTGAGCCTCTTCAAAGCTTTTGTGGGAGCATAATGGGCTCTTTTTAATTAGTAAATTACTAGAATATAAGAAAACAGAAGTCTTAGTCCTTTTGATTGCATGCCCAGGTACTAATGTGTCTTGTACTTGTTGCAGGTCCACATCCAGAATGCTACCCTAGCTGGAGGTGTTGCAGTGGGTACATGCGCAGACATGAACATTGGCCCATTTGGAGCCATGATCATTGGTTTCACTGCTGGGATAATCTCCGTCGTTGGCTTTAAATTCTTAACAGTAAGTGTAGAACAAAGGTAAAGAATCGGTTTCATAAAAGATTTAAGCGGGGCAGAAAATATTTAATGCTTGGACTATTTTAAACACTTCTGTGTAATCTGAATGCAGGGATCAAAGAGATCAAATTTAAATTGCCTCACTGTTTTAACAATCAATTACTTCTGCTGGAAGGCTGTTCCGCTTATCAACTACCCTCTAAGTAAAAGTTAATGAACGCTGTTTTACAGCCAATTCTAGCTTCAAAGCTGAAAATTCAAGATACTTGTGGAGTGCACAATTTGCATGGATTGCCAGGAATTCTGGGAGGCATTGCTGGAATAGTGGCTGCTGCAATGGGGGCCAAGGATGGGTAAGTATATTTCATTCTGCTTTATGATATTTATTGTATATTGTGTACTATTGTACTATTGTAGCCAGAGGAGGACTGGTAATGTTCAGCCCAGGGGTCAAATCCACAGAGTGGCCCTGGAATAAGGTGTTTAAACAAGGTCTGGCCCTGAGAAATATGTACATTATCCAGGTCTGCCCTTTATTCAACAATAAGCACTGTATATAACGCAAATACAATTAGCACAGAAGGGATTCAGTCAGGGATAACGCTGAACACCCTGGTGGCTGTATGTGGAATTGCAGTTAACATCCAATAAAAGGTTTTAGGCCAAGGCCCAAAATCTTCAAATTGGCCGCCTACCCCCTTGTCAGCCCTGATCATACATATGAAAATAGGAGGGCATTTGGTAGCTCTTATTATTTTATGATTACTATTATTATTTTTTTAAACTAAATTTGAGGAGCTTTTTTTTAAAAAAAAAACAATTGTAAGTTGCAGGAGAGGATATTCACACCAAATGTCCTCACCTGCAACTCACCAAATTTAAAGTCACAGGCACCCACAAGTACATGCAAGCAGCTCATATATACACATCAATACACAATATCATTATATATATACTGGAGCCAGACTGGAGATGAAAAGCAGCCCTGGCACTTTAACACCAGCAGGCACTTAATGATAAACGCTCTTACAGTCTCACACTGAAAGGACTGGATCTGAAGCCCGATCAGTAAATGTAAGGGTGCCATCAGCCACTGGCCCTCCAGGCATTTGCCGGTTTGCTAGATGGCCAGTTATTGTTTGGTTATTGGGGCAGGAAATTAATATACAGAGACCTTTGTAGCTCCCCTAGGCCTGACCCAGGACAGCTTCCTCAGCAGCCTCTTATGTGGCTGTCGTCCTCGATGCAGAGGAGTAGGATATGCTCTGTTACTTAAAGACTGGCAGCACCATTCAAAGCATTCAGAGATCTCCCTTGTAACCAGACTTTTGAGAGAGCCCAATTGCCCCTGGGCCTACCGCCATAGGCCAGATTACCTTGTTTATAGATATGCTACTAGTGCCACTTTTTTCAGCTTCCATGTCATCTTCAATCTAGGGCAAATTTAGTAAAGTACACCAGATTGCAAGCTTTTCTGACCATAGGGGTTTATTTTTTTATTTATGTATCATTCCAAGAAACAATACCTGGGCCTCCTCAGGGGTTGGACTTACGGAGCTCTCCTTCTCCTTATAAGAGGCTAGAGGGGGTGTGGATGAGATAAAGGGGGCAGGGCTGGCTGCACATGGGGTGGAGCTAGTCCTAAATCACCTTGAAGTGGGTGGAACTCAAACAGGGAGCGGTCGGGGCCGAATGCTGCTCCCCGATCTGGCAGCCTGGTAATGGTAATCGGGTCTCGTTTCTAGAGCCGCCAGGGATGCAAATTACCCGTGTTGTGGTAAATACATGTGACATTAAATACATTATAAATAACCGCATCCGGTGACTCTGCTTCCAGCTCTTCTCCCGTCATGCAAGGGGCTGCTCTGGCTGCAACGTTTGGGATTTCTGTTGTTGGAGGAACCCTGACAGGTGTGTATGAGCCTTACGGAAATCTCTGTTATAGTTTATAGGGGGAGAATACTCTCTATAAGCACAATAGCTGTATGGCAAGCAAGACAAAATAAACATCTCAATTCAGTTGTGTCTAAACACATGCTTCTTTAAAGCCATTTTATATGTGTACCCCATTATTTGGTAAAAAAACCAAAACAATAACATATTAACAATTAGATTAAAAAAATATATGAAAAAAAAGTTTTTTCGTAATTTTACTTCCACAGGTAAGATGCCATTGCTGGAAAAAAAATCTATGTTCAGCAACATCTAATTAGCTCATTGTTTATAGTCCACATGTTTAGGTGATATTTTACTAATAGTTATACATGAAAAACATGCAAAATAAATATTTCCTACCAGCAGATGGTGCATTCATATTAAAATCTGCACAACACTAGCAATATACTGGGATTGGAGCTGACAGCATTAGTTAAAATACACTATATGGCCAAAAGTATGTGAATGCCTGACCATCACACCTATATGAGCTGGTTGGAGATCCCATTCCAAAACCCTGGCCATTAATATGGAGTTCTACGGCCAATGTCTTTCTACAGAGAATGCCTATGGGCTTCAATTTATATGCCTGTTAGTAATGGGTGAAACAGCTTAACTCAATAATTAGGAAGGGTCCACATACTGTTGGTCACATGGTATACCTCTGTTATTATTATCATTAACATATTGCATTAAATATTTAAAAACATAACTCAAACATGTTAAGTTGAAATTGTTAATAAAAAAAACCCCACAATATTCAACTTTTTTTTCCCTACCAGGCTTCATTTTGAAATTGCCATTTTGGGGACAGCCGCCTGATCAAAACTGCTACGATGATACACTTTATTGGGAGGTAAATGAATACAAAAGCTACATTTTTCTATGCCCCTGACATACTTCATAAAAATTGTCTAAATAGTAAATATTCTCTTATAGACTATTATAAAATGAGATTAAAGTTGCTGTTCCACCTATGGTGATAAACTTTTATTAAGACAAACATCAATAGAAACACAATTCCTAGTACTGTTAAATTCCAAAACACTATTTTTTTAATCATGCCTGATTTAGAATTTTTCAGGAAATGGCTAATGAGCACGTGAAACAAAAACAGGAAGTGGAAGGTTGTTGCCATAGCAACTAAAAAGCCTCTGAAGCATTTGTCCTCTTTTTTGTGTGATTAAAATGTTAGAAATAAGAAGAAAAAACAGATCTGTTCAGGTTTATTTGCTTAAAATGCTAGAGAGCGGTTTGTCTAAGTGGAACAGCACCTTTAATTGGAAATTTAATTTAGAAACCAGCATGGCACAGAATGTGAGAATATGTTAATGGTCTACTTTTAGGACACTCTATAAACAACTCAATAATTTATGCAAAAATCCCATTCTGACAATGTTTCAAAGTTCTGGTTTGCAGAGAGTTAATGATTGATCACAAGCGCCCAAAGTTAAATATTTATGTGGAATAAAATACGGAGGTTTCGGGTGCTGTTCTTTGAAGTCTCTCTGTAAAAGTGCAGACAGGCTGTTTTCAGAAAATGTGGCAAGCAGGCCCAGACTGGCCAACTGGCACACCGGACAGATGTCTAGTAGGCCGGCGGGATGGCATGCCTACCAATATGGCCGCCCCCGCTGGCGTATCTCCTCCGTCAATGTGCGGCCGCCAGCTGGATATGCAAATATAAAATGTAACATGCGCCTGTTTTTTTTCAGCCAATGGCCACCATTATGTCAACTGGTGCCCACTGTCCTTAAGGTGCCAGGGCCTCTAAATCACCCCCAGTCTGGCCCTGTCGTAATCCTAAAGACTATATAATTGTGGCATGTGGTATAGGAAAGGCTTTAAAATTCATTCTTATTGGATATATAAATCTCAGTATTTTTTTAAAAAAAATTTCATTCTAGGTTCCATTGGAAGAAGAAGAAGAAGAAGAACATGATAATCATTACCAGGATCAACATGGAAAAAACAAAATTGAAGCTTAAAATTCCTACATTCGTCAACCTGAGAATTAACACCATTTAAAATGTTTCATTACCACCTCTTTCAGCTATGGACTGCAATCTTCTAATATATATATATACACATACCGGTATATATATATATATATATATATATATATATCTACGGTATATATATACCGTAGATATATAGATAGATATATATATATATATATATATATATATATATGCACAATTAAAAACCCATTATTTTTCTTTCCAAAGAATGTCGCCTATGGTAATATTCCTTGTAAAAATGCACACATATGAAAAATAATTCACTTATCATGAATCCTGTTGTTTTTCAAGACTATGCCCAAAAATTTTAATTCTACAATTCTACCAAATATTTCAAAAGTAACTAGTTAACTGGAATAAAGTCTTTACAACTGGAGTTATTTTAAATAATGCTTAGGAAATGGATCATATTTTTATGCACAAGTAGAAATATTTAAATTTTTACAGCTATATAAATATATGTGGATCAGTCTTACTTATGTTATAATCCATAGGGATATAAATATGTAGGATTGGATGTGGTTATATGATACTTCAAATATATATATATATATATATATATTAATTATGAATACAAAAAAACGTAGAGGCACCAGGTGAGAAAGACGTAAAGGTCTGAAAAAGGCTTTTTGGGAGAGAAATATTTTTTCTTGCTTTTCTTACTTTTTCTAGTCATAATCTATTTTGCCAAAACCTAAAAAGGCAACTTTATGCAATTCATAACAAAGAAAATGTTTCAAAGATTTTTGCACAATGCATGAATATTTTTTTCACACTGTAAATGTACTTTTTTTCATCAGCCTGCTTCATAGCAATAAAAAAAAGATATAACCAAAAATAAATTTAAATATACCGGTATTTTTTATGGTATAAGTACTGTAAGGAATTGAAACATTTATACGTGTTCTGGGAAGAAAAAATATTTCTATAAGATAAATTAACCAGGTCTGTAAACAACAGGGCATATACAATTTGAACAAAAAAACTAAAACCTGCTGTTTTTGGAAATTGGTAGACACTTTTTTTTTTGTAATTAAAAATCTTGCATATTTTTGTATTTTATAACTAATGCGATATTAATCCTCCAAGAATAACCTCATACATCAAATAGTGATTACTATACATCTTAAATAATGATTGCACTAAAACCACATATTAATCATATGAGCAATAATTTTATGTTTTATACTTATTAAATTGCCATCATTCTGTTAATGGCTGTTAATACAGTATGAACCGACCCACAAAACATACCTTTTAAGTTTATATAATCAGACAATAGGAGTTTGTGTTCTTTTAATGATTTTAAGCATGAGCCAATTTGTATTTTTTATTCAGTTATTAAAAAAAATGTATATTAATATTTAAATATATGTCTTCTTCTTCATGTACACATTTGGTAACAGGAGCTTCGATTAATGTATAGTGGCTTTTTGTGGTCATAGGTAGAGAAAGGTGCTATCACACCGTAATATCTTAAAAAATTTCCTTTGGGAACTACAGCTGACTTTAAGGGCTCCCCCCCCAGTGGAGGGGCAAGAAGGGATGAAGGTTGGTACCAACCACTTCACACCTAACATTTACCTACATCCAAAAGGTTATCTTGGGTATTTGCCCACTCCAGTGGGCCAAGGTATAAATCAATGTTCATTATTCATTACTATGTCTGCCTTACTGCATCCACTACTAGTGTATTCCACATATTTACTGCTCTTCCTGTAGAGTTTTTTTATCCAATTCACTTAGTCTTCCATTTCAGATCATTCCTCCTTCTTTTGAAGCTCCATTTTCGATTTGGAATGCTACCGTCTTGAACTTCATTATACAAAAGTTTCTATGAAATCTCTCCGCCTTTGTCCAAGATGTGCATTAAATGAATGTGGGAGATATTAATATGGATTTACATCTCATTCTGTCCAGGAGACTAGTATGGAATAACGCTCGGCACGGTACGGGTATACTGATCCTTTCGTACTTTGGAACTGCGACCAAATTGGTCTATTCACAAAGAGCAACAATGACCATTGAATAATATGTTTGGGTTTTTTGGGGTGGAGGGGGTTGTAGCATACATGTCATTTTACACCCCGGCATCTCTGTAATGGGCCAGCACAGACCTGTATGTGTTTAGTCCTTGACTTGGTTTGTGTAAAGTTTGCGTTAAGATAACAACCAAGGATTATCATCCAGTGGAGGAGAGAGTAACATCTGACATTTGGCCAAGAGGGCAAGTTCAGCCAAGTGACCCAAAACACATCTGGCAGACAATGTGCCTAATCACCACCACTGAATCCTGTCCAAAAAGTGTCCGGTTATCTAGATCTACCTGTTACATTAGACACTCTGGTGTCTATACGCAGAGTCACCAGTAAAAAGTCCCTCTCTGATCATAAGACTATCCTTTCCAAGGACACAATATGTGTTATATATGTTAGACTAGAAGTGGCAAAAAAAAAATGTTGCCAACCACCAAAAATGTTCAAAAAATGTATGCGTCTGAGTTTTTTCTCAATGGTCCTACATGAGTTAACACTCAATTACTGTAGGTAACCAAGCTTTCGGCTGGAGCATTGGTTTTTCAATTTTCACCAAGTTGTAGATAAGACTACATGAAGGGATCTTACTCACCGGCAAATTACTTGCGTGGTCAAGGAGTGAATGGGTATTATTAAGCTGTAAAAAGTGGAGGCTTTACAGGAAATATTCTTACATTATTAAATTAATATTCCTACAGCCTATTTGGGATTAAACACATAAACATAGAATCTGCTGTCAGATTGGCCCCAGTCGGCCCCCGTCTAGTCACACACTTTTTCCTGCTGTAAAGACTCAAACCTTAATCAGTCGTTGGTCTCGTCTTAGATTCAGGAGCCGTATGCCCATACCTGGGAACATCCAGGCTCCAGCTATCCCGAGTGCTTGTTTTTTAGGGTACAGGTGGGCAGTCATGCTGGCGTCAACGAGCGGGTCGCTGACGTCGGTCCACCAATGCATGTTTAAATTCACGTAACGTATTAGCCTATGCCACTTCTGATGGGATTCTTTTTTTTTTTGTAAATACGTTTTTATTAAGTTTTCAAAAGGAGAAACAGAAATATAAGGGAGTCCAGTAGTAGAACAAGAAGGTACAAATAACAAAAAAGTACCAGGCGCAGAGGGTCACGAACCCTTCTGATGGGATTCTGTTCGGTTCCTTACATGACATCTATGCCTCTGACCATCTAGTTTTAGACTATGGCCTCTTTTTATTCACACGCAGACACTGCAACGCCTCTGGGCCTTTCCTCCATCCACAGTCTGACATGATAACTTGTTAAGCAAACAATAACACAAAAAATAACACACTGAAAGTATCTGCTTGTCAGGTTACATTGTTTGTTTAAAGCGATACTGGTCTCCAGCAGGGTCATATAAATTGACCTGGCAGAGGCTCCAGTTGAAGGACGTCCATGTGTTCTCGATCATCCCAACTAAAGATTAATTGTGCAGCTCGGCATTCACCGGACCTTAATGGGCACGGGACATTTGGGGAGCAAAAAAAACAAGGACGTTAAGCCTGTGCAGAACTGAATAATAACTTTTTTATTTTAAGAAAACCAGCCTTCCTTTAATTGGTTACTCAACGCCGATTATCCCTCAACTAAATCAGGTAATTCATCTGCTTAAAAGTTAAAATCCGGAAAGATCAGAGGCTAAATTAATAGATCCAGACTGATCTCTGGATTCCCCGCTGAGATAAAAATCCAGATTGTAATGCTGTGGCCGATGTGATCATTATATAATGATATATAACATTAAACAAGGTCTATTGTTTTTTTTAAATCTAACATTCAATTGAAGAGTAAATAAATTGATGTCTGCTTATCCTAATACCCCCAAACTCCAAATAATGGCAGATGACTACAAACTTGATGTAAGGGCATTGACCACAAACAATGAAAGGGGCAATCCAGCCATTATATACACTTTAATGCAGATTATGGCTGAGTGGCCCCCTTTTAAATGTCCGTGGTGTCGCTCTTGCAAATGTATGGAAGGAGGCGTGTTTGGCTGCTGGGTAATATACAGAACGTAGTGCCAGTCAACTTCAGCGCTGGCATGGTGAGCGTTTTGAGGATATCTAACGAGACCCCCCCAGTGCACATGGGTACCAAGCACCCACATTGATCTCAACTGAGATGAGAAATGCTGGAGCTGCAGCTTCTCCTAAAGGTAAGTGACTGGTAAGTTATGCACCCCCCCCCCCTCCCTTTTGGCTCATGGGAACCTTTCTTATACAGGTACTTGTGTGCACTTTAATGAGATGGTGTCTTCATGCGTACTTTCCAAGTGTAACTTTCCAAAAGCTTGCTGAAAGGCGAGTATAAAAAGGTCAGCCTCCAAAAAAAGATATTTTATAGCAAATATACTGTATCCTATAAAGCATCGTATTATACTCATAATAACTTTGGATCATTTAAACATCCAATTCCCTCGAGATTGTAAGCTTGCGAGCCGGGCTCTCTCCACCTAATGTATCGGTTTGTCTTAGTCTGTCAGTTCTCGTCTTGTCGGACCCCTTGAATATATGTATTGTATTAAGCGCTGCGTAAACTGTTGGCGCTATATAAATAAAAGATAATAATAATAATAATAATGATAATAATGATAACATGCCTTAACCATGTTTCCATGTCTTGTGTATGGACTGCAGGTCACTTTTTATTAGGACTACTTACATAGCATGGAAAACTGACACATAAATCACAGTATAAATGCCCCACCGGGAAAACCTCCCTTTGTTTTTAATCCACTTCTATAAATAATCTTTTTGACCGCGTTACTTCTGGTTTTATTCTCTGAAGCAGATTGACCTTCCTCTTCTGGAGCTCTTTTCCCACTGGGAAGCCTCATTGTTCTTTATAAAGGATCCAGCACTGTTGAGAAATAACCCGTTTCCCCCACCTACTCCTGACAAACAGTTTTGCAGAGGTTACCTTTACTCCTTACGTAGAAACAGAACTTGCCGGCAGATCAGACCCATTCGGCCCGTCCAGTCTGCTCATTTCTCCTGCTGAAAAGGCTCAAACCTTAATCAGTCGTTGGTCTCGTCTTAGATTCAGGAGCCGTATGTCTATCCCATGCATAAATTCCCTCACTTTATTAGCCTCTACCACTTCTGCTGGTCGGCTGTTCCATTTATCTACTGAATTATAATACTGGGTCTCTGAGCCAGTCCAGGGCAATGTCTACTGTATTTACGTTATGTAATGCAGCCACATTTACTGTGCCTTCCCTGGTATTTGCTCGGAAGCAGTAACAGAAGAGATAGGAGAGAAGGGAGTGGGAGTCAGTGTGTGTGAGAGGGTGTGCAGCTGCAGAGAAGATAATGACAGGAGAGACGGGAGGGTAAGAGGGGAGCGGGAGCAAGTTAGTGTGTGAGAGAGAGTGTGTAGCTGCAGAGAAGAAACTAGCAGTATAAATGGAAAGGGCAGCAAGAGAAGGGGGGAGGAGGGGGTCAGTGTATGAGAGACTGTCCAGCTGCAGAGAAAAAAAACGTACACAGTCCATTCGATAGAAGCTGCCCTAAACTATAATATCATTTTTGTTTGTCTTGTCTTACATTTAGAAACTATACACTTATCCCATGCATGTTTAACGCCTTAAGGACAATGGGCGGTCCCTTAACCCATTGAAAACAATGCCTTTTGAGCCCGTACATTAAGGGGTTAAATTCCCTCATTATTCCCTTTATTATCTTCTAACACTTCTCTTGGGAGGCTGTTCCACTTACCCACCCTGTTTTACTACGGTAAATCTTTCTGCCATTAAAAAAACTTCCTTACAGTAAAAAAAATGGGTTCTGTTGACCTCAAGCTACTAGTTTTTAAACTTTAGTCTGCGCCACTGCGGTGGGAGCAGCACAAGATTCTATAAAAATAAAAAAACAGTGGCTGGAATAGGATTTATTATTGGAATGTAATTGCTTGATCACAAAGGTAAAAGAATGTTTGTTAACTGTTGTGCTGCATCCACAGCAGTAGCGCAGTCTAGAATGAAAGATTATTGGCTAATTTCATTAAAAAAATCAAGTTCATGCAAATCCAAATGCACAAGTCTCCAAAATACTCTACTCCAATGTAGAAATAGTAGAACAGCACTCCAATATTTCTGGTGCTCGAACTGGGCTCTACCAACACTCCAAAATATCACAAATAAAGTCGCTCAGCACTCCAGTAGTTAAGTGAGGTGTGTTTTATTCAGCAACAAGGGCAACAAAGACCGTAAGGTTGAAACGTTGACCTTGTTGCTGAATTAAACACACCTCACTTAACTACTGGAGTGCTGAGCGACTTTATTTATGACAAAATACTCAACTGGGAAGGCTGAGCTCCTAAAGTGAAATATCCATTTATTTTTTTTTATGTTTTTTTTTCAATTCCACTTCACTTTCCACAGGATGGGGGCCTTGTATGTTCTGTAAATTTCCTCGTATATTGTAATACCCAACATCCAGACTTCAGGAGGATCCAGAACGCGGGACATCCGACACAATACTACATGCAAAGGGCACCATGGGGTTAAACCCAGGCAATGCAGGTGTTAGCAAACACAGCAGCGGCTGGGAAGAGTTTAACCCCTGATCTGCCGCTGTACATAATATCAATTTAGACAGATTATTTTGTGGATGGTATCATTCAGTTATTCTTTTAAGCTTGGGGTGGATAAAGTTCATGATGAACCATGAGCCTAATGTGCTGGTTAGTGATTTCTTGTTTGTCCGGGGTTATTATTGGAATTAATGTTAAGGGTGTGCCAAAAATCCATTTAAAGCACGGACTTTCTTTTTCTCTGCTGCAGTAACTAACTTTTTGTCGCTCGTAACACTCGTGGAATCCAGAGGATGAGTCTGACGTATTCTTCAACAACATGTATCCTTCTGTCATTGGCTGTTCTATACGTTGTTCATGTGCTGATATCATGGATTCAAAACCGGAATTTCCCTCCTGGACCAAGAGCCTTGCCGCTCATTGGAAATCTGCACAAGATTAATCTTAAGAGGCCAACTGATGCCTTTACGGAGGTAATTTTTTAATGTTATCAGATATATACGTTTTTTCTCCAACATAATAGGGTCAAAAACTAATTCAGGTTAAAATCTCAACCGGATCTGGTCATTTCATACATGTAGCTTTGCAAATCTTAATTAGCCATATTATTTTTAGTGAAGGGAATATAGAATCTAAAGGGAATTAGAAAATCTCAGCTCAGTTGGTAAATGCCCCTACTTGTAGGACCTCATTAAACCTCGGCTGGGTCAACTGAGGTCTTCTTCCTTCCGAGGTCGATAAATGACCATTCATTGGGTAATAATAACAACTATTATTCAGGTGGCTTGGTTCATTTCCTAGAGTGTGCGCTAAAAAGTGCTTTGAGACCCACTAGGAGAAGGGGGCTATATAAATACTAGGCGCTATGTTCATGGGTATTATGTTAATGTGCCTTGAGCTACTTATTTTTCCATTCTTGGATGGACACTAATATTTCATAGCTTCCCATAGATGTATTTGCCTTACTCCTGATTCCAAGAGAGTTTACTGAGGTCTCTAAAGACCCCAAGTGGATCTCCTGTCGAAAAAAAACCAAACTCCACGTATCCTTTAGAAATGTAGAAATGCTCCCTTATACCTATGTGCATGGGGGATATTATTATACTCAGAACTGTGTGTGGGGTTTTTTTTTTTCTTTTTAAATATATTAATCATATTAAATGATAGATTATACATAGTATCATTAGAAAGATCTATATGTCTTTGATAACACAATATATAAATTGTGTAGACATGCTAAATATAAAATAGGGGGTATTGCAGAAAATATAGTAAAAATGGCAAAAAAGAAAAACTCCAGTCACTAGTAAACCCCCAGTCATTGAAGGGATTAATATCCCAGAGAGCTCAATTAATGTTTTGTTCAAATTTAACAGAATTTCTTTAAAAAAAAATAAATATATATATATATATATATATATATATATATATATATATATATATATAAAAACACCATAGTTCCATAACAGACACATGTTTAGTAAATAGCGAAGACTTTCCAAAAAGTCTTTTAAAAGTTTAATTTCCAAAAACAAAAAAAAAAAACATGGAGGCAGTTTTTGGATGAGATAATTTCTATTAATTTCTTCATCCCGTGTAATTTATTTCAGCTTTCTAAGCAGTATGGTTCAGTGTTCAGAGTTCAGATGGGAAGCGTGAAAATGGTCGTCCTCTCTGGATATGACACGGTGAATAGCGCGCTTGTTGACCACGCAGAGGAGTTTTCAGACAGGCCCTGCATCCCTATATTTGAAGACATCAATAAAGGATACGGTATATGTCAAAAGTTTTTGTTTTGTTTTTTATTTAGAATGGTTTGCGACTCTGTTACAGATTGATAAGTTTATTTCTACACGATCAAACTTTTTGATAACAGATTCTACTGATATTGCTCTTTCCTGGCAATAATTATGACCCCTTTGAATGATAAGACGCAAAATGTTTTTCAGCATTCAAGATGTCAACCGCTTAAGGATCAGAGCTATTTTAATCTACAGTACAAGAACATCTTTCATGTTTTTGCTATGCTATGGCTATGGCTTTCAACAATCATTTTTTCCCTATTTCTCATTTAGTGAACATATGGTTCTAAAATATGGCTTTAAAACCATATTAATATATGTAAGACATAAACCATATACGTCTTTGGTCCTGTATGTCCATCTTTTCATGACGTACCTGACACGTCATTAGTCAAGGGGTTGATTATAACAAAACAATCAATGAAAACTATTCTATAGATTTTAGAACCCAACAACCTGCACTGCATTAAGCCATACATTACAAACTTACATTAACCCCTTAATGACAAAGCCCTTGCATGTACGGGCTCAAAATGCATGGTTTTCAATGGGTTTAGGGACCGCCCATTGTCCTTAAGGGGTTAAGCAGTGTCATTATTAAGTCGGTCATCAATCTACAAAAATAGGTCCTCTTATGTTTACACTTTATTAGCAAAATAGGGAGTGCCGGAAAAGTATTTTATTGAAAAGTAAAACATTATATACTTTTTGTCTCTTTTAATTTAATTTTGGTAATGGGGATGTGTGACAGATTTTTCTGCATTAGAAAGAGGAAAAAAATATTTTTCCATGATCATAACCCCCAGCGCTGTATACAGTAATAACTAGACTTGGGCAACAGCAAAGTCTTCGCGTTCGTCTTCGGGAAAAAAATATTCGTATTCCCGTTCCCGTGTTTGTTTCGGGCGAATATTCGTACATGGTCTTCGTATTCATTATTTTCTTCGTTTTCTGCAGGTTTTCCCGCCTATCTTAAGTCTTCCGTAGTATAGCAGGGGTTAATACGGGAATCCACAAGGGAGAAAAAAGCTAATAGTGTGAGAAAAATAAATTCCAAACACTCTAACCCACCGCTCATTTTGCCGAGATGCACCTTGGCTTCATCAGGGTGGGGAATCACTAAGAGGAAAACCCGGCTTTGGCGCCAGGATTTAAAGGTCCATAAGATCAACTCTATTTGTCGCCGGCAGGGGGCTCGTCTGGCATCAACCAATGAAGAGCAGCTGCCCTTTCCCGTTACCTTAGTGTGACTGCTGCTGCTAACTGTTACAGTGTTATTCATTTGTTTGATTCATAGGTTTGCTTCTGTTGAGTTATATGAATGATCCAACTCTGTCCCTCATTCATAAAACGAACCTATGAATGAAACAAATGTATAACACTGTAACAGTTAGCAGCAGCATTGACATAGCTGCATTCATTTCACACTAAAGAATGAATGAGAAAGGGCAGCTGCTCAGACTCTTCATTTGCTGATGCCAGACGAGCACCCTGCCGGCAAGCAATAGCAATGTTAATGAATTCCATTCCTCCATTGACTTTCATTAGTCAGAGTGTCTGTGTGGGTGATTAAAGTAAAGGGCCCTGTTCCCGCAGTAATAATAATAATAATAGTAATAATACCAACAACAATAATAATAGTAATAATAATAGTAATAATACCACCAACCATAATAATAATAGTAATAATACTACCAACAATAATAATAGTAATAATAATAGTAATAATAGTAATAATACCACCAACCATAATAATAATAGCAATAATACTACCAACAATAATAGTAATAATAGTAGTAACAATGATAGTAACACAAATATATTTAGACAACCACTGTTCCCCAATTGTGACTGAATTTAATAATATTAGCGCATTATATACAATGCTTTTGTCTTGTCGTTGTAAAATGTACTATTTGTTATAAAAAAAAAAATCATCAGTCTTAATTCCTGACGAAATCATGTATATAATAAAATTTCTGCATGTTTTACAGGCATTCCTTTTTCCCATGGCGACAACTGGAAGGAAATGAGAAGGTTCACCCTTTCCACGTTACGGGATTTTGGCATGGGCAGAAGGACGATCGAAGATAAAATTATCGAGGAATGCGGATGTCTGATTAAAGAGCTAGAATTAGAAAAAGGTATTGCTTTCCCAACCATGTCAGCCATGTAAACAAACACTCATTGGAATTTGGTTTAAGGAACATTTTGTAAAATTGATTTCCCTATGAGTTGTGAGTTTTTAATGAATATATCTCAAAATGTGTGCCTTTATTTAACAGGAAACCCAACAGATCTAAGAATAATAGTAAACGTGGCAATAGGCAATATAATTACATCGATCGTGCTCGGCCACCGCTTTGATTATGACCATCCCACATTATGTAGACTTATGGAGCTGGTCAACGAGAACATGAGGCTTCTTGGAAGTCCTTCCGTTTTGGTAACATTTTTGTTCACTTAGCTACTCACTATACTTTTTTTTTATTCCATTACATTATTTTATTACATGTTTTGTTTTCGTGTGGACAAAAAAAAGGTTTAATAAAAAAAATATATTTCTTCTAAGATCTTTAATAAAGATGGAGCAGCACTTTACGTGAGACAGTGAGCAAGATGTTTCATGTATGTGTGTCCTGGAAGACATGGTTGATGTGGACGACCCAATTAAACCCTGCAAAGATTTAATTTCCCTTTGAACCCCTTCAGTCCTTTATGAAATACCATGCCTAGTATGGCTGTCTGCTGCCGTGCCGTCAACAGCTGTTGGGTCAGATATCCAGAACCTCTACTGCTCGAGGCTTTGGGGAACAATATACCCATAGTAAAGAAGGGATTAAATCTATAAATTGACATTTGAAAACTTCCGTTCCTTCTACTGTGCGTTATGAGAAACCAACAAAAAATATCTAAAAGCCGTCGGTTGCTGAACCGTCACTTAGTTAAGGGGGGATTCGACTTAAAGAACGGGTTTATTAAGGAAAGTTGTAGGTATTCTTATAGTGTAGAACAATTTTATCTACAAAACTAACAATCTAAACATTGAAAGTTGGTTTCCAGAGCAACTAACCAATAAAAACAAGGGGTTTGGTTTATATTAACCAATAGGCTATAGGGAAGCCTATACGAGCGACATTAACCAATAGGCTATCAGATAACTGCTTACTTTTCCTCACTGAATAGAGGAAACTCGTCCAGGCAGCTGGGTTTAACTATTTGATGGGGTTAAGAAGAAGGCTGTCCTGTGCTGATTCCCCTGATAGTTTCCTACATCTGCTGACATAGACCTTAGTCAGGTTCCATCACAATAACTTAACTGATTCGGTGTAATTATTTAATTTTAAAAAAACGCACCTATTTTAGTCTTTTCTATGTTTTTTTCTTAGCTGTACAATTATTTGTCAATTTTCCGCTACTTCCCTGGTGACCATATGAAACTCAAGCAAAATATCGCCGAGCTGCACTCCTTTCTACAAGAAACATTCTTAAAGCATCTTAAAGAACTGGACAGAGATGACCAAAGAAGCTTTATTGATGTATTCCTTGTGAAGCAGCAGGAGGTAACAAAGGACATTGTAATGTCCAATCATTGAAGACACAATGTCTCTTTTCCGACCAATCACAGGATTTAACAACATTCTTCCTGTTTCAGGAGAAGCTCACAAGGCATTTTATTATACATATTAAAGTCTTGGGTTTAAAAGCAAAGCTCCCAGAGGTTGGGGCCCTGGAACAAAAAAAAGGGCCCCTCTTTTCTTCCACCCAACTCTTTATCTACGTGAACACAAATACAACATAATTATTAATGTAAAATAAAACCAAGACGGTTTATTGGAGCGTTCTCTACGTTCCTTAATGATGTCACACCCTGTTCATTTGAAGTGTTACATAGTTACACAGTTACATAGTTATATAGGCTAAAAAAAAGACATGCGTCCATCAAGTTCAGCCTTTCCTATATCGGTTAATTCCTTCTTGACCCCAAAATGGCAGTCAGATTTCTCCTTGGATCAATAAGCTGTTTCTCCATAATTAAAGATTATATCCCCGTATATTATGTTTTTCCAGGTATCCATCCCGTTGCTGTGTTGGCCACTTCCAATAGCGGTGCATGCAAAACAGACATTGTAGCATTTTGATAGTTCCAAAAGTCTAAGAATAAAAATGTAAAACGTTACACTGCATTCTTTTATATTGATTTGTGTATTTTAGGAGAAAACACATTCCACGTCTTACTACCATGAATTGAACTTGCTGAGTGTCATAACGACTTTATTTTCTGCTGGGACGGAAACTACTGCTTCCACTATTCGATGGGCTCTTTCACTCATGGTGCAGCATCCCGAAATACAAAGTAAGGAATATTCATTGTAACAAAGCATTAGAATGTTAGGAAAGTAGCTTGTATTTTGGAAATTACAGGCAGCTTCCTCTAACTGACCATTATTGCTTGCATGCTGTTACATCTCACCCACCTCTTCTGGTGCTTTTATAGTCATTTAACAAGGTACGGTAGGTAGGAAATAATTGGTAAAAACATCACTATATAATCAACTTGCAACTTTTAGTGTCTCTTTAACTTTCATTAGAACGAGTACATGAAGAAATCGACAAAGTCATTGGAACATCTCAACCCAAATTTGAGCATCGAGTAAATATGCCTTACACAAACGCAGTCATCCACGAAACACAGCGATTCGCTAATATTTTGCCAATGAATCTTCCACGAGCAACAACAAAGGATATATATTTTAAGGGCTATTATTTACCAAAAGTAAGCACGGCGTATGATTCTCATATACTGTCCCAAACACCCTCACAAGGCATGAACGCTCATTAAAGAAAACACATTCCCAACCATCACTTCCTAAAGCCCCTAACCTTTCTCTGACAATCCACCCCTACTCTATTTTTCTGCCCCCTTATGGACATGGAAGCAGGGATTACTCTGTTTATGTGCTATATAAGCACACATATTTACACAAACACATGCTTACACACACTAACTCTCTGCTAACACACAATCTTATACATACACTTAAACACATGCTAACACATGCTAACACACACTTACACACACACTCCCTCTAACATCCATGTCCCCCAGACCAGCCCATGCTTGATAGTAATACTTTAACATACATTTACTTGGGTGAAATAAAGAAAACACCTGCTAAAAATGCGTCCCCTCCGCTCCATGATTCTTTCTAGTTTTGGCTTAAAAGTGGTATGTCACTATATAATAATAGGTTCATGTGCTATTTACTATACTGCCTTTAATTCATTACAGAACAAGCCACTATACCTGGCAACTGAGATTTTCTAGGTGAAGTCCCAATTCCCTCCCACTAAAACTGCCTTGGAAGAGGGAGACACTTGAGAAGTTCCCAGTATAACGCCAGTAAAATATCTGTATTTTTAAAATATAGGGGACCTATATTATCCCGCTCCTTGAATCAGTTCTGTATGACAAGACACAGTTTGAGAAGCCTCAGTCCTTCCATCCCGAACATTTCCTTGATTCACAAGGACATTTTGTGAAGAAAGAAGCTTTCATGCCTTTCTCGGCAGGTATTGTATTGCTATGTAATTAAATCATAAGTAAAAAAAAGTTAGAAAATGCTAGAATTACACACAACGTAGACCGTTGCTCCCCCTCCCCTGGACACAAAAAAGGTGGGACATAGAGAAGGTGTAGGCACCAACATTGCTCATGGTTGACATTGACTGGGTTCTGTGGTAGACAATTTATTCTATGGACTTTCACAACCCTTGCCACGGACACATTTATCCTTGTAGGGACACTTTGCCTCTCCCTGACATAGAGAGGAAAGAGTGGAGCTTTGATAAGAACAGACATGGTCACTTTTATTCCCCTTCCTCTTTGCTATTAACCACTTGCTTCTAGCCACTCCAACCTGGAACCATCTGTAGCTGATATGGACAACCAGACTTGCCAGTGTATTGCTCCTCAGTAGGTTGGATACAAGGGAGATCACTGACCTCCTCAACCATCCCATTTATGCAGTGGAGGTCTATGTCTCAGCCTCCAAAGTATGCCATGCCCATACCTCCCAACCATGATCCAGTTGGTGAGATCCTCTGTCCTGACCAGCCCAGGGTAAGATAGATGTAAGTCTAGACCTTGACCTCAGCTCCCACATGGGAGTTCTTGGGTAAGGCAGACAGTAAATAAAATATCACCACTTAACCTCTGGTTCTCAGGAACTGCATGATTGTTACACCCCATTAAGTAATCTCACCCATATGGTTAAGTTGCTGATTGTTGTTGATTGATTCAAGTAGCCTTTGTAAGGTTGGAGGAATAGAATGGAGAGAACATTAAGACAAGACACTAAATGTATTACCTCTGTTCATCTTGGGTGACTCATGACACATGCATTTAAATTTTACAGAAAAAATAAAGAGAATAAGCGCGTGTTTGTTACATTATGTTTTTTTTATTATTATATCCCCAGGAAAAAGAGCCTGTATTGGTGAAACGCTTGCAAAAATGGAGATTTTCATTTTTTTTGTCAGCCTCATGCAAAAGTTTACCTTCTCCGCTGCTCCAGAGGTGACCCATTTCAACGTCAAGCCTTCTGTGGGCTTCACAATTAGTCCAATCACCCAAAAAATGTGCATTAGACCACGCGGTTAAGAGCGGAACGTAAATCTGTGATCTCTTACATATCTCTATTTAGAAATAATATACTAATCATCATGTGATGTGAATAAGAACCACATAGACACAACACAAACTTTTATCATTTAAATCTACTTGATAAAAGGCGCCGGCTTTTTCATGGTTATTTTTATCTTCTCAATAATACTAAATAACTTTTCTGTGTTCTTATGATTATGATACGTCCTAAAAGAGTCAACAGAGTCTCATCAATGGTTTATTTACCTTTTGGCCCTATAATTTGTACAAAATATTCCTTATTTTAATAAAAACTTTTGGCGTAGAATATTATTCACTCAGGAACAAAGGCAGAGGAGAACAATAATGTTAAAAGATGACAGATTACTTGGACGTGATTTAGATGAGATGAGCACATACGCCCTCTAGTGTTTGAAAATATATTGCAAATCTGTTCATGTCGCTAATACGTTCATTAGAGCGGAAAACAATGAGACATGTGTATGCCAATCTCAACAAATTAAAATGTTATTTGTCCACATGTTTTTTTTAGTGTTTTTTTTTTAATATATGCTTGTACGATTAAAAAGGGCATGTAATTATTTCTGAGGATTTAAAGCTAGGCAGACAATGCAGTAGAGCAGCAGGTAATGCGAGCAGAATGCTGGGTTGTATAGCGAGAGGTATTAGCAGTAGAAAGAGGGAAGAGCTCATGCCGTTGTACAGATCACTGGTGAGACCTCACTTGGAGTATTGTGTACAGAACTGGAGACCGGATCTCCAGAAGGATATAGAAATGTTGGAGAAAGTGCAGAGAAGGGCTACTAAAATGGTTTATGGATTACAAGATAAACCCTACCAGGACAGGTTAAAGGATCTTAACCTATATAGCCTGGAAAAAAGACGTGACAGGGGGGATATGATAGAAACATTTAAATACTTAAAGGGAATCAACAAGGTAAAGGAAGATAGTCTATTTAAAAGGAGAAATACCACCACAACAAGAGGACACAAGCATAAACTAGAGGGGCAAAGGTTTAATGGTAACATCAGAAAATATTACTTTACGGAAAGGGTAGTGGACGCATGGAATAGCCTTCCATCAGAAGTGGTAGATGTTAATACAGTAAAGCCATTTAAGCAAGCATGGGATAGGCATAAGGCCAAGCTAGATATAGGATAAGGGCAGGTACTAAAGGAAAGTACTCAGAGGTTGGGCAGACTGGATGGGCCTACTGGTTCTTATCTGCCGTCACTTTCTATGTTTCTATGTTAATAAATGTTATAGGCTTTCATACAATTAGGTAAAAATGTAAAACTGATGTAAAATGAAAATGTAAGACTATATGGATTATACATACAAAAGATATTAGGAGACTTCTAGGACCTTCAATGTCCTAGTCTCGTCATTACAAAAGGGGCATTTGCCAAACCAAGGTAAGCTGTAGCTTTGTGTGCACCCATAGCATTTATTATATAAGAGGCTTAATAATAAAAATAAGATAGGAAAACTAAGATTTGAGAAAAATTATTAAAAATTGTATACGTAAATTAGAATATATAAATAGATACCAGGTCCAAACTGGCCATCTGGCACACCGGCTGCATATGCCCTGTCACACATTATGTGAGCACAAAAAACAGATATTGGTCGCATCTAAATGTAATGCCATTAACCAAGGCATAAAAGTAGATTTTTCGCTTTTCTCCAATTTTGAGATTTTATAGTTCACTACACTAAATAAACCTATAAAACGGTGTTTATATATTAAAATTAGCGGTACATGTACATGAGAAACCCACCTTTTGTGTATACCCTGTGAGCAGCCACCTGTTTTCTAGATATACCCAATGATTCCTCCCCATTATCTCTCCTCTGTTGTTGCTGATTGTTAATGATTGGTTCAGACAGCCTTTACAAGCATTGAGGAAGAGAATGGGGAGAACGTTGGAACGTGAAATTGATAATTAAAATGTCAATATCATTATACGGTAATTAAACTTAAACCTTTGTGAAATAATTACACTGATTGACAAACACAAAGTTGTTTTCAATGGGTTTTGGCACCGCCCATTGTCCTTAAGGGGTAAAAAAGAAATTTTGCACCTGTCATCCATCCAATCATCTATACCTTTTTCCAGATATAAGAAGAGGCACCAGGCAAGGGTGTGTGTGTTTTTAATGTAAATTTATGTGTGTTTGAAACTGAGTGTGTATGCGTAAGTGTGTGTTTCAGTAAATGTGTGGATATGTTGTAGTGAGTGTGTGTGCTAATGTGTAAGTTTGTTACTGAGGCAAGGGGGCCCTTCTTTTTTGGTAACGTTGAGGGCATGGCTTTACTCACATGGCCAGAGCAGCCCTGCAACCATTGGCCTTAAACAGTCAAAAGAGTTACCTTCCTTACACGTAACCTTTATCTGCGCAGGTTTTTGATGTTAGGAGGATTAGGGATGCATGGACATCTGTTGGTGATATGTATACCCAAGAACTCTCCAAGTTTCATCCAGATACTCAGGCTAAAACATAGCTTCTCCAGGTCACAGCGGAGAATCTTCGAGTCTATTGGTCGCCGGCAGGGGGCTTCTCTGGCAGCTGCCCTTTATTGGTTGATGCCAGAGGAGCTCAGTGACGGCGACCAATAGAGTTTATTTCGTATTCGGTTTGAACAACAAAAATGCACCAGTCGTGTTTGCTTTCATGTTCTTCCGAATATGAATGCTCTAGTCTAGTGGAAACACCCTGGGGAAATGGGGTAGTGGAGTGGCCAGAGTGGGTGAGGGGAAGAATGGAGGGAGTCGAGGGAGATGGGGCTAGTCCTCAGCCGCTAAACTATCCATAAGAGGGTAGTCTCTCAGCAGGTTGGTGATAAGCCTCCAACTCCAGGGCTCTGAACAAAGCCTGTCAGAACAAGTGAAGGGCATGTGCACGCTATGTTGCGTACATTAGTTAACCCTTTAACTGTACTAAGAATCATCAGTTAGTGGATGACCCCTAGCATCTGATTTGCTTCCAACTTGTGCCAAGTAGTCTGCATCCCAGACACGGTTTATAATGAATATTTTTTTTCTTGTTATTTTCTAAAGGGTAACTCATCATAGTTTTTTCTTTTTTTTTAATACTAATATTGCTAAAAACCACTATTAAAATTAGTGCAATTTTCAGTTTCCAAAACAACTTTTCATCACCCAAAATGAAATATTTACATATGTGTTCCGCTTGTTATTTTAGCCCAATCTACTAGACAAACATTGTTATCATTCTGCCCTGTGGTAAACAATAGAGTCCCTCAGTCTTAATGACCTTATACACGATATTTTATGTGTGTTACATAGGAAACATGTTATGTAGCCCATGGGGACGGGTTTCGCAATAGACTCAAGGCGTTGTAATCTCTGTACATATATTGCATAATGTAAACATCTGAGTCTATATAGGAGATTATTCTGTAATCTTTAGACCTTGCGGAATGCAGTCTAATGACCGAGTACAAATACAGGTACAATTCTGCGCGCCAATCATTTCTAAAGGAATTGTAACTTAATATTAGGATATTTAATGACATTAAGACATTGTTATCCAGTTGGGGAAAAAAGCTGGATAAATCCAGAAAAAATAATAACGCTCTCCAAGATATATTTGAAAATACGTGAAATTTCTATCTATAAAACTATACTAAAGACTATATTTCCAAGGAAGGCTAATTCACAACTAAGTGGCTGCCAACAGAGCTTTTTCGAGATACTCCTGACCAGGCGGACTTATGGCCTACCTGACTTCTAGTCATCCTGAACTCTTAACTTCTTCTTAAATTTCAAAATTTTTGTTAATTTATAAAATATAAAATTTGTTACCCTAAAAACCCCCAAAGTAAAATGTAGATATTCATAAATTCACACTTAGTCCAGGTTGCATTCCAGGACAGCAGACACAAGGCTGGTACAAGATGGGGCAAATGCCCCAGAGATGGGGCACCACAACGCTACATGCCCTCTACCATGTGCAAGGAGCTTGGACGGTAGGTTAGGTAAGTTACAGTAAGTGCTAGACACGAAGGGGAAACTCGGCTTTATTTGCCCCCCGAGCCCTCCCCTATTATTTATTATAGCTTTCGATGTAGTTTTTGGTGTTGTATACTAGAATCCGCAGCTGCATAGTTGAGTTTAAGCAGGAAGCTGAATTACAAACCGTGTATTTTCTACTCCCCTGACACCAATTAAGATTCTTGAAATCTTAAGATGATCCTCCATGGGATTATACTTTCCAGTGATGTATGCGCAAAAATAGTGGCATTACTACAGAAATCACAGAAGTCGCAACTGCGATGGGGCCTGTCTCTCTAGGAACCGGGCAACCAATTTAGTGGCAAATATGGCAATGGCAGCATGTTTGGGGCAAAGATGGCACTGACAGCATGTTTGGGGCAAAGATAGCATTGGCAGAGGGGTAAGGATGGCACAGAGAAGCTGCTTAGGGCAAAGGTGGCACTTACAAGTTGTTTAGGGGGCAAAGGTGGCACTGTGGGACATGTTGCTTGGGCCCCGGGCAGTTTTCACACTGAAGCCCTGTTTCTAGTTTCTGTGCAAAAAATATTAACATTTTCTATACTTCTATTAAATTTTAAATCACAAAAGAGAAATTGAAGCACAATCTGACACTTTAATTCGTAGCTGCAATCGTGATCGTGCTATATAATTTGTGCTGAATAAACACATTTCGATCTAGTGGTAATTCAAAGGTGTGTAAAGGGTAGCTCTGGCAAAAGATTGTAAGCTCCTAAGAGCAGGGGCCTCTTCTCCTTCTGTGAGTTATGAAGTTGTGACAGCGAAACGCTTCTGCGTGGTACGTGCTGACGTCATCGGATGCGGCGTCGGAAGTGCACGTAGCCACTGGGGGCCGATATCTGCCTTTAGCGGGACGCTGCTATATGGATTCGTTATACGGTGTCAGGACCCGGGCGAGCAAGTCGGGTAGGAGCCCATGTGCAGGGGATACTGAGGAGTCTGTCTGTACCCCTTTATGCATATTGATGGGTAGATAGGTACAGACAGATTAGCAGGACTGGAAAACGGAATAGAAGGGAACTGAGGCAGAGACAGGGGAGCTGAGGCAGGGCGGACGGCAGGTACAGGCTCGGGTACAGGTACAGGCTCGGGTACACTGGCAGGTAAGCCCACTGGCAGGGCGGACGGGAACGGAGCAATACAGGGTTCTATTTTCTTTATATATTTGGATCCATTTGAGTTTCTTCCAGCACTTCAAAGATTTGTTGAGTATGTATTTTGTATTATTCACTCACACAAACGTGGATTAGCTACCACACAGAGTGCGCAGTTATTAATAGTTTCTTTTAATTTTCTGAGTTAAAGTTATTGTCTATTTTGAATTCTTTGTTAAATATTTCTCACTGTATAGAATAGTAATCCATTCATCGTTGTCCTACAGGGCAAGAGAAACAAATGCCTGCTGGATTCCAGCTGTTGGCTGGGGTGATGTGAGCAGGAACGTTGTTTTTGGAAGCCACGGAGGCTGCACCGATCTTGAACAACAGTCCCGAATCCGGATTAAATGGTTAAAGGTCTATCCCGGTCAATAATAATCTGACATAAGAATATTTGTGTTGGGTTCAAATGGGATGGAAACAGGACTATTAACCAAAGCCATAAAGGCTTCACAGACAATAGGTAATTGACTGGCAGAATTGAGAGGTTTTATCTTTTGAAGCCCTTTTGTCTGAGAACAACTTCGGTATATGATGTCACAACCCTGTGAGGTAAAGCTTGATAGTACTATGAGATCAGTCCTAGCTGACCCATCTGACTCATAGATTTAGACAAAATAGCAAGGATATTGGATATTTACCACGTAACCTGGGGAATTATACACAAAGCAAAGCACAAGTGACCTAAAAGGGACTGGAATTGCACTCTAGAATTGGACAGGTTGATAAAACTTTGAATTTGTTCCTGATTCTGGAAAGCTTGCTTCCATGCTAACAGAGTTGAGCTATTGGAATTCCAAACTCAGTCAACAAATCCAGTAGTATACGCAAACTAGAAGGAGACAAATCCAGTGTCTCAAAGGTTAAAACACCATCCAGGTAATGGATAAAAATTGTTTCCAAATTTCAGTTGAGGGGGGGCCAGCCCATATGTATACCCATCCCCCGCACACAAAATAGGATTGTGAATACCGCCTCCTGCGTGATAGATCTAACGAAAAAAACAGTTGATCTAACCAGATCTAACGAATATCTACCAAAATCCATTAAAAAAATTCCAAATTTCAGTTGAGGGGGGGCCAACTCGTATGAATACCCATCCCCCGCACACAAAATAGGATTGTGAATACCGCCTCCTGCGTGATAGATCTAACGAAAAAAACAGTTGATCTAACCAGATCTAACGAATATCTACCAAAATCCATTAAAAAAATTCCAAATTTCAGTTGAGGGGGGGCCAACTCGTATGAATACCCATCCCCCGCACACAAAATAGGATTGTGAATACCGCCTCCTGCGTGATAGATCTAACGAAAAAAACAGTTGATCTAACCGGATATAACGAATATTTACCAAAATCCATGAAAAAAAATCCAAATTTCAGTTGAGGGGGGGCCAGCCGCAGAGCTATCATAATCAGTAACATTTTGTTGAAATTTTTGTTGAGGGGGGGCTGGCTACGGGTTAGCCCCCCCTGAAAAAGATTGTTAATATTGCCTATTTTAGAGTAGATCTAACGAAAAAAACAGTTGATCCAACCTGATCTAACAAAGATCTAACAAATGCAATGATCTTTTGTAAAAATTCTTAATATGGGGGGGCTAACCCGGGGGAGGTCTTAAGTCTTTGTAGCATGGCAGGGGTTAACGGGAAAGGGGATCGGTTGGAGCGCGCCAGGAGTTAAACGTCCTTAAGAGCGATTGCATGGGTCACCGGCAGGGGGCTCGCCCAGCATCAACCAATGAAAGGCAGCTCTTATGGACCTTTAAAGTCCTGGCGGCAAAGCTGCTGCTGTAAACACGTTAACCCCGTGTTAACCCCTGCTAGAAACCCTGCAGAAATCTATCAGAAAACGAAGAGAAAAATGAACACGTATGTTCGCGGCGACCAAGTCTAGCATATACTATGGGTTTGCTGAGACGTGTGTGCATTCCCTGAAACCAGTGTATATAGCAGGAGTTGGCCTGTGATTCCCCGAGGCCAACGAGGCGACCTCAGTGCCGAATCACCAGACGCCCGGGGCGACACGTCACCTCCGCGTCAGGGTCCAAACGAGAAGACCCCTTCCGACTAATCAAACTAACCTTAAATAAATCTATCGATCGCTAAAACAAAGCTGGGTTATAGTTTCTTTAGAAGGGGGGTTAATAAGACTGAGGATTTCTATTCCCCATGGGGACCCCCCCTTTCATTGAAACACTTCCTTCGTCAGGTGCCCAAGCTAGAGATGTAAGGAAGTTTTACTTTACTAAGTGGATGGTAGATAAATGGAACCGCCTCCCAGCAGAAATGGTAGAGGGTAATACAGTGAGGGGATTTAAACATGCATACAGCTCCTGAAAGATGAGATTGATTAAGGTTTGAGTCTTTACAGCAGTAGATGGGGGCCGAATTGGGCCGATCTGCCAGCACATTCTATGTGTTGTTGTAACTATGACGATATAATCACCATCAGCAAAATTTATAGCTCTCTTTTTCCGCAATAATGGAATAACTTACCTTTTTTTGTATTTTTGTACATGCACTTTTTGGTGCAACTTGATATATTTGACGATAGGTGACTAAGCTTCTGGCATCACATACAGAAAGGGTTAACCATTGAAACGACGCATTATCTGGAAATTAATCTTTCTTACAGTCTTTAGAAATTAAACCAAACGCACAAAAAATTTAACCCGTGTCGGGTAATTTTTAACAGGCGCGTTAGTTTGTTGCATGAAAACAAACAACAACATAAGAATATGGAAACATATTGCCTTGTCTTCTAAACAGCGCGTCAGACACATTTTATGAATAAATAACTCGGTGGAATTAATAAACTTGGCGTTATAACATTTGCAGATATTGGTCAAACCGCCAGCATTTAACAAGCACGGCGAGCCGGCCATCTATAATTGTAGTTTCTTTTCCATCAAAGGTTAACGTTGTGCGTTCCAATAAACTGGGGGTGAGACTGAGAGACCCCAATAGGTCCAGCTTGGGGGGCGGGGGGAGAAGTTGGGGAGTTTCAAAAGAGAAGACATGTTAGAACAGGAGACTGTAATCTAAAACTAGAGGGTAAGAGGCTTAGATGGAATATAAGGAAGTTTTACTTTATTGAGAGCGTGGTAGATAAGTGGAGCAGCCCCCCAGCAGAAGTGGCAGAGGTTAATACAGTGAGGGAAGTTAAACATGCATGGGTCTTATCTGCTCTCATATTCTATGTTTCTATGTATACATGATGTCGGCTGACAAATCATTTTTTTTACTAATATTCGTCCAATGACAAACCAGCATGAGATCGCTGGTTAAAATGCAACACATTTGATAACTAATAAAAAACTAATAAATTATTATTATTTATTGTTTTATATGGCGCCCTCATATTCCGTGGCGCTGTACAATGGGTAGACAGGACATAAAAAGCAGTATATAACATAACAACTTGACTTACAGAACAACAGGCGAGGAGGGTCCTGCTCAAAGGAGCTTACAATCTAGTATATCTACTTGTGTTTTCTGTATCCACACATTATTTTATCCCATTCACTTATCCGCTTGAAAAAAAAGCGTTATTTATATTACACGGAGATTTAGC
Organism: Spea hammondii; assembly: GCA_029215755.1. NCBI lineage: Eukaryota > Metazoa > Chordata > Amphibia > Anura > Pelobatidae > Spea > Spea hammondii. Next base: position 126,233,959 of record JARDYJ010000003.1, read on the forward strand.
TTTTACTACAGTAACCTTCTCTGCTGGGAAGCAATTCCATGCATCCACCTTCTTTTCTCACACACATATATATATATAATTTCTTTTATGACCGGATTTTCGCACTGATACTGTCTTTTTTTTTTTTTTTTTTTTTTTTTTTTTTTTATATTTATTTAATTTTCCAGGCAGTTTAACACAAACATAGAATACATCGGTAAGGCATTGCAATAACGGTTCTTTATTGCCGACAAAGAAATATATAATCTTAAATACGTTTAAACAATTATTCCAAGCAAAACTGTCTTTTTGTACCGTGTGAGGGGCGTTTGGGTAATTAGGCATTGAATGGTATCTTATTTCCGTATTCTGCTCCTGACATATAGAATGTGGGAGGTACTGTGTGTGTAATAGGAGAGCAGGGTGTGGAAAACATGTTTTCTCCCCGATCCTCGGATCCTGTATGTCACTGCAAGCCTTCGCAGGTCGTCGAGGAATCTGAAAATGGATATTTCCTATATAGCAACATTATTTTTGATACTTTTAATAACAATTTTAGTTCTTTGCAATGTTTTGGGCGGCTGGACATCAACAAACAAAAATTTCCCTCCTGGACCCAGACCTCTGCCGCTGATTGGAAACCTACATATTCTTAATATGAAGAAGCCGTATCTCACCTTGATGGAGGTAAATACCCTTACGAGGCGGCGGCTAAAGGCGATGTGGTGTGATAGACTCCAGTGGAGCTGGACATCCGAGGGTTAATTTTTTTTTAAGGAAAAAAGATAATATTTGCAATGGTTTATTGTCATGTAATTTCGCTGAATGAAAGATATCATGTCTTAGATGTAAGTACAGACTTTTTACTTTACTGAGAGGGTGGTAAATAAGTGGAACAGCCTCCCAGCAGAAGTGGTAAAGGCTAATACAGTGAGCGAATTTAAACATGCATGGCTCCTGACTCTATGTCAACGTCTCATTTTTTATTTTCACAAGGAATATATTGTTTTCTTCTGACTTTATAAATCAGAAATGTAATATTTGTTAAAAATTGTCTCTTAAAAGCACAATGTCAAATATTTTTTTTTTCAGATTTTAAATGCAATTACAGCTGAAATTTTTATATACAGCAGGATATTGACATTATCAAATAAATATGCAAAAGCTTTCCTGAAATACTTATTCAGTTAGCAGGAGTTTACATGAGAGTAGTAGTTACTTAACTGAGAGGGTAGTAGATAAGTGGAACAGCCTCCCAGCAGAAGTGGTAGAGGGTAATACAGCGAGGGGATTTAAACATGGATGGGATAGGCACACGGCTCCTGAATCTAAGACGAGACCAACGACGGATTAAGGTTTGAGTCTTTACGGCAGGAGAAACAGGCGACTAGATTTATATGAATAAAAGATAATATTAAATATTAATATCAATAAAAACATTAATATGTTAATAATAAAACTAAAAATAATCATCATCATCTCCAGCCAAGCTAGACGTGTTGCCCATGCCAGTTGGCCTTCATTTGCAAGAGATTGCCCCGTATAAAGCATAGTTTAATTGGAGAACTTTATAAAAAGTAATTATTTAACATAAATTAATTATGCATTACACAGGATTGTATAAGGTTGCAGCTTGCTGTGCAGGGGTTAAATGGGAGGAGGTTTAATTGCACCTCCCCCAACACATTAATAAGGTTTTGGTAGCCGTATAAACTGCTTTGTGTGCCCACTGTGTAGGAGGTGAGAGTCGGTTCTCACCCTATTGAGAGTGTGCCTTTACGTGGCGGGTGAGCTTAATTATGCTTTGGCCAATTCCTATAACCAAAACCTCTCATTTATATTATGTTTATAGATTTGTTGCCAACTTTATTAGGTGAGAAGCGCAGACAGTTTTTGTTTTTTGTATACATTGTACAGCCAACACACTGTATTTGCAGCATGCTCACACTGTTTGGTAGGCCTCATATTATACATTTGTATTATATGAGCCTGAGACTAGCTTAGCGCACCGACGGTTTTTCTTTTCCCCGTTACACAGGATGAAGCCATAGAAGCTCACTGGGTCGGCCTTCATAATGTACAATGAAGTCAGTGAGCTGATGCTGAGATACCCAAATACTATTTTATTTACGCCGTTTAATTTATAAAGCCTTTTCCTGCTGTTTCTATACACATTATCGGGGCATTTAGGGCTGTAGAGCCCTGCGATACCCTCATACCCAGCAAACATTCTGACCTCCTAGAAAAGAGGGGGTATCGGGAGAAAAGAGGGGGCATCACGGGAGAAAAGGTGGCGTCGAGGGAGGAAAAAGGCACATCGGGGGGGGGGAGAGGGACATCAGGGGAGAAAAGGTGGCGGCGGGGGAGGAAAGAGGGACATCAGGGGAGGAAAGAGGGACTGATCCTCTTCAAAAGGGGAATTTGGAAGGTATTAACTGAAGTATATTTGCCTTAATGGTTTTGTACTTTCTTGGTTGGAACACATAGCATAATCTGAACCCTAATGCTATAATTCTTCCCCATATCGTATTGCCCAAAATGTTTCTTTATAGCCTTATCTAGTATTAACAGGGTATATGATATATATCTTTGTTTTAAATGTATCTATTTATATATATATGTATATAGATATATATAAATATATATAGTCACACACACACATTTATTTGGCACATAGGTTATTCTGTTAAATATTTAACTCTGTAATTTATTCAAAAAAATGCGACATTCTGCACGAAAAACAAAACACAAAATAAATGTTTAATTTTTGGCGTTCTGCACTTTGATCAGAATTTTAAGTTCATCGCCAGACAGTACTCCCAAAATGTGTGGTAATAAAGCCAGCACGTGCTGACGCAGCATTTTGGGACATTGCCCTGGAAACAGGTAACTTGCTGGCTAGACTATAAACCTTATTTAGAGAGGCAAAAGTGGAGTAACGCGGAACCTTCCAGAAAAAAAGCTATGAAAAGTCTATGAAAGAAAAGCATGAAACATGATAAAATATCTCTTTATTTGCTTAAGTGCCTGAGATTAAATTCTATTTAAAATTTGATTAATACATTTTATTTATTATATTAAAGTTTTATTTTTCCTAAATCTTACATTTTACAGTTCAAGTAAAAATAAGCAATAAACTGTGTATTTACTAGTAGATGGGTCATATTTATTTACCTACATTCTGTATTGGCCAATTGTTTTTTTTTTGTGTGTTTGTACAGAATTTCTTTGCTTCCCCGAAATTAACCAGCGCTCTCTTTTTTTCTTTGTTCCAGCTGTCTAAGAAATATGGTTCCATATTCACCATACAGATGGGCACCAAGAAAATGGTTGTTTTAGTTGGTTATGAGACGGTAAAAGATGCCCTGGTGAACAATGCTGAAGAATTTGGAGAGCGGGCATCGATGCCAATATTTTATAAAATGGATAAAGGAACAGGCAAGAAAATCATTATTTAATATTTTATATTATATATATTATATTTTATGCATTTTATTTTTTTATATTATATAATTCAATATTAAATGTCACTTTTACCGTTTTTAACATATTTAAATGCATGTATCGCAACTACTTATCAAAGCAAGGGAAGCCGAGAACTTTGTCAAATGCTGACAGGGGCCGGGGGGGGGGGGGGTAGTCAGTATGTGAGACAGAGATCTGCTTCATAGAAAAAAGCAACAAGAGAAAAGGGAGGGGCGTGTGGGCCATACACGAGTCTAGGTGTGTTAGTGTGTATGACTGTATGAGTGTCTGGGTATGATAGTGTGATTAGGTTGTTGTGTTAGTGTGTGTGTCTGTGTGCACGTGTGTTAGTGTTGAGTATGCTGGTTGTATTAGTGGCATTGTATGGATGTGAGTTAGTGTGTCTGCTTGTGTTAGTGCGAGCAAGCTATACAACCTAGCGGTTCTAATACCAACGCCAATCCCTACATTATATTGCAGAAGGCATAAGTCTTAAAGGGAAAGTCCCATGGAAAAACAAATATTTTTAAACCTTAAATACAGCGATGTGTAGGTCGGCATTGACAAAAAAAATCTTTTTTAGTTTTTTTTCATTGGGAGGGCCAGTAAAATGATTTGAGCACTGTGTTCATGAATACCCGTGCTTAATGCAGGTGTCGTCATGTCCCGCGGAGAAAACTGGAAAGTCATGAGACGATTCACCATTACAACCTTACGTGACTTCGGAATGGGAAAGAGCAGCATTGAGGAGAAAATCATAGAAGAATGTGACAATTTGGTTAAGCAGTTTCTATCATTCAACGGTACAATATAGAGAATAGACGTATTGTATCCTGAGAGTATAGGGGATAACATATACACTGGGCAATATACATTGTAATATGTGTTGCTGCTTTAGATTTTAATTAGAATTGGTCCATTTTCGGTTAACTACTGCATTCAGTCAATATAAAACAAAGTAAGCAGCTTTTTATTTGTTTCCGTAAATAATATTGTATACCATTGATGTATTTTTTAAGGAAAACCGTTCGATAACGCGGTGACAGTCAACTCCGCCATTGCCAACATAATCGTGTCGGTAGTTCTCGGCCATCGAATGGGTTATGAAGATCCAACATTCTTGAGGCTCTTGAGTTTGATCAATGAGAATATTCGGCTCGTGGCATCTCCTATGGTTTCGGTAACATGAAATTTCTTTTTTTTGTACTTTTATGAGCATAAAAGCAAAAATCCACTACGTAAAATACACAACGAGACTATTGTACATTACTACCCAGACCTATCATCGAGGCCAGAGGAGCAAACCCATACAAAAGCCAACCAAATCTAGTTTTTACTGCAAAAGTTAGGAATTAGGTAAATAAACTTGGACATTTATATATTTTATCATATCAAAATTACCTTGGACAAAAAAAAGAAAAGGGCTACTTGTTTTTACCAATACATCCCTTTTTATATGATATATCAACTGATTGTTGTTTTAAAAGTTTGATGTTGTCCACGTTCCATGAGAAACACATTAAGTCCACCTTCATCTAACATCAAGCGTTACAATTTAATTCCCTCTAACTTCTAAACCTGACCTTGCGCTCCCTCGCCTCTGGCAGGGCTGGGAATATACTTGGGTTGAGGCCTAAACCCAATGCTAAAAGTCCTGAGTTTATATGGTTGACGACATGAGGTCTCTTGAAGAGCTTGCAGTCCTAGACCTTCAAGCAGTATTTAATACTAATACTTACGTGGAAACTGCCCCAAGGTCCTTATTCTACCCTCCAAATGCCAACTTAAAAGTCCAATTATCTGAGTTGCATTTGGAACCCATAAATGTATAGACACTACCACTGGATTGCTTAAATATATATGCGCCAGTATTCTTACCTACGTGACCCTGACAGATTTACATATAGAAGGAGATATATGGGGAATTGATGGTAGATTTGAGGGTTTTGTGTCTTCGCCATCCAAATTTCCATATACCACATACCCAAGTCTATTCTACAACCATCATTTATAAAAAAAAAAAAAAAAAACACCAAAAACCTGCAGTTTTAATCATTTCTTTGTGTTCCATTCCCAGATTTATAATTTGTGGCCTAGTTTCTTTGGATTGCTTCCTGGAAGTCACAAAACCGTTCAGAAAAACTTGGCTGAACTCCACCTCTTCATAACAAAGACGTTTGTCGACCACCTGAAGAAATTAGACGTTAACGATCAGAGGAGTTTCATCGACGTGTTTCTTGTGAAGCAAAAAGAGGTATGTTTTATATCTGTAGCTGTAGGTTTACAAGAATGGCGTGTGTCTATATGTGAATATGTACGTTTTTGAGGGGGTCTGTTCACTAGATTATGGGTTGTCCATAATGTTGAGTTAAAAAAGGTTGCTAAACTAACAAAAGTCGCCATATATGTTCACATGACCCAACGTGACAAGTTAAGTACCGTAAATATTTATTAAGACTGTCAAGTTGATTGGAGTACATTGGCGAGAGTTGAGTTGGACCCACCAACCTCCACTCGAGAGGCCATCTTTGCCCAACCACATTAATTTAATCATATACGATGTCCTACACAAGGCTGAGAGAGCTTCCGAGGAGCCATACAAAGGATGTTTCTAGATTCATTTATATGCATGTATTTGCAGCCTTCAACAGTGAAGATGTAAGAAGGATACTTTCGGCTAAATTATAACCCCTTTTCAGGAGGAGAATAATCCCAACACATATTTCCATAACCAAAATCTGATTAGTCTTGTAAGAAACCTGTTTGCAGCTGGAATGGAAACAACTTCTACAACCATCCGCTGGGGTCTTCTTCTCATGGTGAAATACCCAGAAATTCAAGGTAATTATGGACAATATTGTGGATTCTGAGTCAGCCAAGAGAGCAGACGTGAATTTTGTTTACAAATTATTTTGTGAATTAACTGAGGGAAAAACATCCATAATATCTACTTATCTACGTATCTAGCAATAGACCACAATTACGTCCTCAGGTAGCAGCTGCAACCACGACTAGGGGGTAATCCTTGTTATCCCTGATCACTGTTTGATCAAAAGTATCCGTGAGAAGTCAGGAAATTAATAATCATAAAACAAACTGAACACATTTTTTTCACAACAGTATCACTTATGGTGTACATGAGAAGTGTTTGGGTGTTTTTTTCAGTTTTCACTCACTTTTTTAATATTTAATATTTTTTGCATTTATCGTCTAATGAATATGGAAGCAGACTGTTAAAAAATAGACTGTTTTCTGTAAGGACAGCCATGTTTCCCCTCAAAAAATATACATGTGTACTTGCACATACCTGATGCATAATAGCACTAGAAATACTTGTAAAACATCCATTTAATAAGTAAGGAACGCTACACTACTAAACGAGAAACCCTACAAGTGTTGCTGTGTAATATCAAGGCATCGTCAGGGGAGCATTGGCATATCCCCCAACATTTCAGGTGCCCAAATTGGGACACCTGTGTTGAGGTCAGAGGTTTGAGTGGTTGGGGTAAGGCTTGAAGCCAACTGCCCAACTTACCCAAAGAGGCACCCTGTGGCGCTTAGATGGAGGGTGTCGCAAGGTAGCCACATGGTAGCTGCAATGCATTTTACTCCATTAAGTTTAGTCCGTAATGGCTCCCTGAGACAGTCAGAGAGGATCTCCCCAACTGTCCCATGATCCCCACTGCTGGATTTATATAAAACGATATCGATATATATGCTTTACATTTTTTTAGCCTGGGTTTCATGCAAACATGCCATTTAATTTATGTGACTGTAGAAAAAGTCCAAGAGGAGATCTCCAGGGTGATAGGTTCAGCAACACCTAGATATGATCACCGTTCCCAAATGCCCCTTACCAACGCGGCTATCCACGAGGTACAGAGATTTGCAAACATCGTACCCATGAATTTGCCACACGAGACGTCTAAAGATGTAAACTTCAAGGGATATTTCCTTCCTAAAGTAAGTTTTTATCATTATGGTCATTTTAAATCCCATTCTATGATGCTTTAAGGGAAAGAGTCAAAAATAAATAATTTCAGTATTGTACACAGCATTATAATACGCCATTTTCTTCAGATTGTTCCAAATTTCCAGATCTATAGGCTTTATTCCAATCTCCAAAAACCACACTGAGCTGATGCTTTATGGCTATGCTAAGGAAGTCCTCCTCATGTTAACGAAGTCCCTTTTCCTAGAGCCCTTAATTATTTAGGAGGTCTCTCTAGGTGATTTAGGCTGAAACATAATGTTGTATACTACAAAGCAGTAGGGGCACATGGAGCATTTGGCCCCTCCATGCTACACTGCTGACATAACCTGTGAGGGGACGTCAGAACCCAACAGAGAGGAGCCGCTCTAGAGCAGGTATGTGTATTACCTGATTAATCCAGCGCGGAGCCGGCTCCTCTCTCCCAGCATCCATCTGCACTCAGACAGGGAGAGTGGGAGAGCTTTAAGGTTTAATCTGATTGGTCACAGGCTAACAGGAGCTCTAGGCCAGTTCAGAGGAGCTTCAATGCCTTTTTATTCCACCCCTGTGTTTTATGTTGTGCCCTATTTTTGCTAATTGTCCTGATATCAATGGGACAGTTCTTGACCAGTTTTTGACTCTCTTTTGCTCTTTTTTTTGACACAAGTACAATATGTCTGAAAATATTTATCTTCAGGGCTTTAGCAAATGTGTAGCGATACAATACAAAATGGCGGCTGAGGTTTCTGTGTTACAAGTGGGACCAGAAAGGGTGAAACATTATTGTAACACACAGATACTGGTCTACACGTATAAGGTCTACTTTACTTATACACAAACCTCTTGGAGGGACCTCACTCCCAGACACTAGCCACATTACCTATTATTACCCCATTTTATTGTTCATATTTTCATGATTGGTTGCACCTTCTGCCTATTGTCAGTCTTACAAAATCAGTATCTATAAGAAGATCAAGTCCAAGGAATCTAAAATCTCAATCCAATAATGTATAGGCTCTCTGGATGTTGAACCTGGGATATACAATATTCATACAGAAACATCTTTATTTTTTTAGGGAACTTATATTATTCCACTGTTATACTCGGTTCTTCGTGACGAGACTCAGTTTCCAGAGCCGGAAAAGTTTAATCCGTATCGTTTTCTCGACTCAAAGGGGAATTTTGTGAAGAACGAGGCCTTCATGCCTTTTTCTGCAGGTAAAATGAACAATGATGCACCTAAAATAACTTCATTATATTTTATTTGTATTTTCTGTAACCTCCTACAAACATGAAATCCAGGGCCATCTTTAACATGGGGCAAAAGCAGCAGCTATAGTGCTTCCTCTGAGGTAAGGAGGAGCAAATTTTAAGAGAGGTCATGCAAGGTCTAATTGAACTCAGGTGAGGTGAGTAGAAACTGTCTCACCTTTCCCCACTTCCTGTCACACACCCCAACACAGGTGTCCTAATTTGGATACTTAAAATGTTGACAGGTACATAAACCTTACACAACAATGTTTCTCCCCTCCTCGCAATGACAAAGAAGGACAGACATAGAGGGCTGAGAAAGGCCAGCAGTCGTGTCCCCCTGTCCCTCAGATGCAAGGAGATGACCTTCCTTCCCCTGATGGATAATACATTAGGCATCAGGTTTTACATAAAAGCTCTTCACATTTGCATAGTTTTTATTAACTGTTCCATACAGATGATAAATATGTTTGTAATTTCAAAAAATACATAGTCGGTTTAACAATATTTTTCTCTTTTTTTTTACCAATTGAAGGCCGCAGAGTTTGTGCCGGGGAAAATCTAGCAAGAATGGAGCTTTTCCTCTTTTTAACCAGTCTTCTGCAAAAATTTACTTTCCGTCTACCACCTGGTGTGACTGAAGTGGATCTCACCCCTGCTGTTGGAGTTACAACGCCCCCACTACCCCACAAGCTATGCGCAATACCAAGATTTTAACAAAAAAGACCAATAGACACATGTATCATCTGCCGGATATTCTTATTCTGTTTGATCCACATCATCGACAATGGAAACCCTCTGCAGTGGATGGGGAAGCTAATATAATTCAATACAGATACAGTGTGTCAAAAAAACCTCCTAGACCTGTTCCTCACACACCTTCTATTAATTACGCAATCATTTCAGAATGGGATTACAACCATATGCATAGAACAATTTAAATCATAGACTCTTGCTTTACAAGTTAATCACTTTCCAACTTCATGATGGTCCATGCCATAGTGTAGGGGACTTCCTCACATCCGAGGCAGTCATTGAGCGCCGATAACAACTGCCCCCGTCCTGCCAATACACAATAATGTTACCACACATTGAGGTCTATTCACTAAACTCATTTGTTCACTAAAATACCATGAGTTGCTTGTTTTTTTAGATAAGAAAGTGGATATAACCGTATTAGCCCTACCATGCTGCCAGTAGTCGGTGTGCTTGAGTTTGCATCAGCATGGGCGAGAGTGGGCAGTGTGAGTTGGCGCCAGCATGGCCGAGAATGGTCAGCATGTTTGAGTTTTGTGTCAGCATGGCTGAGAGTGGTCAGTATGTTTGTTCCAAAGCAGGGTCCTTACAACTAAGGACCCTGCTTAAAAGTTTTTGGGTTACAATGGGGGTATAGGTGGTGGGGGCATGATCCTGGTGGTGCTGTGTTTGCCACCCGTGGATGAAGATGAAAAACAACAAAAAAAACATTTTTGTGCCTAGTACTCCACAAATATGTGTGCAAATCAATGAAATTATGACATATGGGGCTGGTGTTGCATTATTTGCAGGGCTGTTTTTTTTATTCCCAGTTTGGCCCTATCTCACAGCGATCATGTTTTAGGAGGAGGCAGAGAGTATTACTGCATGTCGTATCTCGTTCACTTCTCCTGTGTCAACACTTTTCTGGCATCTTGACAAGCAGACTGCTACATAATGTGATTGTGAAAGCACACCCAGTAATGATATTATCTAGAAACATATTAGCTGTTATAATTTTTGGTAGTATATTATTTTAGTACATTTTTAACCACCGTATTTTTTGTACGATACTTAGAGCTGATGTAGTTTGGGAGAAAGGATTAAAGACTAATGGGGGGGGGAAGCAACTCACAACCCTGTAATAATTTCCAAAAAACATATGGTTTGTCCAAAATCAGGATATTTTGTCAACTTAAAACTGCTAGTTTTAAAGTGCAAAAAATTTGGACTAATTTTTCGGTTTGTTTTTGTGCAATAAGTTTCAGCCAAAATTAGTTGCTCAGTGCCCACATTCACTCTCAATCTCTCACCCTCTCTACATGTTTCCCTACCTTCTCTGCTTACCACTTCCTCTTCTGCTGACCACTTCCGCAGGTGACCTGAGGGCAAAATGGCGGCCCTATGCTCCAATCGAGGGAGAGGCTGTCACCACAAGTGCCATAATTTTGGAACAAGAATGCTAGAGAGTGTAAGTGAATGTGGAAAATTCTGAGGTTTTTGCTACATTTTTGTCCAATTCATAGGGGGTCTGGCCTCGTTTTTGGGACTAAAAATTTAGTACATTTGAAATTAGGACAAATCCGAATGTACAAGTCGAATGCAAAATATAGTTAGCCTAAATCAACAAAACATCTTTAAAAAAAAAATATTTAGGAGTAGCTGCAGCTCCCACCCCATTTTTGCACCACTGATTGGCAGGAAAGGGCTCCCACTAAAAACAATGGGAGCAATTTCTGCACACCCCATTGTACAGCGCTACGGAATTTGATGGCACTATATAAAAAAATAAATAATAATAATAATAATGTACAGAGGGAGTCTTGTAACTCTTGTAAGACACTCATCAGAATACTTGCTGAGTCAGCGGTGAAGCTAACTGGTAATGAGTATATCACATGAGAGCAGCCATGAGGTAACTTCGTCCAAACATATCGCCTACAAACCATGGAACTTGGGGAACAGGAAGTGCCAGCGTATAATAGGGGAGTCTGTATTATCCCCTCACGCATTTCCAATGGTTACCAGACAAATATGTAAAAGGCTACCAGATGCATTAAAGTACAAGTGAGGGCTGGAAAGGCAAACTTAAATATTACCCTGCTTGGCAAATTTCTGTTTCGTCTAAACATGAGGGGAAAAAAGGAGGAGGAGCATTTTAAATAAAACCTCATATATAGCACAGTTTTGCCTTCAAACCACAGATTAACACAACACATACTCTCTTTGAAAGAAACAATGGAATTGACTTTCCACGGAGCAACGTTTGTTGTCCTAGGTTTGACGTTACTATATATTTTTAATATTTTGAGCAAATGGAATTCAATAAAATTGAAGAATTTTCCCCCGGGCCCCAGATGTCTGCCGTTAATTGGAAATTTGCATTGCATAGATCTGAAAAAACCTCACCTGACTTATTTAAAGGTAAGGGATTATTCTGACATTGACAAAAAAGGAGAAAGTAAAAGGTATCAGATTTATTTTTATATATTTTCATTTTTGCAGGTTGCGTTTTACACCTCAGTGTAATAAATGTTGGCGAAAAGACTCTGTCGGATAGAGAAATATAGGCAGACTTACATCTAGAGAGATAGAAAGAGAGAGAGAACAAGAAAAGCAAGAGGGGAAAATGGGAAAGGAAGGCGGGTATTGAAAGAAAGTGAGCTAGGGAGTGAGTGAGCAGGAAGGAATTAAGGAAGGAAGAAAGGAATGATAAAGAATGAAAAAGAAAGAAAGGATGAAGAATGAAAAAGAATAGTGAAAGAAAGAAAGAAAGAAAGAAAATAGACATTTATTCCTTAAAAATAGATATCAAAAATAAAAAAAATGGAAAAATCTGAAATTGAAAAAATACTCAACCCTCCATATTCATATAGATATACATACACACTTTGTATACTTTTTTGTCCAAAGCCCCATGTAAATGTTTTAAATATTGGTTGATTTTCAGAATTTGGACACAGATTTTAAGACAAAGAAAAATGACAGGTGTTCTATTAAACCCACTGAAAATGCAAGATTCTGGATTAGATTCCCATCATGTGTTCTGCTTTTGGTGCACTGGCTGAAGTTATAGTTATATTTACATGTTGTATATCAAATTCTGTTTGTTACATTTATTTCAATTTCTGTTGCTGCATACTCTTCCTCAAATGTTTTGACCTTTGTTTTTTGTTGTTGATCTAGAATGACAATGTCGTTTTTTCTGTCTCACAGTTAGCTAGGGCCAGATGTTTAATAAATATTAACCACGTTCTCTGCAGCGTTTAGCACTTGCTCCGAGTAAATTGGGGATAAAAGCCACGTCTTTGGGTTTATCCAAGGCCTTTAATAAATCCTGTTAGGTGCTAAAATTTGCCAATACCATACATCCTAAACATAGCCTTGCTGATGCTATATATATATGTATAACGTAGAGTTTTATACACTATATATATATATATATATAAGCCATGTGAATGAAAATTATGAATGAAAGCAAGTTCTAACGTATACGATATTCCAAATTAACACCTTTTTTAGTGAATAGCATATGGGCCCAGTCATAAATGATGTGCAGTTTTTCTCTTTCTTTTCCTTATTTCTCTCTTCCTTTCTTCACCTCCATTTCCCTCTCTCCCTTTTTTTATTTGCCCTCTCTTTCCTCTCTCTTTTTGTTTTCTCTCTATCTTTCCTTCTCTCTTTTCTCTCTTCTGTCTTCCTCTGTTCCACTCTCTTTTCAAGTTTTAAAGTTTTGCCACCTTTTGCCATATATATATATCTGCAGTGAGATATTTATATTTGATGCTGCCCAAGGTCTGACTTTGGGCAGCATTGCCAGTCAAATGGATCGATACAAACATCTTGTTTGTCACAGGCCCATTGAGCAGCAGTGAACAGGAAGCCTGATGGCCCAATTGGGTGGTTGGTTCTTGGTTTGGTGACCAACAGCCTGATGCCCTCTTGGAACTATTGCTAGAGGCCTAGGCCTATTTGCATACCTGGGAGCATCCAGGCTCTGGCTGTCCAATGCCCTCGCTCTTTGGGACTAGCCCCAAACGCAGAAAAATGAACGTGGTAGGGCAAGTCTTCAGGCGAGAACCGGACAGATTTGGTTTGGGGTAGAACACACTTTTTTATATAAGCTTCTCTAACATAAAACAGCACTCTAATTTTACATCAAGTATCTTCAAATTAAATAGACTGATAGGAAAACAAGAAGTCCAAACCACAGAGTGATTCTGTCATGTTAAAAACAGTTTCTCTTTACTCTTACCACTCAATTCAATAAACATCATTGTTGCCAAAATGCTACTTTCCATCTTACTATTCTCTAATACTCTCTTACGATCAAGCTATCCAAAACCTATGGCCCCGTGTTCAGTGTTCAGATGGGCATGAAAAAAATGGTGGTCCTGGCTGGATACGAAACCGTAAAAGATGCCCTGGTGAACCATGCTGAAGAGTTCGGGGAAAGGTGGCTTTTGCCGATATTTAAAAAGATGGACAAAGGGTTGGGTAAGTTCATTTATTTCTACCTCCAAACATCATCTGTTTTCCCCATAAAGCTCGCATATCAACATAAAGCGAGCGTCCCTGTTTTCAGGGGACCGTCCAGTAAATAAAACTTCCTTTCCTGGTTTCTCTCTGTCCTGGTTATTGTCTGCTAAATAACTCTTAAATCCAATGGCATATTATAATTCAAATACAACTGTTTAGATCTGATTTTGCTTTAATGCACAATTTCATGCAAAGAATATAGTAATGAATGAAAGTTTGATATGAAATCCAAATAACTTGTAGATATTGGGGTTTTTTTGCACCTGGAATAATAGTCGCCCCATATTCCCAAGTACTACAGGCTAAAGAATGATTATTCTTTAGTTTTCAAGGATATCACTTGTCAAGTATGAATTAACAAATGAAGTGCATTGATACAAAGGAATGGAACACAGACTTGTGCCTCTTTAAGGATGAATGTTTTTTATTCTAGTGGAATATTCCCACTGAGCTGTATGTACGAGATCTTCAATTACACAATACCTCAACAATTAAGAAAACAATCAAGCCAGGGAAATGATATAAGAGGATTATACATATCCATTCCCAACCATGTTATAAGAGAAAACAAGACAAAACATAAAAATGGCAATTCTCCACGATGGCAATTCTAGAACTATATTTATATAAAAAAAAAAATAATAATATATATATATATAAATATATAGTGAGAAAGGGAGAAGGATAGTGATACATGAGAAAAATTAACAAATTCTTCTGATTTTATAAATTCATACACATTTTAAAAATCAAGGCCAGCCCCCCACACACACACATACACAGACACAAATTGGACTAAAACGAAGCAAAAAGCTCCGAAATTTACACTTTACAATTTACTTCTGCTTTCGTGTCTCACAGCTTCGCTTCTGTGTCTCGCATTTTCTTGTCCTTCATCTTCTTGTTTTTCTCTTTTCTCTCTTCTTTCTTTGTCCAAATCTCCATGGACATAACCTCCCAGGGAAAACTTTCAGTGACCTGAAGCCCAGCAAATGAGAATGTGAGAGAGTGAGAGTCTGAGAGAGAGTGTGAGAGAATAAGTGAGAGTAAATGTGGGCGTAGGACAACGAATTTCATTCCAGAATTTAAAATGATCTCTGATTTTTGTATAAAAAACAAAAGGGCAGGAAACGGAATACGTTGTCCAAAAAAGGAACTGAAAAATTTGTCCAAATCTAGGTCTTACTCATTCACAAGGAGAAAACTGGAAGGTAATGAGAAGGTTCACTATCACAACCTTACGTGACTTTGGAATGGGGAAGAGCGGCATAGAGGAGAAAATCAATGAGGAAGGTGGCCACTTGCTGAGACATTTTGAATCATTAAAAGGTATAGTAAATGTATAATTGTAAAAGGCTTTTTGCAAGGGGGAATATAGAAAAGAACGATAAGTTGGTCAAAGTTGCCACACACAACCATATATAAAGAAGTCGGTATTATCTTCTTAACTGTATTCTTTACCATGTATTTATGGTTGTCCTTAATTCGGCATTAACAGGTAAACCCTTTGAGTGCACTATGATACTGAACGCAGCAGTTGCCAATATTATAGTTGCCATACTACTTGGACAGCGCATGGATTATGAAGACCAAACATTTACAAACCTCTTAAGTCTGGTCAATGAGAATGTGAGACTTCTGGGAGCTCCGTCAGTTTCGGTAATATTTATGTGCACATGTACGAAAACAGATTTAAGGCAAAATGGACATTTAGAACAATCAATTAAAACCATTCTTTGACCATGTTCTGAAGTTCAGCTCTTAAAGTGTCAGAGCCTCCTCCTCATTCCCACTCCATGATTTGGGAGACATCGATAATTTCTTATAGCAAACGTAACAAAAAAAGTAGGAAACATGCTATACTTATATCTCTTTAGGGAAAATAATAATTATAAAAATTACTAATTAGAATTAAGGAAAGATTAGGGAATATATGGTTTCCTATTGTTTTGTGCTCTAGTTTGGGGAAAAAATTGTAATTTCATCTTTCCCAAATATCAGATATTCTTGGAATCATTTTAGGAAGAGACTATTGTTTTCAAGATGTTGCTCGATTCATGTGGTATAAGATAGGGAGCCCAAAGTGACTCTCAGCAACCATATGGTTGTATTTTTAACATGATATTTTTATAATGAAATATTTAACATATTCAACTAATACAAAAACTGTATTTTCACGAAGCTGGTCTAAGACCGTGACCAATAAGGCCTTTGTTGATGAAGTTTTGATGTCTCCACCTTACTTGCTTTTTCCTATGTCATTTTTGTAGATATATAATGTATTCCCGTATTTCGGATTTCTTCCTGGAAGTCATCAAACTATTATGAAAAATGTGAAAGAACTTTGTGCCTTCATTAAAAGCAAATTTGTCCTGCATCTAAATAATTTAGATGCAGACGACCAGAGGAGTTTCATTGATACATTCCTAGTTCGACAAAACCAGGTACTAGTTTTGTGTGACTTTCAAACTTGTGGATATGATCACTGCTAACTTCCTCCAAAGACATGTTATGACTGGAGTACCCTCGATCTCCGGGTCAAGCCCCCACCCAATTTACCTTATCCCAATAACGACAGACACCAGAAACTTGGGTTGAAAAATCAGCAACCAAGTTTATTTATTAACCAACTTATTACCACACAACCTTAGGTCCGACACCTTGTTGCGTTAACAGGGCAAAAACTACCAGACTGAAGACATAAATATAATAATTAACATCAATAAACATAAATAATTAACAAAACCCATAAAGCTTACCAGGCAAACTAGTAACCACCACACAGGGACGGACATACTAAAATGCCCAAACCCAAATCTGAGGCTCCCAGCACCACCTACCGGGAAGCCCCCACCAAACGCTCTCCGCCAGAGCATTCACACCCCCTAGATGCCTGGTAAGCAGAAATACCCCAACCTAACACAACAAACAGGGAGGGAGGGTGGGACAAACAACACAGGGTAAGGTGACGATAAAATGTTCCTCAGCCTCGTGTCATAACCCCTTAAGTAACTACCCCGCCCTCAACTTACCAAAAATTGGCTCCAAAGCCTAGCCCTACTCAGGATCCCAGTCAGGGCCCACTCTGGCCATGTTGACCCCCGCGGGCATCAATCTGCTTCCTTTTGGGGACAGGCTGACAAAAGGTAGACATCAAATTACATTTTGTGAGCTCTATACCCGACTGCTTAAAAGGGGAACTCTTGCATGTGAAATAAACCCATCATTTTAATGGTTAAATGGTTTTGTTATTCTAATTTAGATTCACTAGCTGTGACAATTATCAAAGACATAGCAAGGGCATTTTATGCTAAGTCTTTCATGTCCCATGATCCCTCAATGGACAATGCGTCGGAATTCCAAGCCCAAGCAGGAAGTGGTAACCAGCTTCCTCGACTCTACCCGCATAGTGAGGCACTAGTGATTGCTTACACCATGCAGTTTCTCTGTAAAGCTATTATCACAAATGTATTATTTTAGAGCAGGTATTTAAAGCATGTGATAAATGTAAAAAATGATTATCATATTATATATATAGGCGTAAGAATTAGACTTGGGCACCAGGGGGCTCTTTGTGTTCGTCTTTGGAGAAAAAAAACCTTCGTATTCCTGTTCCTGTCTTCTTTTCGGGCGAATATTCATGGCCATTCTTCGTGCTCGTTTCCTCCCGGCTGCGTAGCAGGGGTTAATACGGGGTTAAGAACACATCGGAGCAGCAGCAGCAGCAGATGCGTTCGCGCCGTGAAGGTCTGGCATCAACAAATGAATTGCAGAACTGCAGAATGCACCTCATTCGTTGATGGCAGGCGAGCCCCCTGCCGAAACGACCAATAGAGTTGCACACACGTACCGAGGTGTACTAAACACAAAATGACCTAGACAAATGCTCCAAGGAACTTGGCCTCCGTTTATCATACACAGTCACACATCCATAGATGTTTAATAAAAGAATAGGGATTATTTTACATTTTTAAATTGATTTTGGACCACTTGTAATACATGCCTAACATTTGCTACCTATTTATAATGGCATACTTTGCAACAACCCAACTTTTACTGGACAGGACTGGAAAAAAGCAGGACTGTCCACAAAAATGTTGGGTGTGTTGGCAGGTATGCGAATGGAAAAATGTTGGACAAGAACTAAAAAATAGCTTAGGGTTAATGTACGGTTATTTTTAAGATTAGTAGCAGTGCACTGTTTTGGTTAAAGATGTATTATGTCTAAATAATAATGTAATTTACATTTTAATGGGTTTATTGAATTTTATTTTAAAGTTATATTTATTATTATTTACTTTATTATATTTATTTAATGTTGTAGTGCTACCCTACCCAGCTATACCTATGTGCACTAGCATACCTAGTTTAGCTAAATTTGATGGGACAGGAAAAAAGCAGGACTGTCCCTGAAAAAGTTGGGTCTGTTGGCAGCTATGTGGATGGAAAAATGTTATAGGGTGAAGTCTGAGTTATAGCGTTAATGCTAGTGAGTGTAGAAGTGAAGGCCAGGGCAAATAACAGGAGGAGAGGTCCTTGTGATTTGTGAATTGTACATGTGTGTGTTATGTGTGTTATGTGTTATGTCACTGTGTTATTTGTGTTATTGTGTGTTATGTTTGGTAGGTTGTGTATCAGACGGAAAAAAATGAAATGGAAATGGAAAAGGAAATGGAAAAGGCGAATGAGTGGGCAATTGGCGACCCACTCACCTGTTTCACCCCAGGGTAAAGCATCCAAACAACTGTCAGTCCTAGACGTTTGGCAGCGGACTTCCAGAGCTCAGACACAAGGCCCTAGCGTAAGCTGGCTACACCGGCGGAGGTAGCAGGCGTTGCCACACTGCAAACAGACGCAGCCAGGGGGGAGAAACTACCTTGAACATTTTGGACATTTGAGGCATGACACTAGCCAGGAAGCGAACTGGCAGAGAAGAGACGCTGGCACCACAACCAGCAGCAGCAGCATTGGGTAAGGTGAATGAGTGGCAATTGACGACCCGCTCACCCGTTTCACCCCAGGGCAAAGCATCAAAGTCTGTCAGTCCATGGCGTTTGGGAGCGGACTTCCAGAACTCAGACACTAGGCCCTAACGTAAATTGGCTACACCAGCGGAGGTAGCAGACGTTGCCACACCACAAACACGTGCAACTAGGGGGAGAAACTATCTTAAACATTAGAGAAAAAAAAATTTAACTTTCCAAGCTAAGAGCTGGTTAACCCAACTTGGGCAGATTGAATTTAAGAAAGGCAATCTGCTCCATCAGATGAGGTGCCATGCGTGAGCGCTGTGGACTCACTTTGAACAGTGGTTGGCGGACATTAGAGAAGCTGCTGCGCAACCCATGAGATTGCAGGCCACACACTCTTCTTTTCATCCCAGTAGCTAAGAGGATCAACATTAGGTGCAGAAGGAACTTCACAGAGGTAAAGTTTGACCATTTCTACTACTCTCCTTTCTGCTGCTAGCTCTGTCACATGGTCCAACTATACTCCCAAGTGCCTCTTCCCAAAACGCAGCTGCTCCACTCAGCTGTATTGTGCTGCTTGTGGCACTGCTGGTGATGCTGCTGCTAGGAGTAGCAGACCACATCATCTCTTCCTCCTCCTGCACCTCTCCCTCCTCGGACAGCATTCCCATTTTCTACGCTGCCAGTCACGCACCTTGTTGACCAATTGCTCCCGGTAGCTACTGAGAACATTGAATTTCAAAGCTAGCTTTCCCTTAATTCTTGGATCGCAAAGGCACGCTAGTACCATTTCGGGACTCGTTTGCGAAGGTGTACTTTTAGCAGATTCTTCAGCTTCCTGACTATGGCTGCTACCTCAGGATGTAGAGTGCCACCTTGAACAGCCTCACGGTTTTCAAGGGACACATCCATCTTGCTGCCTAGATGGGAGAACACTGGGATTACCTGGGCCAGACTGGCACTGTTTGAGTTTAAATTTTCTGTGGCATCCCTGAATGGTTTAAGGACTGCCACTAGCTGGGCGATCACTGTCCAATCCTCCCTATTCAATGAAGAGGTAATCCCAATATTGTGCTCTGAGGCAAGATTATGGATTGCCCTCTGCAGCTCCAAAATCCTCTCCAGCATGTCTAACGTGGAGTTCCACCGTGTACTGACATCCTGACGTAGGCAGTGTACGGGAAGACCTGACCTCTCTTGCTCTTCCCTCAAAAGTTGGCTAGCTTTAACACTATGGTGAAAGTGCCCAGCGATCTTTCTGCAGCGGGACAGAACTACTGCTGCCACATTAGTTCCTTCTGACATTGCTGCCTTCACTACAAGATGGATGATGAGGGCTGCACAGCGCACACCAACAATATGACCATCTCGCAGCGCTTTCACCATATTGGCACCTCCGTCAGTTACCACAAAACCAACTTCAACATTGGTGCCTGCCTCTGCTCCCACCCAAAGGCTAAACATTTTCCTCATCGCATGCAGAATATTTTGGGAAGTGTGCTTTTCATCCATCACTTCTGCATGGAGAAGGAATGATCGGTAGCCTGCTGCAGCAGCTTCCTTGGGCACACCGGGCTGCCACCAGTGTGCTGTCAAAGAAAGAAAGGCATGCTGCCCACTAGGTGCACTCCACAAATCTGTTGTGAAATGAACAGACTGACCAGCAGCCTTGGAAAGCTCCTCTTTCACTGCTGCAACACAGGACCGATACAATGACGGGACAATGTTCCTGCTAAAAGTGGAACGTGATGGAACTGTATATTGTGGAGCCACAGCCGCCATCAATTGTTTGAAAGGCTCCCCTTCGATCATAGAGAAGGATGCCCCTCCAACAGCAATGAACTGACCAATAAGTCGCGTTACTTTATTGGCCTGCTGTTTGGGCATTGACCTTTTGGATTAGAATACCACAAATTGTTCCAGGGTGGGCTGGACATGCAGTGCTCCAACCTGCCTTGGTCTCTGGCTGCCAGCACTAGCTGCTGCTGCTATTGGCTCAGAAGCAGCTGTTGGGGTTTTTCCACGGCCACCAGCTATGCTGCCTGCACTAAGTTTTACTTCTGCATCTTTCCCCAATAGCACAGCGTTGTGTTGAGTGCTGAGGTGATGCTTCATGCTAGCACTGGTAAAATGGCCAGACACTTTCCCTCTGCTTATTAGCTTCCCACAATGTTTGCACTTTCCATAGCGCCCTTCTTCAACATTTTCAAAGTGCTCCCAAATTGGGGCGCGCATAGCCTTGGAGTGTGCCTTGGGTGCTGCTCCTACTGCTCGGGGTGGATGAACAGAGGCAGAACTAGTGGTGGTGCGACTGGTGGTAACAGTACTGGCCATAGTGGGACTGCTAATTGCTTTAACTTTAGATTTGCTAGGTTTTGCTGCTGCTGGTGGTGGTGATGGTGATGATTGTAGCGGAGAAGGTGGAGGCTCAGGGGAAAATTGTGCACTAGTCGTTTGGACACTGCTCCCTGAGGAATCTGATTCCTGACCACTCATCTCCTCTACTTCCTCTGGCTCATAGTCTAGTTCTTCATTAGCCAGATCGAATGGAATTCCTGCTAGGCTGGAGCTAAGACTGATATCGTCGTGAGACTCGTGACTAGTAGTAGTGCGAGCAGGAAGAACAGACTCTGCACTTGGCCTCTCAGTCTCAGGCTCCTCTGCTACCTCACTAGGTGGAGTTCCACTATGTGTAGCCCTCTCTCTAACTGTCATCACAAAAATATTGTAAGGACTTGGTGGCTTGCTAGAGGTACTAGGAGGACATGGCGTGGCGGTACCGGTGGGAACAGTAGGCGCAGCACTAGTGGTGGTAGAGGTGGGTGTGGTGGTGGTGGTTTTCCCTACAAAGGAATGAGATTGCTTTGGTTTGGGACCCCTCTGAGTCTTGCTGCTAATTTGGCTCTGCTTGGTACCTTGCATGCTGCTCGTGGATGGGGAAGATGCTGCTTGAGGCAAAAGGCACTTCTTTTTACTCACTGGGCTAGTATAAGTACTAGTTGTGCTACCCTTTAACTTTGAACGTGCTTCTGGTGCTTTAGGCTTTCCGTAAAAAAACATAGAGCTTGTGGGCCTAGCCGCACTACTACTGCCTGCTTGTGGTGCCTTTCCTTTACTTGATGATCCTTCAAGCAATGCTTCCCCAAATGATAAGCGAGAGCTTGGCCTACTTGGCCGACTAGACTGACGCAAAGGCTGTATCTTAGAACTGGTGGTGGTGTTGGTGGTGGTGGTGTTGGTGGTGGTGGTGGTGGTAGATGGAGCTTGTCCCTCCTTAGTCCCAAAAGGAGGATCCATTTCAAATTTTGTGTTGTGTGTGTGTAGTGTAGTGTTTAAAAAAACTTAAAAAAATAAAAATAAAAAAAATTACTTTTTACACGGGCCTAAGAGCCTATCCTACTACTATGCTAAACTATGCTAAATTATATCAATTATTAATTATTAATATTACTGATTTTAGATTAGACACTAGTAGATGTCTTGTCTACAGTACACTCTACACTAGTATACTATTACTAATACTATACAAACTATAGTATATATAACTGACAAATATATATATAATTTTATATGTATTCAATTATTAATAATATATATTAAATTATTTATAAATTCTATTATTTAATTTATTTAAGCAGGACAGGCAGTAGCCACTAGTGCCAGCCCAGGGCAAGGGCACCCTAAGAGCCTATCCTACTACTATGCTAAACCTAAAGCTATATTAGTATTCTAGTCTAACTCTAGGCAGAAGCTCTCAAGCCCACTAAGCTAAAGTGAGGTTAAGTTATATATATAATATTATATTATTAATAGATTAGAATTACTTATATTTTGTATTATAGATAGAATATAGATTATGAATTAGAAAGAATTACTTATATATATTATAGATTATGAGTTAGAATTTATATTATATTATATAATATATTATAGATTAAGAAGATTAAAGATTAGAATTATTTTAGTACTACAGCTAGTAGTTTAAAGCTTTGCTTAGTACAGTTGTTGTCGTCACACAGTTAATTTTTCTTGAAAAGAAATTAGAAATAAAATAAAATGTCACAGCAAAACAGTTAGCTTCACTGCTTGCTGAAACACACAGCACTTATGCGGCTGCACTCACTAGCCCAACAAGTTCACTTCACTGATGGACTGAGGTGAGCAAAACACTAAGGGTACTTTTAATAAAATTAAAATAAAATGTAAAATAAATGAGAAAATCTTTGCAAAACAGTTAACGTCACTGCTTGCTGATCAAAAAAGAACACAGCACTTATGCGGCTGCACTCACTAGCCCAACAAGTTCACTTCACTGATGGACTGAGGTGAGCAAAACAAATGAAATAAAATGAAATATTATTAATTAAGAAAAATTGACTTGGTCTCTTGCTGTTGCTAAAACAAAGCACAAATTATAGAGCTGCAGCACCAGTACTAATAGATTAGCTGAACTATAAGCTAGTAGTAATTTATAATTATTAATTATGTTTTTTATAGCTAATTTAATTAACTATTAAGATAAGAATTATAGAATTATTGATATTAATGATTTTAGATTAGACACTAGTAGATGTCTTTAATACTCTACACTAGTATACTATTACTAACTATAGTATATATAACTGACAAATATATATATAATTTTATAATGTATTCAATTATTAATTATTAATATTACTGATTTTAGATTAGACACTAGTAGATGTCTTGAATATCTACAGTACACTCTACACTAGTATACTATTACTAATACTATACTAACTATAGTATATATAACTGACAAATATATATATAATTTTATATGTATTCAATTATTAATAATATATTCTATTAAATTATTTATAAATTCTATTGTTTAATTTATTTAAGCAGGACAGGCAGTAGCCACTAGTGCCAGCCCAGGGCAAGGGCACCCCAGTGCCAGTGAGGCACTGAGTGCACTGTCAACTCAACAGCACTACACAGCTGATGACAGACAAATTAAATAAAAAAATGATTACATTAATAAAATTATTATTATTAAATATTATTAATTCAGTAGAACTGAAGTGAGGAAGAGTACTGTGACGGATCGTCCTGTGCCCCAGACTGGACACCTCCGCCCGTCAGCTCCTTCCCTCTCCCAGTAAGCGGACGCGCTGCGGCTGTCCGAAGAAAGCAGTCACAGACCAGCACTTCCCTCAATCATGAGACAGGACTTCATGCTTTGAGGTTAAAAACAGAACTCTTTTTATTACAAACACACAGAACTTATATAAAATCTCCATTCACTGTGCACCGAACCCAACCCCCAATCCTATCAGCCACATCCCATCATAAATCCCATCAGCCACATCCCATCACAAATCCCATCAGTATACAGGGGATGTATCAGGTGAGGGGATTAAGGGATACAATGGGTTTCCCCCACCTGTGTTATCCCCCCTGTTGTGCGGGTGCCGTCTGGGCAGACAGGGCTGTGCTGGCTGATTAAGAGCCCCAACCAGATTATAGGATCGTCTCTTTGAAGGCTGGAGCTGCAACCACATTCAAACAAGGTACACATAAATATAATAATAACAGTGGAGATCAGACAGGGTTCTTCACAAGTACACTGTGAGAAATGGCAGGCTGAGGCTTACCAGTCTCACACAGAACAGAACAATCTCTCTGTAACGCTCGGATGCAGCACAGCAGTGTTACCAAGGCAGTCACAGCGAAAAATGAATGGATCTCTCAGGCAATCTCTGGTCTTATAAAGGCAGTTTCAGAAATTCAAAAAACAGCAGCACAGGCATTGGACGAGACCCTTAGCGTGACGTCACAAGAGTGAGCTGATTGGAGAGACGAGGATCAGCTCACTCCTGTTGAATTCTTCGATTCTTTGTGGTTGTGAGTCTTCGTCTTCTCCTACGTTTTGCCGGCACTGTATTCTGTTCTACGTTCCTTCGGAGCGAACAAAAAAACGGCCTCATCGTGCTCGTTTTCATGTTCGCCCGAAGACGAATGCGCAAGTCTAGTAAGAATTAACATAGACATAGCTGAAAACCTTTCAGTTTTGATGCAGGGTCTCCGGGAGAAGCCATGCTTTCCCTTGCAGGGTCCATTTCTTCTTTCTACACCAAGGAAGCATAGATACACCACCATCACCTCCCATCCACACCCCATCCACTAGTGGATAGTAATACTCCACTTTTCCGCTCATTGTTTAAAACTTTTAACGCATTTGTAACTGAAGGCAGCATTAGAAGAATCATCTCCATCATTCTTATTCCCAATAATAAAAATGCATCTAGCCATAGTAGCCCAAGAGAAAATGGAGCTTTTAGTTGAAGTTTAATACTTTTAATTAAGCCAACATGCAAAAAGAAAACCCCAGAAATCTTGAAAGCTTATGTACCTTCACATCTTATTTTTTGTTGACCTAATAAAAAGTATCAACTATGTCTAAAGATTCTAAAACGTTACCAAAAAATTATTTAGTCAAATATTTTCTTTTTTTTTTTTTTTACATTGTTTGCCAGGGACACTTAATCGTCTTGTGACACAAAAGCTGGCCCTATTGGCATATAAAAAGAAAAAAAAATATGATTCTCTTAATTTTAGGGTACAGAGGTCTCGAAAACTTATTTCCATGAAGAAAACTTACTCTTTCTTGTAAGAAACTTGTTTTCTGCTGGAATGGAAACAACATCAACCACCCTCCGCTGGGGTCTACTTCTTATGATTAAATATCCAGAAATCCAAGGTATTTCTTATTGATTTTTTATAATTGAATATCATATTTTAGCATATTTAATAAACATTTTATTGTTAATGATTACCGTATTTGCTCGATTATAAGACGACCCTGATTATAAGACGACCCCCCAAAATCTGAATATTAACTTAGGAAAAAAAGAAAAAGCCTGAATATAAGACGACCCTAAAGGAAAAAAGTTTTACCAGTAAATGCTAATTCATGTAAACTATTTTTTTAAATAAAAGCTATGATTGAGAAAAATATTTTTTTTGTTTTTATTTCCTTGTATTTTCCAACCTGTCCCCCAGTTACGCACATCTGCCCCCAGGCTTGCCACACCAATATGGCACTGTGGCCCATGATATGCCTTGTAACCCCCTATATGCCACTGTGCCCCATGGTATGCCTTTTGACCCCCTATGTGCCACTCTGCCTCCAGAAATGCCTTATACCCCTATATGCCACTCTGGCATTTAGGGGGTTAAAAGGCATATTATGGGGCAGAGTGGCATATAGGGAGGTATAAGGCATTTCAGGAGGCAGAGTGCTCTATTAAATGCCCCCTTAACGCCACTCTGCCTCCTGAAATGCCTTATACCTCCCTATATGCCACTCTGCCCCATAATATGCCTTTTAACCCCCTAAGTGCCAGAGTGGCATATAGGGGTATAAGGCATTCCAGAAATGCCCTATGTCCCCATTTAACACACACACGCGCACACACACACACACTTACCGGTGCTTTCTAATTTCCTGCTGTATTGCCGGGGCAGCGGGTTGACGTCTCCTTCCGCTGCAGCCAGAAGGAGGTGGAGTTGGCAGCGGGGGTTTGTCTGCGTCCGTCGCGGATACCTTCCCCGGCTGTCAGAGATCAGAGTTCCCCGCACCGGTGGGGGGAACTCTGATCTCTGACAGTCGGGGAAGGTATCCGCGACGGACGCAGACAACCCCCGCTGCTAGCCACACCTCCTTCCGGCTGCAGCGGACGTTGTCTACGCGGATCGCGTAGACATCAACCCGCTGCCCCGGCAGTACAGCAGGAAGCACCGGTAAGTGTGTATGATGGGGGGGGGGGGGGGGGGAAATTTCCTAGCTGTTCTTATACATCCCGTATATAATCATTGGCTGTTAACACAGTAGAAATAATTGGGATAATTTCACTTTTTCTTCTAATGAATTCAATATTATATTGGTTTCCATGTTTGTGTTTAAATTGCGTCCCACGTAGGCCAACATATTCCGATTAGACTTTGCTCTCTTCAATAAAGCTGAATAGCCCATGCTAATTTAATGGAACTGTTAATTACGCAATAATTTCAGAATGGGATTACAACCATATGCATAAAACAATTTATATCATAGACTCTTGCTTTACAGGTAAATCACTTCCCAACTTCATGATGGTCCATGCCATAGTGTAGGAGACTTCCTCACATCCAAGGCAGTCATTGGGCGCCGATAACAACTGCCCCCGTCCTGCCAATACACAATAATTTTACCACACATTGAGGTCTATTCACTAAGGTCATATGTTCACTAATATACCATGAGTTGCTTGTTTTTTAGATAAGAAAGTGGATATAACCGTATTGGCCCTACCATGCTGACAGTAGTCAGTGTGCTTGAGTTTGCATCAGCCTAGCACCCCACAAATTGGTGTGCAAATCAATGAAATTATGACATATGGGGCTGGTGTTGCATTATTTCCAGGGCTGTTTTTTTATTCCCAGTTTGGCCCTATCTCACAGCGATCATGCTTAAGGAAAAGGCACAGCGTATTACTGCATGTCGTATCTCGTTCACTTCTGTGTCAACCCTTTTCTGGCATCTTGACAAGCAGACTGCTACATAATGTGATTGTGAAAGCACACCCAGTAATGATATTATCTAGAAACATATTAGCTGTTATAATTTTTGGTAGCATAGTATTTTACCGTATTTTTTGTGTAGTACCTGGAGGTGGTATCGTTGGGGAAAAAGTTAAAAAAAAAACTCACTACCCTGTAATTTCCAAAAAAAACCATATGGTTTGTCCAAAATCAGGATATTTTGTCAACTTAATTCGTTTTTTGACTACTATCATCTACACATTTTAATACATTATTCACAAAAAATAATGAACTTACATTTAAAAAGTAGTATAAAAAAATTAAAAGGAGGAATCATGGCTGAACAAACATGGTGTATACGACAAAAAACTGCTAGATTTAGAGTGCAAAATACATATGTTCAAATGGGCCAAAAACGATTGGGACAAATTTTTCGGTTCGATTTTGGACCATTTGTTTTCAGGCAATGAATTTCAGCCTGCCCATTCGATTTCGCTGAAAAATTTGTATATTGGGAACAAAATTAGTTGCCCAATGCCCACATTCACTCACACTCTCTTACGCTTCTTACCTTCTCTGCTGATCAAGCCCTCTTCTGACGACCAAATCCGCAGGTCAACTGAGGGCAATATGGCGTCCCTATCCTCCAATCAGGATGTCATCGCAAGTGCCATCATTTTGCCCTCACATGAACTGTGGTGATGCCATCTCCCCGATCCTCCAATGGGGGAGAGGACATCACCACAAGAGCCATCATTTTGCCCTCACATGGATTGATGATTGGAGGATTGCAGTGGACACCAACAAAGCGCCGCCATTTTGGAATGAGAATGTTAGAGAGAGTGAGTGAATGTGGAAAATGTTTTGCTCTATTTTTGCCCAATTCGTAGGGGGTCTGGCCTCCTTTTTGGGGCTTCGTATGAAACTTACATGTTTCATACGAAATGTGTACATTTGAAATTGGGACAAATCCGAATGTACAAGTCCAATGCAAAATATAGTTAGCCTAAACCTACAAAATCTTTAAAAACAATAACTAAAGCAGTTACCTTTAGGAGTAGCTGCAGCTCCCACCCCATTTTTGCACCACTGATTGTCTGCTTAAAGTGGCAGGAAAGGGCTCCCACTGAAAACAATGGGAGCAATCTCTGCACATGTACAGAGGGAGTCTCATAAGACACTCATCAGAACTGGTAATGAGTATATCACTTGAGAGCAGCCATGAGGTAACTTCGTCTAAACATATCGCCTACAAACCATGGAACTTTGGGATAAGGAAAAAGTGCCGGCCTATAAAAGGGGACTCTGTATTATCCCCTCACGCATTTCCAGTGGTTACCAGACAAACATGTAAAAGGCTACCAGATGCATTAAAGTGCAAGTGAGGGCTGGAAAGGCAAACTTAAATATTACCCTGCTTGGCAAATTTCTGTTTCGTCTAAACATGAGGGGAAAAAAGGAGGAGGAGCATTTGAAATAAAACCTCATATATAGCACAGTTTTGCCTTCAAACCACAGATTAACACAACACATACTCTCTTTGAAAGAAACAATGGAATTGACTTTCCACGGAGCAACGTTTGTTGTCCTAGGTTTGACGTTACTATATATTTTTATTATTTTGAGCAAATGGAATTCAAGAAAATTGAAGAATTTTCCCCCGGGCCCCAGATGTCTGCCGTTAATTGGAAATTTGCATTGCATAGATCTGAAAAAACCTCACCTGACTTATTTAAAGGTAAGGGATTATTTTGATATTGACAGAAAAAGGAGAAAGTAAAAGGTATCAGATTTTTTATTTAGATTTTCATTTTTGCAGGTTTAGGTGTAACACCTCAGTGTAATAAATGTTGGCAAAAAGATTTAGAGTCAGTCGGGACGAGAAATATAGGCAGACTTACAGCTAGAGAGAGAGAAAAAGAAAGAAAAGCAAGAAAGGAAAAAGAGAAAGGAAGGAGGGAAGGTAGAAAGAAAGAAAGAAATGATGAAGAATGGGAAAAAAAGGATAAAGAATGAAAAAGAATAGCAAAAGAGATACAAAATGAAGAAAGAAAGAATTGTTAAGACATTTATTCCTTAAAATACAATAATGTTTATCAAACATTAAAAAATAAAAAAATAGAAATTTAAAAAATACTCAGCCCTCTATCACATATATACTCCCTACTCCCTAGAAAGCGAGACAGGGAGTGAGTGTAAGGGAAGGAAAAAAGAAAGAAATGATAAAGAATGAAAAAGAAAGAAAGCATGGAGAATGAAAAAGAATAGTGAAAGAGATATAGAATGAAGACAGAAAGAGAGAAAGAAAGAAAGAAAGAAAATAGAACTGTTAAGACATTTATTCCTTAAAATACAAAAATGGATATCAAACACATATACATAATAGATGTTTTTATTTACTTTGTATTTCATTTTGTATTTTTTGTCCAAAGCCCCACATAAAGGTTTAAATATTGGTTGATTTCCAGAATTTGGACACAGATTTTAGGCATAGAAAAAAGACCGGTGTTTAAAGCCACCAAAAATGCAAGATTCTGAATTAGATTCCTATTGTGTTCTGCTTTTTGGTGCAGGACTGTTTACTCACACTGGCTGAATTACAGTTATATTTCCATTTTTGTTGTATATCAATAGAAATTCTGTTTATTTGTTACATTTATTTCAATTTCTGTTGCTGCGCAGTGAAAATGATATTGAACCTTAACATACTCTTCCTCGGATGTTTTGACCTTTGTTTTTTGTTGTTGATCTAGAATGATGTTTTTTCTGTCTCACAGTTAGGTAGGGCCAGATGTTTAATAAATATTAACCACGTTATCTGCAGTGTGTAGCACATACGCTGAGCAAATTGGGGATAAAAGCCATGGGTTTATCCAAGGCCTTTAACAAACCCTGTTAGGTGCTAAAATTTGCCAATACCATACATCCTAAACATAGCCTTGCTCATGTTATATATGTATAATGTAATGTATGTAATATAATGTATGTATAATGTAGAGTTTCATACACTATATATATAAGCCATGTGAATGAAAATTATGAATGAAAGCGAGTTCTAACATTTTCGATATTCTTAATTAACACCTTTTTTAGTAAATAGCTTATGGGCCCAGTCATTAAATGTTTTTTCTCTCTCTCTTTTGCTTCTTTCTCTCTTCCTTTCTTCTCATTTTTCTCTCTCTCGTTTTTTTTTATTCGTTCTCCTCTCCCCAGGCCTCAACTGACCATCTGGCATGCCAAGCAAATGTCTGTTGGGCCACTAGCCAAGAGCACCACACACTCACCTGATCTGTTACTCCAGCTCTCTCTCTTTTTTATTTTCTCTCTGTCTTTCCCTGTCCCTTTCTTTCATCAATTCCTCCTCATTCTTTCTTTTTTTTTCTTCTTCTCTCTCTCTCTCTCTCTCTCTCTCTCTCCTGTCTTGTTCTCTTTCTTCTCTTTCATTTTCTTTTCAGGTTTTCAAGTTTTGCAACCTTTAGCCATATATATATATCTGCTGTAAGGTATTTATATTTGATGCCGCCCTAGGTCTGACCCTGGGCAGCGTTGCCAGCTAAATGGGTCGATACAAAGATCTTCCCATTGAGCGGCAGTGAACAGGAAGCCTGATGGCCCAATTGGGTGGTTAGTTTTTGGTTTGGTGGCCAACAGCCTGATGCTCTCTTGGAACTATTGCTAGGGGCCTAGGCCTATTTGCATTCCTGGGAGCTATCTGATGCCCTCGCTCTTTGGGACTAGCTACAAACGCAGAAAAATTTACGTGGTAGGGCGTCTCCACACTACTGCCGCGGTGATCCGGAAAAGCAAGTCTTCAGGCGAGAACCGGAGAGGTTATGAGATTTGGTTTCGGGTAGAACACACTTCTTGATATCGGCTTCTCTAACATGTATCTTCAAATTAAATAGACTGATCGAAAAACAAGAAGTCCAAACCACAGAGTGATTCTGTCATGTTAAAAACAGTTTCCCTTTATTGTTGCCAAAATTCTACTTTCCATCTTACTATTCTCTAATACTCTCTTACGATCAAGCTATCCAAAACCTATGGCCCCGTGTTCAGTGTTCAGATGGGCATGAAAAAAATGGTGGTCCTGGCTGGATACGAAACCGTAAAAGATGCCCTGGTGAACCATGCTGAAGAGTTCGGGGAAAGGTGGCTTTTGCCGATATTTAAAAAGATGGACAAAGGGTTGGGTAAGTTCATTTATTTCTACCCCCAAACATCATCTGTTTTCCCCACAAAGCCTGGCCATCGACAAAAAGCGGGCGTCCCTGTTTTCAGGGGAGCGTCCACTAAATAAAACTCCCTTTCCTGGTTTCTCTCTGTCCTGGTTATTGTCTGCTAAATGCCTCTTGGCATATTATAATTCAAAAGCAACTGTTTAGATTTGTTTTTGGTTTAACTTGTATTAATCATAGTCAATGGTATTATAAAAAAAATCCACCTGGAATAATAGTCGTCCCATATTCCCAAGCACCACAGGCTAAAGAATGATTATTCTTTAGTTTTCAGGGATATCAGTTCTCAAGTATGAATTAACAAATTCCCACTGAGCTGTATGTACGGGATCTTCATTTACACAATACTTTAACAATTAAGAAAACAATCAAGCCAGGGAAATGATATAAGAGGATTGTACATATCCATTCCCAACCATGTTATAAGAGAAAACAAGAAAAAACATAAATTCTCCACGATGGCAATTCTAGAACTATATATATAAATAAATATATATATATATATATATATATATATATATATATATATAGTGAGAAAGAGAGAAGGATAGTGATACATGAGAGAAGGAGAGCAAAGAGGGACAGAAGGATCTATTCTATAAAGGTCATGTGTGAACAAGATAAGTTAAGTCTTGATGAAGATGACTTTATATTTAACAGCATTCAATCAATTTGATTTAATTACGTGACTTTGTATTGTATAAGAACACCTACGTGTATTGATTAATTACTTAAAGTTAAATCTAATGAATAAAGAAAAATAAAATTCAAGTGTGAAGAGAAAAGCAAGCAGGGTGCTGGGTTGTATGGCAAGTGCCATTAGTAGCAGGAGGAGGCATGAGGCATGACCTCACACCCCAGAAGTATATTGATATGCTTGAGAATGTTCAGAAGAGGAATGGTTTGCAGGAAAAAATGATCAGGATAGACTTGTCAGGACCCGGGTAATCAGGTTGGGTAGGAGCCTCATTGCAGGTGATACCTGGGGTTCTGTCTGCACACAGCGATGCATGGTAACCGAAGGATAAGACAGATAAGCGCAAAGGAATACACCACAGGTAAAGGAATACATTCCAGGTAATGCTATGCATTGTATATATTATGGCAGGACAAACAAATACAGGTTAAACAGTCTCTTAGCAAGAAAAACGTACATATGGCAGGAAGCCCACTGGACAGGGCTGAAGGCAGGAAGCCCACTGGACAGGGCACAAGGCAGGGAGCTGTGAAGAGGAGTTCAACTCCAGGCAGACCTCTTCAAGGGGCGGCCACGCCTGGCAGTTTGCAAGGCTGGGGCTGAATCCTGACAAGACTAAAGAAACTCTATATGTATAGCTTGGAGAAAAGCAGAGAAAGGGGGGAAGTGATGGAAACATTTAACTATGTAACGGGAACACAGTGAATATAGTAATAGGGAACATTATGGATATTTGAATTAACACAAACTGCACATACAATGAGAAGTAAAAGCAGTAAAATATGTAATAATACATATTAATATAAAAATATCTGAGAAGCCGAACTTCAATCAGAGTGATTTTATGTCACAAGTTATATCACATGATCAAAATTGTGATACATATCGTCCCTCCTAACCCTTGGGCACAGGCTTCACGTGTCACTGTCCAACATTGTTGTTCTAGGTGACCTTACGTGACTTTTAAAGCTTATTCTCTATATTCCAAACTGTTTTAATATTTTGCCACGTGAAGCTTTCTAGTATATGGACGAGTCTACTCTTCATGTCGAACCCTAGATTCAGTTACATTAAAGGTTCGTCCATAGTGACATATTTATTTATGTCTACATTGACTCAGTGGCACCATGAGAGGCAGCCTTACTGAGGATTAAGTAGGCATGACAGCAATTGTATTTGAAGAGAATATTAGGTAATGGCTGAATTTGTACTGTTTTTATTGTCTTTTCAATTTGGCAAAAACCTAAAAAACAGATTACCATAGAAGCATAGAATTTGATGGCAGATAAGAACCATTCAGCCCATTTTGTCTGCCAATGTTACCTTAATTAGTCCTTGGTCTCGTCTTAGAGTCAGGTTAGTCACTCAGGTTACATCTTAGTCTCTAGTCCAAGTAATGGAAATCTGTTTCTGAAAAACACAGATCTCCCCTCTCTTTTTTCCTATACTATGTACACTACTCATATGAAGCAAGTTTTTTATGTGATTGAGGCTTAAGTTGCCTTGAGATTTTCACTGCATCTCCTAAATATAATACTGATGGTGGGTGGTTAGAATCAAAACTCAATACATTACATATATCGACTTCATATACAATGAGGTTTACGAGCTTGTTCACTGTCGCCCAATTCACTCTGCAGGACTCTCTATCTTCTCTGCCGCCCAATTCCGATTCAGTGTCCCACAGCTTCACTTCTGTGTCCCGCATCTTCTTGTTCTTCTCTTTTTTCTCTTTTTTCTTTATCCACATCTCCATGGACATAACCTCCCAGTGGAAACTTCCGCCAAAATGGCGGAGCATCCAGTGACGTCTTCAACCCCGATTGGACAGACGGGGCAGAGGACGTCACTGGTAGCTTCGCCATTTTGCCTTAAGATAACGTAGTGTAAACTTCCACCAAAATGACAGAGCTTCTGTTGATGTCCTCTCCAACAACTGGACAAGGTATATGAGAGAGTGAGGCTCTAAGAGAGTTTGAGTAAATGTGGGCGTAGGACAACAAATTTAATTCCCAAATTTAAAATGATCCTCGAAAACAAACAGGCAGGAAATGTAGTTCATTGTCCGAAAATGAATGGCCCATAAGGACTGAAAAATGTGTCCAAATCCTTTTGGACCATTTGCATAATATATATATATTTGGTTCTTTCATTATGTTACTTTATTTTTCCCATTCTCCTAAACCTTTAATTCTGTCATTCAGGACTTGTTCATTCACAAGGAGAAAACTGGAAGGTAATGAGAAGGTTCACTATCACAACCTTACGTGACTTTGGAATGGGGAAGAGCGGCATAGAGGAGAAAATTAATGAGGAAGGTGGCCACTTGCTGAGACATTTTGAGTCATTAAAAGGTATAGTAAATGTATAATTGTGAAAGGCTTTTTGCAAGGGGGAAATATAGAAAAGAACAATAAGTTGGTCAAAGTTGCCACACACAACCATATATAAAGAAGTCGGTATGCCTACTTGTGGCATGGCATGAATCAAGCTGGAGTTGAGACAGATCTAGACTTGACCCTCAAGATATGGAAGCCCGAGGAAAGTCCATGCCACTGTTCATATTGATCTAAACATTAATTGGAAGGAGAAGATCATCCATTTATAGTTCCAGCTATGCACATATAGAATACCGGTAAACACAACAAATGTTGGTTGTTTTACTGACACACGTGTCGCATTAGAACAGAACAAAGCAACAAAATGCGACTGGCCAAATATACAACATCTACACTTACTTTCCAAAGTGTTATTCCCCTTCACGTTTATACATAATGTATATGCTTCTATGTCATATGTGTTTCCCTTTTTTATCTTAGCTGTCCATTACTATCTTCTTAACTGTATTCTTTATCATGTATTTATGGTTGTCCTTAATTCGGCATTAACAGGTAAACCCTTTGAGTGCACTATGATACTGAATGCAGCAGTTGCCAATATTATAGTTGCCGTACTACTTGGACAGCGCATGGATTATGAGGACCAAACATTTACAAACCTCTTAAGTCTGGTCAATGAGAATGTGAGACTTCTGGGAGCTCCGTCAGTTTCGGTAATATTTATGTGCACATGTACGAAAACAGATTTAAGGCAAAATGGACATTTAGAGCAATCAATTAAAACCATTCATTGACCATGTTCCGAAGTTTAGCTCTTTTGTAATTTTAAAAATACTGGTTTCCTATTGTTTTTTGCTCTAATTTGGAAAAAAATTGTAATTAATGACAATTTAATCTTTCCCAAATATCAAACATTATTGGCATAGAATAATATAAGGAAGAGACTATTGTTTTCAAGATGTTGATGGATTCATGGTGTATAAGATGTGGAGCCCAAACAAAGATATAATAAAAGTGAAATGACTATTACCCCCTACACATGCCCTATGCAGCATACCAGGGGAATTTCAAAATTACATATTAGTCCTTAAATAGCCCACCACAAAAGATTAGACTCTCAGCAACAAAATGGTTTTATTATTAATATTGCATTATTATAATGAAATATGTAACATATTCAACTAATACAAAAACTGTATTTTCACGAATATACAGATTGCTGCTCAAGCTGCTCTTAGACGGTGACCAATGAGGGCTTTGTTGATGAAGTTTTGATGTCTCCACTTTACTGGCCTTACTTGCTTTTTCCTATGTCATTTTTGTAGATATATAATGTATTTCCGTATTTCGGATTTCTTCCTGGAAGTCATCAAACTATTATGAAAAATGTGAAAGAACTTTGTGCCTTCATTAAAAGCAAATTTGTCCAGCATCTAAATAATTTAGATGTAGACGACCAGAGGAGTTTCATTGATACATTCCTAGTTCGACAAAATGAGGTACTAGTTTTGTGTGATCTTCAAACTTGTGACTATATATATCCTCACTGCTAACGTCTTCCAACGTCATGTTATGACTGGAGTACCCCCGATCTCCGGGTCAAGCCCCCACTCAATTTACCTTATCCCAGTAACGACAGACACCAGAAAATTGGGTTGAAAAGGCAGCAGCCTTAAATAATTAACAAAACCCATAAACCCTACCAGGCAAACTAGGAACCACCACACAGGGAAAGGCATACCAAGATGCCCAAACCCAAATCTGATGTTCCAACCACCACCTACTGGGAACCCCCCCCCCGCCAAACGCTCTTCCCCCAGAGCATTCATACCCCCTAGATGCCTTGTAAGCAGAAATACCCCAACCTAACATAACAAACAGGGAGGGTGGGTGAGACAAAAAACACAGGGTAAGGTGACTACAAAATGTCCCTCAGCCTCATGTCACAACCCCTTAAGTAACTACCCTCTAAACCCCACCCTCAACTTACCAAAAATTGGCTCCAAAGTCAGGGCTCACTCTGGCCACGTTGACCCCCGCGGGCATCAATCTGCTTCCTTTCGGGGACAGGCTGACAAAAGGTAGACATGAAAGGACATTTTGTGAGCTCTATACCCAACTGCTTAAAAGGGGAACTTTTACATGTAATATATATCCATAATTTTAATAAGTTAAATGTTTTTGTTATTCTAATTTAGATTTACTAGCTGTGACGATGACCAAAGACATAGCAAGGGCATTTTATGCTAATTGTCTTTCATTTCCAATGATCATACCTGGGAACTTTTGGCCTCCGGCTACCCGGAGCCTTACCTTGCGGGACGCGGCCAGGACTGCACACTGACGTCAGCGGGCGGTCCTGCGTACGTCGGTGGGCGGTCCTGTGTACATCGGTGGGCGGTCCCGCTGATGTCGGGGGCGATCCCACTGACCTCTGCTGGAAACACCCATAATTCTAGGGAAAATAGGCGGGAGCAGGTGTGTCAAGACCCCGCAACCCGGAGAATTCGAGTCTTGACCCGGAGGACCGGAGAAGCGGTCAAATCCGGAAAGTTCCCAGGTATGCCCATGATCCCTCAATAGACAATGCGTCAGAATCCCACTGTTAGCCCAAGCAGGAAGTGGTAACCAGCTTCCTGGACTCTACCTGCATAGTGAGGCACTAGCGATTGCTTACAGCCATGCAGTTTCTCTGTAAAGCTATTATCACAAATGTATTATTTTAGGGCAGGTATTTAAAGTATGTGATACAGCAGCAGTAAGATGGCAGCTTCCGCCTGTAGAAAATGATTATCATGTTATATATATAGGTGTAAGAATTAACCTTTCAGTTTTGATGCAGAGCCTCCGGGAGAAGCCATGCTTTCCCTTGCGGGGCCCGTTTCTTCTTTCTACACCGAGGAAGCATGGATAGACCACCATCACCTCCCATCCACTACCCATCCACTAGTGGATAGTAATACTCCACTTTTCAACTCATTGTTTAAAACTGAGTTGTAACACATTTTTAACTGAAGGCAGCATTAGAAGAATCATCTCCATCATTCTTATTCCCAATAAGAAAAATGGATCTAGCCATAGTAGTCCAAGAGAAAATGGTGCTTTTAGTTGAAGTTGATCAGCTATGACTAAATATTCTAAAACTTTACCAGAAAATTATTTAGTCAAATACATTTTTTGCCAGGGACACCTAATGGTCATGTGACACAAAAGTGTTCCCTAATAGGCTATTGCCATATAAAAGAGAAAAAAAATATGATTCTCTTGTTAATTTTAGGGTACAGAGGTCTCGAAAAAGTATTTCCATGAAGAAAACTTAATCTTTGTAGTAAGAAATTTGTTTTCTGCTGGAATGGAAACAACATCAACCACCCTCCGCTGGGGTCTACTTCTTATGATTAAATATCCAAAAATCCAAGGTATTTCTTATTGATTTCTTTTAATTGAATATCATATTTTTGCATATTTAATAAATATTTTTATTGTTAATGATTATTCCTTATCATATCACTATTATTTTATTATATAGGTAGTTGTGTCTATGATACAAATACAAGATGAAGCTTAAAGAATACATTTAATGTTATTAATATATGATGTCAATGTTTCATCTATTTATATTGAGTTATGCATTTGGGAGATTTTCTAGCTTATCTGGGAACCTTTGTGTAATAGTTGTCAGCTCTGAAAATATATTATTTGCCACAGCCAGTGAATGTAAGTCAGAAAAACTTAAAACTAAACTATGAATTCAATATTTATGTGTTTATTAATATATCATGAATTACAAGCTTGTCAAATTTTACAAATCCTACATTTTATGTCGCTTTTGAAATAAACAAAATATTTCTATTAAAAAAAAAACCTTATGTGCCTACCATGGGAGCAGCCATCTTAAAGGGAAAGTCCAATGCAGTAATGTAGGTCGGCATTAAACAATATATGGTAATATATATTTTTGTTCAATTGTATTTGTAGACCCGGTGGCCGCCATTGCTAGCAGTCATTTGATATTTTAGCTGACTTTCCCTGCTCAAACACCACACTGAGCTGATGCTTTATGGCAATGCTAATGAAGTCCATTCCTCCATAGACTTTCATTAATAAGCAGGTCTCACTGGATGATTAAGACTTAACCATTCTATTGTTTCCTACTGGCAGTATGATAAGGAGTCAGGGTGTTCTGCCTAGTAGATCGGGCTCAGATACTGGCAGCCATTTGTAAGGGGAGGGAAAGGGACAGAACTTCATGACCCTTGCACTGCCCATACCCAGGAGGTTCCCCATTTCCCAAACCCGAAATAAAACTCAGACACCAGCAGGATTGGATTTAGAAAAGGCCGAGACATTTATTTAGCAAATGTCTCGACATAACTTTATTTAACATTTTATAAATTATTGTAAAAAACACTTTAATAATAACTTCTGTATAAATACTATACAGTCTTCTGTACATCTGTGTACAAACAATCACCTGGGGGTTCCCAACCTAAACACAGACAATGGCTTCACACTACCCCTTCCGCCAGATACCAGCAATCGTCCAAACGACCGCGTGTCGGATTGGGGGAGCTCCACCTTAAATTTGCCTTAATCCTGTACAGGGAGGGCATTAACTCTAACCTCTAACCAAAACCTTCAACTCGCTACTCCCATTATCCTTCAAACTTCTCCAGGGAACTCCTCCGCCAACAGCAAAGAAAACGGATCCTGCAAAAGAAGCAGAAAAAGAGGGAAAGTGGGAAAGAAAACACCAGCCAAAATGGAAACACATGGCCAAAAAAACAAGGGGGAGGGTTGGTGGTAAACTGCTCCTGTGGTGTTCAGTAATAATTGCCCCCTGCACTTGTGCTTAGAGGGGCTTTATAGCCCTGTCCTCTTCCCCCTAAAGTCACATTCCCTGTGACTTCCTCCCGAGTTCCCTGTACCTTCCTTCCTCGTCCTTGCTAGGTTAACCCTTTCCTGCCCTAATACCATGTGGTACGTCCTGTAGTGCTGGCAGGGTCATGTTCCCCTTACGCCTATGACTCCAGGGTTTCTGGACTGCAAACTGATCATATTACGCTAGTTGCAGCGACAGATGAAGTATCAGTACAAGGTTTGTGAAGGTCTATAGAACATCATTAAATTGTCCACCACTAACCCCAGTAAATGTCCTCCACGAGCAACATTGGCGCCGACCCCTGGCTAGTTGTGCCTCGCTTAGATTTGGATATTGGCCTCTACAGAAAACCTTTAGAATATTCAGAACACAGACAAACAAAATGGAAAAGCTATTAGTAGTTTTCATAAATGAGCGTAGACTGTTCAGTCCAACTGACATTTTAATAATTAGAAACAACTTCAATAATTTTAGCTAATTCCATAGTTTCGGGGGGATTCCTTTGGCATATTGTATGTGTACTATATTTTTTAATGATAGTAATAAATATGCTTTTTTTTTCTTATTTAGAAAAGGTCCAGAAGGAAATTTCACAAGTAGTAGGATTAGCGCAGCCTAATTGCAATCACCGTGGACTATTGCCATATACTAATGCAGTCATACATGAAATACAGAGATTCGCAGATATTATTCCGCTGAATGTGCCCCATGAAACTACGAAAGATGTCACTTTTAAGGGATATTTTATTCCAAAAGTAAGTTTTTATTGTGTTTTATATTTACTAGGAATTACGGTATGTTCTGAAATATATATATATATAAGAAACAGAGAGGCAGAGAGAGAAAGAGAGAGATAGAGATAGAGAGAGAGATTTGTAGGTTGAAGTCAGATTCTTAAAAGGAATCATGAAACATACAGGCAGCCAATAATGAGACTGACAGAGGAGAGAGGTAGGGAATATAAACCTTGCAATCCAATGCTCGGCCACTAGGTGGAGCTAGTCCTGCAGGTGTATGTATAGCAGATACTTTGTAATCAGTACAGTCAAAACTCCTTTTTTGTTGTTCATTTTTTAGTTCAGATTTTCATATAGATAAGGACTAGAAGGTAAAGTGCTCCTGTGTTCGCTCCTTAACCCTAATCTCTCTGGGCACAGAATGATGGATATATCCTATGTATACGCAAGCTTCGTACTTAAATTTTATTGAATAGTCCTGCTCTATACATTTGAGACACTGGCAAAATCCATTATTTTATTCTGATAAACATTGACGGTGAATTAAAAAAGAGACACATGTTGTGATGTAATGAACATTAAACATTCCATAGACCTTATTTTAAGATGTAAAAGCCTTCTTTATTTGAATTTTTTGCTCTTGGTAATTTGTACATTCTTGAACATATAATAAACAGTATGATGCCCTTTCTCCTTTTTTTTTTATTTCTCTTGTTTTTTAATCCAGGGAACATGTATAATTCCATTGCTCTCATCCGTCCTGCGAGACAAGACACAATTTGACTATCCAGATGAATTTAATCCAAATAATTTTCTAGATGCAGAAGGAAATTTCTTAAAAAAAGATGCTTTTATGCCATTTTCAGCAGGTAATTTTCTTCAAGAAAATTAAAATGTAAAAATGTTTTTAATTTTAAAATTAGTTTATTTAAAATTAAACTTTTTATCTAAATTTATCATTCATTGATTCTCTGAATATGAGCACGGTTGAATGCCGTTCATGCTTATAACTCTGCAATTATTACTATATTAGCTACGTCATGAAATGATGAAAATAAAAAGTGTGTGATATTTGTGTTCTTCATTCTACAGGTCGCAGGGTTTGCGCTGGAGAGAACCTGGCAAAAATGGAGCTCTTTATCTTTTTTACTAGCCTACTCCAGAAGTTCACATTTTGTCTTCCTCCTGGGGTTGCAGAGGTCGATTTGACCTTGGGAATTGGATTCACTAATACACCACCAATGCAAATGATCTGCGCTAAGCCACGTTTCTAGAATTAACTCTCCCGGTTCGTACCGGAAGCTCCGGGCTAGGTCCATCTTCCTAACTCACGCTATCCCCTCCCATATGGATGGGGAGGACATGGAGCTCCAAAGTAGCAGTGCTGGAAATTTCCTAGCTGCGCTTATACATCCCGTATATAATCATTGGCTGTTAACACAGTAGAGATAATTGGGATAATTTCACTTTTTCTTCTAATGCACTCAACATTATATTGGATTTTCATGTTTGCGTTTAAATTGCGTCCCACGTAGGCCAACATATGTCAATTAGACTTTGCTCTCTTTAATAAAGCTGAATAACCCATGCTAATTTAATGGAACAGAGTGGCATATATGTTAATAAAAGCTACGATTGAGAAAAATATTTTGTTTTTATTTCCTTTTTTTCAACCTGCCAGCCCAGTTATGCACATCTGCCACCATGCCCCAGAAATGCCTTATACCCCATATATGCCACTGTGCCCCATGATATGCCTTTTAACCCTCTAAATGCCACTGTGCCCCATGATACACCTTTTAACCCTCTATATGCCACTGTGCCCCATGATATGCCTTTTGACCCCCTATGTGCCATTCTGTCTCCAGAAATGCCTTATACCCCTATATGCCACTCTGGCATTTAGGGGGTTAAAAGGCATATTATAGGGCAGAGTGGCACATAGGGAGGTATAGGGCATTTCAGGAGGCAGAGTGGCGTATAGAGGGTTAAAAGGCATTTCTGGCGGCAGAGTGGCATTAATGGGAGTTAAAAGGCATTTCACAGAGCACTCTGCCTCCAGAAATGCCTTATGCCCCCCATTTAACACTCCCTCCCCCTCCCTCCTCCAAACTTACCGGTGCTTCTGAATCCCCCGGTGCTTAGTCCGGGCAGCGTGTAGAGCTCTACGCGATTCGCGTAGACAACTTCCGCTCTACGCGAATCGCGTACAGCTCTACACGCTGCCCGGACTAAGCACCGGGGACTCAGAAGCACCGGTAAGTTGGGGGGGGGGCATAACACAGGATGATCCAGGTCCCCTGCATCTGAGTCCCCGGTGCTTAGTCCGGGCAGCGTGTAGAACTCTACGCGATTCGCGTAGACAATGTCCGCTCTACGCGAATTGCGTAGAGCTCTACACGCTGCCCAGACTAAGCACCGGGGACTCAGAAGCACCGGTAAGTTGAGGGCGGGGGGCATACACAGGAGGATCCAGGTCCCCTGCATCTGAGTCCCCGGTGCTTAGTTCGGGCAGCGTGTAGAGCTCTACGCGAATCCAGAGCTCTACACACTGCCCCGACTAATGGCAGTCCGGTCCTGACTGGGCCTATTTAAGGTAGGGGCCTGGAGCTGCAGCTTCATCAGCCCCTAAGTCAATCCGGCCCTGCCGCGGGCCCGGTCGCAGTTGCTGCTTGCTCTGGCA
The DNA here is from genome assembly GCA_029215755.1 of Spea hammondii. Taxonomy (NCBI): domain Eukaryota; kingdom Metazoa; phylum Chordata; class Amphibia; order Anura; family Pelobatidae; genus Spea; species Spea hammondii. Next base: position 126,276,997 of record JARDYJ010000003.1, read on the forward strand.
ACAAGGTAAGTAGGGTGAGGGAGGGGGGTGCAGTGAGAAGGGGCAGAGGGGGGTTAGATAGCGAGAAATGGGGAGAGGGGATAGATAGTGAGAGGGGGTACATATTGAGAAGTGGGGAAGGGGGTACATAGTGTGAAGGGGCAGATAAGATGGGGAGAGGGGGTAGTGTGAATGCATATGCCTATTTTTTGTCCCAGTCCGGGCCTGGTCATGGAGGTCACAACACTATCTTCATACCTGTTCTTGACTCTCCCAATTCCATGATTTTCTGCAGTATTGTTTCAACATCTCCAAGCTTCATTCAAAGAATACTTTCCGAGCCTCATTTTGAGATTAAAAAAGCCACATTTCGTTTTCGTAGAGCTTTCTTTTAAATTAGTAATTACCACAAATATCAAAAACTTTACCCAGGAATGACAGAAAGTGGAATCACTAAATCCCTTACAAAAGGTTTATTGGCTCCTCTGCAGAAACTTGCCTGTCTTTCTGTGTCGTCAGTGATGTTCCGTTTCGCTCAGGATCCCCGCGCGATTACCGCAGGCCGAATATTTCCACAACGCATTTCGCCAATCAGAGGCTTCTTCACAGTGCGGACGTCACAATGGGAGTTGGTTCTATTCAAAGTCTGATTTTCTTTAATGTCCATCAACATAAAAAAACATCTAAAATCATTTATCTAATCCTAGAGGTTATATGGATCATAATCCAGTTACATCATACTTTATACATAAAATGTTTTAGAAAATAATCAAAACCCTTACAGTAAATAAATAGTGTTAGGAATGCTAAGAAGAGAGAGAGGTGGAATAAGAGAACGTTATTTTAGGTAAAAAGGCGCTAAGTTATGGCTTGTAGAAGGCCGGGGGGGGGTCAGGACACAGAAGTGTACATTTCAAAAGGTGAATACCAACATTTGGCCAAAAAAGAAACAATCTCCCCAAAATACGTACTTGATTCCTCTTAAAAAATAATCTACACATCATCTCCATACCGATAGATAAATACTTGATATTTTTCATGAATCTTATTTTTTTTTATTGACCTTGACCCAAGCACAGAATGGTTATTATGTAAACCGTATTTCACCCACATCGAACAAATATCAGCAAAAAATGTCTACAGCTTATGTTTTCTCCCCATTACACTCTTATCTCGATTAAATTGCTTAATATTTCAACATCAAGCTTGCAATGCGTCATGTGACCGATTATTGTACGAGAAGCCAATTCCACCTTGGCCTTTAATAATAAAAAACACAACAAACTCAGATAACCTTACTGAATGGCTCACTGATGAACTTCCTTGATTTCAAAATTTTGGGCCATTATAGAAAACCTTTTGGGTGTTTTACTGCAATTCTACATACAATCACCAGGGTACAATCACAATAGGGAAATGTAAGGTGTAGATGGAATTTCCACCCTGACCGGATCCCTTCAGTGTTCGTTTTATGAGTTTCCTATGGATTTTCTTATTCGACAGGACTGGAACAGTACATTTCTGAAAGGAACACCTTGGTGTTCCATGTAGCCTCACCAATAAAGAATGCATACATAGTACTATAGATGCTAAGTAAACCACCTCGGCACAAGCAACACCATAAGTGTTTGGGGTAACAGATGTCCTACAACCCCAGAAGCTGGGGGCCAGGAAAAAAAAAATCATATGGAGTAATTCTGGAGAACTCTCCACGAATTTTCAAAGTGACCACACAAAAAAGGGACCACTCTGCTGTCAAATGCATTAATGCAAGTACTTTGTAACTACAGTAATATGCATTCTTCAACCCGTTGAGGCATGGTCACCTGTAGTACCTTGAGATGGAAGGTGACCATGCCTCTGGCCCTGAACACCCGGAGCCTCACATCACACCTTTGCATCAAAAATTTTTACATGAGTCAACGATGCAGAGATACTGTTTCTTACCTAATGCTGCTGCGCTGACGTACATAAACACACAATAGCGTAATGCATTTTCATGGCTACAAGCACACACAAGACATACCCCATAAGCAGACACACACATGGATCCAAGCTCCTACCTAGACTATCTCTGTTCCTCTATTTGATCCTGTCTTCTTTCTTCGTGCGCTTCTCCCCGGTATCAGCTCTGTTATCAAAGTACTTCCGCAAAAGATGGGGGGAGAGAGAAGCTGTCCTTGTTGTGCCCACCGTGCCTCCGCTCTTTCGCGGATGTGCTCCAAGAGGCCAGAATATTGTAGATGGATTTGTGGATTTTTTTTTTCTTCGTCTTTTAGCTAATGTATCTGGATAATGGGGCTGATACTGGGGAGAAGCGGACAAAGACAGAAGAAAGAGGAACAAGAAGAGGCAAGAGGAAAAGTAGAGCAGCGGAAAAGGAGGCAGGTACGCGGAAGAAGTCTGCGGAGAAGCTAGAGAGACAATGACAGACACCGTGAGAGAGTGTGAGAGAGAGTGAATGAGAGTGTGAGAGAACAGCAGTTTTAATTTTTTTCCCCCCAATATAATTGTCTTATATTCAGGCCTTTTCTTATTTTTATTTAATTTTTTTTAAATTTTAATTAAAATCCAACGTTTAGGGGGTTGTCTTATAATTGATCAAATACGGTATATAAATGTACTTTTTTATGAATTTCTTTGAAATAAGTATTCAGCTAAATGTATTTAAAGCCAAAGAGTCACAGGACGCCTAAGAGTAAACATATTTTACATACAAGCATTCCTGAAAAAGTCCTCAGTTACCGAATAGTTACCTTTTACCTCAGACCGGTTCATTCACTCTTGACAGGAATAAAGTGTTTTATATTTTTAAACACATGCCATGTATTTATTATACCAGAATACTTGAACTTTTACCTATAGTCATGGTTTGTTTTTTTTCACACTAAAAAACTGTGTAATAAGTAATCTACCTGACCTGCAACCCAATTGTTCCTTTACCGTCAGAATATGTCTTTAGGTATTTTACCTGTCTAATATAAACTAGAATAAATCTGATCATAGATTTGTCATTTTAATCTTTCTATTGGAGGTTTAATCGCATAAACACCACACAAAAATGTAAGAAGCCTTTTCAGTTTCTATAGCAACCAACCATCAGTGCCTTTTTTGTGTGTCACATGACTATTAAGCGCTCTCAGCAAAAAATATGAAAGAGACAAAATGTTCAGCAGCCAATAAAATTACATTTGTGTGGCGGCCTACCGGATATAAGCGGCCATATGCTACGTTCTTGATCTTTCGTATTTATGTATTTATGATGGAGCCACATACCTAGGAGCTTTCAGGCTCCATGATATGTGTGGGTGATAATTAGGATCTACATGGGTAGGGTTTATGCCGTATGTGGGAGTGGCTAGCAGTGTACATAGGTGTGGCTAGCACCAAACACCTTAAATTATATGGGATTGCATCGGGGAAGTGGGTGGGAAGTGGGCGTGTGCCTGAACCCCACTCCCGCGAGTTGGCGATTTAATGACCTGAACCAGAGAAGGAGCACTTCACGTGAAGTCCCCGGGGCGAAACCCGGAGAGTTCCGATTTCTCTGGATACATCTCTTTATCTTTCCAACAAATACAGAGCATACCCCCTGTCCCTTGGCCTGTAAAGAAGTAAAATAAATTTATTTTTAAAAATCTGGTATAATAGAAAGTGACTTTGCTGTTATCACCATAGTAATTAATAATTATTGATTAGTTCGATGAACAGCACTATTTTATCGGTCGATATTGTGTTTTTATCTACCGCCATTGTAGATAAACAGCTTTCCTGATGTAGCTGACCCAATAAGCAGCTTATTTCTAGTCATTAGAAAAAATATTCAGAAAGGGGAGCGCACACAGCCTAAAAAAAAGCATAAAAGGCATAAACATTCAGATTCCCAGGTTGCTGGTAGAATAATAATGACCAATAAAAAAGCAAAACAAAGCAAGAATTCAGCGCATACCCAGCGAATAGCATCAAGTTGGGAGTCCTGTATAAGATCACAGAGTCCAGATTGTGCGACCCGGAGATTTTGCCCCTTCACCCTAAGATTGGGGCAAAACTCTGAGACTCAGGGTTGAACTCTAAGAGCTCCCATGTATGCTTATAGTGAGCGGACTCCAGTAATTAATTGAACGCAAGCAAACATCACACAGGGGGGCTAAGACCCTTTTTCGCTCTTTATTGAAAGAAATAAGTCCAGTAATAGTCCTTGTTAGCTCCAAAGTATATTTCTCTCCAGAGCATATACCGTATAGAGCGGTATAACAGCGGTATAACACTAGCTAATACTGGACTGGATAGTCAAACACTAACTTCGTGAGAGCAATGAGCTTTGCACCACTTTGCAATCACTTTTTTATTACAATGTTTTTTTAAATAATTCTCCCCTTTATAATAGCTGGCAGGCCCAAAGCAAGTTTCATGGACCCGGTACAATAGGGCAGGAAAATGTCGAAAGAGGCTCCCATTTGTTTTAGGGGGTGTTCTCAACAATGTTCTATGCAAGGGTATTAACAATTTAGTAATACATTTCTGCATTCATACACATTATCAGGGATTTTAGGGCCATAGAACCCTGTGATACCCTCATACCAAGCAAACATTCTGACCTCCTAGAAAAGAGGGGCATCAGAGGAGGAAAGAGGGGCATCAGGGGAGAAAGAGGCATAATAGGGATCTGGATCCTAAGAAGGACTTGCCAAACTAAGCAGGGACGCTTTAAAGCATTCCAGTCGACATGAGGTGTCGGAACAGAAATTGAGGGCCAGTAGGTTAACCCTCATGCCCAAGACGCACGTACGGTGATGCGGTGTAGTTGTAATGGTTTCTGCAGGGGCCGTTATCAGGGACCTGGGGCAAGATCAGAAGTCCCTTCTAGCTGCCCCTGTTGTCTCACTGAAGCTCTGGCCCCGGGTTTCTGTAAACTCAAATTTACCGAGTGGTATCCCAATACATATCCATTTAAAGGCCCTGTACCTATAAAGTAGTTAGTTGGGGATTTGTTCTACGCTACTCCTGCCGTTCTATCAATGCTTCATCTGACCCAACATCCTCTTTTTCTCGGCTTACTTGCTTACTCGTTATTATGTATATATTCAGTATTTGGGATTATTTGTTTTTTGCATTTAGACAGATCCTGAACCATAATGCAAAGCATGGAGTGTTCTTCAGTTGTATGACAATGTTTATTCACTAAAGTAAGAGCTTGCAGCAGGCCAACCGCAATGAGTTTCTCCTGCAAGATGAGCTGAGCTGGCCCTACATAATGCATAGTGAAAAACCTTTTCCTTTTTTGAGTTGCACAATGAAGTCATAAATTCTTTCCTTGTTGTCACTTATTGCTGTTTCATGGCGTTCTTATCCATGACCTCGTCTTATCTCGTGATTTTCTCAGATAGCCTCCCAAAACCCAGCTCACCTTCGTCCTGCTGTTAATGATTTGCCAAAACTCGAGAAGGGTCAGATTGTATAACAGCTCACTAGACAACCAGTGTGTCACAGGTAAACGAGATTACGCTGTCTGAAAGTCTGTGTTCATTTTCACAACAACGAGAACAAAACAAACAAAATCTAGGTAAAAGTGCAGATGACCTTCTCAAACTGTGAGAATAGGTCGCCTGAAGGTAAAGAACCTTGGCAAGCAACACCTGGAATGTTGAGTAGTCGAATGACATCTTAGTGAATAGATACGGTTTATGATTAAAATGTTTCTGCAGTATATTTTCTGTAGAAAAAAATAATATTAAAACAGATCATGTCATGGATATTTAAAGCGAAGCTATGTGACCTCATTGACTCCACTTCTTTACTTTACGAGGTTGAATATATCATAAGAGAATCAAGATGATACCAGCCAACCACACAGTGTTCATTTTATTAACATGTTATATAAGAGATAAGAGAATGATCCTAGTGTATTAATAACATTTGCATTAATTATATACATTATAATTGTGTATTGACTGATTTATACAGCACCATCATATTCTGCAATGATGTATAGTAGGTAAGCAGAGCGTAACGAGTAGTGGGTGGGTCACATAGTCATTTGGACTAATGTGATGATGGACCACCGAAACTATCTGAAATTTAGAAATTTACCAATAACGTGCACACATAGGACAGACTAGTACAAAGAGAGCTTACAATCAGTTAGGAGGTTGAGGGGGAAGAAGACAGAAAGGGTCTACTTGAGCAAGAATGAGTGGCCCTTGCCACTCAGAACCACTCAGACTGGTTATCAGGTCCAGCTGCAGTTGATTTCATGATCAAGACAGCCTTTATAAACTTGCCCAGCCCTGCTGTCTGGGCCTTGACATTGACGTTTGAGGACTACCTGCTTTGGTTCCTGATCTGCTCCTACTTTGTCTCCTGCCGTGTTCCTGAGTTGCGGCCAGCGCCCCACTAAGTGGACTCCCAAGTCGAGTGCCCTGCAAGAGGGCTTCTAGTCGTGTGCCCTGCAAGCGGGCTTCTAGTCGTGTGCCCTGGAAGAGGGCTTCTAGCCGTGTGCCCTGCAAGAGGGCTTCTAGCCGTGTGCCCTGCAAGAGGGCTTCCTGCCGTGTGTGCCCCATCCCGAGGGCTTCCTGCCAAGTGACTTTCTTTGTATATATATATATTGTACCATCATATGCAATACAACTCTTAATCCGTCATCTTCTGTCTTTGAGTTATTTCCTGCGCCTGTCTGTACCAACCCCAAGCCATCATGCATCGTGGGGTACAGACAGAGCCCCTCGTATCCCCTGCACCTGGGCTCCTTATCTACCTGTATCCTCGGTTCGTGACACAGCTTATGTTTTAACACAAGGAGCCTATATATATATATATATATATATATATATATAAGCTAAAGTGGTAAACACATATAAACTGGGTTTGACACAGTCCTGAAATATTCATAAATAAGTGTTATTTGCGATTAAGTGTGCAACATTCTTTACTGCAATAAAACCACAACCAGACTTGGTTTTAAATTATTGTACATAATCACTTTACAGACTTTTTTCACTTTTTTTTTTGTTTTTATTATGTCTTAAGTTTCAATAAAAGTTTTATTTCAGGTGTATCTAAGGTGTGAATTATTAATCAAACTATTATAGATAACTTGTAGCAATCTGCAATTTATTTCGAGAGTTGGACCGTGGAATTAGAGGTGGAGCTCCCGCGGAATGTGGACAGACTCACCCACAGGGTCAGATAAAAGGTGCGATTCTCCCCGGGGAGAAACGTTCTCCGACTAATCTGAGAGTAGGAGCCAAAGAGAATCGGAGCAAACAAGTCTAACTAAAGAGAATACAGGTTTTCTATTTATTTTTTTTAGAACATTTAAGGCTATGATTAAGTCGTTAAGTGTCAGAGAAGTGTATACAATGAAAGGGTTAATGCATGCTTTTTTTTTTAAACTTCCTGTTAATTTGTTGGTTTGCAGTTGATTATAAGGTTATTTTTGTGTTTATTTTTAACCTCTGTATGGGAGCTTTCTGTGTAGTTGAGCTTTACGCCATGCCCGTCTTCTTTTAACTGTTTGCATGCTGGACTGCTCACCTTAAAGGTGACATCGTTTGAAAAGACTGTTTTCTATTTGGTTTGCGACCCAAACTGTATCACATTGCTAATTTACGTAATTGTTTTAGAGATATTTTGTTGGTATTTTAATCAATTTCCTATTCTCCCAAGTGCCCCTCTTTAGGAGGGACAGTCTCTCTTTGAGCCCCGAACCCCCTGCCCCTCTTTCCTCCCATGATGCCCCCTCTTTTCTATGAGCTCAAAATGTTTGCTGGGTATGAGGGTATCGCCGGGTTCTACAGACCTAAAACATCATGAAATTAACTTGTGTGACTAAAGTGCATTATTCTTCTCCGTAATGCCTTAATCCGTTACATAGGTATCAATGGGTTACAAAGTCACATAAAAAGTCTCAGTAAAGCCCCGCCCCTAGATACACCTCTAAGTACCGCCCCCTTTGAAGAAAAACATATATTATGTAATTTCACTTAGGATTACTTCTACGGAGTAAGTGCCGCCACTGAAAAAAATATTGTTCAGCAACAACCACTGGTTACAGTAATACCCCATGTCCATTGTGGTTTTTTTTGTTCTATAAGGACATCAATCCCATACATAGAATCCAATATTGTATTTTTTAACAATCCTGGGTTAATGGGTCTAGGGAATAGCAAAATATTTTTTAAATATTTTTTTAACTTCTAGTAGTAGAGGTAATTTGGGCAAATTTTATATTTTTAATTAATTTTTGTTTAGTTTTTTTATTATTATTTATTTATTCTAATTTTTTCCACTATTCCCAGTGGATGTGAGTGATGCCATAGTGACATCACTGGGCTCAAAAGAAAACCCTTTGTTTTCTAAAAATTTATTTTATTTTCCTTTTCATTGCATTTTTTTAAAGATTTTTGTAAAAATTTTCTTTCAATTTTTTTATTCTATAAACCTCATTATTTTCAAGGCCTGAGATTAATCCATATATATCTTCATGCCTATTTCTTTAAAAATATAATGATATATTTATCGATTTACTGCTTTATTGAAACATAAAAACATACAATTAAAGCCAAATTAGTTTTTTTTTAAAACCATAATTAATTTTGTGATATTTTCATTGTTCCACATATAAATATATATATATATATATATATATATATATATATATATATATATAATTTATTTATTTGTAATATTAAACCAATTGACACAAATTTTTTGTCTTATCACATTAATTATTATTAATAGAAATTATTATTCTGCCACAATATTATTTCTATTATTATTATTATTATTTATTTTTTTTGAGGCATACAGTAGCCATTATTATTACCAGCAGCGCCATTGACATTATCGGTTTGTAAGCTTCAGCTTTATCTCTGTTAAAAGGTTTCTAGTTATGATATAAAAAGTAGAAAAAAGTGATCATACCGTTAAAAAGAAACTCGGTCATATAATAGTATTTTGTTGGCACCCCCTCTCCGAGTCAGCAGTCTGGTCTCTGTCCCTATTCTTTAACCTGTTTTCTGTATCCTATGATTATGTGACTTAATTACAGAATACAATGATAAACCGGAATAAAGTAAACATTAAGGCCGGAAGCGACTCGATATGGTCCACAGTCCAACAGTCAACAGAGCAACATAAAAATTTGCTTATGACTTAAAGACAGTTTATTATACAATGTTTGGGAATAAAAATAATATATAAGGATGAACTATTTTATGACCCAAAGTATTAAAATAAAGAGGGTTTTTTTGCAATTGTTACCATAAGTTGGTTTAACCATGAGCCGACTATATTTATGCGACCTACACAAATTGAAACTGCATTCATACATAGAACGCAATACTTATGAGGAATAAAATCTAAATAAAGTGGGTAAAACTTTTCGAAATTACAATTCTTCCACGGGAATTGTGCTAACGATGGGCTAATTTATGTTCATCATCATCCCCTAAGTAGAGAAATAGCCCAGTATTTATTTATTTTTTCTACTGATTTTTTTTTTTTCTTGAACTAGAAGGTAACCCTGATAATATCATGGAGACATCACTAGGGAACCTTTTTTATTTATTTTAATGCTAAAAAATTATAATTAATTTAATTTATTTGAAAATAGAAATAGAAAAATAGAAAACTCTTTTCGCTTGGATCTCTTTGTCTGCTGACCATACGGGGTTCTACAAATGAGAAAAATAAAATAAAACCATGTTTTATCTCATCTTCATTACTGTATACAGTAACGGGACTCCCCCTTTAACATTTCTTAAAGAGCTTTGGCTGTGTCTAAGGTAATATTTAGAGAAGAACATAGAACGTGGGAGTTACCTAATCCAGGTCTTTTTTCATTCTAGATCTTCTGAAGCCATGTTTGGGTTCGATCTGGTCTCGATTCTCGTATCGGTTGTAGTCTTCCTATTTTTGCTCAATGCTTTTTATAACCATAAAGGAAACATTTACCATAATTTTCCTCCCGGGCCGAAACCTTTGCCGATAGTTGGAAACTTACACACTATGATTCTGAGCAGAAAGAAACAACATATTTTTCTTGAAGAGGTAATAGCACTGAAACCAAACGTTCTAGATTGTTGAGCTCCTTTGAGAAGGACCCACCATGCCTTTTCAAGGCCAGATTGTTATATGACGCTCTACTTGTTATGCCCATTGTACAACGCTGCGGAATATGATGGCGCTATGTTAATCAACAAATAATAATTCTAGATCATCCTTGCCTAGAGCACCACGTCTTCTGGAAAGGAGTTGGGTTCATGGTGGCTTCACGCATTCCTGTGAATACACATTTTTAAAAACAGCATTTCTAGTGGAAAAAATTTCCACTTTTTTGTCACTTGACATGTAGGAAATCTGTGTTCATCATTTAATTTATAATGTAATTTTTATAATTATCATTTTAAATAAATAATTAAAAATAATAATTATAAAAACAAATAATACCAAATAGAATAATTATGTTTACATTTTTTTAAATATATTTATTATTCTTTTTTAATCAGATGAAAATCTTAATATAGTGAGGACGATTCCTGCCACCAGGTGGCAAAATTATACAAAAAAAAGTTTGCAGAATGGGGAAAAACTTTTTAATCTTTTATCTGCTGTTTTTCTTTTTTTCAGCTGTCTAAGAAGTATGGACCGGTATTCAGCATCAAGTTGGGACCTAGAAAGATTGTTGTGCTCTGTGGCTATGAGACAGTTAAAGAAGCACTTGTAAACTATGGGGACGAGTTTTCAGAGAGACCTTTTGTACCGATGGTAGAGGAAACATCAAAAGGATATGGTACTTAACCCTTGAAGACCATAGGGGCTGTTTAATGATCTGTTTTTTCAAATAGCTCGGGCCTCTATGTTACTACTGAGATACACCTGTCTACTCCAACCTAAATTCTAGCATAGTAACATCTGGCACCTCTGGCCGACAAAGCCAGTGTCAGTGTGCGGTAGCCGCACTTCCGCGGCCTTAAAGTGCCAGGGCCACTTTGGCAATGTCAGTCACACCCTGACGTGGGCAAAACAATAATAGTAATAATAATAATTTGGTTATATCAAAAAATATGAAGGACACAGATCCACGTAAGTGCTACCGACATAGGCAATTCAATATGGAATAAGGAAAGCATTGCACAAACAAAAATTCTACCAAGATCGTAGACAATAATAAAAAATTTAACTCTAACTTGAGGTGAGACAAGAAATCTGTTATATAACAAGAATATCTTTAATAATAATCTGGCCCCAGGCAAAGTTCCTAGCCGTATCACTCCTGACACCAGCAGCCCAAAGGAATAAAATACTGCATATTGCTGTTGGAGGGGCAATTTATGCTCCTGTGGGCCCCTAAGGTAAGCCTGGGCCTGGGTCAGCTCTTCTTTAATGTTAAAGACAGCCCTGACGCAGAGGGTTGGTAAAGACCTTTCCATCCAATAATTTGTTTCGTCTTGTTTTCAGTATTTAGACTTGTATGTCCCAGATAATATCTTTATTTTTAAGCACATAGAAATGAATTTAAAAAAGTAATTTCTTAAATTTATTTAGGTTTAATCTTTTCTCATGGAGAAAACTGGAAAGTGATGAGGAGGTTCACTCTTTCAACTCTACGAGATTTTGGAATGGGAAAGAAGCTACTAGAAGGCAAAATTAATGATGAATCCAACTCATTAGTGGAAGTGTTTAGATCCTACAAAGGTTAGTTCTCTTTTTTCTCAATGAAGGTTCGTGAGAAATTATCCATATTTTATTGACCCGCATCATCTTATGACCGCACTCTCCATGTTATTTCTATTTTCGTCATGAAGAGGTATAGTTCTGAGGGCCAAATTGTCCAAAGGTAGCTCCGATGTATTTTATTTCAACTGCAGATTTTGAAATAAGTCACCAACACGTCCAATATTAAAGTGCTAAATCAATGAGGTCTTATTCTGGCAAGTCTAGGGGATTATAGTCCATGGACCTTATTACCAAGGGCATATTGGGACGTCTGGTGCACCTCATTGGTATTGGTTGGTGAGATCAGAGATCTCCCTTGTAACCAGCTTCTTTAGTCCATGGAGGCCTAGACCTAGTCAAAAGACCTAGAGTACAAGTGGCGTTAGGAAGAGATCCTCTGCACGGTAAAACCTGATGGGTGATTGGGGCCCTCATGGCCACATCCTGCTTGGTTATTTGAACAAATAGGATAGCCACACTAGCTGAGAATTTATCCTTTTAGTGTAGCTTCTCAACTCTGAGACTCTTTATAAACGAATAATATCTCAGAAGCCTCTTCTACATATGGTGAGACATAATAGGGCATTAGACATTATTGGAAGACAGGATTCCGATATTCCACAAATCTTGGGCCAATCACCACTGCGCCTTCTTCACACGCATTCTCCTGTCATTCCGGATAAACCTGGGATTTACCAAACACCGTTTAGAGTATAATTAGCATTAGATCTAACACATTTCTTTTTATCCGATAAAAGTGGCTCCTTTTATCGGATGAAAAGAAATGTGTTAGATCTAATGCTAATTATACTCTAAACGGTGTTTGGTAAATCCCCTATGGAAAAGATCTTGGATGTTGTTATTGACAATAAACTGTGCACAATCCCAGGCAGCTGTTGCTAAGCCAAGACATGCATTAAAAGAGGAATAGGTTTAAGAGGTCAGACCATATTTTTTTCTGGCATTAGAAAGGGTTCAGAGAAGGGCTACAAAAATGACTAAAGAAATGGAAAATGTCAGCTAAAAAAAAAAGGCTGTCCAAACTGAGATTGTTTTGTGGAAAAGACGCCATCTGAAGTCATTTTGGCTAATTCAGGCAATATGTTCAAAAAACGTTTGGATATTTTCTAGATATGAGATGCATACGGGATCATCATGAGTAAATGTAACCTTAGCCTAGTAAATAAACCACAAGATGGTTTCAAGTAACAATTTTTTTTTCTACCAAAAAATATGCTTTTTTTAATCAATAATTTTTTTTCTTCTATTGAAGGGAAGCCTTTTGAGAACACAATGATAATAAATGCCGCTGTTGCCAACATCATTGTATCAATTCTGCTTGGCCACCGCTTTGATTACAAGGATCCCACATTCCTGAGGCTTATGGGGTTAATTAATGAAAATGTGAGGGTTATTGCAAGTCCTGGTATTCAGGTAAGCACTGCATCTGCATTGGTTTTAGTTCAGAATAAATGTTTAAATTTGCTACAGACAAAAAACCTTCAATTATTAGAGATTTTGGAAACCCAGGAAACTATTTAATATATATTTTTTTTTTAAACTCTCCTTATGGTGGTCAAATGACATTGTAGTCAATAATAATAATCATCATCATTAGTATTATTATAATAGTTATTATATATATTTCCAAATTTGGGGGGAAAAGGCTTAAATCCTCACAAGTATATTCTTTTAATTTATTTTCCTATATGAATATATATTACTCGTATATATCCCCAAAAATAATACATTTCTCTAACCCTTTCCATAAGCTATTCAACGCTTTCCCATCTCTGATGCGCTGGCTTCCTGGAAGTCACAACAAAGTTTTTAAAAATGCTAGGGAGTTGCGGACCTTTATTAAAGGAACATTTACCAGACACAAGGACCAACTGGACGTAAATGACCAGAGAAACCTTATTGATGTCTTCCTTGTCAAGCAGCAGGAGGTATTGTACGATATTCCAAATTGTATCATAACATAAGTCAACATGGTTGCCTCTATGGCATGCACATATTTTTTCTAAAACATACTATATGTATTGAGTACTTTAATCAGTAATCGTTATTACATGGCTGTGTGCAGTGACAGGGGTCCCTGAGACCATTTATCCACCCCGGAACGTCAAGGGCTCGCAGCTTATCTCTTCTGCGCTCGCACACTGTGCAAGCAGTCTTGCATATCAATGTGGTAGACTATTGATAATAAAAAGTTAATTATCATACATTGCAGGGGTTTGATTCTTCCTGCAGAGGTCTGTTTGCGCTGTGTGTTGGTTTAGGTGAGACTCTGGGGCAGTGGACCGGACCTGAAGGCTGCAGTCCCGATTCTGATTTGTTGGGGCTACTGACAAGCTGTTTGGTGGAAAAGATGGCACAGACAAACTGTTTAAGGGTACTGCTAGGCTTAAAAAAGAGGGTTGGAGGCTTATGTGTAACGTAGGGAAGTTTTACTTTACTGAGAGGGTAGCAGATAAGTGGAACAGCTTCCCAGCAGAAGTGACAGAGGTTAATATATAGTAATACTGATGGCTATACTGAACATAAGAGAATGACCAATGTCTGAAGTTTTAAATAGACGGTTATTGTATTGCATAATATTTCTATTTCAGGAAAAGCCCAGCCATCAAATGTTCTTCCACAATGACAATTTAGTAAGTCTTGTAAGCAACTTGTTTGCAGCTGGAATGGAAACCACTTCTACAACCCTTCGGTGGGGTATTCTATTTATGATGAAATACCCAGAAATTCAAAGTAAGAATTTTGTTTATATGAAGCATTATGGGGTTTATTGCCTATGAGAATGGGCGCTATGACTTTTAGGGACAAAATAGGAACAAACAAATATTTCTAAATTAGTTTATATCATAACCTACACCTACAGCGCTTCCATGTCAGTTACCTTGACGAGGCTGCACATCTTTAATCAAATCTGATATGACTCTTGATATGCCTCCTAGAGCCTGGGTATGGCAGCTCATTGTGGAGTCTTTAGCAATTTCTGCCCTTTTACTACCCAGATCTGTCCCTGTCTCCACTGATCATATGTTGGCCCATCTCCTGACTGCTTAGACCCAAGACACCACACCAAGCATGACCAAAGCCCACATCCACACCCAAAGAGAAGACGACACAGTTTGTGGGTAAGGGCATTGGCCACAGCTTTATTAAACATCATGAACCAGCACATTGTAACCATAAACATAATCATCCTGCCAGCTGTCGTGTTACCGACAGGCAGATACCCCAAACATTACCAAGAGCTCTCGTTCTGGGTACCATCAGCCTCCGCAGAACTCGTCTCCCCAAGTCTTCTTTATACACCGGATATCCAAGCAAAGGTGCTGGCCATGACTTCCCGCTGTGACTAAAAGAAAAGAAAAACCGACACCAGCACAGGAACAAAGATCACAACAAATACAGAAAAACAGGGGAGGGTGGGAGGGAAGCTCGTCCAGAGTGTCAAATGACTGAAGGTCAGAATAAGGAAAGTTTCCCCTTTATTCCTCCCCAGTACATTAAAGCAACAATGTTGCAACCCATATCCTGAACCGGACCATGAACTACTGACCCCAGGCAGGGGGACAGCAGTCATGTTCCCACTTCCTGACCGTCCAGGGGGGCCCTTTATAGCTTCACCTATCACCGCTCACATACGAATGGTGAACCTTACAGCTCATGGAGAAGACAATTAGAATTTCCCAGGTACCTATATGCGCTATATGGACAAAAGTATTGGGACACCTGACCATTACACCAACAGGGGCTTTGATGACATCACATTCTAAATACAAAGACATTAACATGCAGTTGGTCCCCCTTTGCAGCTATAACAGCTTCCACTCTCCTGGCAAGGCTTTCCACAAGATTTTGGAGAGTTTCTGCGGGAATTTTTGCCCATTCATCCAGTAGAGCGTTTGTGAGGTCAGACACTGATGTTAGACGAGACGCCCGGCTCGCAATCTCCATTCCAGTTCATCCCAAAGGTGTTGCTCTGTGCAGCCTGTCATGTTCTTCGACCATGTCTTTATGGAGCTTGCTTTGTCATGCTGGAATAGAAAAGGGTCTCCCCCAAAATGTTCCCTCAAAGTTCAAAGCAAACAATTGTCCAAAACGTCTTGGAAAATCTTGTGGAAAGCCTTCCCAAAAGGGTGGAAGCTGCAATGGGGGACCAACTTCATATTAATGTCTATATTTTTATAATGCAACATCATAAACCTTCTGTTGGTGTAATGTTCGGGTGTCCCAATACTTTTGTCCATACAAGTGTAAATTAGGTGTACATTCTCTTAATCCAACCAGGACACAATTGTATCTATCAATAGCTAAGGCTTTGCTACTTGAATCCATTTGCATTAGTTATGTGGCTCTAAAGTTCTGTACATATTGATGGAAATATATTATTATTAATATTATTATTAATTATGCATCAATTATTGTTTAATAAGGAAAATTAAGGTTACTAAAGGTTTATTTTGATTGTTTTCTACTTCCATTTTATTTTTATAATTCGTAGAAAAGGTCCAAAATGAAATAGACAGAGTGATCGGTTCTGCCCAGCCTCAAGTAGAACACAGAAAGCAAATGCCGTATACCGACGCCGTTATTCATGAAATCCAAAGGTTTGGTAACATTGTTCCGGGTAACGTCCCACATGCGACTACTCAAGATATTACATTCAGAGGATATTTTATTCCTAAGGTAACTTATAATTCTACTTATCTTATTTATACATAAAAAAAAACCATTCCATGAAACATATATAATTGTCAGTTTTCAACACTTTCAGTTTGAAGCTAAAGCCTGTATATTTGCCAATAATGATAATGTTAAATATAATAATAATAAATATTGGATGTATTTGGAATAGAAGAAGCAGGGAATGTTAAGTAATTTCTTCTAAAAAAAATTTTTTTTTTCCTGGTATATTGGTTATAACAAGAGTCCCTTTTTTAAATGTGCATAAAACAATATCAATTCAGATTCCGGGGCGTTGCTGAAATTACATTAAACAACACAACAAAGCAAGGAATCAGCACACATGTATTGAAGAATTGACATTGTACTGATTTCATGTGCTAGGGATGTAGGAAAGAGTACGTTATGTAATCCATTTATTTATTTTTTAGGGTACTCATGTCATCCCGCTTTTGTCATCCGTACTGCATGATAAGGCTTATTTTAAGAAACCAGATGAGTTTTACCCTGAACATTTTCTTGACTCTAATGGAAATTTTGTGAAAAATGAAGCATTCCTGCCTTTTTCCGCAGGTGAGGTTTATCTATGAGGAAGGGTTTTCCAAATAAATGCTTTACGATAGAAAAAAGATAAGACCATTAATGATAATGTTTTGCCAAAAATTGGCACTATCATTGTTTCACCTTACATGCTAATTTTTTCTCTAATAATTTTACACCTCCTCGGAAGAAGGTATTATGCTTTAGAAGGAGGAATGAGAATGCATTGGGTCTATTTAGCTGAATTAACATTTAGGTTTCAGGTGAGGGTATGCAAGGGCTTGAATAAAAACTTGTTCTCGCTTGAAACAAAATTTAGTTGAACTTTTGCCCCTTTTCTAATTTTTTAGCCCAACTTTTTTGTATGTAAAACTCTAATACAATCAGAAGCCATTATGCTATACACAGTAGGGTTTATTCACTAAAGGGGGAGTTGACAGAAGAGTTTGCAGGAGAGTTATGTTTCAGCTCCTTGACGTCACTATACATTATGAAGAGCGAACTCCAGAGAGCTTCTGCAGCAGGGCAAAGCTTGCCCTGTATAATATATATAGATTAAAAATATAGCTTATTCAGTTAGATTTCTTCAAAGTCTCCTCACTCATTGAATTATACATTCATGCTTCATGCTGGAGAAGCCTGGTGGTGTTGGCCCTTAATAATGAATAGTGAAGCCAACTCTTTTTTTTAGTAAATATACATTATCCATTGTGCCTGCTAACTTCCCTGTGTTTATTTGTAATAGGTCGGAGAAGTTGCGCAGGGGAGAATTTAGCAAAAATGGAGCTGTTCCTGTTCTTCACCAGACTGCTGCAGAACTTCACGTTTCGGCCTCCTCCTGGGGTCGAAGTTGATCTTACCGCTGGCACTGGGGCAACCAGGAGCCCTTTGCCACATGAGATCTGTGCTTTGCCTCGTAACTAGAAAAAAATCCTAGGGGAAGGAGATGAGACTTAATTGGAACTTGACGGATTTGTAGTCGAATAGATATTGTGAAATAGGAGAAGCAATTACGGTGCCAGGCACGGCTAGCATCTGTTTTTTGTGTATAGAATGCTATTTTTGTATAATAAAATTGTTATTTTTTTGAGTCAAGAAGATCTAGGTTTTTTTCTTTACTTCAATCTCAGGGAGGGCTTTCGGTACATGGGGGGTTTCTTTTAAGAGACCACGGCCCACCCAGAGCCGAACACGTATCCCTCACAGCAAATAGCTGAGGGATAGGGGAAAGGGCAAATTCTGCTAAAAAGGGGCCACCAAGCTTTCATGAGCATTATTGTGCATATGATGTCTGGAGGGGCTGTTTAGTCTTCACAGCCTGGCCTCGCCACAGAGGTTGCAATCTGCCCAGAAAGACACAGTACATGACAACATGATTCACTAACGGAAAAGGGTTTGACCCACTTTCCAAGGACTTTCGGTAACGGCTGTCTAATTAAAACTATTTATGGTAAGTTTCCGCTTACAGTTAACACACGAATGAGCAAAAAAAACAAAAACTGTTTGACCCTTTGTTAGAGATATTCACATATTCAATACTTCACTTAGTAAAGCAGCCCATGATCTAGGTGGCACAAACTCTTGGTCCAATAAAAATGTTGGGGATACGCATTACTGTATACATTCAATTAATACAAAGAAGGCAAAATTATATGTTACGTATATATTCTTACAACAAACAAAACGTGTATAATAGAATTAAGACCACCATGGTGATGGGTGGTCCGCATTCGTGGGAAATTAGTTTTGGCTGGGGGCTCCGGGTCACTTGGGGTCGTGGGACTAGCATTGTGGCACGCCCCACTCCATGTCCACTTTCCCTGCAAAAATGGCGTTTGTCCCGCATTGTCAGTGAGACCACCCATGGACAGGGACCTCCTACCCACATGCAGCAATGGGTAGCTAGAGCTAGAGAGTTCCCAGGTATGGCGGTCAGGGTAGAGAACCAAAACCCTTCTCTTGGATATGATCACGGAACCAGGTCATGCTGGAACTTCTTGGTTTAGCAGGTGAAGAGGTTCAGATGTTTGGAGTTTGACATGTCCTGCTTTCCACAGCCATGGACATGTAAGCATACATCTCAATGAGTTGGTCCATCATTTGAATTTTAAACATTTGTGACCAGATATTTTTAATTAACTCTAGGAACATATTGTGTATATATTATATGTTGCGAAATGCCCCCATGCATTTATATTCCTAGGATAACATCGACAGGAACTACCCCGTTAACCAATCCCCATGTGGACTTAAATTGGTCTAATCGGCAAAAAACCATTATTGAATGATTTTATTGGGAAGACGTTGAAGGTGGGGTTAATTTGGGACTCTCCCTCGCCCCTAGGATGGTTTAATTACCCATCATCGCCGCCCTACTCCCTTGGCTAATATTACATCTTAGGGACCCACATTTTTTTATTATGGATATCATGGATCAGGATGTTTGGGGAATGAGGAACACACAAGTCGCCTCTCAACCGCCGGGGTTCTAACATTTATTTATTACTAGCAGGCAACATATGGGTTAATTAATCTGAAAGTCGTCTGCTTTTTTTCAAACTGAATACACTTTGGAACACTTGGAACCGATACAAAGATCTCAATCAAGCTGGCTTCGATATTGTATACCATACAATATACAATATAACGTTCTTAGATGTTAACATCTATGTATTAAATAACGAAAAAGTAAGGCTATAATGCACCAGACGCCTGTAGATGATACGTGAATAAATATTTTTTTATAGTCGGATAATAAAATATATTTTATATTCATTAATAAATGTGGTTGTCTAGACAAGTTTATCAGTTTTCTTTTGTTCTACACTGCCTTATATCCACAGAATAAATAACAAGCTTGGGGAGGAGGAGGGGGGGGGGTTCATTGCAGGTAAAGGTAATTTAATCACCTTATTTAATGATAACAGATAGACAGTCTATATTCCACATATATTTTATTTTAAAGAATCTACATGTTGTCACTCCACATGAATTTGTCCCAACTATATAAATATATAATTCCTCCGGCAATAAAGGGGTTAAATATTATAGACCGTGCAAGGACCCAACAAAATATGGAGAGCCTTAGAAAAACTCGGGGGGGGGCAGGACAACCCTGATCAGGGTCAAGCAGGTCATTCCCCATGATCCATAGAGATGGGACATGAAGCAATAATATGGATCAACTTATATTTAGATGGCTAAATGTATAACGTGTAAGTTTCCAACACACCGCCTAACAGTCCTGGTTTTCACGGGACAGTTTGTATTTTTGGGATCTGTTGGTTCCTGGGTTGTATCAGGAGATCCTCCGTTCTCTTATGGCTGGCCCAGGGAGCTGTAAGATCTGCAGAGGTCAGCACAGGCGGCCATTGTTGCTCCAACATGGTCAACTTGTGATACCCTGAAGCTGAGCTCTGCAAGGTGGCTTTTTGGGTAATGTCCATGCCTGTCTCATCCGCTTCTGGCACCAGCCATACCCCTCACCCCCTTTTTCCACACATCCCACCACAAGTGTCCCGATTTAACCACCTGAACTGTTAGGGGAATGGTAAATATGCCACCACCCATTGACAAAGATCCCATATTCCATTACATTTATTCATAGAGCGCCAGCGGATTCCGTAGCGCTGTCACAATGGGATAAAGTAAAATCACCAAATAACTAACTGGTACAAGAAACAGGGCTCACGAAAGGAATGAAGAGGAATGAAGAGGGCAGTAAGAGATGTAGGGGGGTTCGGAGTTGTAAGGGTCTCTGTAGTCAGGAGTTTGAATTTGACTCTGAAGGGGTCAGTGGGGAGATTGGCAAAGAGAAGCAGCAGAGACAGATTAATCGAGCTGCAGTGTTGAGGATGTCGGTGAGAGGCGGGAGACCAGTTAATAGAGAGTTGCAATAATCAAGATGGGATAGGAGTGGATTAATATTTTGGTTGTTTCTTGCTTGAGGATCGGGCGAATTCAGGAGATGTTTTTGAGGTGAAGGCGGCAGGATTTAGTGACTGGATGTGAGGGATAAAGGAGAGAGCAGAGTCAACATTGACACCAAGGCAGCGGACTTGGTCCGTCGGTTGGATAGTGGAGTTGTCAACAGTGATAGAGATGTCATGAGTTGTAGACGAATGGCAGAATAATCGGTAGGAAGGGGTTAATACGCCTTTGCCAAGCCACATTTCATACATCATTAAATTGAGGTAAACACTGTAAATTTCTAGAAAGTTTTGGTTTTAATATCACCACATTGTTTGCTAAGTATCCACCGAACGTATAAGATTTCGATTCTGTTAGATGTTAGCTTTAGCCTATAAACCTAATTAAAGTTCGCTATGCAAATCTGTGACCCAATTAAGGTTAATAATTTTGCTAAATCCATACCCTACGACACCCAACCCATATGCATTAGGATGGGGTGATATATAAGTGAGAAATATATTCCATGAAGGCAATGGATGAATATTGAGGGAAGGTGTACCAACTGGTCCCTCTCTGGTTTATAGGGGTCCACGAGACCCCTGTAATCATGTAAGGTGACATTTACAAACTGGAACACTCTTCCAGTTCGTCATGTAAATTGTTTGCAAGGGGTTAATGAATCTTCATGTTGCTTTTATTTTTTATTGTTTCTTTTTGGCTAACAATACAAGGTCAACTCAACTCTAATCAGCCATTAAAGGGTTAACTCAAACACTTGAAATACTCAGAATAAGTTGCAGGATTTTGTATCGGATATTTGGTTCCATTCTCCAGTCCAGAATACACCCAGCGCTGTAGTATTATTATTATTATTATTACATGAATAGTATTTTTATAGGCGTATAAAATATTTTATATGCGTTAATGAATGTGCTTGTCTAGACAAATGTATCTGTCTATTCTGCGCTATTATACAGCTGAGATAAATTCACAGATCAAATATTTGACTAACGCGGGCGGGGGAGGGGGGTCATCGCAGGTAATGCTTTTCACCTTTAGATAACGATTTAAAGGGACACTCCAGCCATCACAATGACTTTAATGCATACGATAGCTTAGTGTCCTCTTTAAATTCTATGTTTCTCCCTCTTGCAAGTGTACGGGGGGATATCCGGCAGATTGCCCCCTATGTATTTGTCTCCCCCCCCCCCCCCCAGCTCCTAGGTAGCCCATGGAGCAGCCCAGCTTAGTGGAGGGGGCTTCACAGAGCTAGGTCTGCTTAAGGTGGGCTTAAAGGGTTAGTTTGATTTAAGTGATATAAGATGTTATGGGTGGGGTTAAGGGTGCCATATATACTGTATTGGCTCGATTATAAGACGACCCTGATTATATAAGACGACCCCCCCAAAATCTGAACATTGGTTTGGGGAAAAAAAGAAAAAGCCTGAATATAAGACGACCCTATAGGAAAAAAGTTTTACCAGTAAATGTTAATTCATGTAAACTATGTGAACTATTGTTTTTTTTAATAAAAGCTATGATTGAGAAAAATATTTTGTTTTTATTTCCTTTTATTTTCCAACCTGCCCCCCCCCCAGTTATGCACATCTGCCCCCAGGCTTGCCACTCTGCCCTAGAAATGCCTCAGACCCCCTATATGCCACTCTGCCCCATGATATGAGAGGAATAGTCATAAAGTTGCTAAGATCAAAAAGCTAATACGGCTGATATATATATAATATATATAATATATATATAATGAACATATGGTATATTGTTTATTTTAATTTGTTACATATTTAATGCCATTACGTAATGTAGCTTTATTTTGTGTACAGAACTGTTAAATGCAGGATTTTTTGGGGGGGAAGTAAGAGATTTAAATTGAATTAATACTAAATAAAAAGCAAAGTGATAAATATTTAGCTCAGATCAAATATTTCATAAAGACCTGATGGGGTCAATGTAGGTAATAGGAATCAGAGCCATTTTTTTTTTTTTGCTTTAGTGTTTTATTGATAACACTTTATGATGAATAGGATGAACGTGACTAATATACAACATTTTTATCCTTGTTTTTTTTTGCTTACAATCATTTTTTTACATTTTTTACATGACATCAATTTAACCTTTTTTTTTTACTGTCCTCCGAGACATAAATAAGTCATCTTGCCCTGATGTGCATTAAATTTAAATTTTCACCCCCAAAACAATAAAATAGAAACGTAACTATGTATTTTACAGTTGTGTATTTCCTGCCCCAATTTGGGTAGCTGTAGAATATAAGCTGACTCAGCAAAGCTTACGAACCAAGTGGATGCTGAACTATGTTAACAACAACAACAAAAAACTTGAATTCTGGTTCTCAACTGCTTGGTTGGGGGTCCACCTAACCAACAGTGTGGAGACACTGTGGGAGGGTGGGAAGGGATGCAGAAGAACAAGGTCACTTTTTTAGTTTTAAGTTATTTAATTATTGCTCTTATTAATAATTATAATTAACACAAGAGAGAAAGAAATCATTAGACCTATGGGCAGAGGTGGTTGATCTACATGTGGATTTTTTTATATGGTCCAAGGCTATCCGAACACCTGTAGGTAAGAGTGGAAGTTGAGGATCCTAGGGTTGTATTCCTGGTTGAAAGGTGGGATTCTTAGGAGAAGAGAGTGTGTCTGAAGGGGAACGAGTAATTTTAAGGAGTATCAAAGTAATTAGACAGATAATAGGTTGCTTATGCCCTTAAGCAATGAAACGGCCACTGTAGTGCCCGGAAGAGAATTGTGATGTGAAAGGGTTAATGGTGTGATGAAGGCATGGTTTAAGAGTTCATTGGAGGCAAAAAGGTATCTTGGATGAGCCAGGGCCGGACCGGTGATGATGGAGCAGCCCTGGCACTTTAAGGCCAGCAGTTGACTGATGACATAAGTGGGGCTGATGGCTAGATATATCAAGCCGTAGCATTTGCCCGTTGTGCCAGATGGCCAGTCTGGGCCTGGAAGGTGCCGACTGGCACCGGCCTACCTAGTATTGGCTTAGTGTGCTCAATGTCTTGTGATTCACAAAATTACATGAATACTTTAAAAAAATGTTGAGTTTCTTTAAACAACACATTGATGTTGCATTCCATACCACTGGGTAATGATTAGCTCACATACCTCATTGTGTAGACAAGACCAACTCCATGCGGTAATTTGTGTTACTTTACGTATCCACCTGTATAAAATGAATTGCTGAAGCATTTTAAAAAAAAAATGAAAATATTGAGTTTGTTGTACTGCATCCAAGCCACATTAAACATGTTGTAACAGTAAAACGAGTAACACAGACCACAATGGAGAGAAGGTAGCTGAGTCAGTTCCTGTCTGATAAATATATTTACGACCAAGTTTGTGTGCATGGAGTAAACAAGAAAAAGCCTAAAAACACATAATTTCATGCGTACCCATTGGGATAAAAGAAGTTTGCCACGTTGCGATAAGATACCGTGAATTAGTTGACTTAGTACATTTTGAGTGATATGTATGCAGTGAAGGGAAAGTGGGTTTCATTTGCTTATGTTTTTTCAAAAGCGTCAAAAGCCCCCACTGCACAGTAAGCAAAAATACAGGCGTAACACTAATGGGTCTCATCACTAAGAAGTCAAGTGCTCAGTCCAGTTAAGAGTTAACTTGACTGATATTACACATCTGTAGCTTATGAGTCGTTTGCAAGAGCATACAAGGACATATGACTACATTTTGCAAGTTACAGGCAGGGACATGTAAAGGTATACAAGTTCAATGTGAACTTGCGTGTCCTCGCCTGAAACTCGCAAAAAATATGCCCCTTCCAACAGAGACATTACAAAATTCTGACCCGATCTTTACTTCTCAAAACGTATTGTTTCAATAAGGGGTATTATTAGAACCACCTGGTTACCATCAGGGGTGTATTTACCTTCGGGCGGCCTAAAGTTTAACCCATGACAGCACCACCTCTCACCCCCTCTGCATCACTTTGCTTTCTACTGGGCATCGGGATATGACATCATATCCTGGTGCTCCATTTTTAAAGGAAGGTAACGATGAAGGGCTGCGCCAACAGTGCTGATATTGCATTGCAGAGACTTGGCCCTTCAGGGCCAGCGTAAGAGGGAATAGGTGTGTAAAGATTAAGGTGCAGGAGGTGGTCTATATGGGAGTGAAGCTGGAGCTTCCACTAACTGCAAGGAATATAATTACTGTTCCCTGAAGTAAGCACCAGCTGATTTTACGAAAAACATGCAATTTATGTTACTGTTTTTGACAATTTATACAAGCCCCCAAAAATTTAAGTCAAAGGAGACTTTGAGACACATTTGAATATTTTTTTTTATTTTAATAAAAATACATAGTATTCGCTATTTAAATATCCTTAATATACCATATACTGTATTTAATTCTATATATTATGATTCTAAAACTACATTTTAAAAAAATTTATTCCTGGTCACAGATTTTCAGAATGCAAATTATAGACAAACTGGTTGAGATTTTGAAACCCTGCCCGAGATGCAAAAAGACATATAAAAAAAAAAAGTTATTTTATAGGAATCCACGTAAAGTCTATTTCATTTGAGAAACGGATTCTCTCTCCAACCCGCGTGCAGCCGCCTGCGTTTGGCGCCAGATACAAGTGCACCCAACAGTAACCATCTGCTTGTCCAGGGTGAAGCTAGTTTCGCACTCCTCCACATGACGCCTCAGGACCAGGACTTCTTGCTTGATGGGAACGGACACCACGCTGAGGTCCTCCTTACCATCCGAGTCCAGGCACCCACCATGATTGCATTTCGCCTCTGCGATGATTGCAGGGAATCTGTTGGGATCCTCGTTCAAACTACGAACCGAAAACAAGAATAGAATCTGTGTTTAGTAACGAACACGGAACCCTTCAATCGTTCAGTAACTCAAAACCATAACTGGCTTATTTATGAATTTTATAAAAACCTGAAAATTCTCACTCCACTGCTCATACACCTTCTAAATTAATTCAACCCCCCCCACAACAGTATTATTATTCTTAATATTATTTTCTTTTTATGATTATTATATTTCATTTTCATTATTGTTATTATAATAATATTATTTTGTTTTTATTATTATTATTTTTTTATTATTATTATAATAATATTACTATTTTATTTTTATTATTATTTTATTAGTGTTATTATATTATTATTTTATTTTTATATAGCACCAACAATTCCCACAGAGCTTCTTCCAGTCCCTACATTCAAAGGATCTAACAAAAGTAGAACGGACCGATTAAAGAGGTATAGAGTGGTGAAATTGGGACCTTCAACCGCAAAGCTGGACAGTTGGAAGGCAAGTATATACAAAGAAGTGTCTTCATATATAACCTAAGGTAAAGCTATCACAATATAGACACGTATAGAGTAGATAAAACTCTCCATACATAAGTAAATATGATCTACAAGACAAGAAGCTAATTCTATATTCTATATATAATTCTAATATTCTATATTCTATTGACAACAACTGTAAATGTCGCCCTAGATTATTAGAATCTGATTGTATGACATGGCTTTTAAAGAGAACTACGGGCAAAATGTTTAATCTAAAGGGGGTAGAGAACAGGGTGGCATTCAGTACCAAGAACAGAGAAGTTATCTTTGGGAGTGATCGAAGATTACCCGTTCCATCTTGTAGTTCAAGAAAGGGGAAAGCCCTCAACCTTGATTTGGCACGTCGTGAGTTTTGGTATTGCCTCGTCTCTCACTACAGGTTTTTCTTTGATTAAAATAATTAAAAGTTGCCCCCCCCCCCCAATTTTACATGCAAAATATTTCAGATTTACCTGTAGTTCCATGGAGACAGAGAACGCATTCGGGTCTCGTCCTGCATGCTTGGAGCATGATGGTAGCTATTCATGTGGAAATTGACTTTGATATTTTGTAGAAGCATCATGTTCTTCGAGGTAGGACATCTTTTAGCGAGTACGGCTCCGAGGACGAGTAACACGAGGACCCCCTGTAACTGAAACAGAGAGTGAAAAAATACTATATTACATTATCATCTTCATCTTGGGTTGTTTGGTCTCCAAGGTCTAAATGATCTTCTACTTCTTATTGGTTTTCACCCCTCTTATTGGCAATTCACCCTTGCACATGCAACTTCCTGATGTACAATGCTTGCTGATAACACAAAGAAAACAAGCACAAAGGAGAATTGTTCCCCCGAGCTACTGAAAAATGGCAAATTCCACAACGCATCTCAGTGGCTTCAAGATACATATTTTCTGGTTAAAAGTTAAACAGAACCTGAATTTTGGTTTACATGGAAAAGTAATTAAATATATTTCTTTGATTAAAATACATTAATTGGTACATTTTAATCATAGGGATATGAATATTATCCAGAATATTTTGCTGTTCACCCCTACTGTATTATCTCAAATTCACGTGTATTAGTAGAAGACATAGAAGCAAAAACAAAATGGAATATGGAGGTAGAAGAGGAACAAGGAGCTAAAAAGAGATGTTGAGGCTATGTAAGGGTGTTAGAAAGAGTGATGGTGCGAGAGCGAGCTATTTCTTCGCTATTTCTGGAGGGCTGAGATGAGACATTTCATGTAACCATCATTCATCGTGTATGGTCAATATGGTCAAGTCCTCAAGAGAGTTTTAGAGTTAAATCTTAAAATAAATCTCACTATCTTGACTTGTGCATTATAATGCCACTCAACTCCCAGAGTTTATTGAACAAACCCCATGGAAAAAGAAAAAAGATCAATATGAATAAATCAGTATTTTCTGGTTGCCTGAGAATTATTTATGGCTGCCCAACAAAGCGTACTAACATTTAAGTTATTAAAACTGACTCTTAGGGCTCTTGTTTATCCATGCCCCCCCCATCAAGTCAAGGGAGATGATCATAATATTAAATTGGTATAATTTTTTAATTTATGTAATTTGCCTTTAGATATACTATTGGTGCTAGAAAGAGTCATCCCTAAATCATTTCTTAGAGCACATAAGATTCTGGAGCCCCCCCTCCCCCAATCAATGATTTTATTATGATATTTGGTATAAAAAAAAGTTGTGATCTGAAACTTACCACCACTTTGTCTCTTCTCCAAGTCATTTTAAATGTTCAGCTGTCTCGAGCAGAGGTTGTCCTCTAAGCCCAGGGTTCTCAGACCTTCACATTTTATATGATTTCGATACATACTGGGAATTCCATTAACGTTATTGTGGTTTTTATCTAAATAAATAGTTTTTTAAAAAAGAACATTTATTTTGAAGAGCGAGGGCTCTTGACGTAAAAATGGAAATCATACTTAAAAATTGCAGTTAATTATTCCTGTAAATCATTATCCAAATATATCATATTTTACCAGATTAAAATTGGGTCGAACATTTGCATATTGACGTCAAGTGCTTGGTTTAATTAGGTCAAGATTTTAAGGTTTGGTGTAGTAAAATATGGTGACATTAAAGACCACCAACATGTAGGTGGGTGAAGACGTCTTAACCCTTTCTACAAGTCTAAAAACTTTTCCAACCTCTCTATTTAGCTCTATTTTTACTAGCCTAAGCCAAAAACCTAAAAAGAGTTTTAGGATCTAAAACTTTGAGCAGATCTGGTATTTCCCCCCCGATTCCTACATATTACATTTCTATACGCCAAATCCAGTTCCCAGTCATAAACTAAGTAGTCACAGCAACGTAAACACACAAATTTGTTTACCCCTTCAGGACCGGCGTTCCCTTGAAGACTGCAGTTTTATTTAAATATTTTAATTCCGGGCTCGTGATTCACTTTAAAGCGATCACGTGCACAGAATTGAGGGGGAGCAGCCGCCCCTCGCGATCCCAGCGTCCATAGCGACGCTGGGTCGCGCATCATCGATGACGTACCTGGTACGTCCCAAGGGGTTAAACTGTACCTTTTCTTAGAGTTTTAGGGTCTCAGGCTTAACTGCCTCTCTCTCCCTGTTGTCAGAATCCTAACGCCTCCAAAGGCTGACCTTTAAACATTGCAGTGTAGGTTAATTGGATTCACCTGAAAGGGATGACTTCTGTCTATTAACCCTTTCATGCCAGGGATAGAGAGCGCTCCAATCTGCTAATGACATAGAAAGCCTCTCTAACTTTGCCACTCTAAATATATATTCTATGTCATTTTATAGTGAAACATGGTTTGCGCATGCGCAGTGGCCACTGGCCCGGCCTTAGATTAGACAGGACGTAATGCGATGCTAGTGCTTAATATAAACAGGGTGTGAGGAATGTGCAATGTTTAATTATACATTATCTTTTATTTGGAAAAATACTTCAGAGTAATACAAGTGGGGTCCTTTTTGTAGCCACGTTTCTGGGCTTCAAGTTCCTTCATCTGGCTTTGGCTCTAGAACTTTAATTGAAGGCAAACATACAACTAAAGGAGACAGCCAGGCTGCTTTTGGCGGTGTGTCCCTCTGACCACGTTCCATAAGCACACACATATCTTGGATCAGTATGTGAGCGGTATGTTAATAAATGTCTATGTCCGCTACTCATTGTTAAAATGGGCTGCCAGATGGTCCAAATCAAGGCCAGAGTCCGGATGACTAAGCACTTAAGGCCAGCGGCCACCAAATGAAGTGCAAGCAGCCGCCGGCTCGAAATGTATGGCCGTACAATACGCTTTCATGCTCACATAAACGTGTGGCCGCGCATGTCTAGCCAACTGCCACACACCGCAGGGATGGGATTATTTGCCCAATGCAAAAAGGTCTCATGTCTCCCAGAAAATCTGCGAGTCTCCCGTAAATGCGGTTGTTTCTCCCACCTCCCTTACACAAGCAAAAATATCCCTGATGCACGCTCTCTCTTAACGTCTACCTTCCTTTGCCGACCACGTCCAAGTCCCTGTCTCCTTTCCCTCAGCTCCGCTTCTTCTCTTGCCTCTTCCTGTTCTTCTGTCTTCTTTCTTTGGCCACTTCTCCCCTGTAAACGCCGCTTCCAGGGTGTGAGAGAGAGCATGAGAGAGTGCGAGAGAGAGAGTGAGTAAGAGTGAGAGAGCATGAGAGAGTGAGTGAGAGGTTGACAGAGCATAGGTGAGAGCGAAGGAAGCAAAAATTCTGAGCTCTCTGCTTGTTTTGTTCTTTCAATCCTTCGTGCTTATGCCATAGTGAAATTGATGAAAAGAAACACAAGCTTTTGGAAGCGCTGGAAGGTACTGGAGATACTCTTCATCAGAGCTTATTAGCATCTCCAAAAATAATGGGACAGATGTAAAACCAAACGTTCAGCAGCAAAAAATATATTAAAGTCTTCTCAATGCAGTGCAATTTTGATTAGATTGCTGTGTGGGTTCCTTGCATTAAACTCATCAAAAATATAAACTTTAAGGAAATACTGTAATACTGTAAAGCTAGCCAAAAAATTTAGAAGCCAGTTTTTTCCTCAATCATGCTTTTATATATATATATATATATATATATATATATATATATATATACTGTATTTGCTTGATTATAACCCTTGCCTTATATTTGAGGTCGTCTTCTAATCAGACTTTAAATAGAGGTGTGATTACAAGACTAAGATCCAGATCCCCCGCAGCGCTGCAGGGGACCTGGATCCTCCTCTCTGGCAGCCTGTGCTGCTGCCACTTCCTCTGGGGGCATCTATGACAGCGCACCGGCATCACATGACCTTCCGGTGCTCCATCACAGAAGCCCCGGCAGCATTGGAGGTTGTCGTGCCCGTCCCGCAGCTGTTGAACGTTTGCGGGATGTGCACAGACAACCTCCGCTGCTGCCAGCACCTCCGCCGGGCTTCTATGGTGGAGCACCGGAAAGTCATGTGATGTCATATATTCACAAACACACTGATTCTGGCATTATACACACACACTACAGTACAGTAAACATGCACTGCCTCCAGTAATACCGTATTGGCTCGGATATAGGCCGCCCCCGTATATAGGCCGCACCCTAAAAGTTTGGTGCTTTTAAAAAAGCACCAAAAAAACATGCTGCCACTCTGTCTCCCCCCCCCGACATATGCTGCCACTGTCCTCCCCCCCGAGATATGCTGCCACTGTCCTCCCCCCGAGATATGCTGCCACTGTCCTCCTCCTCCCCCCCGAGATATGCTGCCACTGTCCTCCTCCTCCCCCCGAGATATGCTGCCACTGTCCTCCTCCCCCCTCGAGATATGCTGCCACTGTCCTCCTCCCCCCTCGAGATATGCTGCCACTGTCCTCCTCCCCCCCCCAAGATATGCTGCCACTCTGCCCCCCCGACTTACCAGAGGAGACTCCCGGGTGTCTTGCGGGGCCGGCGGGGGACATCTACGCAATACTCAGCTGATGTGCCGGCACCGGAAGTTGTATACGCGTATTGCCTTGATGTCCCCCGCCGGCCCCGCAAGACACCCGGGAGTCTCCTCTGATAAGTCAGGGGGGGCAGAGGTAAAACGCATCGTGCGGACGGTCACCGGCTGCGGCGATGCGGGTAAACAACCTCCGCAGCCGGTGACCATGCGCACGATGCGCTTAGACAACCTCCCGTGCCGGCACCCCCCCCGTGGGAAGTGCTGGCAGGGGAGGCTGTCTGAGCGTATCGGGGAGTAGGATGCAGGTCCCCTGCACTGCTGCGGGGGATCTGTATCCTAACCCCGCTGCCTGCCCGGCGCCCGGGACTGCATGTCCCGGGCGTCGGGCGCTAGACCCCGAATATAGGCCGCACCCCCACTTTAAAGACTTAAAGTGGGGGGAAAAAGTGCGGCCTATATTCGAGCCAATACGGTATATATATATATATATATATATATATATATATATACATACACACATGCACACTGACTTGAACACACATACACTTATTTCCTCTTATCTTATTTCCTCGAACCTGAGGATAAACGTGATGTCTACTGGCTTTTTATAGTCCATAACATCACTAGTAGTATTTTTTGACATAGTGACACCTGGTTTCTCTACTTCTGCATATGCAACGATGAGGTGACCTTTGCCCATAAACAGTTTATAAATGTAAAATCAAAGAGAAGTTCCCTGTATTTCCCTTAGCAGCGTAGCTGGGTTATTTGCAGTTAATTCCACAGATTTCAGATGCCACATTTTATTATTAATTATTAGGAGGTGAAGTATAAGCTTGTCTCCAGGGGAAGAACTAGAAACCACGGGGCCCTGGTTACAATAAATTGCCCCGGGCCCCCCAACTTCAACAGCTGGGCTGTGCCATCATTGTCCCCACACAACTGGTCTGTACCAGTTGCCCCTTGCCCCTCCCTTCCAACATACAACATGTGTAAACACACTTACACAAACTACACACACTCATACTCACTAACACACACTCACCCCACTTAGACAATTACACATCTATGCTCAAACACATATGCACAATTACACACCCATGCTCATATACATACACAATTACACATCCATGCTCATACACATACATAATTACACATCCATGCTCATACAAACACACAGGTACACACCCATGCTCACACACACAGCAGTACACATCCATGCTCACACACACACAGAAGTACACATCCATCCATTAGAAGGGGAACCTTTAGAACCTTCCCATTTAATATCATACACATCACAGAGACTCATTTTTATTTTGTTAAAATGATTTATTAAATCATTTATTAGATTTTTCAAGTAAATTTTTAAATTATTTATTAGATTTGTTTGAAAAAAATCTGAATAAATAAATAGAGCCTTATAAATAAATACATAATAAAAACATAAATATTTTTAAGATGCAACATGCATTCTTACACGTATGTTGACTCATAAGAGTAACTTATATAATTAAACAGGGAAATATTCCCATTACTGCCATATTTTCTTTGCTGTTCAAAGTAAAAATCGGACGGGTTATACTAGATGTTGGGTGATGGGACGGACGCAGGTGCAGCCCACGGTGATCATCTTCTTCTCCATCCTGAAGATCGCTTTGCAGTCCTTCATCTCGCGGTGAAGGACCAGCATCTCCTGCTTGATTGGGACGGAATTCCCGCTGTTGTCTAAGTCACCATCTGAGTTCACGCAACTGCTGTGGCGACATTTTGCCACCGGAATGACCGGAGGGTATCTGTTGTAATCGACATCATAGCTGTGGGCCAAAAAATAGAGAGAAATATTTAGAGATTAATCAAAGAAAAACTATATAGAATAGAAAATATATAAAAAGTGGAATGCACCGGATTTATTATAAAAGATAAAAACTAATAAAAATAAACTTGGTAATTGTGTAACTTTAATAATTTGAGTTGGAAGAAAGGTCTAGAGGAAGGTCCATGTGAATGGGAAAGTGGACAGGAATGGTAAAACATTGTCCATAAAAAAAGTCTTACAACCCTCTGATTCATATTGATTCAATATTAACATTTTTCCCCAAATTCTTCCTTACAAAATACGTCCCAAGTCGTATTATATAAAAATAAAGGGGCACACAATCTGAAAAGCATTAACATTCAGATTCCCGGGTTGCTGCTAGAATAATAATGAGCAATAAAAACACAAAACAATACAAGAATGCCCAGCAAATAACATTCAAAAAACGCCTAACTGCGGCATAAATATTGAGGATTCCGTCACACTATACGTTCATAGAGATAACTTTGCCCACCACAACGTCAAAGTACCCCAAGTTTGGAGAGTCCTGTCTAAAAGCTTTGTAGGAAACAGTTCCTATCCCAAAATACTTTGAACTGTACTAATTCTGTAGTGCTGTATTATGCTTGTTGAGAGTTTATTATTTGAATTCGTGGGTAGGCAGCATGCTTGTTACCTGTAGTCCCAAGGAGAGAGGGAACGCTTCGCCACGTTGGGTCCATGAGGCTGGGATTGTCCAGTGACGTTCAAGGTGACGGAGATCACTGATGGAAACTTCATGTCTCTTTGGAAGTGACATCTTTTATTGAGTCGATGCAAGTCCATACCCTGGGTAGAGTCCAACACGCTGCTTCCCAGGATAAGTGCCAGGAACGTGAGATGGAACTACAGGGGAAATAATAATATTATACTCTATAGATAGTTAGATACTCTATCTCTACAATATTCCTAACTAATGATTGAATTAATGGTCCAAGAAAAATCAGGCAGATTCTAAGATATTCAATGAATCTACTCATTTCCATACATTGCTCATTCTTAAAATGTGTACTAATTATATACTGTATATACATATTATATTTATTATATTAAAAAAAAAAAACCTCTAAATTCATGACTCCCAACAATAAAGCTCCTTCTCAACTTATTAAGCAAATTAAAGACTATGAACTATGATAAAGGTCTTGCTTCTCTGCTGGCTCCTTAAATTAGCATTACCTTGGTGGCCATGTAAACTTGGACAGGTATACATACTAGATGCTTCTGGAGAGTATTTTAATCCAAAACTGGGTAGATCAACTGCATGTCCAATGAAAAAATACATCTCTCACAGTCTTCAGCCCTCATAGGAAAGGATGAGCATCCTCGGTAGAGATAACTCTAAGTATCGCATACCTAGTGCCACCAGTATGTTGAATAGAACACTCACCATGGTTGGTTTCCACTGGAGGTCCATTGCGTTGCAGCTACTTCGGTTCCTCTATGTGAATAGATGTGCTGCCGGTGTGAGGTCTGAGTTGTACATGTCCAGAACCCAACATTATATAGAGAAGGAGCTGACACTGGGGTTTCCACTCCATAACAAAGAGTGGTTTTCCTCTGTGGTTTTTAACATCATAATTATGTCATAGCCATTCCACAAATCAAAGGAAAGTCTGAGATAACTGATCGAGTATAGTTACTCTTCCTGGACTGCAAGCGGCAGGTGAATCATTAACCAAATCAAATACAGAAATCTCTGAAAGTCGGTCATTCATTTGCATACTTCTTTAGAATGGAATAAAGCTGTGGTTTTCTAGTACTATGAACGCTCTGTGATGACCTCACAAAAACAATTCATGGTGCGTTTAGGTTAACCCCCTCACAAGCTTACGGCATTACTATATCATTAATATGACCTTAAAAAAAAAATCTGCGTTTCTCCCTCTTTGGGAAAAATTAAATCGATAATAAATAAATTATAACGCTTTAAAAAAAAACAAAAAAACATTTAAAATAATTGAATACACAAAGGGCAGTGATGTTACTATGACATCATCAAGGGTACTGTGTAGTTACAAGAGAGATTCTATGAGGTCTATAAAGTTCTGTAAAAAAGATCTTTAGTCAAAAACTAAATAATAGTAGGAATTATACTAGTGATAATAAAATGGAAGATTGTACAAAAGTGCTGAAACACCTTCTACCCCTCCCATTAGAAATAATAGAAAAATAACTGCCCTGTTCAACCCAAATTTTAAAAAAATTCTAAAAAATATTGCAGTGTGGAAGGGAGAATCTCGTCCGTCTAAAACATATTAAAAACAAATTATGAATGTAGGTTATTTTTTTCTTATGTAATGTGATTTTATATTTCAGCAGTGATTCCAAGCCAATGGAAGAAATGTCAAGAATTTCTTTTTGTCCTAATAATTTAGATTTTGTACATCGAAACGATATGCTATGTGTTTGAATATATGGCTTAAGACGAAAGCCCTACATTTCTAAAAATAATAATAATTAAAATAAAAATAAATTGCTATTATTCTTAGATATCCTCCGATAAGAATCACCAACTTTGTGGTGCTTTGTGGTGCTAATCAGAAATGAGGCCCTAGGTCGATGTAACCCCGCGTGGCCTTTGGTCATCTGGTGATTCTAAATTTAGAGGTTCATAAAATTCAAGGTATTGTAGTAACGTCTAAAATAATTATTTTTCTGGCAATGTTTAACTTGTGATAACCATTAGAACGTACGTATGGTTTTATTGGAATATTCATAGCTTGAGAGGCAAATGGGCGAGTTAGCCGGCGGGGGGCAATGAGCCTAATTTTCAAAACAGGACTGGCCTGCTAGCGGAGGGAAGGCTCAGTGGGATCACGTAACATAACAGCATGGACCACCGTTAATTCTATTGCTCCCTTGGTAGATCTTCTCCACTAAACCATGATCCCCACAAACATCGTGACTGTCTTATAGAAACTTGGACTGTTGGATGGCCAGTTCCGGAGCAGTACTTGGCTTTACATGGCCCTCTGGCCAGAAGGTCCTAGCCCTATAATTTAATTAAAAATTACTTCCACACTGAGCCAATGGGTTCAGAATTAAACCCAACAGTGTCTTTTCCATACCCTCGCCATTAATACAAGTCAGACATACTCGGGTGGGCAACAGGGCACCTACAGCACTAAAAAGTGGGAGCGGGAGGTTGTTGGGCAACCAAAATGCGTAGACGTAAAGAAAGTTGGCATCGTAGGTCTGAGGGGTGCTTCTTTATAGATGCGAACAGACAAAATATAAGAGAAAGAATACTTTAATTATAAAGAAACTCTGCCAGGAATCTTCCAATCCCACCGACGTATGTAAAGAAACAGAATATATCCCCAAACGGTCGATAAAGTGCGTGTAGGACTTGGTGTCTCCTTGGAGACGCAAATTTACATAAAAGAAGAAAAAGGTATATATATCTGTTTTTTATCAAATATAATAATTATATCAATTAAGTTCTTTGGTAATTAAAGGACGTGGGGCGCGTGGGGCGATCGAGATACGCTTATCGTTTTTAATGTTCTGCTATTTTATCTATTTATGTATTTATTGGTGTTGCTACACCTCCGTTTTCCATTGATCGCTCTCTTGGATTGTGTGCAAATATTAATTGTGAGCGTATTTTAATTAATACATTTTATATGAAAACAGTGCTGTGATTCCTATCTTTTATGTACGTTAGGGATTCTTTAACCTTTTGAATGCCAGAGGGCAAATGAACCATTGCTCACAGTTCTGGCACTCAAAAGGTTAACTCGCTTTCTATAACGCTCGCTTGCGATCGGAGTTGCCTTCCTTTAGTGTAACGTGACAGCCGTACTTTTCCTGTTTCCTTTTTTTTTCTCTGTATAGAGCCAGGTCAGCGGACTTTCTCCCAACTTAGTTACGTTACAATCCGCAAGTCGAGTGGAAGTTACATCCGTATAAACAACGAGGAAACCGCGGGATTATTCAATCAGAATGTCGGGGAAGTTACATTCACAAAACACATTGTTCTAGATACCTGTCGGGGTTAATTTCCTTTGGCAATGGAACATTCAAAACTCAAGTCCTGTCTTAACCCTTTAAGTGCAAGAGGGTGAGAAAGAAAATTCCCCTCTTGGAGTCCGGGCCAATTTTGAGAGATTTAAGAGTCAGATTAAAACATCCACTTTATTTCTTTTTTCAGTAAAAAATTAAGCTATTCGTAGATACCTAATTGAGGGCAAACCAACTATCCGTATTTACGTGATATAATGGTTAAAACACAAAAATAATGCAATATTTACCATTATTTTTCTATATATATATATATATATATATATTTGCAAAATCATATAGTAAAAGTAACAAGAACTAAATAATTTCCCTAAAGCCCCCATAAAAAAAAGCCCCCCATCGCCTAAATAAATGCCTTCAGTATAATGGCTTGAAGGCTGCATACAAATCCAACCCAAGTGCACACCAAATGGCAGACAGGCTCATATAAGAAAGGGTTAAATAATTATTGTAAAGAAACTAAATTTAGGTAGAAAATACACAAATATGCCAACCTTTTTACAACTATGCTTTTGAGGGCTCCAGTCCTCATTACCATTATGATCACTCTGGTTGTGAGTGATAGGAGTTGTAATCGACAAAAGCTTATCGCCATGCCTTTTTTATTGTATTTTTATTTATTTTTTTCCATTTTTCTCATGGAGTTTTTTTTCTTTATACCTTGATGAAGACCCTCACATCACGCAGATCGAAACATTGGTGTCGGGCGGTGGGGTGGATAGGATTGCACGTTCCTAAATATAGTGACTGTCCCGTGTAAAACGTGACAGTTGGGATGTATGAATAATCTTGCTTTACATAGCGTTTTCTTTTTTTTTGCAGCCCTACGCGTATGAGTAAAGATGGGCATCATGCAAGGAAGTTGCGTAACACAAAGCCTACTTACCCTACTTACCTGAATTCAAGGATAGCTGTCCTGTTTCCACCTCCTCTAAAGTCGTCCAACGACTCCAGGACACCAGAGTGCGTGGTCTTAAAGAGACAGTAAAGTCTCAATGATATTAGCATATGCGTTATACATGCTTGCATAGACTTCTAGTAAAATAAGACCACTAGATTAGTAGAATGGTGGTTAATTAATTAGTTAATCTATTGGCTGCCAAGATTTATTTTTTTATTTGATTATTTTTTTTTTTTTAATTCTTATCATTATTATTTTTTATTATTATTATTATTTTATTTTTTTAATTATTGTTATTATTATCATTATTATTATTTATTATTTATTTTTTTATTGTTATTATTAGCATTATTATTTTTTATTATTATTAATTTTTTATATTCTTTGCTTTGGGTCAGCTGTTTCGGTATTCCTTTCATGTAGGGATAGAGATAGGGACAGTATTTGGCCGTATCTGTGATTAATTTATTTAGTATTATATTTTTCATTAATTAATAACATAATAAATTCTAATATAGTAAAATAGTATAATGAGCATACAAATTATCTTTTTACTTTGGTAGAAACATACTGACACCTGTATAATTGTATAATAGGCTTTCACTTTTTTTCACAGGTAATGAATGCAAAGATATTTAAACATCATTTTTTTGATGTGTTTGTTGTCTAAAGTTGTTTTTTATATATATCTTTTTTATCTGAAATATGCCCCTGAGATACAGTCCGTCTAACCTTTGATGATGTACGTCAGCAGGCAGATGCATAAATAAATTCCACGGCCTTCTAATAAAAGCAAATTATCGTTTCAGAGGACAGGCACATGCCACCTTTTCAAGGATGGGCAGGCAGCATTCTGCCCAAGGGGGCAAGTCCAGCCAAGTGAACTTTAACAGGCATCCACTACGTTCCGAAAACACACAGAGAGAGAATACGTAAAAAGCCTATGAATGGAGCATAGAAAGGATCCAGTCAAAATGTGTTTCTCTATGCTTCCCCCGGTGGATATATGAGGAACTGCAAGTAGAACATCAACTTCAGGTAGTGGCCAAAAATGTTTAAATCAATTCATCTGGGGGGGCGTGTCCGACCGTCAGACGGAATGGCTGCTTGAGCTCTTAGCTCCGCTGCCGCTCGCAGTTTCATCCGCTTTCATCCTGCTACACTCGACGATGGGGCACTCCAAACGCACTGCTGATGAACCCCCTGCACCTAGTGGTCGCTCCCGAGGTGTTTCTACCTCCCTACGGGAGTATTTTCGGACACCCGCTGACTTGGCCTCTCAGGCCCCCGACGACCGCGCGGCCGACTCTCCCGCGAGTTCTTCCTCTCCTGAGGAAGGAGCGCCTGCTCCAGACCCCACGCTGCACCAACACACTCCGGAGGTGCTGCAGCTGTTCTCCTCTGCGCCGTGGCGCACTGACTTTTCCGCCCTGATAACGGAGCTCCGTCAGGTGGTGAGAGACGAGGTGGCGACCCTGCGCACGGACCTGACATCCCTGGAGCGCAGAGTTGTTGCGCTGGAGGACAACTCAGCCGTCCAGCGTCAGGTAGGCCAGTCTGTCACACGTTCATCTGACTGTCACCTTCGCTGTTTGTGGAGCCTTAGACGGCGCCTAGAGGACTTGGAGAACCGAGGCAGGAGGCAGAATATCAGGATTCGGGGGGTCCCTGAGCCGGAGGCCTCTGAGGACCTGTTGGCCCTCCTGACTGATCTTTTCTCTGGCCTGTTGGGCAGAGCGATAGACGCCCACTCGGTGGTTGACAGGGTGCACCGGGCCCTGCGTCCTAGAGGTGGCCCTGACTCCCCACCCCGTGATATCGTATGTCATCTCACGGATTTTCGTCTGAAAGAGGATATTATGCTCCGAGCCCGGGATGTGCGCACATGGCAGCTTAATGGCGCCCCTGTCGCGTTGTATCATGACCTTTCTGATCTCACGCTGCAAGCTCGCCGGGCGCTGCGCCCGTTGACACAGGAGCTGCAGAGGCTGTACCTATTTCAAACCCTCCCGCTTCTGATACCGCCTTCTTTCTTTGCCTCCGTTCGCTCTGCTTTTCTCCGTTTTGTCTGGGGAACTCGTGCTCCGCGCATCAAATTTAGCACGCTGATTCGCCCCAAGTCGAGGGGTGGCCTGGCTTTGCCTTGCCCACGTACTTATTATAGGGCGTGTCATTTGCTCCGTGTTGTGGAGTGGTCCCAGACCTCCCGCATTAAGCAGTGGGTCGATCTGGAAGACGCTCTTCTTGGTGTCCCTGTCCGCTTCCTCCCCTGGTTGTCGATGCCCTCCGCGAGATGCTTGGCTGCTCCTCACCCTTTTGTCCGGGCCACCCTGCGCGTCTGGCACTCTCTAACTCGTAGCGCGCGGCTAACCACTTTTCCCTCCCCGCTTACCCCCCTTAGGGACAACCCTAACTTCCCTCCAGGCGTGGGGGTCGATTTGTTCCCCGCTGTCGCCTCTGGCACTGATTCTAGACTTCGCTCCTTTGTCACTTCTGCAGGGCTTAGACCACTGGAACATCTGATCGCACCGGCTTCGCCTACCTTCCTCGATCGGTTTCGCTATGCGCAGTTAACCAACTTTTATCGTTCCCTGGCGCAGGGACACAACACATTTCGCACCCTCACCACTTTTGAGACTCTCTGTGTGTCGTCTGATCGGCTGACTCACGGGGTGTCCCACCTTTATAGTCTGCTGCTGGCTGCCCTAACCCCTGTGCCCCCGGTGTTTATGGGGAGGTGGGAGGCTTCGCTGCAGGTCGTTCTCTCGGAGGAGCAATGGGAAAAGGTTTGCATTCTGACCCATCGTTGTTCTCTGAGCAACGGGTATCAAGAAATGGCTTACAAGCTCTTGGCTCAGTGGTACAGACCCCCTGCGGCACTAGTTCGTTATAGACCTGACTTGCCTAATGAATGCTGGAGATGTAAAGATTCTCCTGGCTCCCTTCTACACTTGTGGTGGCTGTGCCCCCGCATAGTCCCTTACTGGTCCGCAATCCATAAGTGCATGCAATCTCTCTCTGACGTCCCTATCCCTTTTACTCCTGACTTTTTCCTCCTCCATCATGGTTCGTTCTCTATCTCCTGGTCCTCCTCCGTTTGCTGACGGCGGCCAAGGCTCTGATACCCCTTCATTGGGGTGATCCCTCCCCCCCTACGTTCCGGGAGTGGTTCCTTCGTGTCGAGCGCATCCGCGTGTTTGAGGAATTAGCTCTGTCAGCGGATGATGCAGCGGCCAGGTACCTAAAGACATGGTTCCATTGGCTTGCATACGCGTCTGGTCCACAGGTTCTCCCCCTTTTGTCCGATGCGGCCGCTTAGTTCCTTCTCGGATACTAAGTTAAGTGCTTCCCCCCCTCCCTTTTGTGATCCCCCCCTCTATTTTTTTTTTATTTTTTTTTTCCCTCTCTCTGTTTCCTTCCCTCTGTTTTCCCCTTCTCTCTGCTGGTGCTTGGTGTCCACTGCTCGGGCTGGCCCTTGTTGCTGGTTTTCCCTACTTAATCCTTACCATGTCCAAGTAGACAGGGATTGTTTATTTTCGCGTGTCACGTCGTCATATTGCTCTAGGTACTAGCTGTGTCACCTCTTGAACCTTCCGGGTTCCATGTTCACGCGGCTCTGGGGATATGTATCGATGCTGTACTACCCGTTTTATCGCATCCTGTGGCATGTACCTATTCCCCCTCCCCCCCTTTTTCTTTTTTCTGTACCCTTCTTCCCTTGTTCAGATTTACTTGAAAATGTTGAAAACCTTCAATAAATATTGATTTACCACCTAAATCAATTCATCTTCTGCGTTCTTTTACCCAAACCAACTAGGTTTTGACAACATTTATGTTTCTATTGATTGCCTACCTCCAAACTCATATTTCTACATAACCCCCATAAAATGGCTTGTAGTGTTTATTAATACACATTTCCCATAAATATTTACAGTCCCAGACGCAATAAACTCCTTTTTGGATCCCGATAAAAGTTTCATGGACTCTTAAAGTACTTTTTTTTTTTTGTATCTTTATTGAAATGTTCAAATTACAATTAAAACAAATAAGAATAAATATCCGGAAGATGCGTTCGTTTTATAAATACACGGTAAGAAAAACGAATACTTTCTAAAATGCAACATGCATTTGTACATATAGTTTCACACTTTATAAGTGTTACTCTTCTGATACATTTGTGAAATGCATCTAATTATACCAGGAAATATTCCCATTACTGCTATATCTTCTGTTCAAAGTAAAAATCGGACGGGTTATACTAGATGTTGGGTGATGGGACGGACGCAGGTGCAGCCCACGGTGATCATCTTCTTCTCCATCCTGAAGATCGCTTTGCAGTCCTTCATCTCGCGGTGAAGGACCAGCATCTCCTGCTTGATTGGGACGGAATTCCCGCTGTTGTCTAAGTCACCATCTGAGTTCACACAACTGCTGTGGCGACATTTTGCCACCGGAATGACCGGAGGGTATCTGTTGTAATCGACATCATAGCTGTGGGCCAAAAAAAAGGAGAGAAATATTTAGAGATTAATCAAAGAAAAACTATATAGAATAGAAAATATATAAAAAGTGGAATGCACCGGATTTATTATAAAAGATAAAAACTGATAAAAATAAACTTGGTAATTGGATAACATTAATAATTTGAGTTGGAAGAAAGGTCTAGAGGAAGGTCCATGTGAATGGGAAAGTGGACAGGAAAAAGGGTTTAAAGGTGCTGTTCCACTTAGATAAAACATTGTCGATAAAATGAGTGATTCATATTGATTCAATATTAAAGTTTTTTACCCAAATTCTTCCTTACAAAATACGTCCCAAGTCGGAAGAAGAGTATTTATTTCATCTTTCGTAGTAGCGTATGGTTTTTTGTTTTTTTTTTCAATTTTTTTCACATTTTTTTTTTTTTTGCTTTATTAAAAATAAAATATCTTACATTGTAAAAATACATTGAGAACATTCAATCTAAGACCTCAATTTTTTAATATCATTAAAAAAATGAAGTTAAAATTTCATTCAATCATCACACTCTTCAATAATCATGTTAATTAACTCGGCTCAAAAAGGAGAAGGAAAAAGAGAAAAAAGAAAAAAATAATACAATCGAGTAACTGGAATTAATTATCATGGGGGAAGCATTAAGAGAGGGACAGCGGTAAATTCTTACATTTGATGATTTATTTTTTTTAACCCCTTAACGTTGTTGCTACTTAGGTAGGTGTGTGAATTTGTGATGTCATAGGGTTCTTATTTTATTGTCTGTGCAAATGTAGCTAATGTGATTCCAATTAGCTTAGTTCTTCGCTCCTCTTTTAGCGTGAACCCAATACATTAGTTTCTTTTTATAAATAATTATTTATCTCAATTGTTTTCTTTTTTTACTCACTGATTACGGTCTGAGTCTTTACAGCGGGATAAACGGGCGGACTTAATGGACCAAAGGGGTCTGATCTGCCGGCAATGTTGGTCAAGTTTTATAGTAGGGGGGGAAATCTCGTTACCTGTAGTCCCAAGGAGAGAGGGAACGCTTCGCCACGTTGGGTCCATGGGGCTGGGATTGTCCAGTGACGTTCAAGGTAACGGAGATCACTGATGGAAACTTGATGTCTCTTTGGAAGTGACATCTTTTATTGAGTCGATGCAAGTCCATACCCTGGGTAGAGTCCAACACGCTGCTTCCCAGGATAAGTGCCAGGAACGTGAGCTGGAACTACAGGAGAAAGACATATTGAGTGACTTTTTGGGGTTCGTTTGTTTGTGACTTCAAAATGCTCCACGCTTTAACGGTACCCACTGAGAGGGTAATAGGGGGAAGAAGACAACCGTTAGAGTTGCAGTTATGAAGACAATGACTTCAGTGTTCCTTACAAAGACCCAAGCCCAGCGAGCTTCTCGGGAGATTTAAGTCTCGCTGGTTTAACTATGCATTATACAGGGCGAGCCGAGAAGCTCAAAGGAGTTGACCGTTCGTAATAAATAGTGAAAAGCACCAACTCTTCTGCAAAGTCCTGCTTTACGGCACCCGAGAAAACTGTCCCAATAAAGACTAATAGCTCTGGCCCAATTTGGGAACAATTATAATAATTAGTAAAAATAATATTAAGCAATGTTTGGGGTGTGTTTTTGGTTATTTTAGAACACACTGCCCAATATACCATGAACATTAAAATCCTTACTGGTCATATTGTGTATATGTCATATCAATACAATTAAATTGGTTAATAGAAAATTTGGGTCAAATTACAGAAAATTTTCTAGAAAATGAGAGATTATAGCACTAGCATTTAAATGTAGCTTTAAGAGATATTTTTCTCTAAACATATTACCTGTTCAGTACTAGATATTTCTATTCCAGAGTCAGCTATCTGGACTAACTGTATATAGAATCTGCCAACAGATCGGCCCCCTGTCTAGTCTACCCTTTTCTCCTGCTGTAAAGACTCAAAAACCTTAATCAGTCGTTGGTCTCGTTTTAGATTCAGGAGTCATATGTCTACCCCATGTATGTTTAAATCCCCTCACTGTATTAGCCTCTACCACTTCTGCTGGGACGCTGTTCCACTTATCTACCACCCAGTCAGTAAAGGAAAAGGACACTCACCAATGATGGGCTGCCCAGGAGGTCCATTGCTCTACTGCTTCTTCTGCTTCTCTATGTGGATAGATGTGCTACAGGTGTGAGCTCTGAGCTGTACATGTCCAGAACCCAACATTTTATAGAGCGGTGCTGGCACCGGGGTTTCCGCTGTAAAAAAAGTGAATGTGGTTTTACTTCAAAGAGTGGTTTTCCTCTGTGCTTTCGAAAAAAACTATTATTATGTCATAGCCATTCCACAAATCAAAGGAAAGTCTGAGATAACAAATCATTGTGTCTCCGCTGAATCTGCAGATCAATCATTAACTAGATAAGTCAAGCAGAA
Organism: Spea hammondii; assembly: GCA_029215755.1. Taxonomy (NCBI): domain Eukaryota; kingdom Metazoa; phylum Chordata; class Amphibia; order Anura; family Pelobatidae; genus Spea; species Spea hammondii. Next base: position 126,321,853 of record JARDYJ010000003.1, read on the forward strand.
CAACCTCTCACAATACAACCATACAGAAATTATACATTATTTTTCTGGAAACCATAGAGGGAAAAAAAATCTATTATGACAAGTTATAAATATGTTCCTTTTCTTACTATAAAATTTTAATGTGAAATAAGAAAGTTTTACTTTAATGAGAGAGTGGTAAGTAAGCGGATAAGCCTCCCAGCAGAAGTGGTAGAGGGTAATACAGTGAGGGTATTAAACATGCATGGGATAGGCATATGGCTCCTGAATCTAAGACAAGACCAAGTATTGATTCAAGTTTGCGTCTTCACAGCAGGAACAATCTAAAAAAATTATATTAAAGTCATAATAAATAATTCCAGCCCTGTCTCAGTTTTAAAAAAACACTTGGAAAATAAAAAAATTTTCATTGTTTGAGGGATTACGTATTACCGCACAATAAACAAGGTGAGGATTTAAAGAAGAAAAATATATATATATTTTGGGAAATATAATAAAAATTCTGAAATAAAAACTATGGAAAACATAATAAAACAGCAACATTTTTTTAATGTGGGGAAATAAATATACATTTATTTTTAATAGTCTTAAGTGTAAAAGTCTACCCAAGAATTTCTACCATTACACCAAGTTTACGTGGCGCAAAAGTGTAGAGATCTACCTAACATTTTCCAACATTCTGACCATTCCGGTCCATGAAAAAAAGAGAAAAAGGATCCTTAGCCTTAGTGCACTAAGTATGAGGTATGAGTTATGGATTTAGTCATCCGTGTCCAACCAGGTATACTTTTTTTAAAATACCGTCTTTAAGTGGGAAGAGATGTGAAGACAACTTATCTTAGACCCACCATGGATATCTCTAAATCAACACATCTCTGTTTAAAGCTTAAAAAATTATATATTAATAGTCTGTCCTATATCGTTTATCCAAAAGATATATAAAGTAACCTCAATAAACAGTAGGACTTGCTTCTTGATACCTCAACTCCGTTGTCATGTAAGCTGTGTGGTCCCTTTAAATGTCCATGTGGCCCCCCCATGTCCTTGACTGTATTTCAAATAGAAATTGGTCATTCGTCATTCCAAGCAGAAAATGGGCTTATTGTGAGAAAAATGGCCAATCAAGCTTTAAAATGTATGAGGTCACAAATAAGAGGTGCATATTCCATGGTGGGCTATATAAGTCCCTCCCCAGAGGAACCCCAAAGAAAAGTGTCTTTCCCGTCTTGTTTTCTCCAACTTATATGATTTGGTGGGTAGACGTTACAGAAAAAATACCCTTTCCCCTTAATTTTCCATAAAAAGTATATATATATATATATATATATATATATATATGTCACCTATGTAGCATAAAGCCTCCAAGCCCAGGTAAATTAGATAAAATAATATGAGTTGTGCTCCATGTGCAAATTTCTAAGAAAAAAAAAAAGTATGATAATTGTAGTTATTTTCGCCCCACTAAATGAATGCACGGACCTCAACAACCACATCTTTTTTTCTGCCTTGAAGCTTACGGGAAAGAAAAGGAAGCCTTGCGGTTAACAAACCAAAGTCACCTCATTTGAGATGAAAGGTGACATCCGTCTGGTAAATTTGCTTCGGAAAAGCAGTGCTCGTCTTAGAGTAGGTTATGGCCGGCTAGAGAGATTTGGAGATCGCCTGTGAATTATGCCAAGTAACCTCTGATCGAAATATGAGCAACGTATCGTAGTCATTTTACAAAACAATTGGAATTTACAGGATTAAGCAGTATATATATATACTTCATGGTGAAGTTTCAGAGTCATAGGCAACATGGAGATCCAGCATGATAACCATCAATGGTGCGGTTCAAATCTGTAGATGAATTAAGATTAGTATTACGATACCAATACAGTAATTTACAATAGTTTCTGGCTTGGCCCTTGAGGGCTCTTATCTTATAATTACCATTTTACAAGCCAACAAACTGTGCTTATCTTCAAGTAATATATTAGTTATTGCTGTTGCTTGAAAAAGAATCGGATTGGAGCCAAAGCTAACATCGCTTGTAACAATGTGACCCTGATAAAAAAAATAACTTTTAGAATTCACCCCTCTGCCTTGGATCTGCCCATTTACCCCGAGGCCTAAGAGATAAAACCTTCAGGCCCAAAGACTTTATATGTATTCCGGTGTTTATTTCAGTATCGCAGTAAAAGTTCGGGAAGAAAGTGATGTGCACCACTGGAGTAACTAGAGGGCTTGCAGTGGTCTCATATATATAGATACACGAGCATGGATGTGTACTTGTGTGTGTGCCTGAGCATGAATGTTTAGGTGTTTGTGTGTGAGCATGTATGTGTAGGGGTTTGTGTTTGTGAGCATGTATGTGTATGTGTTTGTGTGTGAGCATGTATGTGTAATTGTGTGTGTGTGTGTGAGCATGTATGTGTAAATGGGTGACATGGAGTGTGTGTGTTAGAATGAATGTGTACATGTGTGTTAGTCAGTATGAGTGTGTGTAATTTGTGTAAGTGTGTTTACATATGTGTGCCAGGGTGTATGTTAGAAGGGGGGCAAAGAAGTCACAGACAAGTTGTGAAGTTGGGGGGCCCCGGGGCAATTTTCGCACCAGGGCCCTGTAGTTTCTGGTTACACCCCTGATGTGCGCATAGTACATTTTTACATTTTATTTAAATATTTATATCTTCTAAAGCAACATATCCAGTCATATTATAATAATCATCATTATCTCATACGTGACTCCTTCCTCTTTTCGAAAATTCACAGAAAAACTTACCTTTGTCAGACAACACAGGAAAGAATTCAGACCACAAACTTCCTATAGGCTCGTTCTGGATTTTCAGCTAAATGTTTGTTCTTGTGGATTTTCCGGAAAATATCTGTCCATAGCCTTACCTCAAGCATGTTCGAAATTTACATTCAAATTTTCATGTGTTTTAATGAGTTCATAGAAGTGTGTGATGTCACACACTCAGAATTTGAAATATATTTCCTGCTAATGTTGAATGCTTGTACCATTCCCAGAAATAATTCTGAAATCATATTACATTTTGCCTCATACATTGAATTATATAACACCGCTTCCCTTCCCACAGAAAGTGACCCAGAGTCCCAGGAAAGCAGCACTTTACCCCGAGACTTGGGGGTAATACTTAGGTCTGTTAACTAGTTTCAGTGTATATTGGACAGGACTACGAAGCTTACGTCTGTGCCAGGTGGTGGCACTAAAAGGATTCTCAGCCTCCCACCTTATTATTCTGAAAACACCCAGGGATTTGGGGTCCTAGGGACCCTAGAAGCTTATTGGGGTACAAGTGGATCCTTTGATGCTAGCACTTATGATATCTTCTGCTAATGAGTTTTGTGATTATTTACTACCAGACATGTGAAGTTGTTTGTTATCATACCGCTGGCTTATATGGGTTAAAAAAATAAATTTGTTTTATAAAACTACTGCACATAATAGAGTCCTAACTCTTCTAAGAGGCTACTAAGACACAGGCATTCTGATCCACCACAGGATAAATAGGAGGACAGACTCATACACTCCATTGGTTACATTAATGCAGTGAAATAGAATCTCAGTTGGTTTTCTTAATCACAAGTATTAAGAAATACACAAAGAAAACAGCATTCTGGAACTTGGGATTCTATAATATATTTGCTTGCAAATGCTTGCCAAATCTGTATAGGTCGTGCCAGGTCACAAACATAATTGGTATGTAGTAAAATGATCCATTTTATAAGGACACAATTCACAAATTAAACAAAATAAGAATGATAAATATCAAACAATTGGTACGCATCCAGATAAAGTAGGTGATATATTGCTACATGCTATATCTACTGTATATATAATATATATATATTATATATATATATAAACCTCAAATAATATTTGAGGTTTTTCTTTTAAACTTTTATGAGTCTTAAGCCCATTATATGTTTAGTGTATTTTCTTTGTATTATATATATATTTTAGTGTATGGGGTAATAGTGTTATGCAAAAAATATAATCTTTTTACAAACAAATATTTTCTTCCACCCGTTACACTGAAACTTTTCATTTGGCAGGATCCAGGGGAACTTTACCGCAGGGCCAGTTACCTAGGCCCAAACAACCACATGGGGCCATGCACAGCTGTCATATTACCTAGCAATTCAGTGGAAGACCTCATTATTTTAAGGTGTAATCTGAGACAGAGAAACTGTAGAAAATTTAGATAAAACTGAGAGTGGATCCCCCCTTTCTCTAGTGGTGTGCTCCATGTGCACTTCCTGTCTGGAGTATGAGCAGGGAGTGATTCCTGTGACACTGTGCATCTCTGTTTCACAGGCATTTCAGGGGCTGTCTGCTTGAGTCAATGAGGAGAGTGTATCTCTAGATAAAGACAGTACACTCAGTAAATGTGGGAACTTAGTGAGTGAGGAAAATATACTCAGTGGGTGAGGACATTATACCAAGTGACTGAATGACGGCACAATACTGTGAATGAGGTATTTAGTTACCAAGGGCATTATACCCTATGAATGAGCGAGAACAGTATATTTTTTAATGTGGTGGCAGATGGACACCACCAGTATAGACCTTCAGAGAGGTGGTGTGCTTAAGATGTTGAGAGATTCAAAATGACAGTACTGGAGCCAGACTCAGATTGGAGCTCAAACCGAGTTAAGAAGCCTGTGGTATGGGAGCTGAGTTTCAGGCTGGGGTGACCCAAAAAAGAGAGGAGGGCTGGTAACCAAAATAGATTTCCAAGGAGGCAAAAGGTAGTCGAGGCTAATGATGCTCAAGGGGCAAAAAGGGTAGCCAGGGGCAAAGATGCTCACTCAGTAAGCAAGCAGAAAGCAGGTTTAGCCAAGCCAGGGTCCAAACCTCAAAACCAGAAATACAGTTGAAAACAAGACTAACCACAATCTTGAAGTAATTTGTAAGGGTCCAAGTCACAGATATGAATCCAGAATACGGATAAGGGTCAGGTTAAGCCAATGTCAACAGAACAGGACAATAGGGCATGTGGGAAATAGTAGAGGGCTCAGTATGGTAAGACCATCTTAAGCAAATGAGCACCCTTAACTCCTGCATGCCCAAAATATTCTCACATCAGTACTCCTGACACTTGCCGGAGAGAACCGGCACGGGAGAGATGTGTCCAGAGAGGGTTAAATTAAAAGAAGTGCAGTACAGTTTATTCAGCTGCATGTAAGAAAGCCATGTTAGGATTAGATATGAATCCTTGGGGTCCATGGCCATGTAATATTTATGCTTGGATACTGTGAATAATATGTTATAGCTTGTTATGGTATATTTTGTATGTATAGATTTATAGCAAATCATATAAATCTAAATCTTAAGAGATACCTTTATTCTCTAGAAAGTAGGTACCGGTAATTCATTTAATTTGCCGATAAGGTAATAATTACACAAGTTAACGCTTTACACACCCGACGTTCTGGATCTTAATCTTAAATGCCTATTTCATTCTAATGCGACCTACAGTGAAATCAGGTCACCTACAGAGAATTTTCCTCAAACTGCGACCTAAAATAATTACTCATCCTAAATCTGGTCACAAAAAACGAATTTAGAGATAGTTACAAATAATTGATACGTGTTCGTAAATCTCAGCGCGTCGTGGAAATATTTTGTATGATGCCAAAAACGGAAAATTAAAAATGTTGCTGCTGACAATATGGAGATTACTTTTAACCCCTTCGTGACAAAGGCTGATTTTACTTTTTGTACCCTTCGTGACAATGGCCGTTTTAACATTTCTGCGCTGCTCGTGTTTAGTTGTAATTTTCTTCTTTCCCGTTTACTGAACCCACACACATTAGATATTGTTTTTTTCAGGACAAGAAGGGCTTTCTTTAGATGACATTGTTTTGATTGTATCATATTATTTACTATAAAAAAAAAGTATAAAATATGGTGAAAAATTTAGAAAAAAATTACTGTTTCTAACTTTTAGTTGAAAAATCTTTTACTCATCTATAAAAGGTAATAAAAAAACCTGCTAAATAGATTCTACTATTTGTCCTGAGTTTAGAAATACCCAATGGTTTTATGTTTTTTTGCTTTTTTCTGCACGTTATGGAGCAATAAGTACAGGTAGCGTTTTGCTATTTCAAAGCCATTTTTTCCAAATCTGGTAATTCTTCCCCCCATGTGCCATTTCGGGTATCTTTGAAGCCGGCCAATGCAATTTACCCCATCAAGTCATATATTTTTGAAAACTAGACAGCCCAGGGTATTCCAAATGCTGGTATTTTAACCCTTTCCAAGCACTTATTCTACCATCAGCCTTTGTCAAACTTTATGGTAGTAATTTTTTTGCATTTGTTTTTTCACACACATTTTACTTTAGGTATGAATAAACAGGTTCTGGTATATGTCACTATCAAAAAACACCCCAATATGTGTTTAGCAACATCTCCTGAGTACAGCGATACCTCACATGAATGATTTTGCCTGGCTGTTTGGGGGCAAAAGGGCCACATTTGGGGCATGCGCATTTTTCAATGTTGAACTTTGGCATTTGGGGATCCACTGCCCATGCCCTATTTGGTACATCTTTGAGCCGGGCCATTTCAGTGTGCCCAACAAAACCATATATTTTTGAAAACTAGACACCCCAGGGTATTTCAAATGCTAGTATTTTAACTCTTTCCATGCACCATATCTACCACCAGTCTTTGTCAAACTTTGTGATAGTCATTTTTTTGCATTTGTTTTGTCACACACATTTTACTTCAGGTATGAATTAAAAAGTTTTCGTATATGTCACTATCACAAAACACCCCAATATGTGTTCAGCAACATCTCCTGAGCGCAGTGATACCCCACATAAATGATTTTGCCTGGCTGTTCGGGGGCAAAAGGGCCACATTTGGGGCATGCGCATTTTTCAATGTTGAACTTTGGCATTTGGGGATCCACTGCCCATGCCCTATTTGGTACATCTTTGAGCCGGGCCATTTCAGTGTGCCCAACAAAACCATATATTTTTGAAAACAAGACACCCCAGGGTATTTTAAATGCTGGTATTTTAACTCTTTGCATGCACACATTTTACCACCAGCATTTTTTTAAAGTTTGCAGTAGTATTTTTGTGTGTGTATTTTTCCCACACACACCTACTTTATGTATGAATTTACAGCTCCTGCTATATGCCGCTGTCACACGACACCCTAATATGTGTTCAGCAACATCTCCTGAGTACAGTGATACCCCACATGCATGGGTTTGTCATTTTTGGGGGGAACTAAAAGGCCACATTTGGTACGTGTGCATTTTTCTAATCCTTCCCCCCGTGTTAATTGGGACCTTGTTGAACCCGGCCAATTCAATTTACCCCATCAAATCATACATTTTTTAAAAGTAGACACCCCATGGGCATTTAATATGCCAGTATTTTAACTCTTTCCATGCGAGAATTGTTTTAAGCTAATATGCTAATTTTAGGACTTGCTCACAAAAATATATTTTTTATATATATATATTTTTTTTTTGCCTTTCTTTTTAATTTTTTTAACATTTTTTTTCAACTTGAAGGTTCCCCTGATAGTGACATCAGTGGGAAATTATTTTTACATTTTACTGGTTTTTTACTATTTTTTTTCTAATTATTATTAATTTTATTTTATTTTTAATTTATTTTTTCTAATCACACTGTGATTAGAAAGCTGAGCTTCATTGACTTGCATGGTGGAATGCAGTACCTATATTCAACCTGCAAGTGGAGCCAGAGTTCTCTAGAGGGTCTGGAGACTGTCTAGCGAACTTTTTAGACTTTATTGTTTTTCTTTATTGAATTTTCCCGGACCGCCGCCATCTTGCTGATGGCGAAGATCACCGGCAGCTGCGGCTGTGACCGCTCTAGATCGCTTTCTGCACCCGTTTAATGACGTGCCAGTCCTGGCACGTCATTTGTCGTTATCGACTTGAATTTCCGTGACGTGCCCGGACCGGCAATTGTCATCAAGGGGTTAATTACGTGTTGTACGCTGATCCACCTACATTGCTGGATAGAACACTTTTAAAACTAAATATAGCCATCGTAGCATTATCTGTATTATTCATAAACGACGACACCAATGCAAAATAGTTCACTGCTCACATTAAATTTTGCCCCCGTCATATTTCTCCAAGCCTTAAAGTCAGCAACAAAGCCAGGCGGGGGGGGGGGGGGTTGCCATGTTCTGGCCAAGGGGCAAGAGAAGCCAAGATGACCCCCCACACACACACACACAAACTGCCCAACATATTTACACACATTCTCACACTTACAAAAACGTAGAAGCTCATGCTAACGTACACATCCATTCACACCCACGCTAACACACACACATACTTGCACTAATGCATACTTACACATTCTACTTGGCACTCTAATGCTAACACATAGACACTTACACATACAGATTTTTGGGCACACTGCACATGTCAGGTCCTGGCCCCAATATGTTAGGGAAAAACCCTGCATTTTAAAAGGGCTGGGACCATTTTCCTCTAATGCGAAAAAACATCTTAAGTATAAAAAAATGAACTGTTTTCAAATGCGTTTAAATAAATTACTGAAAGAAAGTAATTTAAAACAGAGAAATGATTTTCACAGTAGGTAATAAACACTTCCAAATAAACTTGTAGTTCCCTTAAAAAAAATGTAACGCTAAAAATATAAGAGGGAGGCTGAGGGAGGCGGACGTGTGTGAGCCGCGTGGATTATCAGAGAGAGTGAATGTGTGTACGTATAAGGTTACTCTACCGTTCAAAACAAGGACATTTCTAGCTGTAACATAATTGCAAAAGAGTTTTCTAATGATAGCCTTTTAAACTTAAACTTGAATTAGCGAACACAACATGCCACCTATGTAGAGATTCCATTAATAACCGGCCTTTAGCAGTTACAACAGTCATTTACAACATTAACAATGTCTGCGCTTGATTTCCGATCCATTTCATGTTATTTTATTGGACAATATGTGCTTTAAAAAGTAAAAAGGACATTTTATATAAATTATATATATATGTACAGTTGTGTGAAAAAGAAAGGACACCCTCTTTGAATTCTATGGTTTTACATATCATAATAACAATCATCTGTTTCTTAGCAGGTTTAAAGATTAGGTAAATGCAACCTTAGATGAACAACAACACATGGCATATTACACTGATTTATTCAACAAAAATAAAGCCAAAATGGAGAAGCCATGTGTGAAAAACCACGTACACCTTATGATTCAATAGCTTGTAGAACCACCTTTAGCAGCAATAACTTGCAACACCTTGGTTCTTTTCTTTAATTTGCTTTGATTAAAATTTGCTACAGCTTTAGTGAGAGAGAATGCATAATAACGTAAAAACCTTCATGTGCTAAAATAATTAAATTATTTGTCCCTTACAACATTTCTTATTAGTTATTTTACATCTGATTAGTAAAACCATGAATAAAAATAGAAATTTTTGCAGATTTTTATGTTGCTTGTTTTTTGGGTATGATATAAGATTTTATTCACCAAAAAATACGGCACAATTTGCAGACATCTTTAATGCGCACATCTTTAACGCACTATAAAAACGCAAACATAAAAGGATATACTAAATAAAAATAAACGGATGGTCTCCAAAATGTGAAAAAGAAATACAGATTTATGTTTATCGTATTTTTAATATTTGCTCTTGTTTGGAATAAATTGGTTTAATTTTTGGGATGTCCTTGGCACCACAGGAGTTAAGAAACTAAGGTTTTTTGTAAAATATCAATCTGTCTCCACCTACAGGTGACAGAGGGAATTACCTTCACATTTCTTTCTAAACCACGGCATGACTACTAAGTTTGCCAAATCCAAAACTGAAAAGAAAACTGTGTGGCTAGGGGCGGGACTTTATCAAAGCTTTTTATGTATCTTTATGATATTTAAGTAAATGAGTACAGACTTTAAAATATTATTTACAATCTTTATTTTCATTAGCAATTCTGCAGCTATTATCGGGGCTTTAAGGACTGTAGAACCCTTTGATAACTTCATACCCAGAAAACATTGTGAGCTCCTAGAAAAAAGTGGGAGATCACAGGAGGAAAGAGGGAATGTTCCTCCTAAAGAGGGAAGATTGGGAGGTATGAAAAAGGAACACAGCCTAAGAGTACTAGTGCACCAGTGTCCCTATTGACCTTATGTGATTAAACCATGTTAGGGTTAGATAGGACTAGCCAAGAACTTTAAGGTAGTGGCGGGCTAAGCAATATATGGCCATAAATTTAGTATTAATAGCATTTTAATACATACTATACCTGCTGGGTATGCAAAGATCCCTTGTTTTCTTGTACTTATAAAAAAAATCATGGAGAAGAATGTCAAAAATTTATGTATTACAATTTACAAACATATTTCAAAAAGAGAAATATCTCTTTGGTTTCCTTTGCATCTTTTTGGTTTAAAAACTGTTGGATTTTTTTTATCCAAAATATATTTTATTTGTTTGTCTTACAGATAAAGAATACAACCATAAGACATAATTGTTTAGAATACAGAAATATTGGCACATAATTACTGTTTATCTAAAAATCTATAATGAATAAAAGTTTTGAGTTGATTGTGGAACCATTATTATACATAAATAAAATTGTATACAGATTACAGAAACGCAAAACATATTAACCTAATTAACCAATGTATTGTATATTGTACACAGTACAATCCATGTCATATTATCTACAGTAATAACCCCCCAGCGTTGTATACAGTAATAACCCCCCAGCACTGTATGCAGTAATAACCCTCCAGCGCTGCATACAGTAATAATAACCCCCCAGTGCTGTATAGACTAGAAAAGGAATAGAAAAGAGCCGATAGAAGACAGAGGATAATAAAGAAGAAAAAGATGCAGAAGATGTAAAAATGGAAGTGGTTGGCGGAGAATGTAGTAAAATATTAAAAGAGTGTGAGAGAGAGAGAATAAATGAGAATGATAGTGTGAGAGAGTGAGTAAGAGTGTGAGAGAGTGTGAGTGAATGGGGGCCCCCAAATTTCTCATGAAACTATGGAGCTTTTCACTTTGGTTTCGCCCAATTCGTTGGGGTCTGGCCTCGTTTTCTGAGTCTTGAACGAATCGCTGAATTTACCAAAATTTGCTTAAGTTGCAATTCGTACGAATCCGAATGCACAAGTCTAATATCCAGACACATATATAATAACTAGACTTGGGCCCCCGGCCAAGTGTTCGTGTTTGTCTTGGTGAACAAAAAAACTTTTCGTATTCCACAAATATTCGTGTTCGTTTGGGGGTTAAAGGGGGTTAACACTGTAACAGTTAGCAGCAGCTTTGGCGCCAGGATTTAAAAGGTCCGAAAGAGCCGCTCTATTGGTTGCCGGCAGGGGCCTCCTCTGACGTCAACCAAGGAAGGGCAGCCCAAAGACCCGAACAGGATCTTCTTTGGACTACACTTAATGATACAAGGAAGACATCACGACCGAACACTGGATTACTTTTATCTTTATCACATTTTCTGCTTTTTGTGATTATTTTTCTATAATGTCGCTAGGTGTGTTACACGCAAGCTCTCTACACGCCATTCACAGGATAATCCCTGCTAGGAGTTCCTGTCACTTCCCCATTTGATCAGCACAATATACCCGGCCTGTCAGCGTCACATTGTTACTCGCTCTTATATATTGCCCTGGAATTCACGCTGACCGTATATACTCCATACCTCCGAATACAGATCGCTGCCCCAGAACAAACACCGAGACGAGGAAAATCCGCTGGAAAAGACATTCGCACAGAATGGAAACCCCTTCAATCAAGATTTCTAATATAAAAAGGTTGTTTGTGGGGCTGAACTTCATTCTCCTGACACAGAATCGAGGACAGAGGACAAACACGAAGAATGGATCTAACAAGCAGCTCGTTCTTACTGCTCGTAAGTCAACAAACCCGACATTCCTTATTTTTATGTAAAGCGACAGGTATGGGGTTAGGTTCATGACGTTCATAAAGTGATCTAGAACACATATACACGACAAATATACATTTTTATAATTGAAAACTGATTTTAATGTAATAATGATAATAAAATTCCCCATTAAGCAAAGCATGAGATCTATGAGTACTGGGGGTTCTAATCGATCATCATCTGAATAGTCTGTGATATTGGCTCATGTCTCAGGTGGCTTTGCTTGTGGGGCTGTCTACAGAGGACTTCTTCCCAGAAGAATATTCTTCAGAGAAAGGAGAGAATGAGGAGACAAAATGCACGATGAAAAGGATCAGACGCTTCCCTCGTAGGATGAGCGTTAATATCAGCGATACCGACAACGATTATCTGAGCTTCCTGCAGGAGGACGTTCAGAGCAGCTTCCTCGCACCTTGGGACTACAGGTAAGTCTTCAGGTTTCAGCTTCAGAAGAAGCAAATCAAAGAAATGAAGAACCATCAACATCTAACACACACAGCCAATCAAATGAACACACACAGAAAGTCATATTAACAAATATGGACACTAACACACTCAAATACTAACACACATAGACACACCTCTAACACATCCAGACACTTACACTAACACAGACACACATAAGACATAGTCAATCACATTAATACAGAGGCTCACACTAACACACCCAGATGCACACACTATCACACATCACACTATCACACATCCAATCACGCTAACACAAACATCAAGACACTAATACACACACCCAGACACTCATAGTAACACATACACCAAGATACTGTACTAACACACACACCCAGACACTTATACTAACACACCCAGACACTTGCACAAATACACCAAGATACTAACAGAGCTTAGTGCCCCATGCGCTCAACTAAATGGTCTAAAAAAAAATTCCTCATGGATGGAACATACTTGAAATTAATAAAACTTGGTCACAATATCCATAATGAACAGGACAGAGAAAACTTGAATGTATTGCAATTCCATGTCTACTTTGCCTCTTATGGCTCCATCTAACCAAGGTTTTGTACCCTGAGACCTGTATTGGTTAGGTTTGGGTGTCTGGCCAACTGCTTCTATATCCAACAAGTCTATGTACATCACAACCCATGGGGGGGTCTGGTGTCGAGATGGAGTCCAATACGCAGAGAGCATCAAGTACATAATCTAAAGTGTAAGCCATACCCGCAGGATCCCCGTTCGGGTCTGGTGTGATAATATATATGTGCATAGACCGATCCAGATGGTAAAGTATGGCAAACAGAAGTAACAAAAGTAATTATGTTGAATTAATCCTTCCATGTGTAATGTTTTTACAGCCTCAACATGGACCCCAACAGATACCCTTTAGCCATCTCTGAAGCCAACTGCCTCACTTTAGTCTGCGTCGACTCTGATGGGAAGGAGAACCCGGATCTGGGAGCCCATCCTATCCACCGGGATATACTGGTTCTCCGCAGAGACGAGAGAGACTGCGATTATACGTACAGACTGGAGACCCAGACGGTCGCTGTGGGGTGTACATGTGTCCGAACCCAATAGCCAATGAGCATCGAGCTTAGCAGATTTTACTTGTGGTAAATTTAAATAATGAACCCTGTATTTCTTCTGTAACCTACATACATTCATATTTATTCTTCTACACAATATATAGATTACAGATTACTTTATATTTTATTTATGTATTTATTTTCAGGAACTTTTTGGCCAAAATATGATATTTGATTGAATCGAATAAAATTTATTATGTGTTTGAGGAATCGAATATTCTGTTTATTTATATTGTTTAGCGTCTTCTTTTTAAACTGACAAGTACTTTTCACTAGTCGCTATTCCATCAGCATGCGCAGCCTGACAATTCAGTATGAATAATATATTATAAACGGAAGAACTCAACACATTGCTCTTCGTGGTTTTCATATTTTTTTTATGACAATCGCCTCTTAACTAGAATACCCCAGATGGGTTCTTTTTAAACACCCTGATTCTGGGGAATCTCACGTTTTAAAGAACATCTATATAATTCTGGCAGTTTTATGGCAAATATTAAAATGCGATTATCGCTTATTAAAGGTGGGAGTTTTTTCTATGTAGTTTTTTGGGTTTGTAACGGCAATAATGGGCAGCCAGCGATAACCCATAAACTATATATTTCTGGAAAGTAGGTAATTGGAGGCATTTCACCCCGGGGGCTTCGGACGCTTGTCCTGCAGCCGTCTAACACGGGTCTCTGTCGAAGTCATCTTTGAGCTCTTACACAAACTGTTTACATGTTGCTCTATTAAATATATTCTAAGGTTATTTGCCCTTGATCTAGCTGCAGCCCCCAATAGTTAACAAGGACCCCAGAACAGGATATTTTTTAAAACAAATCAACATTAATTTATGTCATTTTAAATTCTTCAATTGTTTTGGCCAAAAAATTTTACGCTGACCATATATTTCATCTATAAAATCTGACCAATATTCCATCTTTGTATAAAGTAGTTAAGTCCCGGCAGAGGGGGTAGAGCAATCGAAGAAAGGTCTTAGTCGCTGTAACAAATTAGTCCTGTAAATAATTGGTGCTGCTCACTCAAGATGTGTGTCAGGACTCGGGTGATCAGGTTGGGTAGGAGCCCATGCGCAGGGGATACTTGGGGTTCAGTATATAACCCACGGTGCATGATTATGCAAACAAAGACACCACAAGCAGAATTCCAGGTAATGTAGTGAATTTTATGTATAACAGGACCAGCAAATAAGGGTAATACAGTCAAAGCAAGAAACCGGACGTATGGCAAAATAAATACCGGTAGTCTTTTGACAGGGAGCCCGATTGGAAAGGCACACAGCCCACTTGGAAGGACACAAAGCAGGGAGTCCACTTGGAAGGACACAATAGCAGGGCGTCCACTTGGAAGGACACAATAGCAGGGAGTCCACTTGGAAGGACACAATAGCAGGGAGTCCACTTGGAAGGACACAATAGCAGGGAGTCCACTTGGAAGGACACAATAGCAGGGAGTCCACTTGGAAGGACACAATAGCAGGGAGTCCACTTGGAAGGACACAATAGCAGGGAGTCCACTTGGAAGGACACAATAGCAGGGAGTCCACTTGGAAGGACACAATAGCAGGGAGTCCACTTGGAAGGACACAAAAGCAGGGAGTCCACTTGGAAGGACACAATAGCAGGGAGTCCACTTGGAAGGACACAAAAGCAGGGAGTCCACTTGGAAGGACACAATAGCAGGGAGTCCACTTGGAAGGACACAATAGCAGGGAGTCCACTTGGAAGGACACAATAGCAGGGAGTCCACTTGGAAGGACACAATAGCAGGGAGTCCACTTGGAAGGACACAATAGCAGGGAGTCCACTTGGAAGGACACAATAGCAGGGAGTCCACTTGGAAGGACACAAAAGCAGGGAGTCCACTTGGAAGGACACAAAAGCAGGGAGTCCACTTGGAAGGACACAAAAGCAGGGAGTCCACTTGGAAGGACACAATAGCAGGGAGTCCACTTGGAAGGACACAATAGCAGGGAGTCCACTTGGAAGGACACAAAGCAGGGAGTCCACTTGATCAGGACACAAAGCAGGGAACCAGGAACAGTACAGGTGCAGAGCCACAGCAGGAAGGTCCATAGACTTCAATACAAAGGCCCTGACTGAAGGGCAGGGCAGGTTCATAAAGGCAGGGTAATCCAGGTAACAAGGCCCAGCTGGATGTAGACTAGGGCTCAACCCAGGTAACAAGGCACACCTGAGTTCTGAGTGCTCCAGAGGGCAGCCACTAGTGGTAGCAGATTTAAATGCCACAGGTATGAAAAAGCCATGGTTCAGGCAGCGAAAAATTGGTTCCTGACAATGTGAAAATTATTAACAATTGAAAAAAAGCATAGAAATAGTAAGGGGCCTAACAAGTATTTGACAAAACAATTGTATCAAGTGTTAATTAACTGATTACTGTGATTAAGTTAAGAAAAACAGAAAAAGTGACATTTATTACATTAAAATAACAGAAATTATATGACCAAACTGTAGATAAATATTCCTTGAAGACTCAGACTCAATAGACAGGACCGAAAAAATCAATCAAAAGAATAACTATTAGTGTTCTCTGATAAAAAAAATGTCCGAAAGAAGAATTACAAGTAGATGGTATCCCACGTACAAAAATAGAGCAATGTTCTGCTCTGCTGTATGGCGGGGTTTAATCAACCAGGTGGCTTTCGGGGTAGCTTCTTGCAAATCACTAACAGAGTGGGCACTCAATATCCAAATTGTGACAAGCTGTCAGTGTCTCAAAAGTGTAACAAGATGACCCATATGACCCGTATACTAAGCCAGACACAGACTGTGGTACAGTGCAACTCACATTACTATGGTATATACTGAGCCAGTTATTAATGGTGGTACAGCATAACTCTCATCACTATATACAGAATGAGAAATAGACAGTGGTACAGTGTAACTTCTATTACCATATACAAAGCCAGGCATTGGCATACCTCCCAATAAGACATACTGAGCCAGACATTGACAGTGGTACAATATAATTCCTAACACTATATACTGAGCCAGACACAGACAATGGTACAGAATAACTTCCATCACTATATACTGAACCAGACAAAGACCATGGTACAGAATAACTCCCATGACTATATGCTGAGTAACACACAGACAGTGGAAGAGCATTACTCGTATTACTCTATACAAATCCAGACATTGATTGTGGTACAGCATAACTCCCATCACCTTATACTGAGCCAGACATTGAATGTGTGCAGTATAACTCCCATCAATATATACTGAGCCAGACAATATATACTGAGCCAGATAACTCCGATTACTATATATAGATCCAGACATTGACGGTGGTACATCACAACTTCAATCACTACATACTGAACAAGATACTGTCAGTTTACAGCATAACTTTTATAACTATGTACTGAGCAAGATATTGACAGTGGTACAGCATATTTCCCATCACTATATGCAGAGCCAGTACAGCATAACTCCCATCACTATATACTGAGCCAGACACATACACTGGTACACCATAACTCCTATTAATATATGGTGACTGCCTATAGAGAGAGGCAGGGACAGTTGTAAAGCATAACTCCCATTACTTTATACTGGGCCAGACGTTGACTGTGTACAGCATAACCCTATAATGACTCTGGACACTCATAAGGAGCAGATAGGTAAAGATCATCGAGATGAGCCAGATTAAATTCCAAGATATGTTCATAAAACCCAATATCATTAGATCAGTTCTTTCCAGACGTGTGCATTTGGATTTGTACCAATCTCCAAAAAGGAGGGCAATCCCTGAACAAATGTATTTAATTTCCAGATTAAGAAAAGACCCTGAATTTCATCTGAAACGAAAGGGCAGGAAACCAGAATTGTTACCCTGAAAAGAAATTAGTAAAAACTAAATAAAAAATTAATCCAAAATTATTTTGGACCATCTGTCTTTAATTATGATTGCATATTATGCTTTTAATGCACTTTCAATGTATTAACAAAAACATTATTTTGTGGTTATTTCCTTATAATTGCACTGGGTGTGTTACACGCAAGTTTTCTAAACGCCATATGCAGGATAATCCCTGCTAGGAGTTCCTGTCACTTCCCCATTTGATCAGCACAATATACCCGGCCTGTCAGCGTCACATTGTTACTCGCTCTTATATATTGCCCTGGAATTCACGCTGACCGTATATACTCCATACCTCCGAATACAGATCGCTGCCCCAGAACAAACACCGAGACGAGGAAAATCCGCTGGAAAAGACATTCGCACAGAATGGAAACCCCTTCAATCAAGATTTCTAATATAAAAAGGCTGTTTGTGGGGCTGAACTTCATTCTCCTGACACAGAATCGAGGACAGAGGACAAACACGAAGAATGGATCTAACAAGCAGCTCGTTCTTACTGCTCGTAAGTCAACAAACCCGACATTTCTTATTTTTATGTAAAGCGACAGGTATGGGGTTAGGTTCATGACTTTAACATTTGGACTGTAACAGACGGTCTGTTAAATTCATAGCATACGAGAAGGAGTCAGCGGGTTTTTTAGCAGATTAGATTAAAATAACTTTAAAATAAAGTGATCTAGAATTTTTAGTATAATTGAAAACTGATTTAAATGTAGTAATGCAATAATAATAATAAAATTCCCCATTAAGCAAAGCATGAGATCTATGAGTACTGGGGGTTCTAATCGATCATCACCTGAATAGTCTGTGATATTGGCTCATGTCTCAGGTGGCTTTGCTTGTGGGGCTGTCTACAGAGGACTTCTTCCCAGAAGAATATTCTTCAGAGAAAAGAGAGAATGAGGAGACAAAATGCACGATGAAAAGGATCAGACGCTTCCCTCGTAGGATGAGCGTTAATATCAGCGATATCGACAACGATTATCTGAGCTTCCTGCAGGAGGACGTTCAGAGCAGCTTCCTCGCACCTTGGGACTACAGGTAAGTCTTCAGGTTTCAGCTTCAGAAGAAGCAAATCAAAGAAATGAAGAACCATCAACATCTAACACACACAGCCAATCAAATGAACACACACAGAAAGTCATATTAAGAAATATGGACACTAACATATACACACTCAAATACTAACACACATAGACACACCTCTAACACATCCAGACACTCACACTAACACATACACCAAGACACTAACACAGACACACATAATAAGACATACTGTCAATCACATTAATACAGAGACTCACACTAACACGTATCACATGATCACACACCCAATCACACTAACACAAACATCAAGAGACTAATACACACACCCAAACACACCCAGACACTTGCACAAACAAATACACCAAGATACTAACAGAGCTTAGTGCCCTATGCGCTAAACTAAATGGTGTAAAAAAAAAATCCTCATGGATGGAACATACTTAAAATTAATAAAACCTGGTCGCGATGTCCATAAGGGCGGAGAAAACTTGGATGTATTACAATGCCATGTGTACTTTGCCTCTTATGGCTCCATCTAACCAAGGTAACCAAGGTTTTGTACCCTGATATGCGTATGGGGGGTCTGGTGTCGAGATGGAGTCCAATACGCAGAGAGCATTCAGTACATAAACTAAAGTGTGAGCCATACATGCAGGATACCCGTTCAGGTCTTTGTGTGAATATATTTACGTGCCTAGGCCAAACCATACATCAAAGTATGACAAACAGAGGCAACGAAAGTAATTATATTGAATTAATCCTTCTATGGGTATTTTTACAGCCTCAACGTGGACCCCAACAGATACCCTTCAGTCATCTCTGAAGCCAACTGCCTCACTTTAGTCTGCGTCGACTCTGATGGGAAGGAGAACCCGGATCTGGGAGCCCATCCTATCCACCGGGATATACTGGTTCTCCGCAGAGACGAGAGAGACTGCGATTATACGTACAGAATGGAGACCCAGACGGTCGCTGTGGGGTGTACATGTGTCCGAACCCAATAGCCAATGAGCATCGAGCTTAGCAGATTTTACTTGTGGTAAATTTAAATAATGAACCCTGTATTTCTTCTGTAACCTACATACATTCATATTTATTCTTCTACACAATATATACTGAGCACAGATTACTTTATATTTTATTTATGTATTTATTTTCAGGCACTTTTTGGCCAAATATAATGTTTGATTGAATCAAATAAAATGTATCTGTTAATGGATTTGTATTATATATTGTCTTGTTTTTGTTGCCTTTCTCTAACTTGATGGTCTAAAGTTTATGTTTAAAAACCATGTTATACAATGATGAGTCATCCAGAGATATGAATTTAAGACATTTCTGGATTTTTGGCAAGAGTAGACGCGGCCAAGAATTGGAGCTCTTTGCGGGTAGAATTATATGTCATCACGTGGGTTCAAGGAACAATAAAACATTTTTATTGAAAAAAGTCAGATGTGATTATTGTTTTTTTCAATATTTCCAGGGCAAAATAAGACCAAATAGAATGTATGTGTTCTACTGTATCTTCTTTTATCCTAATGCTGGTATTTAAGCCGATCTTATACTCAAGCTTTCATGCTGTTGTTTAGAGCCAGATGAAAACTTTGGCAAATACACTATATGACCAAAAGTATGTGGACACCTGACCATCACACCTACAGTACATGAGTTTCTTGGACATCCCGTTCCAAAACCATGACCAAAGCATGCGTTCACTGAGCAGCCCACCACAGCATTAGTAAGAGGAGAACACCAAAACAAGAGCCATGGAACCCAAGGACACTAAGAGCGCACCATGCCACCGATAACGGCATTTAGGTCACAGTACATACTGCTGTGGTTATCTAGAGCAGCTCGCCAACAAGGATCTTTTCAGAGGAGGTCTTCAGCTCAGCCGGCTACATTGAGGACAACCAGAGAATGTCTATTCCCAACCGCAGCATGGAGAAACGAGCGTTCTTAAAGAGGGCAAGAGGGGAAGGATGGTGGCAGTTCTACGGAAGGGAGGTCGATTAGTGGACAACGTCTTATACGGCAACACCTCATTTGTGACGCACACCACATTAGTCCCGTTCAAGATACACAAAGTAGACTCATATACGAGGGTATTTATCATGGTGGTAGAAGGTTGGCATGAGTTGAATGTAAATAATAATAAACATGGGCAGTTTCTTATAGAGTCGAGATAAAGAAATAGGCAAACTTGGCAATTTTTTTTTAGAAACAAAGAAATATAAATCGGGAATTTAAAGAGACCTTTTTTTAACTCTTTAGGTTTTGTTGATTTGTTACTGATTCATATTTACCTTAAAGGTAATAATACGCAAAAAAAATGATATTTTCAATATTCCACACAATTTCCATCACGTTGACGTTTGTCTTATTTATTATGTGATGCGCTCAGTAACCTACATTTGTCTCTACCACAGTTTTAGAGATTAGTCAGTGTAACTAAGGGGGGGAAGTCCATAAAACTTTGCTTTTGTTCAAAAATAGTCACTTTTTGCAAAACCTAGCAGTAAAATAAGGCTTCCAGTAACGTTGTTTATAGGGTCATCTCACCTAAATAGTTAAAACATATTTACCTGATAATCACAAGGTTTTTACAACTTACTTCTGAAACTTGCTTCTTTAGAAAGGTTTTTGATGGGGACGCCCCGAGGTATAGAAACTGGAAATAGCCAAATTACTTAACCACATCTTGGTGCATTTTTTGTTTTTGCATTTTTTCTGTTGTCTCAGATCTTATCTAAAGTAAGGGTTTTTGGTAAAGTCAAAAGACTGATTCCAGAAATAAATAAAGAAGAAGAAACAAGGAATCAAACAACATCCAATGGCCCAAAAAACATTCATATTTTGTAAATATTGGTTGGTCCTTGGCAGAAGGACGTCTAATGACCCCAATGACACTAATGGTTCTCCCACACAGACACATACATCGTGACCTTTTTTTTAACCTTGAAATGTTTTCTCCATACAGCCACTTATTCACTATAATTCATCTATTCAAGAGGACAGGTTCTAGGTGATAAATGACCTCATGGAAAAGGGCTTTAATCCAAGTGATGCATTTACAGGACCGCTGAAGCTCCACACAATGCTTTTTACTACATGGAAATCTGCGCATGCGTCCTTCTCTCATCACACTTATCACTTATCATTCCCATCACTCCATTCGCACATCACATCTATCGCACATAACAATTAACTACCATCAGACTTATCACACATCACAGCTCACACCCATCACACCTCACTCCCATCACACCTCACTCCCATCACATCTCATACTATAACACATCGCTCTCTCACACTTCCCACCTCCCACCTTACATTCTTACATTAAATGGAGCCACATAATATTGCGGTACTTGACCCTACTACACTTCTGCCTCCGGAACAGAGGGTGAGCCATCCCACCATGACTTCCCTCCTTGGGTGTCATCCTTAAGACTTACGACGGGCAAGTACAACTTGGTAAGGTTACAAGGGAGACCATAGTGCCCCCTGACCTGCCGTCCTAGGTCTAATTAGTCTAGGCCAGTATACACCACAGCTTATACCTCTAGATGATGGCCGTTCTGGATTTTAAACCGGATGTAATTTTTCTTGTTTCTTACTAAAAAAATGTCATAAGAGGTTAAACTTTAGACTTATTCCTTCCGCCATTAATTTATACCTATTTTACTGGAAAGTGTTAACCTGATGGTTTGCCCCCCCCCGTACTTGAACCCTCTATTGATGTCACAGCCCACTCATGTGTCAGCCACTCTGCATTGTGACATTTCAGTGTGATTAATGCTCGAGAGGTCGAGGTTATCAAAATCCGCAACAAATTGGTTTGGTTTCAGTCCAAAACCACAATGCTGACACACTAAAACTTCGGAGATTTAAACAGGCCTTGAAATGAAAACGTATTTGTTCTATTACTTGAACGCGCCTCCAATTATATTGAATTTCCATTAATATTCATCACAATTTTCTTGTTCATTCATTATCTTCTTACATCATTGGTCATTCTCCCTCTCAATCTATGAGTCCGCCACCGGTCATTATCCATTCCATTTCATCACGTCATTAACCCTTTCATTCTATGACTCCGCCTCTGGTCATTAGCCTTTCCATTCCATCATTATCTCTCTCATTCTATGACTCCGCCTCTGGTCATTATCCTTTCCATTCCATTACGTCATTATCTCTCTCATTCTATGACTCCGCCTCTGGTCATTATCCTTTCCATTCCATTACGTCATTATCTCTCTCATTCTATGACTCCGCTTCTGGTCATTATCCTTTCCATTCCATTACGTCATTATCTCTCTCATTCTATGACTCCGCCTCTGGTCATTATCCTTTCCATTTCATTACATCATTATCTCTCTCATTCTATGACTCTGCCTGTGGTCATTATCCTTTCCATTCCATTACGTCATTATCTCTCTCATTCTATGACTCCGCCCTTTGGTCATTATCCTTTCCATTCCATTACGTCATTATCTCTCTCATTCTATGACTCCGCCCTTGGTCATTATCCTTTCCATTCCATTACGTCATTATCTTTCACATTCTATGACCCCGCCTCTGGTCATTATCCTTTCCATTCCATTACGTCATTATCTCTCACATTCTATGACTCCGCCCATGATCATTATCCTTTCCATTCCATTATGTCATTATCTCTCTCATTCTATATGCCGCATTCTATATGCCGCATCACGCAAGGGTGGGCTCCATGCAGCCAGAGCCTCAAAGTTCCCAGATATGGTCATAGATTGATGTGAAACAAAGAAGTAATAGTAATTCTGACAACAGGAAAGACAGTAAACAGTTCCAGGGGCTAAAAAATAAGGGGTGTTACGGCAGGAAAACAGTGTGGGATGTGGGGGAGGGGCAGATTTAATATGGGGGGAAAGAGTTATGACAAATGAGCGAGGCACAGCGAAGTGTGGACTGAGACTTCTCAGTTATGTTGTACATATAATGGATGGAGTATCCTTTTGGGGAAGATTTTTATAAAATGTCTTGGTCATCAACTATGATGTCACACAGACAATTATAACTCTGACATAATAATAACAATAATAATAAAAGGATTTTCACGAAGGAATTTAACATTTTTAGTCATTACATTGACAGAATTTAATCTTAACCACAACTATATAACTGAATTATTTCCTTTTTTGTTTCTATGTTAGATCATTGTCTAATCCAAATGAAATACTGTGTATCGTTGAAAACCGCAGAATGATATGATCTATTGGTGGCATAAACACTAAAGAGGAATATTAATTCCGAGAATCCGTAGGAGGAATTACAGACAAAACTAGAGTGGAAGCAGACAATCTCAACGATAACGTACCTAGTAATGAGCACAAGTTACACCGAGAGCTTGCAGACTGTCTCCAGCCATCACGTGCACTTTATATGATAGTGGCAGATCCAGATCCAGAGTGCCACCTTGGCCCCAAGCAGCTTATCAGTGTCATCCTAACCCTCAAAAAGCCTGTTTGCACTATCTTTGCCCTCAGCTTGTCAGTGCCCCCAAACAGCTTATCTGTGCCATCATTGTCCGCAAACAACTTTGCTCCATGCGCCCCCTTCCAACATTCACTCTGGCACACATATGTAAACACATTTACACAAATTACACACACTTACTCATACTCCCTAACACACACATACATATTCATTCTAACATGCACTCCATCTTACCCCACCTACACATACATGCTCACACAAAATTATAAATACATGATCGGTCACACACACAATTACACATGCATGCTCAAACACACACACATGCACACACAATTACACATCCATGTTCACATACACAATTAGAGATCCATACTCACACACATCTATGCTGACACACTCACAAATTGCACATCCATGTTCACGTATATATAAATACATCTATACATACCCCTCCCTGCCACACCGTTTATACTTAGACACAAACATACCCAGACACACACATGCACACACTAACATTCACTAAAAACTCACACTAACATACCCCCCAAAAACTCACACTAACATACCCAGATCTACACATGCCCAGACACTTACAATAACACAACCAGATCCTCACAGACTCACCCAGACACTCACACTAACATTTCAGCCTGGGACTAACTCAGCGCACCAACATTTTTTCTTTTCCCTGCTTGCACATAGATGAGGTTGTTGGCTCTTCATCAGTCTTGCTGTCCCCCCCACACACATTAATACGTTTTTGGTAGCCGTATAAACTGCTTTGTGTGCCCACTATGTAGGAGGTGAGCGTAGGTTCTCACCCTATTGAGAGTGTGCCTTTACGTGGCGGGTGAGCTTAATTATGCTTTGGCCAATTCATATAACCAAAACCTCTCATTTATATTATGTTTATATATTAGTGGACTCACACTAACATACCTAGATACACACACACTAACATACCCACATATACACACGCTAACATACCTAGATACACACGCTAACATACCCAGATACACCCGCTAACATACCCAGATACACACGCTAACATACCCAGATACACACACACTAACATAACCACATATACACACGCTAACATACCTAGATACACACACATTAACATAACCTCATATACACACGCTAACATACCTAGATACACCCGCTAACATACCCAGATACACCCGCTAACATACCTAGATACACACACACTAACATACCTAGATACACACACACTAACATACCCACATATACACACGCTAACATACCTAGATACACCCGCTAACATACCCAGATACACCCGCTAACATACCTAGATACACACACACTAACATACCTAGATACACACACACTAACATACCCACATATACACACGCTAACATACCTAGATACACCCGCTAACATACCCAGATACACCCGCTAACATACCTAGATACACCCGCTAACATACCCAGATACACCCGCTAACATACCTAGATACACACACACTAACATACCTAGATACACACACACTAACATACCCACATATACACACGCTAACATACCTAGATACACCCGCTAACATACCCAGATACACACGCTAACATACCTAGATACACCCGCTAACATACCCAGATACACCCGCTAACATACCTAGATACACACACACTAACATACCTAGATACACACACACTAACATACCCACATATACACACGCTAACATACCTAGATACACCCGCTAACATACCCAGATACACCCGCTAACATACCCAGATACACACGCTAACATACCTAGATACACACACACTAACATAACCACATATACACACGCTAACATACCTAGATACACACACACTAACATAACCACATATACACACGCTAACATACCTAGATACACACACACTAATATAACCACATATACACACGCTAACATACCCAGATACACACTCACCCAGACACTAACACAACCAGACACACACACACCCACACACTCAGCCACACACACACACATGCCGTAACGGTCCATAAACATACCCCCATTCAGGGCCGGCCTTAGGGGTGTGGGACCGGTGCGGCTGCACAGGGCGCCATGGCAACAGGGGCGCCTGCCCGGGACTTAAATTAAAACATCGGGGGGGGGTTGTTTTTTTTTAACTTTATTTAACATCCTCCATTTTAAATAAAGTTGTTTTTTTACTTTATTTAACACGGAGGATGTTAAATAAAGTTAAAACAAAAAAGCAACCGCTCGGCGCCCCTCACTCTCCGTGACTCCGTCGCAGTGCCGGCGTTTCATGCTGAGCACCGGAATTATTCTGCCTATCCCATGCATGTTTAATACCCTCACTGTATTACCCTCTGCCACTTCTGCTGGGAGGCTGTTACATTTATCTACCACTCTTTCGGTAAACTGGAAAATATCAAAATATTAATAAAAATCTCGTTGTATCTGAACAATACACATCTAGGTCTGTCCTTATAATTACATATATTGGGCAGTTCGACGCGGGATTGGAAAATACTGAATTGTCTTTTCTGAATTTTTCTGAAGAGCAGTGAAAATGAAACAGTTTTTTTTTGCTTTGATGGTTTTTGAGGTAAGTGTGGAAGGGGAGGCAAGAATTGTTTTTTTTCGTTGCACATAAGATGTTATCAGTAAGTCACTTGGTAATCTATAAGAAGTAGGAGTAGCCGGAGATGGTCTTATAAGAAAGTAATATTTTTTTTTTATTGCAAACTTGCCACGCCGTGACCTCTGGTACTCCGCTCCAGGATGAAACAGCCGACTAAGATACGCCTGTGGCAGGTATGAAATTTTGACCTTTTTTGTTTGTTTTTAACAATTTACAGCATTTCTTTAGAATGTCAAAATTCTAGTCACTGAATTTCATGAATTATTTATTTTTCAACTTTTCAAGTGGACAAGAAACTAAATTATATACAGAAACATAGAATCTGCCGGCAGGTCGGCCCCATTCGGCCCCCATCTCCTGCCGTAAAGACTCAAACCTTAATCAGTCGTTGGTCTCATCTTAGATTCAAGAGCCGTATGCCTGTCCCATGCATGCTTAAATTCCCCTTAATGTATTAGCCTCTACCAAACCTGCTGGGAGGCTGCTCTACTTATCTACCACCCTCTCAGTATTTTTTTATTTTTTTTTTTTACTGAAAATTATATTTAAAATAATGAATCAAATCAGTAATCTTGTAACCCCATCGTTATGGAGAATATGGAGATGACACCAGGATGGTGACACTATGCTGCCCCTTTTTATTACCTTCTGTATTCTGGACCTGGTCATTTTTGCCCAGGGGGGGTATCTACAGGATAGAGGGGACTCGTGCCTGAGCTGGACATTTGCCCTGTGTAGTTATTATGGCTGGGCTGGGCCGTTTAAGGAGGCGCATGCACTGATGGGTACCATCATCCAAGGATTGATCCACCCCTGGGCCTAGCCTGCAGACATTTCCATAGACACATATTTGGCAGAAACCTTTGTTTTTTAACATATGACAAACCGTGTGCTCCTGGTTAGGGGCATTTAAATGCAAAATACCCCTTTACCTTAATTCATCTAAAAACTATGGTCACAATTGAACAATCAAAGATCTGAGAAGATACGCGGTCTCCAAAAAGGGCAGTGCTAGTGAATCAGCATGAATACATACATCGAGGGAACCTAAAAATACATAGGACAGGAGTAAAGCTACCCTGAATCCAACGCGAGACTGATTGATGACGAGATGGGCCGAATGGTTCCTATCTGCCATCAAATTCTATGTTCCTTTCTTAACATTCCATTGATTCCTCCATTTGTACCAATTTGCCCCAGAAACGCTCATCATGCAATTCCCAAATGTCCTTCCCTCACCTACCAAGACCCAAAGACCTAGCAGGTGCTACTTGGTAATTCTTCCCCTTGGCTAATGCCATTGGTGCAACCTCATATGTTGTATGCCCTAGACCCGCAGTGTGTCGTGATATGGTCCATGTTGAATTTATTTGGCATGTGTGTTTAACGTGTTCCAGTGGGCACCATTAAGAGTCTTGTGTACCCCCCCCCCCCAGATCATTGTTCTTGTAGCTGTTATATCTCATCTGACACAAGCTGCCAAAAAGCCATCTTCCCAGAAGAAGAGAAGATGCCCTTCGGCAAACTCAAGCCAAAGCGCCAATACCGCCTGCGACGACTGCATCCTCGTAAGGCTAAAGAAGACGGGTGGAAGCGGCAACGTGCCCAGTATAAGAAACCTGGAAAACCGCTCCATTGTCCCATGGACGTACGAGTAAGTCACCCGTTCCGACCCCCGGTAATGTTCCACCAGACCCCAAAAGACCAGGAGACAAGTCTGAGAGACCACCAAAGGAGATCCACCATGAATCTTAAATTAGATAATCCATATTCACGTCTGTGGACTAAAAACTTGCCCTGGGGTATCTTCTCGGCTGTATGAAGGGAACGTTGTACAGAGCTGCAGAATATGATGGCGCTATAGAAAACAAATAAATAATAACAACATACGGTACCTCCCAACATTTTAACTGGCCAAAAAGGGACCTTTAATCTCTAGAGGAATGGCTGGAGAACGGGGCTTTACCAGATCTGTGAGATATTTATATATTTAAATAAAACATTTAGGGAAAAAGAGGGGGGGGGGAATACTTTATTTAGTATTTAATTACATTTTAATTAACCCTTTTTTTGTTGGGAGACCAGAAGAACAATGAGACATTTGTTCAGAATGAAAGCTCTATGCTGTTACGGGGCTTCTGCAAGACCACCAGGAATGAAGATTAGAATAGGTAGAAAGAATTCAAATTTCTGAACGCAAATATCTGAATTTGCCCAAAAATCAGTTTTTTATACATTGTGTTTCCGCAGCGACAAGAGCAACAGTCAGTTTATCCCCCAGCGGGTTTTTAACATCACCTGTTCGGAGCGATGCGTGGGGCACGAGGACCACCTGAACGCCGTCCCAATACAAAGAAAGATGCTGGTGCTCAAGAAAGAAAAAGACACGGTCTACAAGATGGAGTTCCTGACCGTCACGGTCGGGTGCACCTGTGTTAAAGCAGAGGTCTACGAAAAGACTGCGTGATCTGCGTTCTCAATCATCTGAACAGAACGACAGTCGGAGAGGGAGAGGGAGAGAGAGGGATAAAAAATAAAAAATAAAAAAATAAATAAAAAAAAAAGATACTTTTTAAAAACATTTTTTTATATATTTTCAGCAAAAATATTTGTCCGACGATTTTTGCAGAAATGCTTCCAATTGAGGAAATAATTCCCTGGCTTTTAGATTTTTAAATGTTACCAAAAATTTTAACTAGCAATTTCTCATTTCATATTTTTTCCTGGACGGCTCCCAAGCTTTAAATAGCCCTACGAGCTTCAGTAAGTTACCCCATGGGGGGGGGGGGGGGGGTGAAAAGTCTTTATACTGTTTAAATAATCCATTTCCAAGAAACACCACTGGCTGATTTAAAGTTTATTTTCTTTTGGTATTGCGAAATGTTTTAATTTCATTAGTTTGCTAAGTTTTGTACTACTAGTTACTATAGAATATTTGAGGATATTTAATTCTATACATTTCAAGATGACTTTTTTTTTTCTTTGTTATATAATGAGCTAGATGCTCTATAAACCTAGCCTATACACATTATGTTATAATTTGTTTTTATCCTGTTTCATACTTATTTATTCCTAATTTTGACAATAAATTATTTTTAAGCATGTCTTGTCTTTTTTTTCTAAGCATGATAATCTTACATTGACATAGCGCCAGGATAATCTATAGCACTGTGCAATATGTAAATAGGGTGCAGGGTTTTTTTTGTTTGTTTGGTTGGTTTTTTTTACATAAAACCTTATCAACTACTAGGGTTTTCAGGGCAAAAAAATTAAAATAAATAAGATATTTGGTGAACTTCAAGAGAAATGAACCGTGGGCCAAAATGACATTTATGTTCAGTCTGGCCTTTAGAAAGACATGTAACACGCACCTGGTCTTCATTAGTTAAGGTACGGTGCAGCCAATGGGAGGCCAGAGGAACCTTTTCCTTATTGGCCGATTGTGGTTTGCCAGTCTAAACCCTCATCCCTGGCCCGAGACATGTATACGGCACTCATACGCCAATCAGGCTGATCTATGGTGTAAAGGGAGAGATGTCAGAAGAGTTGCGGTTTCAACTTTGTAACTTCACTATTCATTATGAAGGGCCAACACCGGCAGGAAGGCTTGAGACGACCCTGTAATATGCATAGCTCAATGCGAGACAGCACATATTTCACCGATCAGACTTTATGCAGGGCCAGCAGATCTCGCTTGAGTTAGATCTTCGTAATCCCCGGTGTAGCGGCCCAAAGCCCAACAACCCTGCCGTGAAGTTGCGATGGGGTGCGGACATCTTAATAAAAGGAGGAGAGCCGTAATAGAATTTCTCACAATCACCCTTTAGTACCAAGGAAGGCAACCAATCCAGTTTAACCCCTTCGTGACAAAGGCTGATTTTACTTTTTGTACCCTTCGTGACAATGGCCGTTTTAACATTTCTGCGCTGCTCGTGTTTAGCTGTAATTTTCTTCTTTCCCGTTTACTGAACCCACACACATTAGATATTGTTTTTTTCAGGACAAGAAGGGCTTTCTTTAGATGACATTGTTTTGATTGTATCATATTATTTACTACTAAAAAAAGTATAAAATATGGTGAAAAATTTTGAAAAAAATGACTGTTTCTAACTTTTAGTTGAAAAATCTTTTACTCATCCATAAAAGGTAATGAAAAAAACCTGCTAAATAGA